>JAODXP020000030.1:3220345-3227845 GCA_027497455.2 Sardinella longiceps
TGTGTGTGTGTGTGTGTGTGTGTGTGTGTGTGAGGGATGAGCGGAGCTGGGAGAGTGTGTACACCAGGATGAGAGTGAAAAGAGGGAGAAACAATCAAGGTGGTTCTGCGGAGGCTAAATTACAGAGCGGCTCTCGCTCTCGGCTAGACGTCGCTATCTGCCTGAGAATGACGACGCTCCCTCGGGGCACGGAAAACAATCTGGAGCTGCTCTCTGTGCGTCTACATAAATGTTGGCTTGTTTGTGGTAAATGCAGCCAATTGTTCGCTGTGTCCAGCGTGGCGGGGGCGGGGGCTAAAAGAGGTCCAGTGGGCCTGCCATGAGCGCTGTGCTGGTGGCTAAATCAGATTAGTGTCTGGAGACAGGCCCTTCTTGTCTGCTGCTCCCCGCCCGGCTTGACACATTATCGCCGCCGCGGTTCCCAGAGTCATGTGATGCAGCGGCCCGGCCCGCCCGCAGACATCAGGAGACCATCCCCTCCTCCTTGCCATCTCATGATCACACCTAGGATCAGTGTGTGCTTTCCTCTGTGTGTGTGTGTGTGTGTGTGTGCGCTAACATGTTCTGAACTCATTACCCCATGTTTGAAACAGATGATGCTGGGTTCAACTAATGGTGGCCCAGATCTGCTCCTAAAGTAGAAGGGAAGCAGAGCAGGCTGTGGCATTATGTGTGTGTGCGCATGGATGTTTATGTGGAGTGGATGTTTAGGTGGCGTGTGTGTGTGTTCACATATTTTGGGAGCCGGCTGTAATACTTGTGTGATGATATGCGTGATTACATGGACGAGTGGCTGATAATGGCTACACCTACACACTGACCCACAGCAGGTCCTGTGTGTGTGTGTGTGTGTGTGTGTGTGTGTGTGTGTGTGTGTGTGTGTGTGTATGTGTTTGCTTAAGTGTGTGTGTGTTTGTGTGGAAGTGTGTTTACATGCCTTTCGTCCCGACACGCTGTGTGTTTTCTTTCATGACGATGTGTGTGATGAGAGTTAAGATGTGAAATGTGATACCACTACCCTCCAAGGCAGCCTGAGAACTGTGAATGTGAACCACGTGTGCTCTGGGTGTGTGTAGGTGTGTGTGTGTGTGTGTGTGTGTGTGTGTGTGTGTGTTTATAATGTGTTGCCTCCAGGCTTATCATCAGGCGAGAATGACACTGTGCAGAAACACCAAGTTAATCTGTGCAGTCTATGTGTGAGAAACCCCCCTACTCCCTCCCACACACACACACACACACACACACACACAGCCCCTATGCGCAGCGAGCTGTTAACTCTGAAGAATATGTCAGCCTGAGGAGCAGCCCTATCCCAAACAGGGAGGGCGGGAGGGAGGGAGGGCCGGAGAAGAGAAGAGAAGAGAGCGGACAGAGTGTTGCTAGGGGTGCTTGACCCCCGCTGCTGAGACCCTGGGATGACCCGGCGCAGGCAGGAAACAGGAAGTGTGCTCCCTGACCTCCTGCAGGGCTCCTGTTTCACTCCCCACAGACGCCACTCAGACTCCCAGGCAGAGGCAGCACTGCACCGCCAGTCAGCCAGCCAGTCCGCCCTGAGCAGACACACCGCGGGCCTGAGAAAGGGCCTGGACAACGCTCCCTCAGGGTCACGGAGGAGAGAGAGGGAGAGGGAGAGAGAGAGAGAGAGAGAGAGAGCAATGGAGACGAATCAAGAGGTAGAAATCAGTGGAGCCAGAAAGCAAGGCTGAGAAAGGAAGCTGTGTGTTTAACTTTCTCTCCACTACTTGGCCTTCTCTCCCTCTCTCTCTCTTTCTCACTCTCTGTCTCTCTCCCTCTCTGTCTGTCTCTCTCTCCCTCTCTCTCTATTTAAAAGACAAAACGCCACCCCAAACCACCCAGTGTGATTCCCCCATAGTCCAATCTTTAAGTCATTACTTTGAGGCCAACAGCAAACAATGGGCCACAATGTCTGCAGCCCCTTTACCAGCAGGGGTGAACTCCAGCCTCTAAGTCCTTGTGGGGCTCCACGCTAACCTGCCCAGCACCCCCTCGTCCTCCCTCGCCCCCGTGCCCAGTTTACAGTGCCAGCGACCAGGCCAGGCCCAGTGTCTTCCGTGTGCCGCGTCTCCTCTCTCCACGGCCGGATCTGGGCTCTTGGCTCTGCCCTCTGCGCTGGCTGTGGGGTTATTCTTCACCAACTGTGGGCCAATTAAAGTCTGTGGGGGGCAGGGCTGGGGCGGAGAGGGGGGACGGGGGGGGGGGGTGGCTGGTGGGATGACCCATGTCTTAGCTGTGCCTCCGGGGATGGAGAGAGACAGAGAGAAATAGACGGAGGGAGGGAAAGGGAAGGAGGGAGCAAGAAGGCTGGAGAAGGGGAGGGGGAGAGTTAGGCCTCATTAGCAGCCAACTAATTGGGAGGAAAAGGCCTCTCACATGCTCTGACTGACCTCCTAGCCAGCAGGGGAGAGAGAGACAGAGAGAGAGAGAGAGACAGAGAGAGAGAGAGAGGGAGGGAGGGAGGGAGGGAGAGAGGGAGGGAGAAAGAGCAAAGGAGCGCAACAGGATGACAAAAAGAGAGGGAGACAGCGAGACGGAGAGATGGCGAGAGGGAAAGCTTCAAGTGAGGAAATGAAGGGGAAATTCCCAGGAACAATGCAGACCTGGAGGAGCAGTGGAGGTGGAGGAGGATGGGGAGGATGGGGGGTGGATGTGGGGGGCCGAGGGGGATGGAGCGGCGCTAGAGGGGGTCAGACCACCCCCACCCCCAACCCCACCCCACAGTCTACACCTCCTGGGTTTATGGTGGCGCTGCAGCACGGCTTTTATGTCAGGTGTCACACTTCATTTGAGCAACCCTTATGGCTGCACACACTTCAAACAGGGACCAGAGGGAGCAGGCACACACACACACACACACACACACACACACACACACTCACACACACACGCACACACACACACACATTTTCGCACACACACGCATGCATGCACATAACCAAAGAGGCCAACACATACAAACACACACACACATACACACACACACACACAAACTCTCTCGCTAAAACACACTGATACAAAGACGGACACACACACACTACACACATAACCCCCCCGTCCCCCAAACAAACACACAAATAAACTCTCCTACAAACACATACATACATACACACACACACACACACACACACATCACAAAAGCAAAACCAAGGGAGCACAAGCATGCAACAAGGCCTGGTAGAAGGAGGTCTGCATAGAGGGCTGAGCAGGCTGGGTTTTGTAATAAGCAGCTCTAAATCCCCCACATCTGGTTCAGAAGATGAAATGGGTCTGGAGCAAAGTCCCTACAAATCAGAGTGACGCTGCAGACAGGGGACTCAAATGTCTTGTTTAGAGGACATGACGAGACACCGGTGACTTCATGGGTGATTCAGCCTGGGTGTGCGCACCATTAACAAGCTCATTTAGCCTGGAACATGGCATTAACCCAGGCCCAGTGACAAGGCTAAACATGTTCTCAGCACTGATTTTACACACACACACACACACACACACACACACACACACACACAGTCAGTTTATTTATAAAGCACATTTCATATGATACACATAGACACAATGTGCTGTGAATGATGAGATATCTTTAAAACACACACACACACACACACACACACACACACACACACACACACACACACACACACACACAGTATGTAAACACACAGATAGACAGACAGACAGACAGACACACACACACACACACAGAGTATGTAAACACACAGATAGACAGACAGACAGACACACACACACGCGCATGCACAGCATGTAAACACACAGATAGACAGACAGACACACACATTCACAAAGTCTTCCACAGCCACAGTTCCCTGCCCCCCAGAGCAGAAGCAGATTAAACACTGTGCAGAGATGTGGCTGTTCAGAAAAACCACCATTTGTTTTGTTCCTAACTTACGCCACGTCCTCGTAAAAAGCGTTTGATAGCCTTCGCAACTCTTCCCCCTCCTTCCATAAAAGAGACTGTATGTCTCACATGAGCTCCGCGCCTTTTCTTTCTCTTTCGCTCTCTTTTTCCCTCTCTCCCTCCCTCTCTCTCTCTCTCTCTCTCTCTCTCTCTCTCTCTCTCTCTCTCTCTCTCTCTCCTCTCTCTCTCTCTCCTCTCTCTCTCTCTCTCTCTCTCTCCCTCTCTCTGGCATCATTAGCAGTGCGCTGGGCTGCAGTGTGGCTTCCATTAGCTGCTCCCACAAAGGCCGTATAATTAAAACCGATTGGGGCGGCCATTGTTGCGTAAGCTCTGCGGCTCTCCACTGGGAGGCCTGATGAAGTGCCTGAGAGAGGCGGCGGCCGAGGCGGCAGTGGTTGTGTGTGTGTGTGTGTGTGTGTGTGTTCGGGGGGGGGGATGTCGGTGGCCCGTGCGGCTCTCAGCTCGGTTCAGGGCTGGGGACGATGAAAGCGGGACTGGAAAAAATGAGGTGCGTTAAGGGCGGTGTCGGACTTTTTGTCTTGTACACAAAAAAGGGCCTTTTTATTGAGATTGTTAAAGCGAAGTGCTTGTGTGTGTCTGAGTATGTATAAAAAGAGTAAGTGTGTGTGTGTGTGTGTGTGTGTGTGAGAGAGAGAGAGAGAGAGTGTAGAGAGAGTGGAGAGTGTCTGTCTGTGTCTCAGTATAGAAGAGTGTGTGAATGCTTGTATATGTTCGACTGTGAGAAAGTATACGCAAGTCTGAGAGTCTCAAGGAGATGGTATGTGAGTCTTTGTGAGAAAAGTCTGAGAATTTGCACGTCCCTTGTGTATGTATGTGTGTGTGTGTGTGTGTGTGTGTGTGTGTGTGTGTGTGTGTGTGTGTGTGTGTGTGTGTGTGTGTAAGGGTGTCTGGGCTCAGTATATTGTCTGGCAAGTACGGCACCTAGGCCTTGTGCCTGGGCTGTCACCCTGAATGTCTGAATAATGGGGTGTGTGAGTGAGAGTGTGACGAGTGAGAGTGTGCAGCAAATAGTCACATATGTGTCTGAGTGTGTGTGCATTTCCATACATTTGTGTCTGTTTATGCATGGGTTTGCATATGGGAAATGCAAATGCATGTGCATGAATTGACTGTGTACGTGTGTGTGTGTGTGTGTGTGTGTGTGTGTGTGTGTGTGTGTGTGTGTGTGTGTGTGTGTATGTCCACGCAAGTAAATGTGGAGGAACTGACATGTATGCTTTTTTATGTGTAATTTGTTTGTAACATGTGAGTATATGTGTGTGTCTGTGTGTGCATGCGAGTGTGTGTTCGTGAGTGAGAGAGAGACCCATGGGCACAGATGCTGGTGTGTGTGTGTGTGTGTGTGTGTGTGTGTGTGTGTGTGTGTGTGTGTGTGTGTGTGTGTGTGTGTGTGTGTGTGAGTGAGTGATGTGTGTGAGAGAGAGAGAGAGAGAGAGAGAGAGAGAGAGAGAGAGAGAGAGAGAGAGAGAGAGAGAGACCTATGGGCTCAGATGCTGTGTGTGTGTGTGTGTGTGTGTGTGTGTGTGTGTGTGTGTGTGTGTGGCGTGAAGGAAGTGATGCTGCGTGTTGGAATGTGCAGCTCTCAGTCTCTCAGTCGTACCTGCTGCTGCCGTCTGTCTGCCCGCTCCTGCTGGAGCTCATTAGAGTGGGTGGGAGAGGAGAGAAGAGAAGAGAAGAGAGGGAGAGAAACAGAGGGGGGGGGTAGAGAGAGGTTAGGAGGAGGTAGAAAGAAGGGAAAGAGGGAGGTGAGGAGGGAGAGAGAGAGAGAAGGAGAAAGGGAGAGAGAGAGAGGAGGGAAAGAGGGAGAAAGGGAGAGGGCGGTGGGGTGGGGGATAAGCTAGTGACAGGACTGGAGTCTGTCACCTACAACTCAGCACAGATGTAAAGAGGGAGAGAGGGAGGGAAAGAGGAAGAGAGAGAGAGAGAGAGAGAGAGAAAAGAGAGAGAGGGGGAGAGAGATGGAGGAGAAGGAAAAAAGGGATAAGAGGAGAGGAGGGCAAAGGAGAGGTGAACAGGAGGGAAGCAGAGGAGAGGAGTGTGTGTGTGTGTGTGTGTGTGTGTGTGTGTGTGTGTGCTGAGAAGCAGAGACATACACTGGGCTCTTTAGCACTGCCCCTAATGGAAAGGGTCAGGAGAAGAAAAGCAATATGTCCACTGCAAGCAGAATTCTCATGCCAAGAAGCGTCCCTATAGTCAGATTTCAAAGTGTCGGACGGAAAGGAACGCACTTCATTTCCACGTTGAATTCGAAGCAGGTGTCCCTTTCCTTGGCGTGGGCTCGGACGGCCGTATCTCATGGCGCCTCGGGCATTCCTGGCCTGCCAGCGGCAAATTCATCTGACAAATGGGAGGAAAACGCTCTATAATCAAACACCAATCAGATAATTGCTCCTTTTCGCCACTCGTTCCTCCAGCCTCCGGCCCAGTCCCCTCAGAAGGGGTAAGGCGATACTCTGGGAAGCCAAACAGATGTTCTCTTTGAGCACTCAGACGCCAACACACCCGCCCGCCCGCTCGTTCGCTCACTCGCTCGCTCGCTCACTCCGCAGGCAGCAAAAGCCAGTTTTAAATCATATTAAAATGTAATTCAGGACTGGCCTTAGCAATGTCAATCTACAGCAAGAGTACAGCAGCTGGCCGAGAGAGAGAGAGAGAGAGAGAGAGAGAGAGAGAGAGAGAGAGAGAGAGAGAGAGAGAGAGAGAGAGAGAGAGAGAAACACTCATTTTTCATTTTTCATCTATCTCTCTTGGTCTGCTTTCTCTTTTTACCTCCATCAATGAAGTTACTGCCATTGTTTTTTCTGTTTGTCTGTTTGTTTGTTTGTCTGTGTACAAGATAATTCTAAAAGTACTGCAAAAATTTGGATGAAATCTTTGGACAACATGGGAATTGGGACAAGGACCAGATCATTTAATTTCGATGGTAATGTGATCCGGAACACCATCTGGGATGTAAAGTGTGTCAGTGACCCTATTGCCTTGGCTGAGGTCTGCACACTCTAAGTGCTTTTCTAGCTTGCTACTATTCTTCAACTTAGCTGCACTTCATGATCATATATATCAAAATAAGTCCTGTATTTAGAATTCCTTCCTTCATTTGGGTGTTGCATTTTGACACTCAAGATGTCCTTCAGGACTTACTTTCTCTCTGAAGCTTTTTCTCCCTCTTTCTCTCCATCCATCCCTCCCTCCCTCCCTCCCTCTCTGTCTTTTTACAGGCTTATCAGCGCTCCCCCTGTGGAGAGGACATTCCATGGGCGTAATGGCCAGAGGGCTGGTGCCACCCCGTGTATTAGTGAGCAGGCTGATAAAGCCAGTAAAACACTGCAATAAAGAGTCTCACTGAGCCAATTAGAGGGCCAGCCTCCTTTACAGTAAATAGTAGTCAGAGCCAGTGAAAGCACTGTCTTTGCACTTTAGCTTACTGCTCCAGTGGTGTGTGCGGACATAAACCATACCATAGACATCACGCTTGGAGCTCATTACACCATAGATTATCACATGGTCACGTGATACATCAGCCTCATTTCTTAGGCCATAGT
>JAODXP020000030.1:3232845-3235345 GCA_027497455.2 Sardinella longiceps
ATTGAAACAATTTCCCACTAACAGTTCCACATAGCGTATAACTTGGACTTCTAAACACATTTCTAATGTAAAAATAATGATAGGCAAACACACTTGTGTGCATACTGTTAGTACACCAAATCTGTTTTCTGTAAGACTTCACTTAAGAAACCCTTTTATCTCCTTCCATTGACTATTGAATAATCTGTTTCCAGTTCGGTCCCAATCTGACTTTCAGTAGATAATGCAGAATCTTTATCTTCTAAATCAGTGCCATTCCATCACACACACACACATACACATACACACACACACACACACTGTCAGCTGTGACTCATAAGGCAGAACAACTTGAAGCAATCAGCTTGCAAACAGCCAAAGTTCACACTGAGAGTGAATGCAAGCGTGAGGCTCACTACAGGAGCGTTACTGCCACCTAGGGGCCATGTTCTCCACTCAGCAAACGCTCATTACAGTATCACTGTTATTCTAGCACATTCCTTTGTCATGACAGGGCACTTTATATTGGGGCTATCATAGCCCATATCCCAGATCTATTGCTTAACAACACTCAGCCTTTCTAATGAGTTTCAGTGAGATAAAGATTTCTGTGGGAGAGGTCATTACTGACACGACCCAAATCAGGATCATCTCACTTCTGTTCATTGCCATTCTATTCACTTCCAACATTCATGAATGCCTCTTATGCTGAGTTTGTACCTGGTCAATTAATTAAGGTATTCTAATTAGAGTAAAAGTATCTTTAGCTCTACGCTGGCTAGAAGTCATCCGTGAAGAAAAAAAAGAAAGAAAGCATCTTCCAGAGGCAGAGCAGGGATGTTCTTTACATTTTTTCTCTTTTAATAGAAAAGCCTCCTTCAGATCTCCGAATGTCTGTGCCACCTGGAATCCTCCACCCACGTACGTCAAGGAGAATAAACAAACACAAGGACACTGCACCGCCGCTGCCTTGGAAGCTTTTTGGGGAAAAAAGCCTTTGTTGACTCGCCGCCGTTCTTGAAGGCGAGGTTCCCTTTGATGATCTATTCTTATTCATGTTTCCTACCTGCTCCCAGAGGAGCGGCCCACACCACCAGCACACTGAGGAGGAGGTGGAGGTGATTACATTCGTCACGCCGCACACACACACACACACACACACACACACACACACACACACAGGCTTTAGGGTCTGCCTGCCTGCCTGAGTCACAGCAGACAGCCTGTGTGTGTGTGTGTGTGTGTGTGTGTGTGTGTGTGTGTGTGTGTGTGTGTGTGTGTGCGCGCGAGGGTGGGACTGAGAGACCAAGAAAACTTGCCAGTGACTTTGCAAAAGTAAACAAGTGCAATGTGTTTATGGGGACACACAAGTGTGTGAATGTGTGACAGTGTGACAACGGTGGAGGGGTGGGGAAGAAGGGAGCAGAGTGAGGATGGAGAGAGAGAACAGAAGAAAAGAGAAAAGAGGAGAAGAGAGAGGAGGGGAAGAGTGTACCAAACAGAGATGGAGAGAGAAAGAGAAGAGGAGAAGAAAGTAAGGGAAGAGTGCAACAGAGAGAAGAGAAGAGAGTGAAGGAGAAATGTGAGACAGAAAGGTATGGAGAGAGAGAAGAGAAGAGAAGAGAAGAGAAGAGAAGAGAAGAGAAGAGAAGAGAAGAGAAGAGAAGAGAAGAGAGTGGAAGGGAAGAGTGTGACAGACAGAGATGAAGCGAGAGAGAAGAGTGGTGGAGTTGTGTGCTGTTGCTGTATCCTTGGGGAGCTCCCTGGGGCTGCAGTTCCAGCTGATTTCTCCCTATTAAGAGCTAATTAGCGCTAATGTGGCGCACAGCACAGCACACAGCATAGCACAGCACAGCACACAGCACAGCACAGCGGCCGTGGGGACAGACGGAGACTCAGACGTCACCTCCCCCGGCACCCTGCACTCACCCGCCACACCAGGAGCACACAGGCCAGTGGGTCACCAGCAGACGCCACTTACACACACACACACACATGCCATTCACGTCACACACAGCTTCTGAGGCTGCTCTTGGAGTGGCACAGGCGGGCACAGATGCCAAAGCCTAATGGCACGGAAAGCCATCGAAAAAGTTTTGTAATTGCACTGTATGTGTGCTTGCAGTGTGTGTGTGTGTGTGTGTGTGTGTGTGTGTGTGTGTGTGTGTTTCAAAGTTTTTATCCAGGCGTGGGTAGATTGGCTCTTGTTTTGGAAGCAGTGGTTGCAGGTCTAGGAGCTGCTATGGGCTACTGGCAGCTGGTCTGACATCATCTGATCACTGCCAAAGTTTGATCCTCACCACCGTCACACAGGAACCAAAAACAGCACTGCATTTGTCACCTCAAAGAAGCACATTGGCACAACACTTCCTTTCACACGAGACTCAAGAAAAGTCATCTGGAGAGGAGGGAAAATAGCTCATATAAAGCGATTAACTAGATGAGGGGGGTGGGGGGGTGGTGGTGGAAATGATCTCATCGCCTTATTTCGTTTCGATGACACCATCCCGCTCGTGATCAC
>JAODXP020000030.1:3240345-3247845 GCA_027497455.2 Sardinella longiceps
CCACTGTAGAAAGAGCCGAAGCTCCGCAGACCGGAGATGAACTTCCTGAGGATGGGGAGATAGGAGAGGACGAAAGGAATAGATATACAGACAGATCGATAGAGAGAGAGAGAGGGATAGAGAGAGAGGGAGAAAGGAAAAGCGAGAGAGTGATGAGACCAAAATAAAAGAGTTGGAACAAGAGGAAGAGGAAGCAGAGAGTGTTAAACGGGGAGGGAGAACTCGAGACAGAGAGCCTCCCTGAGCAGTGTGTGTGTGTGTGTGTGTGTGTGTGTGTGTGCTGCTCCAATTAGTGTGTGTGTGTGTGTGGGCTGTGTAAGCTCGAGCTACTGCATGCTCTCTCTTCTAAGTGACATGAGGCTGTAGGGATGTGAGATATATTCCCCACCACACACAGGGCCAGTCAGCCCTCTCTCATCTGTTCATCCCACAGAGGGAAGAGGAGGAGAGGGGAGTAGGGAGGGAGGAGAGGTCAAGAGGAGCAGAGAGAAGGAGGAGAGGAGCGGAGAGGAGGAGAGGAGAGGAGAGGAGAGGAGGGGAGGGGGGGGGGGGGTGAGCAGGTTAGCTCAATGTCACTGTCACGGCAGGAGATGCCCTCTCGTGTTAATGAGGCTCTCTCTGTCACCACTGTCAGCTTTGCACTCACACACTCATCATGTGCTCACACACATCACATAAACACACACGCACACACACAAAAGTGCACACAGACACACTTACATCATGTATGTCATGTACAAATACACACACACACACACACACACACAGTAGACATATACTGTACACACATACACACACACACACACTTCTCTCTCTCTCTCACTCTATCACACACACACACACAACACACACACACACACACACACACACACACACACACACACACACACACACACACACACACACACACACACACACACACACACACACACACACACACACACACACACACACACACACACACCTGCCTCTGCCTTTTGCTCATGAATCCAACCTTACAGGCTTGGCATTCATTAGGGCTCAGGGAGATCTAGTCCTGCTACAGCAGGTGACTCTGGGCCCTTTACAGAGAGCCGGTGTGTGTGTGTGTGTGTGTGTGTGTGTGTGTGTGTGTGTGTGTGTGGTAGCCCAGCCCAGGTGAGATGAGGAGGGCTCACCAGTGACAAGAGGAGACCTGGCGATCACCCTCAGCTCATACAAGCCCATCCATAATTAAAGTCTCCTGCCCATCATCACATTAGCATTAGCATAACATCCCACTCTGCCTGAGCGTCTCTCTCTCTCTCTCTCTCCCACTCCACAAATGTCTGAGACGGCGCGGCACCTACAATACTGCCTCCGTGGAGAAGAAAGCACAGCTATTGGACATTTTTTGGCTTTTGTAATGGTAGGGGAAAAAATAAAAAGAAAGATTGAAAAGAGAATAAAAATTTAGTTGGAGGCCACAGCTGAAAAGATTTTGCCCGTTTGCTTACTATGTTGGGTATGTGGGTAGTGCATACCTTAGTATTCAATTCAACATGGCTTTGTGCTTCCATGGCCACACACTGCATTTGGAACAGTCTCCACTGAGAGGCTTGTTTAGGCAGCAACCCAATGGGCTGCTGGGCAATTAAAAGCCCCACTGAAGGCCACTGGGCTGGGGTGGGGTGGGGGCTGGGCTGGGGGCGTGGGGTGCACTGCAGTGGATGTGATGGGGAGCCTTTAAGCCTAATGTATGCTGAGAATGAGCCTCATCCCGAGTCTCTGGAGGAGAAGCGCCAATAACACACACACACACACACAGACACACACACACACACACACACATACACAAACAATTACCTGCATTGACCTACTCTCATGCAGGTCACACACTCACACATACAAGACACTCTCATGCACACATATACGCAATTACCTGCGGCGACCTGACAGGGTCTCCTCGGGGTCAAAGTTCAGCGGCTGGGGGTTGCGTGACACCGGAGCGACACGTGGGGGGTCCAGGGCAGCCGCTACGGAGCGCGAGACCCGCACAGGTGCTTGTGCACACGCAGTGCTCACCTGCGGAGAGAGAAACAGGGGCGAAGGTCACCAACCAAGGTCAAGGTCTCCACAAAGCTTCCAACATCCTCATGCAATTGTCTCAAATTTAGACTCTAAATAATAGTTTTGCCTAAAAATGAATTTAAAAAAAACATGCCGTTCCCAAATGGCAAACTTTCCCCTCTTTTTATCTGGCTCAGCCATTCCGCCATGGCTGCCTAGTTCTCAGTTTGTTTATTCCCGGTGACAATAGGATTTACATGACAAAGAAGCTAAGTCATTGTTTCGTACACCAATAGCTTTTTTTCGCTGGCTTTCTTTTTCTAATCGTAACCCTCAGCAGACACTCTGGTGTAAATTAGGCTCCTTGTTCTCCCCAGTGAAAAATGCAATTGTTTTTTTTTTATCCTTTTTTCAGTGAGGCAACATCATAATAATAAATAAACTCCCTCTCTCTTTCTCTCTCTCTTCCTCCCTCCCTCTCTGTCTCTCTCTCCCTCTCTCTCTCTCTCTGCCTGAGTGAGATAATGGAGAGATGCCATTCTTTTCAGGTGTAATAAAAATGCAAATGCTTGTTAATGTTTTGCTTGTGGTTTAATGATTCGCTGGCGGTGTAATTTCCCCAGGGGGTTTGGGGGCAGAGGCTTAATCCCGCCTTGTAATGTTAACGGCTAATTGTGTCCGCTTGCCTTTAAATGAATCCAACACTGGGCTTGGGCACACTGGAGAGCCACTGGAGGCTCAGAATGCTGATGGGGGGACAAGGGAGGGGGAGATGGGCTGGGAAAGCTGGACATCTTCATTCACACTTACACATTTAAACACTCACACACACACACACAGTTACACAGTTATACACACACACAAAATGGATTTTTACAGAATCTCTCTCTCTCTCTCAATCTCTCTCTCTTTCTTTCTCTCTCTCTCTCTCTCTCTCTCTCTCTCTCTCTCACACACACACACAAACACACACACATTAAGTACATTAAACACATGCAAACACAATTTAGACTCACTAACAGATGCACTTGTTTACATGCA
Source organism: Sardinella longiceps (assembly GCA_027497455.2). Taxonomy (NCBI): domain Eukaryota; kingdom Metazoa; phylum Chordata; class Actinopteri; order Clupeiformes; family Clupeidae; genus Sardinella; species Sardinella longiceps. The sequence goes on from JAODXP020000030.1 coordinate 3,243,415, forward strand.
AACACACACAAGGGCCCAGCCACAAAATGCACCTGGTGAAAAGCCATGTCATCATAGGCCACACGCACACACACACATACACACACACACACAAACACACACACACCCAATCAAGATGTTAAAGGCACGAGCAGGACACACATGTGCTCAGAGCCAATATACTGAGTGTCTCATCAGTACAGATCGATTAAAAGTTCTCCTATCGACCAACAACAGAGAGATGCGGAGGGAGGGAGGGAGAGAGGGAGGGAGGGAGGGAGAGAAAAGCAGAGAGAAAGAAAAGAAAGCCCATTAAGTGGAGGTTGTAACTGTGTGTAAAAATCCTTGCGTCTGCCTCAAGAGAGGAAGGTGAATCACTTGTCGGTCTTTTTTCATTTTCCACATTTTTCAATCCTGTCTTTGTGTGACTCTGAAGGCTGTTGATCATCCCAGCACGCTTCCAAGGCTCTTATCACTAGCGCTTTGATCAAACAGTCATTACTACTCAGCTATTCCAATTAAGATAGAAGGCAGGAGGGCTTCAATTACAGAGTAAATAGACAAACTATGTGTGTGTGTGTGTGTAGAGGGGTATCCTATATTCTGACTCAGAATGCAATTTTGATGGAACGGACTACACCAGAAAATGCCTTAACACATCTAAGCAAACCACACACACACACACATACAGACCCCCCCACACACACACACACACATGTGCGCGCATGCACACACACACACACCGACTGACCGACAACACACACACACACACACACACACACACACACACACACACACACACACACACACACACACACACACACACACACACACACACACACAGAGACAACCTATCTTCCCTCCCCTCCTGCTCAGGGGAAATCATTAGTGGCTAGCCTGCACTGCAACATATAACAGCTTTCCTGGTGTAATTTGCTTAGTGTGATTCCAGGGTCCCGCATCCCCCAGGCCCTGATTAGATGCGATTGGTTGTGGGAGCTGCATGTGTGTGTAGCACACCCTGTGTGCGCTCCTACGCACCTCTGGGACACACACACACACAACACACCCGAGAATTAGTGGGAGAGGAGGATGGGGAGAGGGTCGCTAGGCAATAGAGGGGAGAGGACAGAGAGAGAGAGAGAGAGAGAGAGAGAGAGAGAGAGAGAGAGGTACTATAAAAAGAGAGATAGTGAGAGAGAGTGGGAGACAGAAAAAAAAGCATCAGCAGATTCTGGGTCTCGGAGGGCAATCTGTATATTTCCCAGCAAACTAGAGTGATGGCCTGATCACCCCAATTTAAAACGTGGCAAACAAATCTGACCCCCGCAAACCTGCAGAGGCGTCCGGGCACAGAGGAATCTCTCGGCAAAGACACGAGGCCTTGAGCACAAATTCAAATGGGCCATTGGAGAACTCGCCTCTACGCCGCACATACCACACACACACCCACCTACAACATAAACACTCGCTACTCACAACCCGCAATTCACCGTAAGCTGTACAACGCTCCAGAGAAAAGTGAAAAGTGATAACACACAATAATCTGGTAACCTGAGGGAGGAAGAAAAACATTAGAGTTCCAGTGTGAGTGTTTCTTTGGGGCTCCAAGGGGAACTAAATCAGAGCAACTGGGCTATATGTTTCTTAAGAATGCCCAGGTTGTTCAACCGAAAAACCCAAATCCCCCCCCCAAATAAAACAAGTCTTTTCCCCCCCGAGATTCTGAAAAGCTATTATAGTTTGGGTATCTTGAGGATATAGCCATGTATTATGTTCCTTCTGCTGGTATTTGCATATTTTAATAAGGCTCTACAGGAGCCGAAGGAGGAAAAAGACAAAAAAAGGCTTTCAGTAAACTTTCCTTCTCAAGACAAATAACAAGATGCACGCAAAGCCTAGTGCATACTCGTGTTTAGCACCAGAGCGGAATATGCCCAAGTTAAAAGTTAAAAAGATGCCCCTCATGACCCTGCTTGCCTTCGTAATAACCACCCACAACTAATAATATGGACACAGAATAGACTGATCCGATTTTAATTAGTAGGCACTGCGAGTTTTACCCGTCCTCGCCTGTGAAAGACCCCCTGTACGAAGGGAAATGATGTGGAGAAAGATGTCTGACATCCACCGATACATTTTGTCATTTAAAAAGAAATGAAAAGAAATCAAATTTACAAGCACAATTAGTTTAGAGAAATTCAATTAGTCCCTCCAATTAATTGCTCGATCAGAAGTGATTTTGGGGGCCCCAATAGCTTCACTAAGAGCGGAGTCTGCCAGGGATAGACTTGGCGGGAGAGACAAACATCTGCACCCCCAACTCAGACCCCCGTGGCGCCAGAAGATTAAATTCATTCCCTTTCACATTGCTTAAATAACTTCCCATTAGATATGCTCATTCCTATGATGTCCTTATGAGAAATTCCCCATTTCATTTCAGATAAGCATTTTCAGCCGCTCGCTATTCTCCTCTCCTTTCGCTAGAAGTTACTGGCTGTTGTCCCACTCTGAAAGTATTTCATACGTGACTTTGAGAGGAAGAGATAAATTGAGTGTCTGACAGAGGGACAGAGAGAGAGAGAGAGAGAGAGAGAGAGAGAGAGAGAGAGAGAGAGAGAGAGAGAGCAGGAGAGAGAGAGAGAGAAAAAGAAAGAGATACAGTAAGGGCAAGTGGGAAGGAGAAAAGAGAGAGAGTGGAAGCGATACGACAGCCATTGTTTACTATCTTCAGGTACTCATTAGTGGGTATTAATATCAGCTTGGGAGAGAGAGAGGGGGAGAGAGAGAGAGAAATGGGAGGAGGAGAGAGGAAGAGAGAGGAGGCAAGGGGATGAGTTGAAGAGCGAAACAGAACTGATAAGAGTCGTCTCAGTGAGGGTGTACTGAAATCCCTCCTCTCATCATAACAGCCTTTATCACATCCATACAGCCCAGGAGAGGTGAGAGAATACACACACACACACACACACACACACACACACACACACACACACACACACACACACACACACACACACACAAACACACACCTGCATGCGCACACTCACCCTCACACAGACATGCGCACACACACACACACACACGCACATCAATACCAAACAGGTAAAAGACAAACAAAAATAAATCTTTAGTCCCAAACAGACATCAGTGGAAAATGCACTGTATAAAAGCCATAGAAAACCAGCCCCGCCATGCTGGACACTCAGGCTCTCACAAACACGTGTCCATATATTCCGTCCACATCCAGACCCCCACACACAGTAAGTCCCATAGTGGGGCTGAGACAAACACAAGCAGACGTGAGCTACATAAGGCCTGCATTACTCTGATGGATGACTGCACATAATGCTGATGGGTGGAGGGAGGGAGGCCCAGACTCCATCATGGCGTGGTGAAGCTGATGTATGTTCCCAGGGGTGGATATGGCAGAACATTTGCCAGCAGCGCCTTCAGGTACTCTAGCTGAGCCTGAACACACTTCACCTGCCTCTGCCTCAGGGCCAAACTGGGGTGGGGGGAGAGAGAGAGAGATAGACAGAGATAGAAAGAGAAAGAGAGAGAGAGAAAGAGAGGCACTCGACAGATGTTCAGCTGACAGAAAGACACTGTGAAGAGGTCTAAGACAACTCCAGGCAAAGTCCCATCCAGTGTAAAAGTGACAGCAGTTGTAGGTCTTCCTCAAGTGGCAGACTCCATTCAGCACTCCACTGCCCAGTCACAACAAGTGCACCTGAGGAGGTGCCTCAGATTGAAAACTGTTAATGGCCAACTAAGGAAGGACATCTTTCTAAGTGCTGCTATACTTCAAACTCCTTTTTCAAAGCTGGTGGCTAGACAGGCCTGTGCTCTCTGCTGTCCTCCAGGTGAAGTCTTTAAGCACGCTTCCAAACACACATCTGAAGCTCTATGAGTTTGGTGATGTTTCACTGCTGATCCTGGAATAACTGTGTTTGGAGAGGGATTCAGACGACACAAAGTCAGATGGATCCAGTGAGGACAGTGATGAGGAAGAAATGCACCTTAAGCTTCCTCTTAATCCCGCCAAAGGGATTTGTGCTAATGCAGGCTAATATGTCTTACTACTGTATATTTCTGGCTGCTGCTGAGAAAGCGACTAGTTGATTGAATGTGGTTGGATATATTTCTTTTTTTTTTATTCTTGACAAACACCATGTCAGTGGAGGTATGGATGTCTGCTGTTTATAGCAGAATAATACATGCACTGAGTTATGCTCAATTGTGCATTTGTGCTACAGTAATCTACTCAGCTACCAAAGTCAACATGCACATAGCCATATCTCCACTGCTGACCTTAGCTTTATTATGGTCTGGGCATAAGATGTCAAATGGAGTGGAGTAGTGGTGTGCCACTTTGATTTCAGCCCCAAAGGCCCCTCACCAGTGTGCATGAATGGAGATGTAAATGAAATATGCAATAATTTACATTTT
>JAODXP020000030.1:3260345-3277845 GCA_027497455.2 Sardinella longiceps
CTGGGGGTCCAAACGCCCACGATGGACTCTGGGAGAAGGCCAAGCCCAGAAGAAGCCATGCTGCGCTGGGTATATCATCCTTGCATTACCCTCTAGAGCAGAGAGAGATTGGGAGCCTCCCCGGGCTAAAAGGCCCACAGGCCACGTGGGCTGGGCATAGAGAGAGAGAGAGAAAGAAAGAGCAGAGGGAGGCAGTTAGCTGGACGTTAGTTCGGTGCGGATGCCGGCTCCCAGCACTGTTGCTCATGGAGGGCATCTGAAGCAGGGATCTCGCCCTTCCAGGAAATTGCAAGGATTTTCTGCAGACATCTGATACGGAGGGGGGGCCCCGTGGGGGTTTTTGATTTGGAGTGTATGTTTTCACACCCGCTGAGATGTGTGTGTGTGTGTGTGTGTATGTGCCGGGGCTGCACTCTCTGAAGGCAGCTCTGTCAAAAGATCCAGGAGCTTATCTGCGTCCGTCTGGAAACTCATCAAGCGGCGGAGCAGCTTATTTGAAAGGCTAGAACACAGGGCGGCTAGAACACGCTAGAACACACGGCGGCTCCCCTCCCTCCTTCCCTCCCTCCCTCCCTCCCACACTGGGACAGTCTGAGCTCCGGAACTTTCCCTCTCATGAAAAAAAAAAAAAACATTTTTTTTTTTTATCTTGGTCTTTCAAATGTGCTCCCACTGTGGGTGTGAATGAGGGTCACCGGGCCCAAACCGCTCACTGGAGTTAAAGCTACTGCTCAGTAAACTCTTACTGTCCTGGGGTGACTTATTGCCATCATACAGCTTTGCTGACGGTCTACACACCCTACATTTCAAAGTGCATCAACCTAATGCAACACTGAAGCAAACAACATCAAGTAGCCTCTCCCCATTAATAAATAAACCAACCAGTAAAGGCAGAGGCATAAGATTACGTGTTTATGAGTTGGATCCTTTCCCAGGACGGGAGCGAGGGAAGCATTTTCCCATGCCACAGCAGTCAATGTGAGTCTGCACTATTAAAGAGAACATTGACACAGATGTTATGTTAGTAAATAAAATGTGAGTGTTTCAGTGGGCAGAGGTTGCAACACGCTACTGTAAGTGGTCTTTGGAAGTGCATTATGTTATGACTCCTGTTTCAGTGTGTTCCGTGTGTGACTGAAGTGAGCTGTCTGGGGACGCGTCACACACAACACTAAATATGCGCTGTAGGTCCATCTGGATATTAGTCAACTGCAACCAATTTTCAAAACACCAAAACCTCAAGTTCCAGTAATAATCACTTATCCACCATGGAGATGGGCTTTATGTTTTACAACCAATGATGGCATCTGCAGATCTGTCTATGGCTAAACAGCTATTTTTATTAAAAAAAATCTTTTGCTCTGTGACACATTTCAAACGGGATACATTGAGGGTGGGCAATGCCCAGAACAGTAAAGTGAAGATAGACTAAAAGTGTAGACACAGATCTTCAATTGTCCTAGACGATAGACCTACTTTTTCTTTCAAATTGAGTAATTAACACATTCATTTACAGGGAGGGATGTGAGGGAGTGACAGCCCGATGACTCTTCTCTGCCAGACGTGCTGGTGGTGATGTCTGAGGCGGTAGACCAAGGAGGATATTTGCACGGGTGTATTTGTGTGGTGAGGTTGCCAGACGTGCTGGTGGTGGTGGTGGCTGGGTCAGGGGCGACAGGCCGAGGAGGATATCTTCACGGGCGTATTTGTGTGGTGAGGTTGCAGACGTGGTGGTGGTGACTCAGTCTGGGGCGGCAGGCCGAGGAGGATATCTTCACAGGCGTATCTGTGTGGTGGGGTTGCCAGACGTGGTGGTGGTGGTGACTGAGGAGGATATCTACACGGGCGTATCTGTGTGGTGGGGTTGCCAGACGTGGTGCTGGTGGTGACTGAGGAGGATATCTTCACAGGCGTATCTGTGTGGTGGGGTTGCCAGACGTGGTGGTGGTGGTGACTGAGGAGGATATCTACACGGGCGTATCTGTGTGGTGGGGTTGCCAGACGTGGTGCTGGTGGTGACTGAGGAGGATATCTACACGGGCGTATCTGTGTGGTGGGGTTGCCAGACGTGGTGGTGGTGGTGACTGAGGAGGATATCTACACGGGCGTATCTGTGTGGTGGGGTTGCCAGACGTGGTGCTGGTGGTGACTGAGGAGGATATCTACACGGGCGTATCTGTGTGGTGAGGTTGCCAGACGTGGTGGTGGTGGTGACTGAGGAGGATATCTACACGGGCGTATCTGTGTGGTGAGGTTGCCAGACGTGGTGGTGGTGGTGACTGAGGAGGATATCTTCACAGGCGTATCTGTGTGGTGGGGTTGCCAGACGTGGTGGTGGTGGTGACTGAGGAGGATATCTACACGGGCGTATCTGTGTGGTGGGGTTGCCAGACGTGGTGCTGGTGGTGACTGAGGAGGATATCTACACGGCCGTATCTTGTGCCTGCTGCCAGACAGTCAGACACTGATCCATCCACACACGCCAAAACACAGACGCTCAGTGCAGCGTAGCCCACACACCGAGCCCCCACGCAGGCGCACGCACGCACGCACGCACGCACGCACGCACGCACGCACACACACACACACACACACACAACCTTGCCTGGATGAGCGTCTCCTGCATGCGTCTGAGCTGAGGTGAGTGATGTGGGGCTGTGCTCAGGCACATTGATCTGGATAAGCCTGTGTGAGAGATGGACTGTCTGAACAGCCTCAGAGTGCGTCTGCCCATGTAACCTGAGAGAGAGCGAGCGAGAGAGAGAGAGAGAGAGAGAGAGAGAGAGAGAGAGAGAGAGAGAGAGAGAGAGAGAGAGAGAGAGAGAGAGAGAGAGGGTAGAGGGAAAGAGGAAGAGAAAAGAAAGAGGGAGAAAGAGAGAAGAGAGAGTGGAAGAGAGGAAGAAGGAGAAAATAGAGGCTGGCACACCTGAGCAGTCTGTGGGGAGTGTTGGAGAAGTGTGTGTGTGTGTGTGTGTGTGTGTGTGTGTGTGTGTGTGTGTGTGTGTGTGTGTTCGTGTGCGTGTGTGGAGTGTGTATTGGTGTAGTGTGCTCTATGTTTGGTCTGAGTGCCAAAGCCTCATGATGCTCCATACGGGAAACAGGAGCTCTTTCAGTGGCAGTGATTGAGAATGAGAAGATGGATGTGTGTGTGTGTGTGTATGTGAGTGTGTGTTTTATGTGTGTTGTGGGTGCGGTGAGTGGGTGGGGGGGCACTGGTGGGCTTTCCAGGAAGTGAGTGCAAGGGATTCTGGGAAGGCTGGTGCAGTCTGGCGAGGTGGAGGAGAAGGCTGGGGGGGGGGCGGGGGGTAGCGTTGGGTTTCACCCTCATCATCACGTCCTGTCTCAGAACTGATCAAATCAAACAGCGCATTTAACCGCCATCCATTTATCACTCTCTCCATTCCCATCAGCCATCACCTCAGATGCCCCCCACACACTCACCATACTCACACACTCACCATACTCACACACTCATCACACTCACCATACACGCACCATACTCACCACTCACACACCATACTCACACACTCATCACACTCACCATATACGCACCATACTCACACACTCACCATACTCACACACTCCCTCTACTCACATACTCACACACTCCTCTAAGGTACTGTATCACTGCGACATGAAGGGCTCACAGGATGAGTGTACTACATTCGATCATGGCGGTGTGACAGAACGCTGATGCTGAGAGGAGAGGGCAAGGACAGAGTGGCCACCAGTATTGACAGTCACAGGAATCAAACTCTTCAACCCCATTGGCTATTTGCTTTTGAAGGTGCACATGGCGCCGGGGGTTTGGTCACTGGACCTTCTCACATTGATTCCATTGGATGTGGCCACTGCACGAGGTCAGAGTTGCTCCGGATAGAATGCTGTGTGTGAGTGAAACACACACTCCGCACACACACACACACACACACACACACACACACACACACATACACATAGACACACACACACACACACACACACACACACACACACACACACACACACACACTTATACAAACATGTTCAAAAAACAAATTCACTGCTTTCAGGGCCAGTACAGTTGTGGGACAATAAAGGACATGCAACAGCAGGGAGCGAAAAAGAAGAGAAGTGGGAAAAAAGTAGAAGAGAAGAGAGAGAGAGAGAGAGAGAGAGAGAGAGAGAGAGAGAGAGAGAGAGAGAGAGAGAGACTGTTGGAGGACTGGCAGGCAAAGGCTTTGAAGCTCCAATCAAAGGCAGCCAGAGCCAACTGATGCCAGTGTGCTACTCATGAAACACTGAGTGACTCTGAGCCACATAAGCACTAGCACAAGAGACACAGAGAGATGGAGAGAGAGAGAGAGAGAGAGAGAGAGAGAGAGAGAGAGAGAGAGAGAGAGAGAGAGAGAGAGAGAGAGACATGGAGAAAGGGAGAAAGAGAGACGGAGAAACAAAGAGATGGAGAGAAAGCGATGAAGAAAGAGAAAGACTGAGCGGTGCCACAGACAGTCGGACTAAAGTCCACAGGCTCCACACATCCAGTACAATAAGGGCATGTACAGCATGTACAGTATTGTTTGCATGATCACACAATGGAAGAATGATTGTGCCTATAGCACTCATACAGCCAGAGCTTGGATGTTACATCTCATAGATTTTCATATCCAATCTGGTCTCAAAAATAGTCTTTTAAAAGACCGCATCAATGGAAGCCGTATCTAAATGGCATGCTTTATCTTGTCCCTGGTGGGTTCTCACACACGCACGCACGCGCACACACACACACACACACACACACACACACACACACACACACACACACACACACACACACACACACACACACACGTCAACCTACTTCAACACCTGAGAGAAATTTAATAAAAGGTATACACAAAGAAGTCTAGCACTTTGCCTGTGAAGTAATAAGCTGAAAAGCATACAAAGGGGGAGGGGGCTGTGGTAGAGAGATCCATAGAGAGAGATAGAGAGAGAAAAAAAGAAAGAAAGAAAGAAAGAGCGAGAGTGAATCAAGAAAAATATTTCTCATAAATAATATTATCCCAAAAATTGCTGGTCCTCTCTCCCTCACACACACACACACACACACATACACACACATTCACACGCACACACACAGCCTTGTCACCCTTTGATTTATTTTTCCCCGTCCAATTATGCATCAAAATAGTGTGTTTTATTTCCGCTCAGTCCGATAGGGAAAAATATAGGAGCCTTAGCTCTGGAATCCATATTAATGGGGAGCTTTAATAAAGCAATGAGAAGTTAATGAAGGGAAAGAACTCTCTCCTTTTTGAAGTGGGGCTTTAAAGGCAGATAAAAGCAACTGGCTGAATTTGAAAGCAGAGAAGAGGAAAGGATGCAAAGATAGCGGAGGGAAAGAGAGGGAGAGAGAGAGAGAGAGAGGGAGAGAGAGATGTGTCTGAGAGAGATAGAGTGCAGTCGGGGGTTTGAAATCCAGGAAACAGATGTGCTCACAGTCAGGGAGAGAGTGCAAGAGAGAAGAAGAGAGGGAGAGAAAGAATGATAGCCACCAGTAGAGAGGCAGAGAGAGGGAAGAGAGAAGGGATGGGGTGAGAGAGAAAGAGAGAGAGAGAGAGAGAGAGACAGAGAGAATGAGAGAGGGGTGTGAATGCGAGTGGAGCGCTCTTTGGGGAAAGTGACTTTGGGGATTATCTTCAAACGGATCAATCTGCGATCCATGCTCACCAAGGGAACTCAATGGCTGTAATATGAGCACTGTATCCTTTTCCTATTAGCCCGGCGGCGGCTAACACTGGACGTTAATCACCAGCACCCCTGGCACTGGGCTCAGCACTGACCTATATGCCCTCTCGTCAAGCACTGCGCTGGGCTGGGCTGGGCTGGGCTGGGTTCACTCACTGGCAGTGAAGAGTGGCCTGTTGGTGCACAGCAAACTGATCTCCAGCCTGTCAGATAGCGTCTCTCTCTCTCTCTCTCTGGCCGCTGTCCCCCCCCTTCTCTGGAACCCCTGCCAAGCTGGAAGGTTCTATGGCCCCTCCCACCAGTCTGCTGCTTCAGCCGCCCCCCCTCATCGTCGACTGCCTGTGATCAAAGTTTGATCAAGCGAGCCGATTGGCTGCCTTCCCAGCGGGGTATTGTGGGCAGGGGGTTAGGCCTGGCACCGCTGAGTGGAGAAATAAATAAAAAAAACAAGATGGCAGCCATACGGTGGTGGCAGCATACACTGCGCCATGTACTGCGTCATTTTATCTGGGGGTTTTTTTTTCTTCGTTTTTATCGTTTTTGTATTTCAAAGCGGCTCGGCTCTGATTGGTGTGGTTGATCACAGCCATGATCAGAGAGGGGATTGAAGAGGGACAGGAGAGTGTGGACAAGACAAGCTCTCTGGGCTGGGATAGAGGACTGTGTGTGTGTGTGTGTGTGTGTGTGTGTTTGTGTGTGATGATGGTGGCCCTTCTCCACTGGGCTAGAAGCTCGCCTGCCTGCCTGCCGTCCTTCCTTCCCCCGCTGAGAGCTTGGTCAAGCGCAGCGGCTTCCGGCAGCTTCTCCATCCGCCTGTCCTGCAGGACGAGGCCTGGCCGCCAGCTCCGCTCCGGTGGGGGGCCGTTATCGGTCCTCGTCCACGGGCCCCGTCTGCACCTGCCGCTCAACAGGGAGACTGGCCCGCTTGCCACACACACACACACACACACCTCACCTTCCACTCAGCCCGAGCCCGGCTCTTTCCGCTCCAGAGAGCACCACTGAGTAATGGCAACCGGAGCGGGAGGATCTGTATCTCTAAGTGCTCTCCTTTGACACGTCCTCACTCTATCTCTTTCTTAAACGCACACAACCACACACACACACACACACACACACACACACACACACACACACCTGCCCTCCCGCTGTTACTGCCTGTCTTTCACTCCCTCTCTTTCTTTTCCACTTTTTCGCTCTCCAATCTCTCCCGCACTCTGGCTGTGTCTGCAACTTGCAGGTTAAGTGCTGCTGGTTGTGACTCCACTGGGCTGGGCTGGGCTGGGCTGGGCTCAGCATCTTGTAAGGGCCCTGAGATCAAACACCACCTATCAGCAGGGACACACAAGCCCAGAGGAAGAGAGAGAGAGAGAGAGAGAGAGAGAGAGAGAGAGAGAGAGAGGACGGGCAGAAGAAGAAAAGGATGTCTGGGCGACGTCTGGCTCTCAGAAGAGTCAAGTTGGTCTATAAACACACAGATATGAACGCCCTTTGAATGACAAATACAGTTTCCGAGAAAAGACCAAGACACTGAGCCCGAGACAATTCCCTAACTGAAATGGGCACTTTGACACTATTAAAAGAAACAAAATACTTTAACACAATTCTGTTCCTCGCCTTCTTCATTGCCCTTCATTCACCAAAGAGCACCATCTCCTTTGCATTCGTTCCAGAGAGCTCCATCTCTATTATTCTCTCACTAATTCAGTCTGCAGGAGAGACACTGGGAACAAAGGCTTTACTATTTTAATCCAATGTTGGTTTTACCGCTCATACAGTCTCCTCCTAGTACCCCGTGGTCAGATGGACATGGCATGGCATGATACGCTGGCTGCAGTAAATGTGGGGTGTGCGCTGGAAAATAGGGCATTTTGGGCACAAAGCAGAGAGAAGCTCAGCACACACTCAGGACTGACAGCTGTGGAAAGGAGCGGACTAGTGGGTTTGAAAGGCACAGACTGTGCAATGAATTACACACACATATTTCAAGGTCAGAATGTTTTGTGTTGCCACTTTTCATCTAGGCCAGGTTGAGCATTTGTTCCTTTGTGAGAGTGACTGTGTGTATGCATGCTGGTGTGTGTGCGTTTAATATGTCAATGAGTGTGACTGTGTGTGTGTGCTTAGTATATGTGTGTATGTGTGCTGAGTATGTCTGTGACTGTGTGTGTGCGTGTGTGTGCTTAGTATGTATGTGTGTGTGCGCTTAGTACATGTATGTCTGTGAGTGTGTGTTTAGTATGTATGTGTGTGTGCTACTTAGTATGTCTGTGAGTGTGTGTAAGTGTGTGTGTGTGTGTGTGTGTGTGTGTGTGTGTGTGTGTGTGCTCAGTGACGCGTCTCCCCCTCCCTCCCCCGGCCCTGTTTGGAGGTTTGGCGGTTGCTGAGGCTCAGCTCCACGTGCCACTGGCAACAGCAGAGGAGGCTCCACCCCGACAGGTGCCAGGTTGATCAAAGCGAGACTCCATTCTACCCCCTTTTTTTCCTCTCTCTTCTCCTCTCAGTCTTCTCCCCTCTCTTCCGCTTCTTCTCTCGCTTTCTTAATTAGCCTTGCATCTCCTTTCCCCTCTCTTTCTCCTTCTCTCTCTCTCTCTCTCTCTCTCTCACCGTCTTTCTTTTTCTCCCCAGTAGCACAAGCTTAGCATTCTCCTTCCCCTCCTCACACTCTCCCTCACCCCTGCCTGCGTTGCGTAGCTTTGCTTTACTGTATGATATTGCAATCCATCTAACTGGGGAGTGAGCGAGCAGGTAGCCCCTCGGGACGCCGGCGGATCTGCTTCGGTGTGCCAGCAACAATGGGGGGAGACGCAGCGTAGGCTGGAGTTATTAATCTCAGGGCAGACGCCTTGTCCTCATCCTCGTGCCTGCATACCTCCACTGCCCCCCCCCCCCTCTCCACCGCCTCCTCCTCCTGCCTCCTAATTTGTTCTTGCCCCACTGCCCCTCATTACCTGCTGGGCCCAACCCCTGAGATGCCAGCCTCAGCAATATATATTAAAATCAGGGGCCTGCCTGCCTGCCCGCTCGTCATGGGCACAATGGAGATATGCCCACCTTTTAATCAGAGATTTGCTCTGCCCGGGATATGCCCTCTCTTACACCTCCTGTCCCTCTCTCTCTCTCTCCCTCTCTTTCCCTCTCACGACTACTTCATTTCTATATCTTTCCCATCTCCATCTCTACCTTACCTCACCTCTCTCTCTCTCTCTCTCTCCCCCCCCTCCCCTCTCTCTCTCTGTCTCTCTCTCTCTGTCTCTCTCTCCCAGTAGTGTTGCTGATGAATGGGTCAGTGCTGCTATCCTGATGCCCGCCAGCCAGAGACGCAACGCAGCCCAGCCCAGCCCAGCCCAGCCTGGCTCTCTCTCCAGGATCACAGGGGGAATGAGATTAATTAATCCTGCAGTTTGGGGAGTCTGACATAGTGGGTGCCCTCCGTGTGTGTGTGTGTGTGTGTGTGTGTGTGTGTGTGTGGTTTGAGGGGGGAGCTGATGAACTCTTTAAATAAACGCCACATGGGTAAAAGTAGGAGCAGCCTGAGGCAGAGCAACGGAGACTGTCCTTGACCTCCCATACACAGGTTCGTTCACACACACACACATACACACACTTGCACAAACCCAACGGGTAATGATTTTTCAGTGGAGACTTGTAAAGCAGGGGGGGCTGGGGAGTGAACAGAGTCCACTCTGGAGACTGTGGAGCCGTTTCACCAAGCCGCCGTGCATGAAATGAAGCAGGCCTGCCGCGCAACGCAACGCAACACGGCTCAGCTCTGGCAAAGGCAAACCCCTATGTTTAGAGCGTCCCCCTGCCCTTCAGCAGCCTGCCTGCACACACACACACACACACACACACACACACACACACACACACACACACCCGCCTGCCCGATCGACCGACCGCCCGCCTGCGCCCTTCCCTGCCTGCCGCTCCACCGCTGAGCACAGAGCGGGTAGAGGAGACCGAAGCTTGGCAGCATCTGCGGCGACGGCGGGGAGCGCAAAGTCGGGGAAAAAAAAAAACGCCCAGGGTGATTTCTCTCGTCAGCCGCGCAAACACAGACGTCAGCGAGGCACCTTGCTCAAGGATACCCCGACGGCATTAACTACGGGGCGAGAAGGCTTCCTCACATGGGATTATTCCTCATTCTCCCCTCAAGAGTGTGTGTGTGTGTGTGTGTGTGTGTGTGTGTATGGGGGGGGTTGTGAGGTGCCACAGTGAGAGACTCATTAGAAGCACCACACAAAAACCTGATGCTCTCCAACTCCCCCGAAAAATATCAGCCGTTGTGGTGGTAGTAGTCATCCTTCTCTCTAAAAGTGCCAGGCTAGCGGAGCAGCCGAAGGAAGCTGGATCGGATCACAGTGGGAATGATCCCGGGAGACCCAGCAGGAGACGCATGAAAGGGGAGAAAAGTATGGAGAAAAGGGAAGGAAGAAGGGGGAGGGGAGGGGTGCAGGAATCAGTCTGCCATCACCATGGAGAAGAGGGAGTGACCCACATAGAGCATCCGGGAATAGCAACAGGGTAGCGGAGAAGGAGAGGGAGAGGGAGAGGGAGAGGGAGGTGTGGGGGGGTTAAGGTGGGAGAGGGGGAGATGGGGAGTGATGGTGGGGGTGGAGAAGGAGAGAAAGGTGAGCTCTGTTTTAGCGCAGCCTCTCTCGGGCATTCTCCCACAATACCTGGGCTAACTCAATCCAGATGGAAAATAGATGGTGGAAGCAAAAGATTGCTCTGCGTGGGCGGCCGTGTGTGTGTGTGTGTGTGTGTGTGTGTGTGTGTGTGTGTGTGTGTGTGTGTGTGTGTGTGTGTTTCAAGGGCCACAACACATTGGCGTGGCACTCGGCGTCTTGGCAGCTATTAGTTACAGACCTAAATAGCAGCCCTCATGGCCTGGAGATCTCTCTATTAGCATAGCCGGCTAATTAGCGCTATCCATTACACAGGTGTGACATGCTCATCAATCTGAGGGGAACGGATCACAGTCAAATATAGCATGGAGACAAAGCACACTTGAGCAGATTTCAACAGCTCATCCATCGCTGAGCATGTACCCCTCCTGCGTGGCCATTCCCAGCATTGGTACCTCAGTGCAGGGGAGCATGCAGGCCCATGAATCACCTGCCCAAGAAGCCTACAGATCCTTCAAAACATTTGGCCAACCGTTCATTATCTCTCAGAGGCTGCAATCAAAGAGGGATGTGAATAAAAAAGGCCATTACGGCCGTATCTTCCCTGAGACGATCATCATAATCAAGTCAACTGTAGTAGAGACAGCGATGTTTAGTAGTGTCATCCACAAACACACACACACAAGCCAGTTCTTTCCCTAATGGAGAAGACAAAAACAACAATAATACAGACACAATTCTTTGTCACATTAACAACAATAACGACTTCCAAACAGGTTTATTGTGAGTGAAAAACAAAGCGTTCCTGCGCTGTGAAGCTTTACCGGCTGGCTGGGAGTCTGTATTGATGAAGAAAGGAGAAGTGTCCCTGTGGAAATGAATATGAACAACTATTTCTGTCACTGCTATTGACAGTTGTGTAATTGGATTTATAAAATTCAATGGAACAAAGTCTTCTTTTTTCTCCCCTTGGTAGATCACCCCCCCCCACCCCACCCCACATCTCATATCCTTATCTCCACCATTCTGTTGGCTTCTACTACGCTTTTAACACTATTTCCTCTGGAATGAAAGCAAGAATGTGTGCAGACACGCACACACACACACACACACACACACATACACTCACACACACACTCACACACAGAAAGAGAAGGAAAGGTCATCTTGTCCTTTAATGAAAAATTACACACTGCACAGCGAGTCAGCTCCTTATTGTATACCAGAGCCATGGGGCTTTTCATTGGTGTGGGCTAGGGTGCTGGGCGAGGGTGCTGCGGTGCTGGGGTGGGGTGCTGCAGTGCCAGTGTATTGGAGAGACTTCAAATAGTGAACCTTCATCAAATATGAATGTTGGAGGTGAACAAAGTGCCCACATACTCTGCTGGCTCTGTCAGAGTTGGGGAAGGCAAGGTAAGACCACACACACACACACACACACACACACACACACACACACACACACACACACACACACACTGCAGAAGGGTGTACAGTGAATAAGAAGAGTTTTTTTTCTTGCTAAAGAAGTCAGTCAGCCATCTGCTCTGATCTCTATAGAGACACTAGAAATAGTTCTCATCAAGAATGTGTCAGAAATGTCACTCTGAGATCCAATGATTTTTTTCCGTGGCAATCAATGTGTCTGCTGATTGTGTTTTGACAGCAGCTGCGTGTGTGCGTGTGTGGAGCTCTCAGACGGCCGAGGTGGGAGATCTGTCTGTGCTGCTGGCTGTGTGTGTGTGTGTGTGTGGAGACAGCCTGCCTGTCTCACCTGTTGCCTGAGGGCTCTGGCTGCTGCTGGCGTCTTCAGGTGTGACCTCCTTCCCTCCCTGTGCCACGCTGCGACACACCTCACCCCACCCCACCCTGCACACACACACACACACACACACACACACACACACACACACACACACACACACACACACACACACACACACACACACACTCCTGGGAAGGGACCACATCCACCTGACCCATTTCTGGGAGAGGAGCAGAGCAGAGCAGAGCGGAGCACCTCACAGACAGACAGCCCCACTATTATGTGTGTGAGCCCCACTGCTCTCCATAGGGATCTGCACGGCTGTTAGCGCTTAGCGGCGCCAGCGTGAGCCAGCATGGCTCTGAGATAGCGGCTCAACTAGACAAGCCCAGCCTCCACAGGCGAGAGCACCCACTTCCGGGGAACGCTGTCATCCTGGGAATGCTCTCGGGCGTCGTCAAGGAGGCAGAGTGCAAACAAACAAACAAACAAACAAACAAACATACGCTGTGGTTACCAACTCAGGGTGGCTGGTGTGATTACGGACTGTTTAAGCTGTTTACAGAGCGGCAAAGTCACAGCAGCAGCGGTGGCGGGAGCAAATAACACAAACCCCTCTGCCAGACACTGGAAACATCAGTCAAGTCCAAATCCACTCGGCCCATACAGCACACTGCTATTCTTAGGCAGCCCTGTCACGCCTATTATTCAGCACCCAAGCTTCAGCAATACAGGCTGTCCTCTTTTCTCCTCTTATTTTTGTAAGGGTGTGTGTGTGTGTGTGTGTGTGTGAGGCTGGGGGAGGAGACAGCTGATGTTGAGGAAGGAAAGGGCAATGAGAGACATTGGGGACTGATAGGCATGGATGGGCAGACAGACAGACAAGAACACCTCTCAGTTGAACTATATGAGAGCAGGAGAGGTGACGAGAGTGTGTGTGAATGTGTGTGTATGTGTGTGCGTGTGTGTGTGCAGGTCCGACACCTCTCAGTTGAACTATATGAGTACTAGAGGTGTTGAGTGTGTGTGTGTGTGTGTGTGTGTGTGTGTGTGTGTGTGCAGGACAGACACCTCTCAGTTGAACTATATGAGTAGTAGAGGTGTTGAGTGTGTGTGTGTGTGTGTGTGTGAGAATGTGTGTGTGTGTGTGTGTGTGTGTGTGTGTATGTGTGTTAGTGTGTATGTATTAAAGACAGACACTTCTCTGTTGAACTATATGGGAGTCGGAATGGTGACGTGTGTGTGTGTGTGTGATGAGTGGTGACAAACTTAGGAGACAGTAGAGGAGAGAAAACTTCTCCCTTCACTTTTTTGTGTCACTCTTTGTTTTTTACCCTTCCAAAAAGAGGATAAATGGAGGGACAGAGAGAAAGAGAGAGAGAGAGAGAGAGAGAGAGAGAGAGAGAGAGAGAGATCTGATAGAATATTTATCATTCCAGTCCACTGTGCGTGTCAAAATCAGTACCTCTCGAACATTAAAAGGTTTGAGGATGAAGATGAAAAGACAGTGTGTGTGTGTGTGTGTGTGTGTGTGTGTGTGTGTGTGTGTGTGTGTGTGTGTGTGTGATGAAGATTGGGTGAGAGAGGTATGTGCATGCATGAAGCAGAGAGGTGCAGACCTTGGGAAGACTGCAGAGACAGCAGACAAGAAATCATTCGCTTAGGAGTGATTGGAAGAGAGAGAGAGAGAGAGAGAGAGAGAGAGAGAGAGAGAGAGAGAGAGAGAGAGAGAGAGAGAGAGAGAGAGAGAGAACACAAAGTCAAGGAGAATGAGAAACTTCACCAAGTGCGAGTGCCGAGTTGAGGTGCTGTAGGTGGAGTGAAAAGAGTGACAGGTGTGTGTGGGTGAAAGTGAGGAGGGTGGAGTCGGTCGGTAGGTGGGTCGGTCGGTGGGTGCGCTGTTTCACCAAGAGCCCCATCAGAGCGGCTGCTGTCCATGGTGCTGCTGACGCATCGGCAGCCAAGCAGGGAGGGAGAGCCTTCAGCGAGCGCTCACAGCATCTCTAAGGGCTGCTAGACTCCGCTGTCTGCGGACGGACAGACGAACAGACAGACAGACAAACGGACGGACAGGAGTGTATGACAGGCAGCCACCACACACAGACACAGACACTGCTGTGGTGACAACATGTTTAAAACACAACAGTCTCAGGAGAGCACCAAAGACATGGAGACAGCCCAGACGTCACAGTAGGTACCAGTGCAGTGGGCGCTCACACACACTCACACTCACACTCACACTCACACACACACACACACACACACACACACACACACACACAGAGGAGCCAGATGTCAAAAATGATGCCTGGATCATTTTAAAGCCCAGGGAATGTGTGTGTGTGTAGGGAGTGGGAGTGGGAGTGTGTGTGTGTGTGTGTGTGTGTGTGTGTGTGTTTAGACGTAAGAGATGCATGCCTCGGCGGGGTGCCAGAAGTTCATGCCCCAGCAGGGGGGGAGGCTTGGGGCTGCCAGCGGCATTTCACGCCCGACTTGTGTCATGTGCTCCACGGGCCACGGGCCTCGCCATCACACTGACATTCAAACACACACACACACACACACACACACACACACACACACACACAAACAAACATGCTCCAACACAATATGGGTTGCACAAACATACCCCCTCCACACCCACACACACACACACACAGTACTGAAATCTGAAGCGCAGCACTGTATTAACCCAGAGTGATGTGGTCCTGTAGCAGCTGAGCTAAAGGGTTTGTGCTGGGGGTGCAGTAGAGGGCTGGAGCGGCTCAGGGCTTTAGATCCGGGCCATCCTCCTCCTCACAGACCCCACCACCCCTCACCCCTACCTCCTCTTGCCCCCCCCAGCAGGGAGATGAGCTCCTCAAGAGCTGCAGACAGCAGCAGCAGCCGCAGCCCTGTGGCCCCTCCATGAACTCTTCACCGCACTCTTCACCCCTTTTAAATTATTACTATCTGACACTTACACTCGCAATTCATTCTCCATTATGAATGAAACCTAAAATATAATCCAGAAATGAGTTCCGTTCCCTCTCGTCGTAGCTGTGGTTGTTGGGAAGAGAGCTGGCAAAGGTGGTGAATAACAGCGGATTTCACCAAACACTGAACCGTGTTTTAAGCCCACATCATCCTCAAGTACGTGTGTGTAACACCTGATGTGACAAATCCCTTTATCATGAGGGACGCTGGCACTGAACAACAACACTGCTACACAATCTGACCAATCAGCTGTGAGATACACTTAAAGTCTGTTTACATTTGTCAACACATAAACGGAATGGCCCAATGAAAAGATGAGTTATTGCTCCATCTCTTTCACGCTCACCTGTCTGCCAGACAACCAGTCGACCAACACACACACACACACACACACACACACACACACACACACACACACACACACACACACACACACACACACACACACACACACACACACACACTCACACACAGAATGATGAGCTCCCAGAAACACAGCCAGGCCAGCACTGGCCCAGATGCACCCCAGATCCTCTACCCTCAGTCCCAGAATGAAGAAATCAAACAACTGCCTCTACCACACCTCACCAATGCTACTGCTCCCCCACCCACCCCCAACATCAAAGCTTTCACTGTGCCTCACACACAGACACCGTGGCGCATTTCCTCTGACACTTCATCAGCGTGCCGTGGCGAGACGTAGCGTAGCCTGCCGCAGGACGTGCGGTCTGGTGGCCACAAAGGTCCGGCTCCTCTAATAACCCCCGACATCAAAGGCGTTGGGCAGAGAGAGGAGTGTTTTAATCAGGGAGGGGGTGTGTCCCCGGCGGAGAGGAGCGGAGCCCAAACAGGTCCGGCCCTTCAAAGGGACCGGCGGCAGCAGCGGCAGCAGTGGTGGCTGAGCCCAGCTGTGCACTAATGAAGCCGGATGAAGAGCTGCTCTTCTGAGAGCACGGGACACACTGTGGGCCACTGAGGATGGGCATGCACACACACACACACACACACACACACACACACACACACACTCTCTCTCTCTCCAACTCTCCCACTCATACACATACAGTACACACATTCACCCTCTCCCAGACACAACACACACACACACACACACACACACACACACACACACACACACACACGCTTTTCTCGCTTAAAAACACTCATTCACATATATACACACAAGCACACACTCTCTCTCTGACGGACACGCACACACAAAGACTAATGCACACAGACACACATGCCAGCATCCCCACACACCCCCATACCTCAGTGAACACATGCAAGCAAACCAGATCAGAACACCACACATTCACACACATTTAATTAGCAACCATCATGCACACACATACACACACAAAGCGTAAACATCAATGTTTGTACAGTATGCATTCACACTCTCTTGCACACACGCACGCACAGACACACACACACACACACAGAGAAAGGATCTGATCCCATCCCAGCAATGACTAATCCAGCAAGAGCATATTATACACGAGGAGCATGACCTTCTCCACAAGATATTTTGTAATTGAAGGTGTCTGTCTGTGTGTGTGTGTGTGTGTGTGTGTGTGTGTGTGTCTCTCTGTGTGTGTGTGTGTGTGTGTGTGTGTGTGTGTAGGTGTACATATCCTACAAAGATGGTTCTCCCTCTCATCTTTGTCAAAGGTTTTATTTGCAGGAGTAGGGAAAAGGACAGAAAGAGAGAGAGAGAGAAAGTGGAGGAGAGTGATATGGAGAAAGAGGAAGAGAGAGTGATAGAAATAAAGAAAGCGGGGGAGAGAGAGAGAGAGAGAGAGAGAGAGAGAGAGAGAGAGAGAGAGAGAGAGAGAGAGAGAGAGAGAGAGCTGGTGAATAGGAGAGGGCGAGTAGCTGGTGTAATTATGTGGCTTGGCTTTGATCCAGTCAGTCGAGCCGTCCTGATCCTGCCACCTGTTGGCTTCTTTAGCTGTCTGAGGCCTTTTAATTAGTCCACTGAGCCAGCACGCAGAGGACACACACACACACACACACACACACACACACACACACACACACACACACTTATGTTAATGAATACACTCACTCTTGACCACACACACACACACAAACACACACCTCCAACCACACCCAACCAGCCCAAAGGACATTCTAACATCCTGATAAAAACCTACAGCACAGAGGTGTTACAAGAGCCATTTTTAAAGTGCTTTATCTGGGGCATTTGGTTTGACTGGCTCGCTCGCTCACACACACACACACACACACACACACACACACACACACACACACACACACACACACACACACATATACCACCCACACACACACCCACACACCTCCATATCTACATATCCACACAAAAACACACACACACATCTGCACATGCTATTAACCCAGTGATAATTACACA
>JAODXP020000030.1:3287845-3432845 GCA_027497455.2 Sardinella longiceps
CAAAAAAAAAATACAAATCTGGGAGCCATAATCTCGGCGGAAACAGCTTCTCAGAGAGAGTCGGCGCTAGCTGAATGCGATATGGAGTATGACCGTAGGTAAGCGTCGTGTTGGTCAAGTGCCCTTGACCCCTCCCACTAGCGACACCCACACACTGTACTGACAGAGAGAAGCCATTCATTGCCTCTTGCACATTTCTTTTCGTATCTCTCTCTCACAAACACACTCTATCTTTCTTTCTCTCTCTCTTTCACACACATTCTCGCTCTCTCTTTCTCTTCCTCTCCCACTCCTACTCACTCCCGCTCCTCCAGTCACCTCCCAGGCCTCTGACATGGCCGTGTTTGGGCGGCTGACTTCATGTGTTGCGTAAGGCGCTGAATAATGCAATGGATGGCCCGTATAAAAAATGCATTCCCCTGGCCTTTAAAGACGCTGGGAGCACAGGGCAGGGCAGGCCAGGCCAGCAGAGAGGAGAGGAGAGGAGAGGAGAGGAGAGGAGGCAGCAGTACGGGGAGGTGAGATGACAAACCCCTGACATGGGCGAGCGAGGCCAAAAGGTGAGAGAGCGCTACGCAAGACACCTCTCACCATCGTGTACCAGCAGGAGGGAGGAGTGGGAGGAAGGGTTACGGCGAAGAAATGGCTGAAAAACAGAAGGAGCATGGCAGTCATTTAACATGCATTAATTTTGCATGGGGTTTGGAGTTGGGATTTGACAGGAGGTAACAGACGGCCTGGCAGGCTGAAGAGAGGGCAGTCAGAGAGCACCGCCTTTCAATTATGGAATGAGCCTTGCTGGCACGGCCACACACAGGCTTTATATAGACAGCCCTACAGCTGAACCCACGGGCTTCACATCACCTCCTCTTCCTCCTCCTCCTCCTCCTCCTCCTCAGGCACATACAACCCAACTCAACTCATCTCAACATCCTGACAAAGATTGCAGAAAATGAGACAGGTGATGCAAGCTTGTTATATAACCCCCATAGCTGCCTTCAAGTAAATTAATCACACCAAAAAAAACTACATGATGGAAGTGCTTTGGTTGCTGTAATAGAGGGGAGACAAAAGCTTGTCTTTAGCCTGATCTGACATACAGGTAATACAAGACATTTTCATTGCATTCCTATTGATTAATGGCCACGGTAAAATGCTGCTTATTACAGCATTACACTCAACACATCATTGGTTACTGTAAAGACCATCCATAAATATCTCCTCTATGCTCTCTTTTAGGGCAGATGAGGAAACATCAATTGATGGATTTCTTCTCCTTCCTCATGTCCTGTCCTTCCAGTACTGGCTGTGCTGTTCATCTTCTGTGCAAATTCTCATTTAGATTTCCTGCATCTGGCCAACATAAGGATGCTATATTGGTTGTAAAGCCTGCTGCTTTTCCCTTCGCAAACAGAAAATGTGTGGCCATAAATCAACAACACAGTGAAATTACAGGACAGTATCTCTGCTCCCCCCTCTCTGCTCTGGTCCTTCACAACATAATCATTGCTAGTTTGCCACGGGCCTCTTTCCATGCACTCCAAACAATGGCTGCGAAGGAGGGGAGGGTGGCAGTTGATGGTAATGACTGTGTTCTGCAGATGAAATTGGAAGTCCTCGGCTGGTGCGCTCGGTGCTCGTTGTGTTGCACTGACTGCCCAACTCTATGGAGAGCCTCTTGGCATTCTAATGCCTGGTGCCCCCATGCACATTTCCCCTGCACCCCCCTCCCACCCCCCCTCCCCTGACCATAATCCAGTCAGCAGTACACTGAGGAAAACAAAAATGCTTTCTCCCATCCTCTTCTCCTCTCTCTCCCTCTCCCTCTCTCTCTCTCTCTCTCTCTCTCTCTCTCTCTCTCAGCTGCAGAGTTGAGGGGAAGCACTCCGCCAACTGGGCTGTGTTTGATGATACCAATTTCAAATAACACTTTGATCTGGGAGCAGCGCTCTGTTTGTTTGTTTTCCATGATGAAACCCAACAAGAGAGACACGCAACAGCCCACATCATTAGCGCAGTTCGCCGGCGACAAATAGAAAGCAGCAGCGAACCCCATCCAAGTACCGGGGAAAAAAACAACAACAAAACAAAACAGCCCACAAAAGCGAGTCACTGTTAAACTAGTTCACCCTGTAAAGGTCTTAATGAGCTGTCACAGACCCCACGCAGTCACATCAGAGACGTGGCAGCCAAGGCCTGACACACTGGGTCACATCTTTACAGAGGGGAAGAGCTTAAAGCCACACACACACACACACACACACACACACACACACACACACACACTAATTAGAACACTTCTAAAAATGTGGTTCAAAAAGACATTCATGGGGGTGCCAGCGCAAAAGACAAATTACGGCATCAGCATTCTGAAGAACACACAACAAACAAATGCTGGTTGAGTTGCATAGTCATTATTGATCCCCGCCCACCCCCACCCCATCAACTTCAAAACACACACACAGCCGCTCAAAATATCTAATCATCAAACAAGCAGAAATAATAAATAATCATCACAGCAACCTTGTTGCCTTTGGAGGGGATTTATCATGCATTAGCTGCCATTAGCTGCAGAATATTAGCTTTGACCCATTAAGAGCTGGGGGAGACGCTAGCTAGCTGTAGCCACAGGAACAAGTGATGTGTGCTAATCAGGCCAGCGCCACACACATGTTAAGTGGAAGGACAGGACACCCCTTTTACCGGGGGGCCAGTGGGACACACACACCTAAGGGGCGGCTGCTGCAGAGATTGGCTGGGCAGGCTGGCGGCTCTGGTAGGGAGTGACAGCGTCTGGCTCAATTATCACTCAGCTGTAAGAGACAAGCTCTTTCCTCATAGCAGCCCCCCCAAACAACCCCACAACACATCGGCCCCCTGGGGCAAAAGTGTGGACAAAAATCCATACCTGTGTGTGTGTGTGTGTGTGTGTGTGTGTGTGTGTGTGTGTGTGTGTATGTGTATGCACTTGAGAGACAGTTAAAAAGAAGGTAGATGGAGAGAGGGGAGGTGGTGTGAATGTATGTGTCTAAGGACAGCACAGTCCAGACACGGGGCTCTCCAGGGCAGAAAATGTGTCTGAAAAATCCATACCTTTAAATGTGTGTGTGTGTGTGTGTGTGTGTGTGTGTGTGTGTGTGTGTGTGTGTGTGTGTGCTTGTTGTACAAGTGTGAAAGTGAGTGGATGTGGGGCTGTGTATGATGTGGCGAGAGGGAGGGAGAGACACAAAGAGCGACAATAGGTCTGTGCTAGCAGGCGAGGACGCCTGCGACTGCATGTCATTTTCTGAGGGGGCAACGCTGGAGGAAAACAAAGAGGAGGGAGGGGAAATCATGCCATGTTGACTTTACGCCCATCCCCTCATCACGCCCTGCATCTGGACAGTCCCAGTGGTAGTCCTCCAAGAGCCTGAATGTCACTGAGACCTAGCCTTTATCTCGACGGAGATATCAGCCTTTGAGTGAAATAATAGCAGCCAGAAGCGCCAGTCCTCTCTCTCTCTCTCTCTCCCTCTCTCTCTCTCTCTCGCAGGGCCTCTCCATTCTTTTCGGGGGTGATAATGCTTCCGCTATTGAAGATTTCCCAAGCTGTGGTTGAAATAGTATGCAAATGCACCCCATGCCGAGACGACCGGCCGACCGACACACTATCAGCAGAGACGCAGACGCCGAATTTTGGGGGAGGCAAGCGGTGAGAATCAAAAGTCGCCAGGGCGATTAAACACACGGAGAGAGAGAGAGAGAGAGAGAGAGAGAGAGAGAGAGAGAGAGAGAGAGAGAGAGAGAGAGAGAGAGAGAGAGAGAGAGAGAGAGAGAGAGAGAAAACGCTGAGGAAAAAAGCCATAAGACAACAGGCTCGTTGAACAACTGTGGCTTTGGCCTCGTGGTGCTGCCGGAAAATTAGCTTTGCCTCTTATACACACTTTCAACTCTGCCACTTGAAAAAGCTAAGACAGTTGTTAGACGACTCAGCTCTAAATCCTGTTAATTCGAACTAAGTTCTTGGGCTGCCGGAGTGACATAACACAAGACTAATGGTCCGCTTTATCCTATTGGCTGCACATGGCTGAGCCGTTGTTCAGGAAAAACCGAAGAGGATCTTTGTTTACATATTCATCAGTATATTCTACAGTACATCCCGTCTCAGATACTTAAAGCACATTAAACCCCTCATGGATCTGAGAGAGCATCAATGTGTAATAGTCAATTAATTATTAGTGTTCCATGTTTTAAAATACTATAAACTGCAAGGACAGTAATAATCCTTGATGTGCATCACTTCATGTATGGGCTAATTTCAATGAACATATATGCTTTGAGCAGACCAAATCATAATCTTTAGCAGAGCTTATTAACTTAGTGTGGAAATTCTGTTGCTTCTAACAACAATCTAATAGTGTCTCAGCTGCTTCTCTACTGTGTCTCTCTCTGTGCCCAAAGCGGCTCTTCCCCACTAATGTGTGGGGGTTTATGGACAGCTGCCCATGGTGACCCCACCCGTGCCATATTTACCAAACAGGCTCGGCAGTGGTGGCTCGCTGATGGCAGTTTACACTACACCTCGTAAAGAGAGGATGGCCAGCAGTAACTATCCTCTCCTCCGCAGTCGGAGCATGGTGGTGAGTCCACAGGGAATGAGAGCTGACTCACTGATGCGCTGAGGGGCTCCCTCCGGACGCCAGAGCTGGCACATGCTAAGCCCTCCCTAATTCGCTAAGCCTCCGCGGCTCCATTCTGCTTAACGATAGCACCGAGCCCAGGGAGAAAGATCACTGACAGGATTACGGCGCTCCGTGCGGAATCAATATCCACATGAGTTAGGTACCCGGCGGAGTTGCCCGCAAAAGCGCCAAGGAGCCCATCTTGCCAAAGCAAATGAGTCTATATGGCAATGATAATAACAACATTGAGAGAGAGCGCGGGGTAAAAACTAATTACAAGTTGATAGAGAAAGAAGTGGTAATGGGCAGTTAATTCCGAATTGCCTGGTAAACGAGGCGCGGTAGGCCTGTTCGAGAGACGGCGCAGCCGCCTCTGCCTGTTATTAAGTTATTGCTCTCGCCCTAGGCGGTGAGTAAACAACTTCAATCGATTTGTGGCGGCCTTAGCACTCTGCCAATCTACAGAGTCGTTACTACTTTGGAGTGAAAAGTTTTTCTCAACATAAAATGACTCCATGGGGGAAAATAGTCAAGAAATATTGAAGACAAGCTTGCAGAGGAGGGGATACCCAGTAATCCAAGCGGCTTGAATGCTAAAACCAGAGAGATGTGCAATCAAACCCTGAGAGGGCACACTAAGAGAGACCGGGGGGATCTGGGTGGATAAGTCTCTGGTGCACCACAAAGTCCCAAAATGAGGCCAAAACGGTTTGTGTGGCTTTGAGCATTTCCCCAACCATCTATCCGTCTCCCACTTGATGATGACAGCCTGTCTCCTGGGTAGATGTTTAGCAGCAGAAAACATGGTCCTTAGCTCAATAAACCAAATTTAAATTTGAAATTCCGATAATGTCCGAACAAATGAATAAGCGCAGATGGATTGTGGCTTACTAATACAGCATGATGCCATTTTGGACACAAGGCGGGAAACAGAACATGAACCACCATTACCCGCTAATGGCGTGAGAAGATGCACCGCTCTGCGAGACCCTGACCCATCGCCATCTCCAGCACATCCAGATCTGATTTGTGTGCGGAGCGAGCTCATTATTTTGTCCACGTGGGCTGCTCTCCGCTAAGCAACCTCATCTCAAGGTCAGCCTCAATTCCTGGCAGGGGTTCTGTGGGGCGAGCCATTTTAATCCCATGTACATTCAGTGTACATTTGCCATTAATTAAAGCCCAGCCAGATGACTGAGATGTCGATAAGAGTTTTCCCTGCTCTTGTTTAAAGTGCTAATAGAACGCTTGTTCGCTGATCAACAAATGATTGCAAACGCAGACAAGACATGCTAGGCCGACGGGAGATTCTCACATAAAGAAT
The DNA here is from genome assembly GCA_027497455.2 of Sardinella longiceps. Lineage (NCBI taxonomy): Eukaryota > Metazoa > Chordata > Actinopteri > Clupeiformes > Clupeidae > Sardinella > Sardinella longiceps. Next base: position 3,293,831 of record JAODXP020000030.1, read on the forward strand.
GGCTGGAAGCACCTCTACATTTTCCATCGAAATGTTCTGGTCATGCTGAGATTTCATAAGACAGGAATCAACTACAATGCAATGCTAACAGCGCTGCAGTATCTGAAAGGGACACACAGTAAAAACTCTGATTCAGAGGGCAAAGAGAAAGCAAGAAACAAACAACTCTTCTCACTCGGGTTCTGAGCAAGGGGAAAGAAATCAGGTCTGTCCTTGAACTGTATGAGCAATTATACTTTCCAGGTAAAGACTGTCTGGTTTCAGCCGGTCAAGGACTTCTCTCAATAGGCTCCAACCCCACAGGCAATAGTTCAAGCCCTTCAGAGGTACTGTAAGTGCCATTCCCAGAGGTTTTCTGCTGATGTGGAATGTATACATAGCTTCTGCGGTTGGACTCACTTTCAGGCAGAAACAATGCAGACTCCCCTGCCAGGCAAGGCTGTGCAAGTGAGGTTCCGCTGCGGACGTCACAGCTCAGGCCCTGGGGGAGCCCTCGGGAGGGAGTGGTTAGCGGGTATCCTACAGGGCTGTCCTTCTCACCGCCATCTGGGACCCTCTGTCCCACTTTCCTTTCATGCCAGAGAATAGATCGAGCAAGCAAGCAAATGAGCGAGTGAGCAAGCAAGCAAGCGGGCAGGCGGGACGAATACAAATGTGGAGGAACTTGTTGATATGTGTTTTTTTTCTCCCTCTTCACTGCACCTCCCACCTGCTTTGTTTACTTCGCTGTGCTTTTTTCCTTCTCTGTTCTCTATTGTCTACCTTGGGCATTCGGTGGCCCTGCTGCGCCTGCCGCCTTTATCAGTCAGTAACCGGGTTTAGGTACAAGAGAGGGGCTTCTCTCCTCCTCCTCCTCTCCTCCTTTGCTCTCCCCAGGCCCCCCTCTCTGATCATCTGGCCCAAGTCCTCCGTCTCTCTGAAGAGAAGCTTGCTTTGAGAGAAAGGAAAAGTGATGAAAGGAGAAGCATGTGTGTGCAGTGCCCATATCAGTGAATGTACACTTTGTGTGTGTGCATGTGTGTGAGAGTTTGTGACTTTGTCTGTGTGTGTGTATACTTGTATGTACGTACGTGCATCCCCATATCCTCAGCAACATTCAGGAGAATCTGACTGCAGCTCATTTGTGAGTGTAACTTTAGCTCCTGCTCTTGACATGCACATTAATAAATATAGGTTCTGCAGGCTTGCATCCAAGCACATACCCACCAACACTCAGAGATGGAAGCTAAACCCATTAAAACCTACTCTCCAGGGGGTAAACTTTATTTATTTATATCATCTAAAGTGAGAGCTAACCGTAACCAAATGGAATCTGAAAGTCTTAAGCAAAAGCTAAGCTCTGACTCTTCATGGGCAGCTATGACAACCGTCCACTCTGTTGCCCTGGCCTGAAGCTTCTGCTGCCCTCCAAGCTCACAGGAATTACAACTAAACTTTTCATCATGGCAGATGACAAGTATAGGGACCAACCAAACCTATTGGTGAGATTTTCCCTTCCTTCAAAGCCGACTGAGGTGACGAATGAATGACTGATTGATTGACTGACTGTCTATCTGACGCTAGGTGACTCCTGTCTGCATTCTAATAATGACCCCAGCAGTTTCATCATTTACAGTTTAATGCACTCGCTCACAGAGCCGTTACTAATGTACTCGCTCCCAGAGCCGTCACTCACATTCATCTGCTGACTACTTTAATACACACATATTTAAATTCATCCAAATCGGCCTATTTAATGGTGCACATAAAAAAAATTGCACAGCAATTATCCAAATTCCACTCAGCTCTGACAAGATTCAAATTAATCCTAATGGATCGCTTTACTGTTGAATACAAATGCACTACAATGCCTGCAGTTTACTGAAAGCTTTTCAACATGATCCATTTCACAAGCCTTTAGGTAGCCTACAGTGCTCTATGGCGAGAAATGAAAACACAATGTCTATCACCATGCCAGTTATAATGAGAAGTTGTATATTGAAAACAATTATAACTAAGATTAAGAAGAACTTCCGACAGAGAGAGAGAGAGAGAGAGAGAGAGAGAGAGAGAGAGAGAGAGAATTCCTTTAGTTTAAAGAATCTATATAACATAGATCATGATAGATCATAGTGTCCACTTCAAATCTATGCTGTCATTCACTGACAGCATTACTAAGAAATTTGTCCTGGTGTGTGTGTGTGTGTGTGTGTGTGTGTGTGTGTGTGTGTATGTGTGTACACTGTATGTGTCTGTGCTTTGCCGATGCACAGATGCTCATAGACAGATGAATATAGATGAATCCTAACATAAAGATACAGACTAAAAGATTGCTATATTAAGCTGACAGTATGCAAATCATAGCTTTCGGTTGTACAGTGCTTACAGAAATATATCCATTCCTCTAAAGTGATATGATCTGCCCCTGAACAATCAGTGCCAGATCAGAGCCCTCTCTCTCTCTCTCTCTCTCTCTCTCTCTCTCGATCTTGAGATCATACGACTCCTTGGCTATAGAGAAGTCTTCGCACAGCCGCTCTGAAGGCACTGCCTCTTTATTCTGCAGCATGTGTGAGTGTCAGGACCGCACTCGAGAAGCCAAACCTCCCCCTTCCCTCTGATGCATAGTAAACAAGGCAGACTCAGGGGCTGCACACACACCAGCGCAGATACATTTCATCCCTGTGCGATTGTCAACGGCTCACTGCAAGCAAGTTCATGACGTTACAACATACACACACACACACACACACACACACACACACACACTAAATCCACAGGCTTCTTGAATATGCATGTCACTTTGTGAACTATTTACACATCAGAAGTGGCGTGTTCTCAACTCAAGCGGTAGGCTGACGCAGTACTGTAGGCCGATACTGTAAGACCCTGGAGGACTTGCGCTCTAATGCCGAGGGTGCGGATGGAGATCAGAGCGCGTGCAGAAGATTGGCGGAGTGGCTGTTGCCGGCTGGCAGAGAGGAAGCAAAGGGACCCAATCAAAGCGCTCCGTTTGCAAAGAGCAGCAACGCTCCCTCTCCTGACGCAAGGGGCTTGTCATCAGATCTCCCAATCAAAAAAAAAATGTCTCCTGGCTTTCATGATTGCTTGATAAAGTTGACTTCAAAGTTCTAAATCTGCAGTGCAGTCGGCAGAGTCTGAGAGAAAAGGCAGGTTGGTTTGGGGATAGAGGGAGAAAGAAGAGAAAGAGAGAGAGAGAGAGAGAGAGAGAGAGAGAGAGAGAGAGAGAGAAGGGAGCGGGAGCAGAGAGCAGAGCCCTTTGATCTTTGGCTGAAGAAAAAAAGAACAAAAGAATAAATGACAAAGCAAGTGAGAGAGGAAAAAGGAGAGAGAGAGAGAGATACAGAGAGAGAGATACACACACACACAAACACACACAGACACAGACACAGACACACACACACATCGATAGATACTGAGAGAGGGGAGAAGGATATTTCCAAACAGGCAGTCTCAATGCACCGATGGGAGTTGGGGGGAAAATAGGACTAGACAGGCCCAGGATGTTTTCTGAGACTGTGGGCTGGATGGGGAGTTCTTCCAGAGGCCCGGGTGCTGAAGCAATTAGCATCGAACCCCTTTCCAAGAAGGAGACCCAGGAAAAGCCTCTGCGGTTGTCCCTAATGCTATTAGGGCAAAGCAATAAGCTGGGGTGATCCACTCACGCCAAATTACACCGGCCGTTTAATTGGCATGTCAAGGGGAGTCGTTTATCAGTCCACAGACCTACCTCTGGCTGGCAGCAACCAATTGTTTACCTCCACTGGGACAGGCCTACTTTGGAAGTCTGTGCACATCAATAGTAAGTACCCCAAGGAGAGGCAATGGTGGCTTTGTGCATCAGGTCCTGCAACTACTAGACGCTGTATACTGGAGCCTTATTGATTGTGGTCATGACACATCACAAAACCTAAGAGAAGCTGACATGTTGTCTGGTCACCAGAGACAATGCTGAGTTACAGTATGAGACTGTGGTGCTAGTTCACCTTGGAACAGGGCTGCGTTCTGGATGATCAGGAGCTTGAGCTGGGCACTGGTCGCCTGCAGGCTGGACTCCATGTTCTGCTTGGCGGTGGCCAGGTATCGCTCCTCCATCTTGCGCGTGCAGCACGTCAGGCCTTTGGTCTGGCACACCTGAAGATCCGCACCTACAGCAAAAGCGGGCAGACAAGGGAGAAAGAGAAAACTCAATCAAGGTCGATAGGATTGTTTTCCCACCTCATTAAACAAAGAATGGAGAAACAGAGAAAAGATAACAGCCAATTTGCTTGTGTGACCAGCTCATGCAATTATTTCTTCTATGGAACGGAATTGTGTTTTTAGCCAGAAAATAAATAAATGAATAAATCAACAAACACAGCCCATGACTTAATTGAAACCTCTTTAATTCATCCACATTCACTTCTTTGTAATGTTTCAAATTTCTACTCCAATTACCCAGGAAACAAACAAAGCACTTTATAGTGGAGGAAGAGGCTCCAAAGCTAGATTAAACCCAAAGAGCCTCCCGCAGCCCACTGCATTGTAGCAGAAAACCACATTCACATTCACAACTAATCTCACTCAGAGGCGCTGCGATAGAATTAGCCCTATTGGTAAAACTCCTCAAAAGCTTCCGAGGACAGGGGAGAAAAAAAACACAGCAACATAAAAAAATCTGAAGAAATCACAAAAGAAGTGGAATAGGCAAGGGCAAGCAATTTGCGGGCATCTTCCATTCCCTGATACAAGGTTTAAAGGTTATTTGTCAAAAGGGCATAATTACATTTTGATTAAGGCTTTTTTGAAGGGGACACAGCTGGAAGTTGAATAGGAAACGCGAGTTCCAAAGATGATTCTGTTCCATGTCTCAAAGGAGTGCAAACAAGTATGGCCCTGGATTAATGACTGGAATTGAATTTGTTTCAACAAATGTTGGGAGAAATGTTTTGCAGCCCTGTCAAGAAACCTTCAAGAATTGTGACTAGAGGTGCCTACCATCTCCATTAGTGAACAGCAAGCCTCTTTTAACCACAAAGCCAACGCCATTTCGATGGACAATATTTATATGGACATATTTACTTGTAGTTCTGAGAATAATTTGACATTGTAAAGGTGAGTCACTCAGAGCCTTCAGTTTTATGTTTGTCAGGCTCAGTTATTGTTGCTGATTCCCTAAACACCTCAGACTCCACAACAAAAGTCACTGTTGTTCATGCAGGCAAATGAGACCATAACAAAAGCAAAACAGCACCTTCCACCGTCAAGCAGCCATATTTAGCATCTTGACACTCCTTGCAAAGAGACAAAGTGATGACTAAAGCACGGTGCAAGCCTACCATGTTCCAAACGGAAGGGGAATTTGAAATCTGCAGAGACTTCCTGCATCTCTTTCTCACAAACGAATGTGTTTAAATGTGGGGCAGGAGGTAGCAGTCTTGTCTAAATGATTTAGCAGAGGTTGTCTAAATGACATGAGTTCACTGATAGCGCTGTAAACAAACATCAGTCAATTCCCCAGGGCTCTGCTCCACACAGGCAGGCAGAGGTGGAGAAGAGGTAGATGTGGGGAAAAAGCGAAAGTCAGGAATAGAGTGAAGAGGAGGAGGGGAAAAAGGGAAAGTGAGGATGAGAGCAGAGAAACTCATTGCTGAATGCAGAGGCAGGAAAGTGTGATGAAGGCCATTTTGCAAGAACTTGAGAGGACCTGGATAGAAATGAACTTGAAAGTCTGTCTTGCAGGCGAGTTACCTCGGGCGGTCCAATGAAAACAGAATTACCAACCGTTATGGCAAGAGGGGGCTAGTGATTGAACAGCCAGACACGGTTAAGGGGAAAAACAGCAGGAGAAATTGTCAAGTTTTTTTTTTTTTTTTTTTGGGTCGACGTGACTGGCTTCATGTGTGGAAACCTTATATTGATACCTTGAGGCTATCAGAGAGTTTGAGCAAAAGCACCAGTTGTTTCCAAAAGACATTTTCAAAGACAGCCTGCAGATTTCTAACCAACCATAGACACAGGATATCACAAAATGCCCCTAGTTCTCACAGGTGCAACTGTGGAACTGCCTATTAGAAAAATATTCAAAACAAGATGCACCACATTATGATAAATAATATGACTGCCACAGAATGCTTCGTGTTACTATCTGAAGAAAAGAAATTATGCTTAACTTTATACTGTACTTCTGCAACTCCTTGTAAACAGCTTTGCCTTTGGTTGCTCAATACTTGATTATTTCTTTGTTATGTGTACAATTTAATTCCACAAAATGATGAACTCTTGTATTAATCACACTCAAATTCTCTATAAGGTCACAAACATCTATGCACTTCAGTGACTCACAAGGACAAATGAGTACACAAAATGTACTGTAGCAACCCATAGGCATTTCAGTATAGATACACACTACTGAATCCTCTAAATTCTAAATACATATTTATCATATTAAGCATTTTCTTAGAAACCTTTCAGTACCTGCACAAAAAACTATCGCCTGCCTTCTTGTATCTGATAAAACCAAATGTTCCACTTCACTGTCTATTAAATATTATGGCTGCAATCTGTTCCAAAATAGCACCTTAATATTACTACTGTAGTTAAGCAGGGTGTAAAACAGATTCATTCTCATCACTCCTCCGAGCTTACTCAGACCTCAGTGGCCGCTTTTGCAAGAGGAATAACAGACAATATGAGGTGAGGAAGATGGAATAAGTAAAGAGGATGAAATAAACAAAGAGACGTCCTTTCTATACCTGTGGAGAAAGAGAGAGAGAGAGAGAGAGAGAGAGAGAGAGAGACTCCCAGTCATGTCATGTCAGTCATGCAGAAGCTTTTTTAAATGGCCACTGACAGGCTTAATATCCTAAATCAATACCTGCAAAAAGGGGTGGCGACAGATAGCATCAAGCTAATTTCAGACCTTAGCGAGGGGAAATGATTAAGCCGTCAATGGCCTGCTGAGCGATGAGAAGCAGGTAGGATGCAGGCATTGGGGAAGGGAGGGGGAGAGCAGTCGAAGGAGGTTTTGGTAATTATCTTCAGCAAAACAGACAATTTCATATGCCGCTCCGCAGCACACCGATGATAAATGCATTTCATTAGAGAAGTTCAGAGGAGCGAGGCAGAGCGGCAACGCTCTCGACAGCAAGATTATTTCCCCACACAATTCAGAATCAACATCGAGAGAGAGATAGAAAAAAAATGGATGCGCCTCCAAATAAAGCCTGCCTTGGGAGTAAGGCAAGCTGGGTGATGGAAGCCTGAGTGTGTTGAGACCCCCTGGTGTGTGTGTATGTGTATGAGTGTGTGTGTGTGTGTGTGTGTGTGTGTGTGTGTGTGTGTGTGTGTGTGTGTGTGTTGGGATGGGGTTTGTGGTTTTACTTGTGTCCTCCTCCAAATCATATGAGCCACATCGGCCAGGCATCTACCTCCAGCAGTCCTCCTACTCTTCCTTCATCACTCTCTCTAGGCTCCATCCTTTGTCTCACTCCAGTAGTAGCCAGCAGCTCCAATCTGCGCTCAACATTCCTACTCTTCAATACCCTCCTCCCTCCCTCTCTCTCTCCCTCCCTCTCTCTCTCCCCCCCTCTCTCTCAGCACTACGCCCTGGCTGCTCCAAGGCAATATGTTCACAGCCGTCTCTTCCTCCCCGGGTGCAGACCCGGCCCGCTGCGGGACCACGGGCTTGGTGCCTGTCCTCAAATCAGAGGAGTGAAAAAGCGCCACTGGTGTCAAACTGGAGCATATTAACGGCTCAGCTGGCAGACGGTGTTCCTCTCACTTTTAATCAGCTCCCAACCAAAACAAAACTATCAGCGTCAGCCTGGGTTCTGCTCCCAGTTTGCCGCTCCTTCTCTCTCTCTCTCTCTCTCTCTCCCTCTCTCTCTTGACTCTCCCCCCCTCTGGTCTGTTTCCTTTCATCCTTCCTCTCCACTGCCATCTCTTTTGCTCTCTGCCTTTCTCTGCTCTCCTTCCAGCTTCCAGCCTCACAGATTTCACAGCAGCAGCAATGAGTTCCTCCAACTGTACCTACATTTCCCTCAAACTTCCCCCTCATCCCATCACCTCCACCCCCACCTCCACCCAGTCTCCCTTCCGGCGTGTCCCCTCCTCCTCTCTCCACCTCCTCTGGGTCCGGGCCCAGTGACTCACTGCTGTCAGTGGAGAGCCCAACATGACAGCTCTGGTAGAGCCGCAGAGCGAGCTGCGTATACACACACATATACACACACACACACACACCAGCCCCCGACTCATCCCCTAACAAGCCCAGAGACACTCTGGAGAACATGCTGCATGCATAAACACCAGCATCTCCACGCCAATTAGAAAGCTAGCAGCATGCAAGTTTAATGCAAGCGCTAGACAAGGAAGGAAAAAAAAAACAAGAGACTCTGTGGGTTAAGTTATAGAGAATGTTAAAAGGCCTTCATTAGAGACATAAATTATAGAGTAATGTGACAGTGGAGTTGAGGGGGAAACTTGACAGTCCTCTCCAAGGCTCCAGCGGCATCGGGATTCAGTGAAATGATACCATGCATAAATAAATGAGAGTGATTAAACCAAGACAATTTCAGAGGGCAATCATGGGAACAATGTAATTAGGACTTGGGGGCTCAGAGTAGAAGTGGCTCATGTCGTTTGCTTTTTTTGGTTTCTCTCTCTCTCTCCCTTTTTCTGTCAGCCCCACTTTTGTCTTCTGGCACCATTAGTGTTTTTATTCTTTGCTAAAGCTAAGAACATATAAAAAAGGGACTTCCTTTCATCTATTTTGCGCATGCCACAGAGCACATAATAATTCTCTGGCATATGCTTAACCTCACACCCAGGGACAGTCCAATCCCAATGGAGATCAAGCCCAGCATTGACTCAAGTCATTGGGATATACTGTACTGCAATCACAGCGGTGATGAGACGAGGCTCTGTCGCCATAAATGCCACTGATGGGCCAGCAAAGAGCAGATAATGACCTTTATTCTAGACATGAACGCAACCAACCCTGTTGACCTCTCTCGTCAGAAGCACCGAGTGAACAAGCGCCATCCATTTAGGCGGCACATAAAGGCCGTTCCTACAGAAGGTCAGCACTGCTCTATGCATACTGGATGTTCTAACGCGGGTCCTCTGTGGGAGAGCACAACGGGAGAGCAGACTGGCTCCTGTTCTTACTTCAGCATTGGCTCAATGGGCAGCGGGCGGCTGCAGCCCAAGAGAGGTGGACTTGACCGGACCGGACCTGACCGCGGGTGCACCCTGTGCCCGCTCTGTGCCCATTCCCGGGACACCGCGTCGCCAGCTGCTTCTGACCCCCCTGCACCCATATCCACTAATTACTCGGGGCCTCGCTTAGCGGGAGAGTTAGTCATTATTAGCCCTGGCTCCATTTGGTCCTCTCTTCAGCAGCTCCCCAACACCAAGCAATAAGCCCGTGCCCCTCTCTCTCTCTCTCTCTCTCTCTCACACACACTAGCACAGAGGGAGATGCTCTGTCTCAACCCATCTGTGGTGGTTTGTATGCAGGTCAGCATAGCCAAGAGGGAGCTGGCGCAAAAGGAGCTCTGCGACAGAATAACAAGCAAGTTGTCCATTATGTTTTGACATCTCGCTCTTATTAATGCCTGATCAGGGCAGGCTGAGCCCTGACGCTCTGCGTCTGCAGTCATCTAAAACACAGGCAAGTGGAACAGAGTGAGTGTGTGTGTGTGTGGGGGGGGGGGGGGTCTTGTACACCCGCCCTCACACCAACATGCAGCATGATTAAAATTCTGAAAAATATAGTGAAAACTGTGCTTCTGTGGGAGACCTGCTGCACCAGTACATGTAGTGAGCTGTTCAATTACAATAAGTCTTCAAGCATGTTTGCTCACCTCAAGTGACCTTATAGTACATAAAGCCAGTAATGCGCAATGTTGGCGTCCAGCATCTGTTTTGAATGCAGCGCAGTCATACATGCTCCATGTGGCTCCACTGCAGACACTAACACTAACACAGACCAGTGAGGAAGGACGGAGACACCACCAGCGGAGTGAATTATTTATGATGCAGATGCACTTGTTAAGTACACAGGTAGTCAACAACTGACAACAGACAATGGCACTGCATAAATTAACTTGTAAAATCAAAAAGGGAGAAAACAATTAGGCTAAACAAAAAAATAAATAAATAAATAAAACAACAAAGGCAAAACAATCAGGCATGATCATTAATCTGCGGAGACAAAATCCTAGCAATGCAATAAATCTTAACCACCAGCTTCAGGTCTCTGTGGAGCTACAATGTGACAGACCCACCACTGGGTCCAAATCCACCATTGCTCCCATTTCCAATTAACATTAAAACTGTCCACACTCATTTGCGACTCCAAGGCCATATACGTGCTCTGGGTATGGATAGTGGAGGAATACGACACAAGACGTCACCAGCATCTCACAAACGGCCTTAGCTCCAGAATATAATCTTTAAACATGAGGAGTTCTTGTCTCTTTTCCCGTTTCCCATTGCATTTGGCACAGCATAACCAAGGTCTTTTTCCACACAGCCCATGGCATGTTCACAAAGAACAGAACGTTTAAGAGTGGTTTCAACAATCCTCTCACTGCTGGCAGACACATGAATTGCTAATACATGAGTGAAAACAATTAACCTGAAACACTCTCTGGTCTGACATGACACTAAAACATCCAATTAGCACTTAAGGCCAGCGGTGCTTGGGCGACAAGAGAAGGATCAATTTACATAATGATTCCGAAAGCAAGCAAAAGGTTTGGCACAGTGCTCAATTGCAGGACCAAATGTTGGCATCCACTAAAGTGAAGGTTGGGGAAACAAGGCTTGTCAGGTGTTTTCTACCAAAGTGATCAGAGGACCATAAACTTGGGGTGTGTGTGAGGGGTTTCTGCTTCATTCTTTATCTGAATGCATGGAGCTACTTGTAAGGAACACTCATCATGTCCTTTTTAATTCTAGTGCTTGGATCAAAAAAAAGTTTGATTTCCTGGAGACCACAAAATGCATGGACTGAAAGAAATAAAATCTACATTAACAACATGCTCGATACTGTCTTGATAATAAAATGGTGAAATTGAAGGGATTATGAATGCTTACTTGTTTTTTAAAGGTATGGGCTGAACTGATGGCAAATATTTTCTTTTAAAATATATTTGTGTGCATACCAGTACCCACAAAAAGGTTGGCTTACTGAACCTACACTGTAATATTCACAGACCCTTGGTTTAAGGATTCACCAAAGACACTTAGTGTCTTTAGTTTATCTCTGGATATGTTCCCTCAGAATTTTGGTTGGCAAATTCACATATCCACTGGCAATCAACACTGGTGGAACAATGTGAGTCACAAAGTTGTCTTGCAACTTTCATGAAAGCTTTGTCTTATCAGGTCATGATTCGTAGTGCTACAGAGAGAGAGAAATCCAGGACTGAAGCCTGCAAATGAATAAATTGCCGTCATCTGAAGGTCACAAACACACATCGCAGTGATGAGGCATGTTGTCAACTGTCAAGTCTTGATAGCAGGCCAACCAAACAAGTCACATGTGTGCGACCTACAGTCAATGTGGCCAGATGAAGGCCACTGTCCATAATAATAAAACGCTAATTAAAATGAAAATAAAATAGTTGAAGGCAAGGACCAAAAGAGTGTAGATGATCTAATTTAAGATAGCCTACATCTAACTATACGCCTACTGCCCTGTCCATCCCTTGCACACACGACCATGTTATGCTAAAAGATTTATTTATTTTTTATTTATTTTTTTTCCATCGAAATGTTCTTCATAACGTGGGTCAGACTAAAAGCGCACTGAAACAACTTGAGAAAACGCTAGGCTAGATCCTAGAGGCAGTGGGTCAAATAGTTGCACAATCAACTTTTAGTGTTAGGCTATGACCAACCTGAAACCAAAGTAAGGAAGGATGATGGGCTACACATTACCTGACACAGGCGTTTCTGGTGCCCACTTCATTCCATACAAAGACTGAAAAGATGAACGCACTTCATGGCAGTTGAGCACCTGGCTGCTGGGTCGGGTAGACGGCAAGAACAGTGCGAAAATAATAAGTGCAGCTGATACGTTTCCAGTCATTATTGTAGTTCACGAAAAGCGAATTGCCTACCACTCGATTTGAGAACAAACTGAACTAAAATCCAAACCTTCGTTCGTCTAACTAGTCGTTAACCGCCTAGCTCCTAAGCAACGAAATCAGTTGTAAGATGAGCATCCTCAGATGTGGAAAAACTTCCATCGTTGTCTTGACTTGCCGATCAGTGTCCAGTTATGTTCGCCCAAGAACAAAACTGCAAAGAACTGATATGACAATTCGAGATCGCCAGTAAGTGAACTGTGGACTCCTCTCTGACTTTGTCTAGTGGCAGATAAGATGAGCTGAGCTAGGAGCCGATTCAAATGCTGCCCGCATGTTGTCGCCGTCCAGGGTCCTGGGTGCGTGATAGTCTACGTCAAAAGCGCACATCCCTGCAAGGGAGTGTGTCTTTTTCAGGTTTAGTAGCCTACAACGTCCAGAAAAAAAACACCTAAATGCCTCTTGCTCTCATTTTAAATGTATAGCCTATATAAAAGAATTAGGCTATAGAGATGGTGCATACTAAACTATTTACTAAACTGCATCTTGCAGGTAGACATACGTCTCTAGTAGACATGTAGGCCTACTGCTGACATCTGCTGGCTTAGCGTGATTATTACACATGGTACATAACAGGGACGGACTGGTAATAAAACAAACGTAGATTTTGTGTGCAACATAATATTCGCGCACACGCGTCTCTATCGCTCATGATGGCATAGGACGGTCAACGTTTACAAAATGCCAGTCATATAGTTTATCAATGTGTTATTTTGCTTCGTCGCTACATTTATAATGCAGCATCAGGCCACCAATTTTTCGCAGGCCTATGATAAAATGGGGCCCCATCCTGAGGAGTCCTACAACTTGGCCAAATTGAATGCACAGCATCAAAATGGATTAGGATCCAAGAGGTGTAAACTCTTGGTTTTGAGAGATATGCTGAAGGACGTCCGTGATTAAAAAAAAAATAGAAAAGAACAAGTGAAAGCTTTCTGCAGTGAAAACTTCACTCTGTAAAAAAAATCTTTTATTCCCGTCAAGGGTCTCATATTTCCCACCGGAGTCGTCTACCAAATCTTGCAATGAAAAACGAAGAAGCAATTCACTATCTCCTGGAGGAACAGCCCGGCCTCGGCTATATTAAAATGGCGGATAATTTCACTTCCGTTCAATCAGTCGTATGAGGTCCACTGTAGTTGCCAATACTTACTCAAGTGAACTTAAATTCCCATTAATGCATGAATCTCTTCGCAAACATAACTACATTGATGGATGAAAATTACTAAATTTAGGGAGTCAGTTCCTGTGACAACCTTTTTCCCCTGTTCTTTGTACATACCTCACGAAACAGGATTGAATTAAAGACACTTGTTGAGAACACAGGGTCTTTGCTTATACAAAACAAACTTTATTGTTCATTTACATGAAACATTATTCAGCAGATTTAAACATCTGGCGGATTACAGATGGATACCGTGCAATTTTGTATAGAATTAAGACGTCATTAAAATTGCAAAGTCATCCACCCGAAAACAGCAAGACAACCCAGCTTGCCAAATTTACCCTCCCAGACAGTCCCAGAAAAGCCTGCTTGAGGAAAAGATCTGCCAAGACAGTTTGGTATCCAGGTAGCAAAGATCACACAGCAATTTAAACAGCACTTTTTTCCCCTTTCAATTAAAAATCAATAGCATCTAAATTATCGTAAACAAATAATTAACAATTTCATCTCAGATATTCACTGGCCGGTCAATTTAGGATGTGTAGGCTGGCATAGCGAGTTTTGCATGGATTTGCACAGCAGAAAACTAAAGCTGAAAGCAAACCAGCAAAACTCACCAGGCCCCCTTAAAATAAAGCAGTCATATTCAAAACAACTCCCCCAACCTGTCGAGGATGCCTGACAATACGTGAAGTGCAAACACTGCAGTAGAAAACATTTGCACTACCTGCACTGTGAGCACTTTGGAATTGCCTGACAATTAAATAAGAGCTTAAATAATCACTACATCACACAGTTAAATCTGATCATTTCAACCAAATCAGTGAAAAAAAATCAAACAATTTACAAAGACATCAACAATATACAAAGAGGCTGAATCCACAGTATATCCAGCCAAAAGGAGCACCTAGGGCAGTAGATACTAGACTACTTCACTAACTACACTAGATGCACCTTAGCTGGAAAAACCAATAGTCGTTTCGAATTGGAGTAACAGTGACATCAACTGGAACATCCTTCAATTAAGGCTCTGTTGCATGACCAAGCATTTTCTGTCAGAGAGAGAGAGAGAGAGAGAGAGAGAGAGAGAGAGAGACTACATTACTATGGTGCCCTGAAATACGATTAGGGCTGTCAGGGCATTACTTAAAAAAATACTGTAAGCAAAATGCAGAGAAGTTCTGAGAAAAAACTTTCAATGTAATGACTAGAATATTACATCTTGCAGCTAAAATACAAGATTTCTATTTACTGTACCTCAGCCCCCACAGACTTCCATAGTGTACTAGCTAGCCAGCCAACATTGACTTGGGTAGTTAAACAGCAGTTGAGTGCGGTATGTGGTAGAAGTAGGCCTACAATCGTGTCTGTGTGTGTGTGTGGTGAAAGTTGTCTCTTTAACCCTGATCTAGAAGGGGGAAAAATGTCACACACACAGACACACAAATGAACAAAATAATTCCGCCAAGCCACAGTCTGATGGGGGGGAAAACCCCCTTCTAGATCAGGGTTAAAGAGACAACTTTCACCCCTTTGAAGTATTATCTGGGAATTGGTTTGGGTACCATCTCCAAATATATTTTAATGACATATTAAGGGTGGATGAATGCAAGTTTTATTCCCACCAGCCTTCCAGGATATACGCTGTAGTTCTGGGTAGGGGGTAGGAAACCACTTCAAAATAAAAGAAAAGCCAATTACAGCATGGCATATTGCTAATGTTTTGCCATGAGACATCATGAGCAAGGTTCGAGTAGAAAGACTGAAAATGTTTGTATACCTGTAAACTATTTTAGCAAAAACGGCAGTGTCTCTTTAAGCCAAATTATATCAGCCGTCTAAGGTCAAGACTAGTTAAGGAGTTGGGAGTCGGGTTCAAACACAGTCGCAATAACTGCATCTTGCCAGTGGTCGGTAGCCTCTCCTACAGTCTTCATGAGAGCTCGACCGCAACTACTTCTACGCTAACACCAAACTACGACGAGTGCGTTGGCTACGCGGCCTCCTAAATGGAGCCCGCTCTCTAATGTTAGATCAGTGGGTCATGGCCCCTTGGATTTTGTGCAATGAGTTGGCAAATACAACTGAGAAAGGAGAGTCTTGAAGCGACAGACAGTTAAAAGATGAAGATGCATCTCCCATAACCTACTTCTATAGGCCAATCGAATGTTCCAAAACTGTAGATGCCCACCAATGGCGCCAAATGCCCTTTCCGCCTTTTAGGACAAAACGCAAAAAGGGTTTGTCCCAGTATTTACCCACTTATCTAAGTTTTCTAGATATTGTCTGCTATAGTTTAAGGATCAACAAGTTGTAGAATTCTTGGCGTAATGTGTTCTGTTTAATTAGGACGTTTCAAAACAAGGTGGGGGCTCCATTGGCCCTTATTTAACAACAAAAATGTACATAAAATGAAGTAGCCTATGGTCTAACAAGGTCACATTGCAGTTGCTGAAACTCGAATTAAGGTAGTCCACGACTTGCGAGTTCATTCATAAATCCAGCAGTCTGATTAAAGCTAGTAGCTAGTCTGATTAAAGCTGCCCCGTTTTCAGAACGAGACGTGGTAAGAGTTTCCCGAAGGCGCCATGAGGAATTCAGACACTATTTTCTTTTAACGTTACGTCTGTAATGCATTTTAGGCGTGCTCTGCAGACAGTGGAACCATCAACCTGCTTAAAGAAGCAGCGTTGACCCAAGGATAAGAAAACGTTAAAGAATTTGAAGTGGTGGCCGTGGACACTCGCCATATCGTTGTGCAGTTTAACTTCATTAATAACGTTAACACGTTGAGCTACAAGTCCAAATGTGGTTAGCGTGTTAGCTTCTCCAACCAACATTAACCACTGAGTTTATCTTGGGATGCACAACAAATTAACCAACATTAATGATGCATTCAACAGGTGGTCGTGGTGGTTCTGATTACATACTAGTGTGAAATGACTTTACGCTCGACAACACAACGTTGGGCTGTCTAACATTACTGTTAAAGTGAGGAGCTTCAACAATCAATGACTAGCATCCTGTTTGCTTCAGCTAAACACGAATAATTGCAGTCCTCTTCGATTAAGTCACTGTGCCCAGGGGGGTAATGTTTACGCCTAAAACTCTAACGCACTAACGTTACGGCGGACGAAACGGCTTGTTTCGCGTATTTATTACGTTCGATACCATAAGGGGACATTTGATTCATCCACACAGCAGCGCAATTAGCTGTTCAGCTAGCCTACACAAAGCACATCCATAGAGAACACCCGAAGATGAAGTTCTTTTTGTTTCGAGTTTTGTACTAATAAGAGGAGTGGGTTCGTTTAGATATCAGTGTAGAAACACGAATTACTAATAAACAAAATTGTAAAATGTACACCCATTTACCCATAATACATTACCTCCAAGTTGTTTTCAATCTTCGAGAGGTTTACGAAAGAGGCGCGAACGTATCGTCATGTGATGGCCTCTTTTTGTCGACTCCCCATCATAAACCCCCGAACTTTGGGCACGAGAATCACATCCGCAACAAGCCTAATTTGCATAATTAATGTGGATCCCAATTGTAGGGTTTTGCATTCATTTACATTCCTCTACTGTCAGCCAGTCAAACTAACTAACTTGCAACAGGCCAATTAAAGTCAGCGGTGTAGGTTATTCTAAGATATAAAAAGTCAGTATTAGTGGCATAGCCTAAAATAAATGTCTTAAAAGTCGGCATCCAATTGTTAAAAGGCAATCTGTCACAAATTTACGTGTAACCTAACGAATTTAATTGTTTACAGCTACGTTATTGCCAAATTCAGTTGTTCTAGGCATATTTTCTAAGTGCTGGCATAATACGGGTAATTGCCCTATAATTTCTTTTTAAAATGTTATAGGCCAATGCAGAGGTTTATTTTCGTTAACATAGGCCTACCTCTCAGTGGCTCGGCAAAATTGTAACTGGAACTCGCAATATACTTTCTTTACACGCAGATGTTTTAATGTGCAGCTCTTCTTGCCATTCCAAATCGACAACAAAAAGTTATGTCATGCATGTAATTGCACTTGCATCTTTTTCTGTATGGGGGTGGGGTATAGGGAAAAGATGCAACATAGCCTAAGATTATAGCCCATCTTATAAGCCCATAATGGAATCAAAGACATCGTTTTCCACAAAAACGTCGCGACAAAAACACTTTTTAAAAAGGATAAGTCCACATTTGCCGTTGTTTCCTTCTTTGTTCCTACTACTACGCTAAAAGATATCCAGAGAGTGACCTATAACCTCAGTAAACCCTACCCCCACCGTGGCTCAACACCGCGTCCTAAGAACATGTTTGGGGTAGTTTACTTAGCCCGGGCCTATACATTGCATGCAAGCCTCTGCTTTTAGTCTTATTTCTTTAATCTAGAAAGTGTAGCCTATCATCCTTGCGTAGAAATTGATTTGGTGGCATACTGAGACACTTTCTAAGATTATTTACAATCCTTTCCCCAAGTGTGTGCTGCTCTGTTTTGTTAGCAACCTATGAACTTTAACCTACTTTCAGTTCCAGCAAAAGATTTAGAAACAGGTCATACATAGACTGCTAGTCTATATAATACTGAATGCTATGTCATTGAAAACGACATAGCTATGTTGGTGAAGGACAAAACATTTTCCATTTTTAGGCTACTGGGTCACTGTTGCAGTTCATTCCAGTATAGGGTAGCCTACAGTACCCTAAATAGCAAATCAGAACTTAGCCTGTGTTTAGAATTAAAACTTGATGCAGCCACAAGTCCATACTGTACATGCAAATCTGTTGGTTACAGTCAAAACTGAGGTTTTGAATTCTGAGCCACCAGGTGAGACCAAATATGTTAGCCATATGCAAATTTTGGTAAATTAAGTCAGTGTATGGTAAAACCTGATCAATGAAAAGCCTGGAATTCTCATACAAAGAAACCAGGCTTCTCTGTTCAAGGGGAAGTCAATTTTTAGCATGCCTTTAGCCGTATCTGTTGAAAATTCTGTATTTAGGCCTACATTACTATTTGACATAAGGGGTGCCAAGTTTTTGTGAAAAATTAAAAAGGCTATTTATTTATTTTTGTTGCATTGTGTTTTCCTCCAGATACATTTCTTTAAGCTGAAGGTGGGATTACTCTCCATCAATTTCATTGTGAGACTAATATCAATTTCAAAAAGATTATTTTTTTATTCCACTTTATAGTCACCAGGGGTGCCAATAACTATGGACGGTGCTGTAGTTTTTCATAGCACAACATTGAAATAATATTATTGTGCAAATTTCATGCATAGGCTACTGTGTTGCCCCCATCAAATGGAAAAAAAAGTAATGACATATGAAGCCAAAAATAAAATTTTAACCACCATAGGTTCTAATGCTTGGGATGACAGGAAACAGGCTCTGGTCAGGAGGACTAATGCTGCATTCCGGAAAAGGGGGATGTTGGACATATCCCACTTGAAGCCTCTGAGGTCCAACCTCAAAGCGTTCAAGGTAAACAAAGTTAAATGTAAGCAAAAAAACATGGCTGCCATTCGCAATAGGCTATTATTTGCCTGATTTAACAAGAGACTATCAGAAAAATGTGCATCAGCCTAGCAGATTTTGTTTACCATCTTATGCCTACTAAAAACTTCATAATACAATATAATTGCTCTTGCTCAGAACATATTGTGTTAAAAGACATTAACTAGTACAACTAAATGCTGATAAATGTAGTCTATAGTCTATTTTGTTTTATCTTTAATTAGTTTCTGTCTGTAGGCGCCGCCATTGTTGTGTGATGTCATTCTACTGCATCACTATGACGTCAGGGTACATCAATTTACCCCCACTTCACAGCTAGAATCTCCCACTTCCAAGTGGCATTCCAGTGCACTTTTTGTAGTTGGCGGTCTGAAACTTCCTACCTCCCAATATGCTCTGTAAGGGCAACGATATGGTGCTATATTTTCTCTCCATTCGACATTTTAAGATTGGACCTCATAGGCTTCAAGTGGATATGTCCAACATCACATGTTCAGAAAACTGGGAGGTAGGAAGTTTCAGACATCCAACTACAAAAGCACTGGAATGCCACTTGTGGGAGAAGTGGGAGATTCTAGTGGGGGCAAAACGATGTACCCTGACTTCACAGAGTGATGAAGTAGACATCACACAATAGTGGCACCCACAGACAGAAAATCATGAAAGAATGTTAGTATTTTGGGACCTTTTATTATAGAAATACTACAGATATTATTAGAATTTTACAGTATTTTGGGACATTTGCTGGCCTCCCTGATGATCTCTACTTAAATGATGAACACCACTTGATGATCTCTACCCAAGCGCTGCCCTACTATTGACTTTATCCTCTGACCCCTCAATTTGATTGACAGTTCTACAAACTAGCCTGATGATCACTATCTAAATGATGACGTCCACCCAATAAACTCTACCTAAATGCCACCCAACTATTGACTCCATCCCCTGACTCTTCTACCTGATTGACTGTCCCACAAACTATAACTTTTCTACCATCTAGTAACTCTCAGACAACATTCTGTATTCATGCTGTTACTCTGGTCAATCTATGTACTGTATCAGGCTACCGACTGTACGGGTACTTCACTGGGCCCCCGGCAGGTGTGTTGAGCCCATGAGACATAGATCTGCCCAAGGTTTCTTCCTAAAGATGAATTACAAGTGAAGGGAGTTTTACCTTGCCCCTGTTACTCATGGGTGCTCCCCGTACTGTCTGTAAAGCGCCGAGAGACAATGCACTATATTTGTGCGCTCTACAAATTAAATTGAATTGAACTGAATTGAATTTTACTATAGAGAGACATTTTACTACAGGAACACTATAGGGAGAAAAATATTATAGAAGTATTGTAGCATATGGTAGTAGTATAAAACACCATATGAGAGCTTATTCCTGATTATGATTGGACCTTTGTTCATAAGAGTTAGTTGTACAAGATAATGTCATTTAATGCAATTTGTTATGCTAGAGTAATCATGTTGTTATATCTCCATGAAGTTTTTGGCATAAATGGTAAACAAAATAAGCTAGGTTGATTGTTGATAGTCAAACAGTAGGCTATCTTAAACCATGCAAATAATAGCCTATTGCAAAAGGCAGGCATGTTTTTTGTTTACGTTCAACTTTGTTTACCAGGAATTCTTGACTTTGTTTACCTGCAATGCTTTTAGGTTGGACCAGAGAAGTTTTAATGGGCTCTGGTTGGACCTCGTAGATTTCAAGTGGGGTATGTCCACTGACCTCTAAAGAAGCTCTTCTTAGTCCAGTTCCTTATATCAAAATGTTGGCCTTAATGGCAACATGGGAAAACCAATGTTTGCATTTGCTTAGATGTCTATATGGTGGCCATATTGAAGTTTAAAAAATGGCCAATATAAAACAATACGCCTACACCTCAATGGGGCTATTTTTTTCCCTTAGTCCAATCAATATAAAACTTTATACAGTGAAAGTATCCATGAAAAGTATTTATTTATTTATTTTTGTATTACAATTTTGGAAATATGTGTATACTGTACCCATATTACTAATACAAATGGTTGCATTCATGGGTAGTGAAGAGATGACACTATATGACACCCTGGGAGTATGCTTCAGAAAAGGTATACTTTAAAGGGTAGATTAGTTTCTTCTTTGTGTCAAAGGCCCAAATGCATGTCTATGCGCAGGAGTGGTTTCTGGTATGGGCGATATGGGCCGTTGCCCAAGACAGCATCGTCGAGGGGGCAGCATCATGGGCACTAGGTTTTTTTTTTGTTTTGTTTTGTTTTTGTGCACACAAGCACCGAAAAATAAAATTGTGGTTGACAGGGTTTTGCTTCATTGTCTTTCGGAAGCATTGTTATGGGTATATCCAGGGGTTAAAGTGGGGGGAACGCAAGGGTACGCAGTTCTGGCACCTCAGATAAATTAATATCATCCCATTCTTTTTCTATACATTTTTCTTAGTTTTTGCTGACACAAAATATGAGAGTTCCCCCTCATGTCAAATCCCACTTTAACCACTGGGTATATCTGCTCCTACAATGGAGGTATTTTGTACCAAATTAAACTAGACGACCAGACGCATGCATTGGTACCAATTGCAATGTACTTGCTTGAGAATAAAGGGGCTCAATTTCAGTGTAAAGATGGCCCAAATTTTGGCGAGGGAAATATCTTTATCTGGTGTTAGTTATCTGCTAGAGTTCCAGACCTCAAAAAAAAAAAAAAAAAAAACATTAAAAAATCACCAGGAGGGGAGTGGAACCTGTCTTAATTTATGATTTCTGAAACCCTGAGGCCTGCTGTTAAATATATATATATATATATATATATATATATATATATATATATATATATATATATATATATATATATATACAGTACAGACCAAAAGTTTGGACACACCCCCTCATTCAATGCACTTCATTTATTTCCAGGACAATTTGTATTGTAGATTCTCACTAAAGGCATCAAAATTATGAATGAACACATATGAAATGATGTGCTTAACAAAAAAAGTGTGAGATTATGACAAAATTTTGGACCTGAACCCGATCAAGATGGTTTGGGGTGAGCTGGACCGTAGAGTGAAGGCAAAAGAGCCGACAAGTTCTTAGCATCTCTGGGAATGAATAACTCTTCAAGACAGTTGGAAAACCATTTCAGGTGACTACCTCATGAAGCTCAGCCAAAAAATAAAAAGAGGACAAAGCAGTTATCAAAACAAAAAAAGAATACTTCGATGAAACAAGAATATAAAACATGTTTTCAGTTCTCTCACACTTCTTTTTATTAAGTACATAATGCCACGTGTTCATTCATAAGTTTGTTTATTTTGTAGATTGCCACTGAAGGCAACAGTCATGAAAATAAAGTAAATAATTGAATGGGAAAGTGTGTCCAAACTTTTGGTCTGTACTATATATATATATATATATATATATATATATATATATATATATATATATATATATATATATATATATGCCCTCAGGATTTCACCCATATATATGCCTATATATGGGTGGAATCCTGAGGGCATAAACTCTCAGAAAATGATTTGGGATCTTAAGTTTCCCTTAAGTCTAAATGTCAGCAAAAAACAGCTGAATTTGCAAACACCAAATTTCTTAATTATTGTAATAAAGAGGGTGGGGCATCCCTCACTGTCATACCTTGCCATGTTATGTCACATCCTGAGGGTGTGAGCTTTCAGAAAATATATAGGATGTATGGAGAAATCAGTTTCACCTTCATGTTTCAGAGACCAAAATGTAGCCTAGTTGTGCATAGTTTTCCTTCAAAATCCATATTGATTTCAATGGGAAATCAACTTCATTTTTATATATTCTGCCAAATAAACACTTGGGCAAATGCAAACATTGATTTTCTGACTCAGTATGCAGTTACCTTTCCAAAAATGTATAATTTACATAATCCTCCAAAAAATTAGCCTGACATAGCCCGACCATAATACTGCTGTTCATCCGTATTCATGGTCTGGGGGTTCTTTAACCTGACGCGATTATACTGCGGAGGGGAGGGCATTCACTTCTGGTTTGAAACTATTGGACAGCTCGTCTAATCAGCTTCGCTATTGGCCGGTAGACTCTCTACCGATGTAAACACGCCCCAGAGGAGCGTTCCCAGACCATGGATACGGATGAACATTCGTATTATGGGCGGGCTATGTCAGGCTACCAAAAAATTCCCACTAAAAAAGACTGGACTGGGACTGGGCTATTTTTCAGTGGGATGTCCAAGATCCCACGTTTCTGGAATGCAGCTTCAATCCAACATGGTGGCACAGCGACAGCGTCCTTACCATGGTTACCAGTCTTTAGCTATAGCACTTTGGCTATAGTAATGAAGTGATAAGCAAATCTGCTCTTTGTGTTTCTACAACTCTCAAAAAGATTAAGATGATATACTTTTCCGGGACTTATAGGAGATCAGAGGTGCGATGGATTTAAACTTTTTGGCTTTGTTGTCATTAGCTGGCTAGCTAACGTTCGTCCTGCCCAAAGCCACAGAGAGGGGTCCGTGAAATATTGTTCCAGGTTCCGAACATCCCATCAGCAAGGTAATGGCTCGAATTAATAAAATAATTAAACCGATTAATACACCGTGTTTAAACACATTTTGAAAACTACAGGCAAATAACCCTCTCTGCACAGGTTTGGCGCAAACACGCCGCGTAGTCTTCTAGAATGATTGGTTTGCATATCCGCCTAGAAAGGCAAAACCAAAAAAAAAAGTGGCGAGTGACTGATCAGTGATCACAACAATAACAATGCCACTGCAAGCATTCAGCTGTACAGTTTTGTTGTCTTTATATCTGAAAATGTTAGCCTATTGCTCTAAACTTTACTTATCTAAATATTTGGTATTTTTTAAACAGCCATAATGCCAAATGAAGCAAATTACATGGAGGGCACAGGAGAAGTGAATCGGTCTACTCACTGGGTAGAGGATTTACTTAAACCACACTTCAGTATGAAGGATGTGATGGAGACCTTAGAAGAATTCTCAAAGGAAACTTCTGCTGGTAATATAGACCATTCACTACCAAAATGTCTGCAGACTGCAGAGGGCCGTGAAATCTATGAAAGAGTACTGCTAGAAAAGCAGCACGAAGAGGAAAAACTGTTGAGGGAGAATTTGACTAAGAGACTGGCTGCAGAGAAAGTGTCAGGAAGAACGGCCAGTACCACCAAGAGTCAGACCAGCAGTACATTAAATAAGCAAACTCAGGAAAGTGAGCATATCTGGAACAAGGAGGACCTGACAGCACTCTTTGAAACAGTTAGCAAACTCAAAAGGGAGAGACACAGCCTGAGGATGCAACTGCAACAGGCTCAAGCAGAGGTGCGAGAGGAGCAGGAGGAGATGCGGTGTCTGCGGGGCCTGCTGGAGGAGTGTGAGAAGCAGCTGGCTCTCTCCAGGCAGGAGGCGGCGCGCTGGGCCCTGCAGCTGGAGGCTCAGCAGACTGAGGCCCTGGCCAAGGACAAGCAGCTTAAAGCCCAAGCCATGGAGGCCAGGCAGATGGCAGAGGAGGTGGTCCGCTGGAGGACAGCAGCAAGGAAAGGGAGACAGGAGACAAATGAGGCCCAGCAGAAGTGCTCTGATTTAATGTGGGAGCTGGAGAGACTAAGGGAGCATCACAAGGTGGAGGAGAGGAGGTTGGTGGAGGCAGCTCGGCTGGAGGAAGGCGTGATCTTACAGAAATTAAAACAAGAACTGGAGGAAACTAGAGCCAAGCTTGAAGCTGAGAAATCAAACCATGCCCGCTGTCAGTCTGCGCTTGAGAACCTCCGCAAACACTTCACCAACCAGTCAGGTTAACAGATGCGATCTGACTCCGCTTCTTATGATTATGCCACTACAGTTAACTAAAAGGAGTCAAAATAACATCCCTGAGAATAATTATGTTCTCAAGGGCTCTTTCTTCTACTGAAACAATAGAACCAACATGATGTAAAATTTTAGTGTTTTTCCCCCATAAAACATGGCACCCAAGGACTACTTTCATCAGTCTCATAACTGCTGAATCAACCATTCCTAATGATTTCTCTAAGTAGGCCTATTTTTTCTGTAAAATTTCATTCTTTCATTTTCTTTTTTAATCTTTTTAAAATTTCTTTTGATTGTGCTTTATGAATTCAAATACCGCTAAGTGGCTTCAAAAGAAATAAATACACAGAACACATGATGACTTATTTTATTTTTAATATGCCTCCACACCTTATTCTTTTAAAATAAATTTTATGTACATGTTTAATCCTCTCCCAGTCAGAAAAAAAGGAAAATGAAAACATACAGGAACAAAATGGAAAGGCAAAGGTGTGAAAAATACTTAGCATAGCAAACATTTACAGTTCAAACCTGACAGAGTTTGGAAAAAAAGTCACCATAATAATATTCTTTTAATCTGACAACACAAAATTCAACCTCGAGTCTTCAAACGGCAGCAGAATGATAACCACTTGTAACCAGGGTTTTTTTTTTCTTTCTTTCTTTTTTAAAGCTTCCATCAGAAGTAGTAGGCTTTGTCCAGCACTCCTTACGTCTCCCTGAGAGAGGGGCCAAGTTAAGCTGAAGACTCCAAGTATGGATTCAGCATTGCTGCTTGTGAGACTGGAATTCACGCATGATTGATACATTCATTACAACAATGAGCGCTTGATGACAAAAATACTTTTCAGCCCCCTGGGGCAAACCTCAGCTCTCAACCTGCACTACAATAAAAGGCAATAATATTAGTTTTTGGAGTTGACATTTTTCCTCAAATCACACTTTGTGTGCTTTCTAAAGGCAAAGCAAGGCATTCTATGCACCTAGTTTATACCTCCTCACTGCACATGACCTTTCACAGTAATGCTCCTATTTTGATAGGTATACTGCAACAGTCTGTTTCTCCATCACACCTGCAATGTGGATGCACAAATAAACAGAGGCAAACAGATCATTTGACCATTGATAAACAGATGCTGATCCAACAAGGGTAGGAAACAGTTTCTTTTTTGTTAGATGATGCAGGTAACACCATGCCCATGAATGGAACCCAATCATGTAGCTAAATGTTGCAGCATTACAACTACAATGGAACAAACAAGTTTTAAATTGCAAACATTGCCATATGTTAAGGATTTAATGTGCCTCTTTCTAAGCAACATTCTCCTTTATTAGGAACGTTTACAGCCAGACTAAAACCACAGACTGTGTCCTTACGGCAGTGTACCAAGAATAATAGACATCCTTAAAATCTCATTGGTTGAAAAATAATTCATTGCCCCAGTAGCAGGTTGGCACAAGACATTTACATTCACTCCCATTCAATCAAGGCAAGGCACTGATTCACAATTAGTTGTAAAGAGATAATCTATTAATTCCAATTCTTTTGAAATATTCACTGCACAACCAAGTTTTATTCATTTGAACTTTGTATGGTAAAAATAGCATTATAAAAAGTTGGAGTAAAATGTGTTCTGAGAAGTAGAGATTAAGAAATATTTTAGATTGATGGATTGCAGTTGAAACACAAGTGGCACATAGGATCAGTTCTTTCAAACAGCTCAGAAAGGCAGTTATTAGCATTAATCCAAGATCGAAGAGTAAATAATGATGAAAACCAAGAAACTGTTTGAATTAGTATACCTGGCTTTGCACAGTTTCAGGAGGTTTGTGCCTGCCATGTTCAATCATTTGAATGCAAGATTGATTGGGAGAAAATGTAACCCCTTATAGCAAGTTTCTGCAAAGACTAAATGAGGGCACAGTGGAGACCCCTGCTGGTGTTTTGCTGCGGTAAACAATGCTTGTGGGATCAGTGGATGACCTTAAAAACGGTAATGTAGGTTACTAGACATTTCTGTTGTACATTCAACCAGAGTTCCACAGGCCATTGTAAAATTGCGCTGACCAGCACCACTGCAGTAGGAAGCTCAAGTAGCAACTCTGGGTGAGGCCCATAAGCTCTATACAGCCACTCCGCAACCAAGTTTCACATTCAAATATCTGTGGGGGGCTATGCACAGAAGTCATTCCTGGCCCAGCTTGAGTTGAGTTTTCACACTGCCAGGGTTTGCATTTTCATGTTAAGTGCAAGCCTCACATGGTTTAAAGCCAAATATATTCTTTAAAACGCTTTATAGCATGCATAATTCAAACTACTGCCCCCATAAAAAATATTATCAACTAAAATAAACTTGTGAAGGAGAAATGAGTACACAGCACTTAGGAACTCAAAACCTATGAGGTATATAAGAAAACATGTTTGTGCAAACAGATTACATAGAATATAAATTTAACTTAAGGTATATACCATGTAGGACAACTCTTTTTCAGTAGAACCCTTTAGCATTTCATCCAAACAGCTTCCGGTGGCCATGACAAACGGCTACTGGAAGGTGCCATGTCGAAATGGACCCAATTCAACTGTAGAGCTGAGGCAATCATGAGATCACGTTTGATGCCACAGCTCTGGCTCATTCAAGTTTGACAGTGCAGGCAACGGGCTGGGGTATGAACCATGTTCATGGTCATTTTGTTGATGCCTTCTTCAGCTGGTTCTCTCTTAAGCACTTGGGTTCAACCGCAGAATGCAACCTGGCATCCCGAGCAGTAGCCAAGAAATATGAACAGCGTCTGAGAAGCATCCAAATGTCCATCTTGTTACAATATTATTACAGTGTATATGTACAGGGTTTTGTGGAAGTCCTGTCTTAAGTGTACCATGCCTTGATACATAACTAAAATTGACCCAACCCTGAAAAGTTTCTGCTGTTTCTGCTGACTATGAAAATTCCCTAAAACCTTAAGCAAAAATGAAATATCATCCCTACTATACTTAAAATACAATTCATAAGGAGCTAGCCAGAAGAAAGTAAATGGAAGGGGGGAAAAAACTACTAATTTTCTGATGTCAGAGCAGAGGGGAAAACACAGTAGCAAAGGGGCTTTTAAAATATAACAAACAACCATATTGAGGAAATTTTGTAAGTGCGGCATCAGAGGGCAAGACCTGTACATAATTGTTTACACTTGAATAGTTCTTTTGAATCAAATGCCTGAAAGCAACAATATCTAGTAATTTACCTTGAAATGCTGCTTGATGGTACACAGAGTAATAACAGGGCAGATGGCGTCTACCATGTGCTACTGTGCACCCTCAACGCCTGCTATTGCACTATGTAACACTGGGAAGCAAGGGGAAGGAGCGACCCTATATTAACAAACTGGGTACCACCTCATTTTCCAACTAGCAAGGCAGCCTGACAGACTTGTAAGGGATTTCAGGTTGGTTCAGATGATTAGAATATGACGTTTCTGAAATGAAATGTACTGAAATAAGCGGTTGTATGAATAGCATATTCATATCAAATGTTCAGGCTACCCAAGTAAGTTGAAAAGAGGTGCCAGGGTAAATTCCAATTTTTTAATTTTTGGGCATACCGGTAGTTGCTTAGATGGTGCTAGGACATTCAATAATGCCTTTTTAAGACCAATTTTAAGGCTGTCCTTCAACCATTCAGACTCATAAGGTATACAATCATGAGAAATCATATACTCTTAAAAGTTTAAGATTTATGTTCCATCAAATATTTCCAGTGAAATTTAATGTTTGAAGAAAACGTTCTCAAATGGAGAGGTTTCCAGATGGGGTAAGAACATTTTTTTCCCCTGCCATCCCACCATCTACAAAAAAAACAAACAAACAAAAAAACATTGAGGTATTGAAATCGAGTTGGATTTCACCCCTTTGATACTGGCTATATGGTGTTTATGGAGTGTGTGTGGGTCCAACTCACTCCTTTCTTTCCAATGTCCCCCTCACTGCCAATGCTTAGGAAAATAAGAGGGTCTGCACGTACAAGAACATAAACTATCCTTTTCCCATTATTGAGGTCAAATGCAAAGAGGAAGGTGGGGCCTGCAGGACAGCTCTCTATCTTTCCTTTAACGCTCTAGAATGCTTTCTATCTGCCTCGAATCATATCTCCCCTTTCGCCATTTCCATCGTCATCTCCACCCTCTCCTCTGCTCTGCTGGTTTGAATCCTCTGCTTTAAGGCCATCCTTTAACCCCCAAACCTCCCCTCCTTACGCCATGTGGTTTTGCAGCTCTGTCGATTTAAGACTCCTCAGGTGGCACTGGCCTCTTCAGGTCCCGGATCTGCTTGATCAGGTAGTTCTTCTCGTCACAGAACTGCTCATCCTCAGCACGGTCTGTCTGGAAATGGCTGAGGAACTCCACCAACTTGGACTGGTTCTTTAGCAGGATGTCCAACACTGGTTGAGTCTTGTTAGGATTGGCCACAAATACCTAAGAGACACATATAAAGGTATTCCGTTAGCACTCAAGCCATGGACATCCTGTCTCTTGACAGAGGGACAGATAAACATTCAATTGAACAACTGATATGAGATCAATTTTATGTGTCTCCCATCACACTGCTTAGTTTAGAGTCATTGGCATCATAGCCATCTGTGTGAACTTGCCAAGGGCTGTGAGTAGGAAGGAGAATGCAAGAATACAAGCCAGGGATATCGCAAAAGCAAGAGAAACAAAGAGGATCAACAGATGATAGAGGTAGGTGAGTGCCTGCACATACGCATAGTTTATACAGGTTCTTTAGCACGACTGAGCTGAAAAGGAACAGTTTTATCTTCTTAAGACTCAAGTCCGTCTTGCATAGGGATTATTGAGAGGTAAAGCATCTTGAGGGTATAAAAGGCCATCTACATTGCCGTTAGAAATGTGCCTGGGTCACTCCAGCCTGGGGAATTTCACCACTTACGTGTAAGCTCCACCACAGTAGTATTGATTTTGTTTATTTTCTGGTATTGGCAGTAATCAATGCTCTCAAACAGTGGAATATAGTTCAAATGGGTCAGAGTTCCCTTTAAGACAGGGCTGACACTAGTATAGTTTTAGAACTGGAAGGAGTAAAGAGATACAGGACAAGGAAGAAAGACACCACCTTTGCCTCAGCGAGCCGAGCCACTCTTCCCCATGAATTAAACAAAGCCTAACACACCTTGAAGACATGGAAGGCCTCGAACTGGATGTTGCGGCTGTTGTCTCTGAGCATGTTCATCATGAGCTTGAGGTTATCAGCATGGCTGATGTATTTGGTCATGACAGTAAAGTTGTGCCTGTCGAGCAGCAGTTCTCCCAGAAGCTGGAATAGCAGACATACAAAGACTTTTAAAAAATTGCCTTTCAAACTATTACCATCAATAATACCAATAAATGAACACTGTAAGCAAACACAGTAAGTATGATAAGAAGAAGTAGTAGTAATGATAAGACACATAATTACAAGTATTCTCATTTCTACATAGCAATCTCACGTTCTCTGTTCTCATTCCATGTTAGATGGCAAAATTATGTATTTTACTGACACCACCAAGAGTTAGCCTAAATTCCTTCTTTGCTCTACACAGCACAGTGTGTTGACACCTCAACAATAAATCTACAGTAGTTAAAGGAGAAATCTGGTGTGAATAAGTTAATAGCCCTGCTGTTCCATGTACGTAAATGCTGTCTTTAAGAAAAAGAATGAGAAAATTTGATTCTACATAGACCAAATAGCAAACCAATTACTAATGCTGACTGAATGGGGCACAATGAAATGAAATTGAGAGTAAGTTGTTATGCCCCATTCACTTAGTGCTATTGCCGGTTCACTGCTCAGTCTATGTTGTATCATTTCTTTTATTTATTCTTTTCTACCTACAGCACTTGGTGAGTCTGAACAACAGGGCTATAGATTGATTTACACTGGATTTCTCCTTTAACATCTCAGCAATGCTTCTGTTCTTGCAAAATGTCATATTCAATACAATAACAGACATTTGTTTTAAGCAGCAAATATCTGCCTGTGGTTACTTGACAGCCTTACCTTAAGAGACTGTCGTTTGGTAACATAATTATCAGAATGCAGCAACTTCTCATATTCTGTAAACACCTACAGACAGGATGTAAAGACAGGGAAAAAAGTCCAATTACTGTTCTTGGATGATAAATTCAGCAACAGCGACAGGAAAACTAATGTCAATTATCAAGTGTAAACAATGGAAATTGTTCTTACTTTGTCATAATTTGTCTCCAGGAAATCAGCACACATAATCTTATGCCTTGTCAAGAGGTCCTAGTAAAACAAAACACTGGTTAAAGCGCAACAATAATTAAATGGCTTTGCTATTAAGACAGTTCATACAAATTAGACAAAGTGCATTAAAATGCATGAAGGACCCAAAAAACTCTTATGGTACGTGCAGACTGCGAGTGACAAATGTCCAACAGCTGCTGAAGAATCCCAAGAAACATTGTGTGACGCAGCATCAAAAGTGGCAAAGTGGGTCACAATGCTAACACATTCGATCGTTCAACCCCTGCTTCTCTAAACGAGCCAAACCAGGACATTGAAACTCTGATTGGTAGTTGCTGAACCGTGTCATAGCTAATTATATAAAGTTAACCGAAATTGAACTTTCTGCTATCACTCAAGTCACCCAAGTGTGGTCGCTAGCCACACTTGTTGCTTTTTTTTTTTTTTTAAAGGCCGGAATTAAACCTGGGTTCTAAGGGTTGCAAAATTCTGTAAATTTTCAACGTTGGATATTTTCCATGGGAATTAAGAGGAATTTGTGGGAATTAGCGGGAATTTATGGGATTTTTTTTAACTGAAAACTTCAGGGCTTAGATATAGGTGGTAAAATAGTATAATCCTGGCAAGATTGTATGCATATAAAGTGGCACATCTATCACAGTCACAGCACAATGTTAATTGCAGAGGTACTGAAACAGCACCCTCTATTTGTATTGTGCATAGACCTCATCAAATCCTCAAAACACTGCCTATTCTCTAGAAGATTTATTTCAAATCTAAACTTTTAATACAGTAGGTTGTTAAAGGCGGTCCATGTCACTGTCAATCAGCCTATATCCCTGTTATTTTAGGTTGCAGAGTGCCGTCAAGTGGAGGTAAGAATGCAGAATTTGCCAATTGACAGCTGATGCTAAATGAAAATAACTGAAAATATGTTTCTTTGCCTTCATAATTTACATTTGGCTGCTACAATTATTAAATATTCTCATTCTTATTCCTGCCTACAGCACTCTGCAGCCATGAAGGGCAGGGTTATGGGTTAATTGACTAATCTATTGCTTTAAGTCATTCATTGTCATGTCCTACTTAATGAAAGCATGACAAAATAAGTCTGTGCAATTCTCTTATCTTCAGTTAGAGCCTGGTTAGTAAAAATCATATCAATGGTTTTGGAGTGTTAAATGAATTGATTAATTGTTTAATGAAAGGATTTATGTTTGAAGGTTTATGTGAGAGTTTCTTGAAACTATGAAAGAATCTAGTTAAACTCAGGTGAAATTAATTTTCAAAATTTCCACAATTCTCACACCAGTTTCCATGGAAAATTTTCTAGAAATTGACCAAAAATTTCCCACCCCTATGCTTGCTTGCCCATCTAAATACAGTACAAAGTCAATTGCTTTCGTCGCTCTTGTTGCTGGCATCACTTGCGATCAGAACATACAGAACAGAGCCTACTACCTTACACATACCTTAAACGAGGCAAAGGCATCTGACGCAATGTCAAAAGTGGACAGCTCCACGTAACCAAAGAAGCGGTAGAAGTCCTCTGAGAAGAGGACAGTACGTGCAAGAGGCTCGTGGCGCAGGCATTCTCTCAGCATCATCCCACAGTTCAGGGCCACCTCAGGACTCTCATAGCTGGGTTCAAACATCACAGGAGCCACACATTAACTGGTGCCTTACTAGACATTTCTTTTAAACGGGTAGCATGGATAGTTGAAGGAAAAGTTTGGTGTAATTCAAGAAAAGTTCTGTTGCACAATGCTGCTGACTGTACTAGATAGCGAGTGGAATGAAAGAATTTGGCATAGGCCAAACGTGAACACAAAAACGAGCAAGCAGTTTACATTGGGTCATTTACATTTATGCATTTAGAAGACACTTGCAAAAAGAGTATTAACAATCAAGCTAAAACACAATACCTGATACCTCATGGAACCTACAATCTTACTTGTGGTTTCAAATGTTGTAGAATGTTGACTCAATGTAAAGGGCTTGTTCACATTTGCGCTCAGTCTATGTTGTTCCATATTCTTTTCAATCCACTCGCTATGTACTATAGTACTGTCAGCAGGCTCATGCAACAGGGTTATGCTTGAATTACACCAAACTTTTAGCTTTAAAGCTGTAATTTATTTGTTCCCATTATTACTCATCATTTCATTCATCACCCTCATTTGTGTTGCAGTTGCAAACAACTCCAACTATTGCACAATTCTCCATGCTAAAAAACACTTCCTTACTCTAGACTAGGCACAGCCGACTGTGTGGGAGTGCAATCATGCATAACAAACTTATAGATTTCACTCTGGTCGTACAGGATGCCAGATAGATAGATGGTTAAAGTGGTGTCCTATCTACATGTCCTGAGGCTTGGAAACTCACCCTTTCAGCAGCATGAAGAGGATCTGTGGGTGGGAAGAGATGTACTCCACAGTGGGGGTGCGTGTACCAATCTGACGCCGTACAACATTGCTAAAGACGTGGACCACATCTTTTTTACCCTGGAGTTAAAAAACATATGGTTCAGTCCAACAGTGAGTGGTTTGTGTGAATGTGTTTTCGCTCTGCCTTTGGTTACAAGTCAATATTTGGCTTAATTTGTATCCCCAAAAGACTATCTCTGTGGATTTCCACAGATTCATATTTACTCGTTAATAACGCCACAAATAATCAGCATGAGAGGGCAAGTTCAGTACTCACTTCAAAGTCAATCCTTTGAAGGTTGGCAATGAGAGAGATCAGGAGGTTTGTGTTGTACAACTCTTGGGCAAGCTGTGCCACTGCCTCTGTCTGGGGCTCTTTGTCTGCCGTACCACAGAGAACCTCTTTCAAGGAAGCCAAATTTTTGGAAACCTCCTCTGAAACCTTGTGGAGAGAGTAAACATAAAAAAACAATGATGGTAGCGGTAATTGTATGTAGATTCAGACATGAAAAAACTGCCAATCTGGTCTGGAGGATTTTCCTACCTTTTCACACTTCTTGCTGTCAGAAGTCTCTAACTTCTCCAAGCAGGCAACATTTTCTTTTAAACTTTTCACTATCTCTGCTGGGCTCTTCTGAGATTTCCCAAAGGGGAAAGGCATGGTGGTCTTAACTTGGAGGAAAAAATAAATAAATAAAAAATCAGCATCCGTTAAAAACTGATTTGTTTTGTTCAATCTGATTATTATGAGAGATATGGTAGTGGCTATGCTACTCCCTCCCGCTGGACGTGTCTGAGGATTTTTTATTCGCTTTTCTCTATTTACTTTATTTTCCCTGCCTGTCTTATGTCTTAATTTATGCAATTCCACTTCATGTTTTACAATAGTATTTCCATGTGTGTGACAACATGGTTCCACAAGATTATCATGTTTGCCAAATCAGACCGTCAGTTGATCAAGTTAATATTCAAGTTGTCAATAACATGTACATGTATATCTACAGATCTAAGAAAGGCACTTTCTACACATCAGGATTCATTGTATTCTACAAAAGCTAAAATTTAACACTTTGCTGCTAACTGGCAGATTTGCTCTTACATAATAGTCAACTTTTCATAAAATTAGACGTATTAAAATAAGAAATACAAGTCATTATTGCCAGCATAGAGCATGATAGACACCCTCAGGTTTCAGCAGGGGTTGAGTTGTTAAGGACACAAAAAGCGAGTTGTGTCGCCATATTTAGTTAATTTCGATAAATGCTAACTAGTAAAGATGCGCCATAGTTGGTACTTAGTTTACCCAGAATTACTCCGATTGCAAGACGCGTTTAGGTGTACCGGTATTATAATATCCCTGGTCTCCACCCAATCGTTGAAGTAGACATTAGAGGAAAACGGTGAACGTTAACGTTACCAAAGTGTTCTCACTAGCGGCAGTGTTGCTGTGAATGTCATTCTAGCCAAGTTAACGTTAGCTGGGCTAGATACGTTAACAAAAGTACCTCAAGTTGTCAATTCCCATTAGGTTAGTGTTAACGTTAGCTCCATGAATATCTATTGCTGTTACAAATAGACAAATAATTCACCGAGAAGATCTAAATACTGTTTTGTCACACGACATGGTTGTCACGTTTACAGGGCCTTAAAACTTTTGGAGGATTCTCTGTAACGTTAGCTAGCTACTGGCCATTACTGCGAGTGAAGTAGCTAATGTTGGAGAGACTTTTTAAAGACATCAAAATTAACTGAAGTGGTTCAATATGCCTTGACGTTGTAAGATTGCACTGTAACATTATGGACATGACGTTACTAACATTGCAGATACAGAAAGTGTTTTCTGGCATTTGGTTGGGAAGCATAACTTAACGCTAACTTTACCGAGCAAACTTCACAAATTATCACTGATAACTGGCCAAATTTGTTCAGTTTAAAATATGTTAACACAATCGCATTATGTTAACTTAAACATCGTTACCTAATCTACGATCTTTAGAGTTACTAACAGAACATGTATCATACTGGCTGTTTGCTAACCACTACGACTAGACAAACGCTAATGTTGTAGGTAGAACCTACACATCTAAAGTTGTTTAGCTGGTTCTCTGGAGCTAACGGCGGTAGAGTTTCCTTGTTAACGTTAGCTTTCCTGACAATCATTCGGAAACTGAAAAAGATGTAGGCAAACTATCGACACCCCCCTTAACTAACATTGGCAACAGGCTGGGTCATGTCTGTCAGCAACAAGCTAATGTCAGGTTACTTACCAGGCTCAAAAGTCGGCTTTTAAAAATCACCAAAAATAGCCAGCCTCTGGCTATCTGGATACAGTGAAGTGTAGTTGGGGGCAACAGCGAGTGGAAGGTGAATAAAGTACCAAGTGTTGGATCACAAGTTCATTGCTACCAAGGTTAAAACAATGGTAAGTTTGTTCTGTACTCTGTTTTCAAGAGAACGAGCTTAAGTAAAATAGCTTTATAACTTCTCTTCCTCCCTCCTGAGTTCCTTACGTTACTTCTCCGTATCCGTGCTGCCACCAGCTAGTTAGCTTGCTATGTGTTACTCAAAGCTAGACAAGTTACCTTCGCAACAACAGGGTGGGTACGTTTGAAACGCCCAGTATTCGTGATTGATGTTTCCAGGAGCCAATCACTTGAAGGGAACTGGCTCGGACCTCTTCTGTTCAACAGAACGTTGCCGCACATGAGGAAACTAGCTGTATTTCAAGTTTAGTATGAAAACTGTCGTGGACTGTGGTGGAGAATTTTAATTTATCATTCTCATGTAAAATTGTTGGTCTCAAATTATTAACGTTTGCTTGACTAGGTAGTTTAACATTACAGGTTTGTGAATCGTTTGGTCAAACCTGAGGGCGTTATCAACATTTCGTCATTATTTATTCATTCATCCGTTAGACTTAGAACATTAACTCACGGTGGTGACAATTTTCCTGTCCTTGTCATTAGTTTTTTCTCATTTCTTTTTCTTTGAACCTCTGTCGATAGCTCAAATCATCTTGACGGAGCGTACGTAAGGGGCGTGTATTTGAATGTCTGACAAACGTGCTTTTTGCAGTACGCAACGTCACTCGAATGATACGCAGTGGAGAAGATCCGCAAGCGTAGCCTACCCTGCTCAGTGGGAAGAAGGGTGAAAACACACGCTCGTGGTCGCACTTTTCTTTTGCCCCCATCCAGCAGAACAACGTGACAAAAACGCACTAATACGGGTAAGGATCTTCTATGCCCTGCTTCAGCTCTACGGTTATCTGATAAAGCCTTTGTGTATCGGGATGGCAGGCGGACTAGCTAGTTCGCCAAAAGTGTCCCTCGGTTTTTGAAGCTGAATGTATCGCGTATGGCGCTCTCCACACTATGAGCGGGTAAAATCGACCCCCACTGCCCAAATCTAACGTGAAATATTGAAGAATGAATGGGAATCTCTTATACCACAACCAACCCATTCGAGATAGTCCACTTTTAACAACATCGCTTTGGCCTTGTATCCTTTACGGAGGGCCTTAGGGGGTTGTTCGGGGATGGATGTAGCTCTAGGTCCCCAATGAATCGGCGACGGCGCACCCCCTTTTAATTTAAAATGGGTATGGGAATTAGTTATTTGCCTAAAGTGAGACACTTGCAAAATTTCATCAATTAATGTTGCCGTCATAGTTGTTCAGTAGCCTTTGATTCTCGACATTTTGCAAACTCCACGCATAGTCATACTTATCTTGTAGCTTAAGTGAAACGACAAATGTGTTGGAAGCACTTTATGTTGTTTACTTGGCTACAGTCCTTGCACATTATGTGTCGCGTTGCTAGCGGCAGTGTTGCCCGCCAGAGCTAAGTTCCTGTGTAATCATGGCAGCTATGTCTGGCCAAGGCGTTGTACTGTTAGCAACTAAAACACACTTCTCTGTCGTTACTTTGCTTGATGGCTGCAAATCTTGAAGAGCCTGGGTTATATAATTTACTCAGAATACATTTCGTAGCTATTTGTTTACGTTTACTGATTAGCGCAAGTTGTCCATTAGGACGTTAACTTCGAACACAATGTCCTTAGAGTAATGTTGTACATTAAATTCTAAGTTTAAACCACTCGTAGTTTGTTTAAATTTAAATTACTTTGCTTTGGATTGTTGGAAATAGTTACTTTAGTTTTAAAGACTGGTCTTATTAGAGGCTAATGATTTTGTCAGTATCATCGTCCCCTTTCATCCAATAATGCATAGAACTTGTTAATGTCAATTTCTGGACAGTAAAGGGTAAAAGGAGAGATCAGGGTCAGTATTCCATGGTTATTGGTAACATGTTAGTATGGCAGTATTGCCTGTAATCAATGATTTGGCCAACATGATTAGTGCGTCCATTCTTTCTCTGCCCTCCAACACCTATCAAGACATTCTTTATGCACAGAAACTACAGTAGGCATGTTAAACTAGTGACACAAACGATATGTTTTGAAAGTTCATTAACAACAGGCCTGAATCTGTTACTGATCCAAAATGCCAGGCAGTATACCCATGACTCATCATGTAGGTCAGAGAAGCGTCACCATTTACAGGTTCTCTTTCAGGTCAAACGGCATACAACAACCATATAAGTGTGTTGAAATCATTTTATTTAAAGCTTTTTCATAAAATCATGCAGTCATTAAATCTCTGTAAATTTATCTGGTTCATGAAGTATTTTAAACTTAAAGGCTTTACGATCACAGCCAAAATGAAGTCTTTTGAAAGTAACAGGTTTCTAAGATTTACTGTATGTTTTGGAAAAGTGACGGTTTATGATGGTTTGTTATATAGAACCCTGTACTTCCTATCGTAATGCTGTGGGTGTTTTGGGCCAAGGGAATTGTATGATACAAAGGCCCAGAGATTTTGATATTGCATACTTACAAGTTTGGCTTCCTTTGGCATGTACTGTATGTTTATTGTTTGTTTTGTTTTTTTCACAGTTCTACTTTTACATTCAGAGAGAGAGAGAGAGAGAGAGAGAGAGAGAGAGAGAGAGAGAGAGAGGGAGACTTGCCATGTCGGGTCAAAGGAAGGGACCAGCAGCACGGCTGCGGAAATGTGCCTTTTGTAGAACTAACCGAGACAAGGAGTGTGGACAACTACTGGTGTCGGACAACCAGAAGGTGGCAGCCCACCACAAGTGCATGGTGAGGAGATGACCAGGAGGGGTTGTCTTGGTCAAACTTGCATGCTATTGGGAGATGGTCAAATGCTTTTTAGGGAAGTTTTTTTTATATTATTTTTTTTGGACATCTTAACATTGTCCAGTTTGTTTACTTAACTTGTAAAAAAAAAAAAACTGATTTATTGAGTTATTTTTTAGCCTATTTATTTGTTTAGTATTATTTGTGTCCAGGTTTCTCCTATTGTCTTAGCATGTTTAATCAAAACATGCCCGTGCCTCTCT
Organism: Sardinella longiceps; assembly: GCA_027497455.2. NCBI lineage: Eukaryota > Metazoa > Chordata > Actinopteri > Clupeiformes > Clupeidae > Sardinella > Sardinella longiceps. Next base: position 3,332,602 of record JAODXP020000030.1, read on the forward strand.
AAAATGTAGTACTTAAGATAATCAAAAGAAACTAATTTCACTGCGTAAAACCTGTTCTATTTCTCATGGGTCTTAGCTTTTCTCGTCGGCACTGGTGACCTCTCACTCGGAAAGTGAAAACATTGGGGGATTTTCCATCGAGGATGTGAAGAAGGAGATAAAGAGAGGAAACAAACTGGTGAGTGACGGCCCTGTGACGGCTCTTCATCAGGGACTGCATGAGACCGTGACAGAATGTTCTCATGTCTAGACGCGCGCGTCTCATCTCTCTTTGGGGAGCTTTGACACACCATTTCACACCATTCTCCTTTATTTTTGCCTCGTATTCATGTAGTTATCAGACTGTGTTCAGCCTTATCAGCTATCATAGCTATAGACTTTGGATATTAGAAAACAACTGTTCTCATTGTAGCAGAGCCCATGGTATTAGATCCTACTGATATCTGAAGGGGGAAAATGATGCATGTTTTTGTTTTTATGTTGGTAAAGGTTTATAAGATTACAGTTTGTCGGCTATATGATGTTGAAAAACACTCAAAATGGTTTTAGCTTTTATTTAAAAAATTATTTTAGAAAATCCTTTCACACATAGCCTGCCATTAACATTCATGTGTTGATATTTTCTGCATCACTTGGGTTGTGGCAGTGTAGGTCTAAGCATTTTCCACCATATATTTGGCCCACTCTCTCTTAACCACAACTGATTGTAGTACTTCAGATTCATTTCAGTGAATTAATTTTCTTATTGTCTGTTGAACTTGGGTTGAAACTGAAAAGCAAAAAAGATGTGTTCATCTTCGTCTCCAGGCTAGTGCCACCCAAGTCCTGTCACTCATTCAATAAGTAGTAAATGTTAATGTTGACCCATGACCCACTTAAGCCACGTTAGGAATGTTTTACTGTGCATGTTTATATACAGTAGCTGTCATCAATGTGAACCTTATATGGGGATCATTATAAGTCAGGTTACTTTAAACAGAATGTCAAATTTTAAGAGTACAGGACATACAGTACTTCATTCAAAGTCATCACACGAGCCAGTTGTGATATCCCATACTAGCGTATTAATGGTATATCTTTTTTTTTTTTTCCTTACTTGGATGTGAAATTGCCCTGAAAAAAAAAATTAAAAAGACCATTTTTATTTTTATGTAGATATATTTATTTTTCTTTCATTTACACAGAGACTGATGGATTGAAGATGGTTCTTTTTCAGTATACTGTGCATCCTAGCATCGCTGTTATGATTATTATTGTTGTTATTGTGTAAACTCTGTGGTTCCCAGATCTTCTCTTCATTGTAAATTAACCTTTTCCCCTCTGGCTGTCCTATGGACAGATGTGTTCTCATTGCCACCGACCGGGTGCCACTATAGGTTGTGATGTGAAAACATGTCGGCGGACCTACCACTACTACTGTGCTCTGTGGGATAAGGCTCAAACCAAGGAGAACCCTTCCCAGGGCATCTACCTGTGAGTACTGGCACTTTCTGCCTTGGCTACAGTATGTAGATGAACAGATGCTATTGTGATATTCATGGGATTCTCTTTCTTGAAATATCTCCATGCAGTGTCTACTGTCGCAAACACCGGGACGCAATCCAGGACGCCAGTGATGGTAATTTCTCTCCAGCTAGAATTTTAGAAATCCATACATATACATTAGAATGTCTCTGTTATGGAGTTTTAACATTCGAACTAGGGGCAGAATGTAAGACTCTGCTCTGGGTGTACAGCAGATATTCCTAGAGCTACTGTCAAGAAAAACTGAGTCTTCACATTAATTTACGTCTGACAGGGCCTCATGTCCGTACTCATGTGCTGCTGTGGGCCTCTGCTGCACATCCTACTGAGTTGGCTAACTTTCCCCTATGTGTATGATCCCAGATGAGCAGGGTGCGGAGGCCAATGATTCAGACTCGTCCCCACCAAGGAGTAGGGGCCGGGGGCGCTTTGAGAAGGGCCGCATCAAAGGAGTGTCCAGGGGTCAAGCGGATGATGCTCGCTCAACTTCCTCCCAAGGCATGGATGACACAGAGAGTTCCTCGCATGTAAGACACACCCACTCTAAAATTCTACTGTTGCCATGGTCGACCCAAAACATGCCTTCTCCAGATTATATCAATCTCTTTTGGGACGAATCAGAGCTACAATTGCCCCTTTTCCATTGAATGGTACCAGCTCGGTTCGGTACAGTACGGTTTCGTTTTTTTTTCTTTTCCACTGGTAAAATCTAGCACTGGTACCATTTTTGGTACCACCTTTGCCTTCTCCATTATAGAAATCTTTTTTGGGACGAATCAGCGCTACAATAGCAGGGTCCCAGTGATGTGATAACGGGAGCGCGAACAATTCGAACTGATGGGATGTGGGGATGTGGATGTGGAGGCAAGCATAACAACACCAATGGACGGCACAGAGAAAAGTGCATATTGTAGTGGTTTGGAGCCGGTATGTAGGGAAAGATACAAGGAGTTAGTAGGGAAATACATACGGCGTGGTTCTCTGAGTTTTTTTTCCATTTCACCTTTATGGGCGATTTCTTTAGGTACTCGATAATAGCCCTTTCTCTTCTCTCGGTTAGACAGTTTATAACATCCAAAAACGGCACAAAACTAAGGCTTTTTGTACAAAAAAGTTGCAGCCAAAACACAGTGCTTTCAATGGCTCTAGCTCCAGCTGCCCATCAGTTGAGGTTCGCAGAAGAACCGAGAAAAAAACATTAGTGACATGGAGTGAAAGCCAGCTATTGCCCCTTTTCCATTGAATGGTACCAGCTCGGTTCGGTTCAGTATGGTTTGCTTTTTTTTCTTTTCCACTGGTAAAATATGGCACTGGTACCATTTTTGGTACCACCTTTGCCAAGGTACCAACCATGCTGAACTGGTGCTAAACTGTTACTTGGGTGGTCGTTATTATTACTAGCATCATAATGCTTGCAAACAAGCCCTTGGCAGCTAGTTCAGCAGTTAAATGTGTTAGCACAACAGGATTTTTGAAAAAGGGAATGTCATACACTGTAGCAATTGTTGTTACCGTTTTCCCACTTTGGTGACGCTACCGTTGTTTATTCAATTGTCGCTATAACAACCAGTTTCATTGAGCAGTACTTTTATTCAATATAAAACGACATGTACCATACCAAACCAAACCGTGTTGTATCGTGCGGATCTGGTACCAGTCAATCGAAAAGGGGCTAATATGTCCATGTGTTTACTTCTTTTCACCTACTTCTAATTTCACCTACAGCAGAGTAATCCAATTTAGTCTATCATTTGCATTTCAATCTGTGGCTTTGTTAAAAGGTTCTTGTTGTGACATTTGCGATCGATAGACTGGTGTAAATTGTTAGATTTCTTTCCTGGGCTTCATCTGTTCTTGGAATCTATGATTTACACAAATCACAGGATACCGCACCCTGAAACACGTCTAATGTACCTGCATGTGTGCTCTTGTTTGTCAGCGAGACCGCTCTCCATTGAGAGGCAGCCCCAGTGACTCAGGGCTTCGCTGTGGTTTCTGTCATGCCGGAGAGGAAGAGAACGAGACGCGAGGCGTGCTCCATGCAGACAATGCCAAAAAAGTGGCAGCTCACTATAAATGCATGGTGAGTTACTTAACTACTAGCGTTAGATTCATTTTTAGGCTTCAGATTGGCTTATGGTCTACTACTGCATATATTAATGCAGCACTATGTGCAATAGTTTTTGGTGTAAAACTCCAGGCTACGTCCAGATTAGTCTGCATTACAGCATGCGAACTAAAATGATTTGCATCCACCCACGGTTTCAAATGAATTCGAGGGAGCTGTTGTTTACAAATCTTTTTACTTTTTACTTTACTTACTGGGACTCACAGAGTGCATCAGCAACAGTTTTGTACCTTCTTTAATTGAACATGCATCAGCAGAGACGCCCTTTAAAAGACACAAAAACCTTCCAAACATTTTCCAAGACCTTACTGCCACTGTTAGATTGTACTATATAATGTTTGATAGCAGTACAGTGAACAATGCTTCAACTAGATTTTCTTTTTATTTTGGTTTATTTGGTTCCTCTTTGCCACCAAAAACTGTGTAGTGCACATCATGGATGGCAAGGGGGACTTGTTGTGTTTATCCACTGTCCATTACATGCCATCCAAATTCATTTGGAGATGGACCAGAACTAAAGGATAAAAAAAGGATATTATCTCAAATAGTGGTGAAAAGTTACATACAGTAGTGTTGCTTTTGAAGTGGTGGCACAGGTGCCTTTCGGGCAAAATTTCAATGGTCTTCACATTAAAAGTAATAAATGCTTCACAAAAACTGTTATGTGTAGGGGTTCATTTTGATATTACAAGTCAAAATTCTTGCAAATACTCTCTCTTTTCTCCCTAAAGCTTTTCTCCTCTGGAACAGTTCAGCTTACCACCACATCTCGCGCAGAATTCGGTAACTTTGATGTTAAGACAGTCATTCAAGAAATCAAAAGAGGAAAGAGAATGGTGAGTTCTCAGGAAACTCCAGTATTTTGTATTCCTTGTAAAGTTGTATCTGATGAGCTAAGTTGAGCGGCGGAGCTAACGGTGCTATCCTTGAAGAAAGTTTTATAGTATATCTCTCATTTTCCTCCAGAAATGCACACTCTGTACTCAACTGGGTGCCACCATTGGCTGTGAGATTAAAGCCTGTGTGAAGACCTACCACTATCACTGTGGCCTGCAGGACAAGGCCAAATACATAGAGAACATGGCCAGAGGAATCTACAAGTAAGCAACCTACTGGATTTGCACCACCATTTTGTTGTACAATACAGGAACTAGAGCTCAATTTCAAACAAAAGACATTGTATAAACATTGAAATATGTATATATTTGAATTAAATGAACATGTTTTGCTGCCTTTGTGTTCCAAATCTTCATACTGTCTACTTCATTCTGTCACACTGTGGGTTCTACTCCATAGGCTGTACTGCAAGAACCACAGTGGCAATGAGGAGCGTGATGAGGAGGACGAGGAGAGAGAGAGCCGCAGCAGAGAGAAGGCTTCACAAGTCAACGGCAACTAGGTGAGAGACTCCCACCTCACCCCACAATATTTCCTACAGTACAATAGGGCATTCTGGTGGGTTGAGCTAACTATAGTAACATAGTAGCCTATGTTTTTGTTTCTTTTCTTTTCTTTTTTACTGTAGGGTAGCTTCTAAATTGCTGTACCCTCTGGACAGCGTCTTAAAGGGCAACTTCAGTCATTTTCAACAAGAGCTCTATTGCTCAAGCTACTTGAGAATTGCCAATACTGAAGACGCAAGACAATTTGGTCCAACCATATAGGTTTCCTTGAACAGAGAATAATAACTTACAACTAGCCCAATGGGGCAGAATTTTTAACAGTATTTTTAACATCTTAACATACTCACCACAAAAAGTATGAAGTATCAACAGACACCTTACAACACAGAACTGTATTGTGTATGACTACAAATGGCTGAAAAAGTGTTAAAACTGTGTGTTTATGAAGCAGCCAAACATTGTTTGTTTACAAAACGGTTTTGTAAACACTGCATAAAAACACTATTTTAACCACTTTGTCAGACATTTGTAGTCATAAACACTACAGTTGTGTGTTGTAATGTGTCTGATGATGTCACATAGCTTTTGGGGGTGATATTTGGAGCATGTTTAGATGCTGAAAACACAGTTTAAAAATCTGCCCCATTGGGCTAGTTGTAAGTGATTATTCTCTGTTCAAGGAAACCTATATGGTTGGACCACAATGTCCTGCGTCTTCAGTATTGGCTAATCTCAAGTAGCCTGAGCAATAGAGCTCTTGTTGAAAATGACTGAAGTTGCCCTTTAATGCACATTTTCAATATTCAGATGAGAAATCTTAACCTGGACTAGATTAGAAATACAGAAAATCAGTCTTCCAATGTGCATACAATTTAGAGTTACTTGAGAAGGGTGGATTACAATTACAATATACGTAGGGCATAATGAAATTGATGTTGATGATAACAGTTTATTCACCTTCTTGGACTTGTGGTGATTTCTACATAGGTTATCTAATAATTAGTGCAGTGAAGTCACCTATAAATGTAAAGCCAATATTGTAGTATTTGTACTTTCTGAAGCCAGACCTTAACAACCAAAAGCATGTACTGTGTTCATACTGCATGCTGTGTGTCAGTTCCAGGTACAAATATCTGCAGTATAAAATTGTAGAACAACATTGTATTTCATCAGAAATTGGCGTGTCCTCTTTTCACAGATAGTGGCAAAATGGCAAGACCAATTAGGAGCTAGAAGATGGAGAAATGATATTTTTGTATGGTGTTGTACTCACAAACTGTCAGGGCCTGCTCTGTCTATCTTAAAAGTTCCCTGTTTCCTCTCTTTGATGCATACTTCTTCCCCATTTGTGGACATCAGCCACCCTCTTTTCACATGTGCACATAAGCACACAGATACTTCAGAAGCATCTCTTCGGCACTAGACAAACTGCGAGGAAGACACATGGCCATGGGAGAAAGAGAGAGTAGCAGAACTACAAAGAACTGTAAAACTGAACAGACACGTGACGAGTTCTGAGGATGTGGTGACTGTCCAAGAAAGCATTGTCTCTCAGTGCAACTGAATGTACTGTACTGCAATCTCTTCCTTGTGATCTCCCCTACAGTACTTCTACTGGATATATTCCATTGAGGCTGCCTTCTCATTTTTATTCATCTTTTCTTCCACATCTTGAACTTTACTCTGTTGCTGTAATTTTCTGTCAATATTCTTCTTCTTTTTTTTTCTTTTAAAACGTGTATTATATTTTACTATTATCATGATTAATATTGGATATCAGTGGCTTCCTTTATAGTCTGAGTCCGGATTAAAAAACATCTGCTAGCATGCATTTTTATTTACCTGTTTGTAAGTCATGTTTTATTCTATTACAAGGACTCAAGAAAAGGTTCTCATGCATAGCCTCGAGTTGGTTGAGGGTAGGAAAGTAGCAAGATAAAGTGAAACAGTTCAGGTTTGAGTTTACATAAAACTGATATAGTACCAGGGTAGAACTAGTGTGAAATGATGCATGACTTCTAAAAATAGTTTTAAAACTGACCATTGGGTGGCAGCAAACTATTTAAAGATGTCAGCCTTTTCTGTGAGGCCTCCCATTTGAAACCTAAACTGTTTAGAAACAGTTTTAAGGGTTGGTCAGTACCATCTGAGGGCAGTATGGCACATGTATGGTTGACACAGTAGTGATTTTTGAAATGGTAAACCACCCTAGAGTTATAGGGGGAAATGAAAGCTACCACCATTGCAATGGTACAGTATGTGTATGTTATCACCCTCTTTGTGCCCGTTATAGGCCTATGGGTGGCCTACCATGAACACAAGTTAGCACATTTGCATAGCATAATGAGACTAGTGTACTTGAATGGTACAGACAAGCTAAATTTGGTGGTTTAGTGATTTTCGAAAGGCTCACTATCCCTTAGTACTGTTCCAAGTTATGAATATTTTAATGTAATCTCAAGCCTAGATTCTCGTCTGACGTGGATGTGGCAGTGATGTGGAGGCGATAAAACATCATACTTGTGCTATTAGCAAATTTATACATATCACAAAAACCTTATTTCAGTAAGAGATTAATACGATTCACTGTCATGACCGTGAGGCCATCCACCCCAATGTACACTGTGTAGGTGTGGAATGTCACAAGTGAATGGTCCTCTGACAAACACCTCGATTTCGTGTTTTTTTTTTCTCTCGTGGTAAAAAAAAAAAAAGCATCACAGTGTTTAAAGATGTTTTCTTGAGTCTTAAGTGTTGAATATTGACTATTGAATGTCTATTTTAAAGAAGCTTACATTAATATTACAAAGGTAAGGGGGAAAGAATTGTGGGTGGGGATGACTGATTTCTTTTGCTCTGATTGGCTGCTTCTGTTTGGGCCTCGCTTTCTCGCAGACAGTCAGTAGTCTACCTGATCGTTCACAGTCTGTCAGTGAACGGAACCCGGTCCCTTCTGACAGGACAATCTCGATCGTATTTCGGTGGTCGCTGTTTCTTCAACGTTTTCTGCTATGGCTACTTCCAGTCCTTGTGTCGTGGTAAGTGTGTCGATAAAACAAATGTCGAGTCACATCTGTGCACAACGAGTGCTAACATGAACTCTGCTGCATGTGCCGTGCATTTAAAGGCATGGCCAAGACTACTGCGGCAGTGTGTAAAACTGATTGTGAACTACTTATCATTTTAAAGTGGCGAGAGGGTTTACCGAGTAATATAAAATATCTACAATGTTTTGACGCGGTAATTTATAGTTTAACGCTAACGTTAGTCCTGAGTGGTGTAGAACTAGAGCGGCCTCGCAAAACGCGTGCTGCCCATGGCACATGATAGCTAGCTTCCGTCATCAGCAGTTAGCGCGTGTTGTAGGTTTGCCTGAAGGAAGCGATAGATTGATTGTTTTTTTGTTTATTGCCAAGCGACCCATACTGATTTATTTGCCATCCTAAAGTAGATCACGTTTTACATACATGAATACTATAAACACCACGAAATGCTTATCCATCACGGACCTGGGTTTGCCTTAATTACCTTTCAATATCATCTCTTTTTGAGAGTTTGCACTGATTTAGCAACACAATAAAGTATGTGGAACAAATATAGCAAAACATGAGTCTTTGTATAGCTTATGCGAACATACGTCAATTCTGTCCCACGTAGACTAGCACAGTGTTAAACCTACACTGTCAACGTTAGCGAGATGATAATCCCAGCACACGTTTGGACCCCTGGCTTTTGTGCGCGGAAAATGTGCAGAGATATCATCAGCCAACGCGGTAAACTGTTCGGTGACCTAATGCCCCCACCCCCAACTCCTTGAGCGTGAAGACAGAGTTCCAAACAACGTTACATTTGTAACTTTTTGTAACAACAGTAGGATACTTAGAAACAATACGAATTCCATAATATTGCGAAGTGCATCAATCTTTCGCCAAACCTGCAATTTGCCGCCTTATCTTTCTGTTTAAAAAAAAAACAAAACTTGTCATCATACAACAGCCAATAAACCGAAACGATTTGGGAACATTGAACTGGTCACGACAAGAAAAAAAATTCACCAGAACAGTTGTGTAAAAAGGCAAGAACTATTGTTGACTTGACTACTTCAGAGGACATTTGGCTCAAGGCTCTCGCTACTCTCTGTTGTAGTCTCGAGTTTAAATCTGGTTTTCTTAAACTAGACAAAAAATAGAAACGTTTTATTATGGCTCAGACATATTTTGCCCATGACTACTAGGGGCATGACACTACATTAGTACTTTACCCAAGCCATATTGTGAGAGTTGCCAAAAGGAAATATGACTAATTTCTCTAACCTCTCTGTTGTGTTTCTTGAAGCTATTAAGATGGTAGTTTCAAGCAGTGTTAGTCCAGAGCTGAAGTGACAGGGTGCTTAAACTGATCTGTGCTGGTGGGTGTTCATGTCAGGTAGATGCACCTGCAGTAGACAGGATTTTACCCTCCTCTCCAGTACCAGATTAAATGTAGTACGCCTGGACGAAATGAACAAGGCGGAGAGTGTGTCTGTTCTTGAGTGTCCTTGGTGGGAGAGGAATCGCCAAGACAAACAATTGTGAAATTCCCATGGTAACTTCAACCAAAACACAGACTGAAACCTTTCTGACATGATTGTGTATAAAATGTTAGAGAACAGGAGAGATTCATGATAAAGTATAATCTGTCTAATAGTGATTCTTGTGATAAGAAAGAAAGGCTACATAGTCTGCCATTACTCACACATCTGGGCCCTAGGAAGCTAATTGAAGTGTGACTAACACCCACCAATCACATTGTAAGCCTCTTAGAACAATCCCAGGCAATAGGTGAGAACTTCATTGTGTTCTATCAAAATTATGGGGTTTAAAAAATGCTACATAAAACATGACAGGAACGGTATTTCAGCACAAAACTTATTTTGGAACATTCTGGAACAACACTAACCACTCGGTGAGTTGGACGTTATTTGACTCAAACATTTAAGGTTATTTTAGGGACAGGATTCCAAAGGCCCAAAGCTAGCCATTCTAAAGCAGGTTAGGTGCGATTCTAAATTAACCAAATAGTCAAAACAGGAGCAATCGTCCAAAAATTTGGTTGACGATTCTGATTCATCCTAGACACACCAGAAAAGGGACTAAAACTGCAATATACCGTTAAATGGCTAGGGTTTGAGGTGTCTACTATTCAGACCTACACCACTGAATCAGAAGTCAGTCCCACAGGCTTTGTACTGAAATAATAACTGAATGCTGTGTCAATCACAGAAACACCACTTTCTAACTCTTTTCTGTCCCTTTGTAAGGACTTCTCCATGTCTCATTTAATTCTGGAAATCAAGCCTGAGAGTTGTGGCACCTCTGGGAAATAGAGCATAATGACTCACCCTAGTCACATGTTCTTACTGAGCAGTGGAGGGTCAAAAACTAGGGCTGTTTATACCACTCAGGGAGATCTAATTTAAAGGAGGTCCAAATGTGTCTTAAACAAGTGTGTGTGTGTGTGTGTGTGTGTGTGGGGTGGGATGGCTACCCCTTGCACATTTGTAAATATTACACCACAGGTTCCTTTGATTCATACTAAATGACAGAAGCCAAGCTAAATAAAATTACTGAGATTGATGGTGAATTCGAATGAATTCTTTCAAGAAAAAAAGGGGCTAAATATTCGCTTGCTACATTATGTGTCTTGCACACAGGCCGCATTTGTCTCAGCCCACCTCTTTCCTCGGAATGGGTCTGACCTTGGTCCTTTCCAAACACTGCACTACCAGTCACTAAGGTGCCAGTGAGACTCATAAAATGTTTAGAGAGAAGGCTCTGCACAGCTATATCCATGCAAAAAATCTGTTCTTGGCCACACAACCTTCATAAGGGCATTCAGAGTAACCAGACAAGCAATAGTAAATGAACCTTTTCTCCACCGCCCTGTTCTACTGTTGCACTCGTGTTCCCTTGTCCCTTTTAGTTAACATGTTTAGCTTCAAGCTAAGACTCTGATTACTGCATTTCAGATCAGTGATGACGAGCAGGGTTATGACCTGGACCTTTTTTGCATACCAAAGCATTATGCCAATGATCTGGAGAGAGTCTACATTCCACATGGACTTATTCTGGACAGGTGAGTCTCTCTTCATTCAAGAGTGCTCTTAACATCAACATGATTGCACATGTACTTGCCAGATCAAGCCTTGTACATCTTGGCAAATACTGGTTGGCTGTATCTCAGTATATATGGGTCTTTTCTAACTCCTGCACCGTAGAGCTCTGGTGTTGAGATTAGATGACCTTGTGTGAGGTTCTTGAATGCAAATGGAGTAAGTCACTGAGACTGTGCTGACTGGAGGAGAAAGCTGAGCTGGGCTCTGGCCCTCACTGACCTGTCCCCTGATTCCCTCCTCTCTTGCCAATGCAGGACAGAGCGGCTGGCCAGGGAGATCATGAAGGACATGGGGGGGCATCACATAGTGGCCCTCTGTGTGCTCAAAGGGGGCTACAAGTTCTTTGCGGACCTGCTGGACTACATCAAGGCCCTGAACCGCAACAGCGATCGCTCCATTCCCATGACCGTGGACTTCATCCGGCTTAAAAGTTACTGTGTAAGAGGATCACCCCCCCACCCACTCAAACTACACCTCACTGCACAGGGAGGGCAGGCATCACAGTTACAGTATTAGGGATGATTAGAGACCCAAAATCTTAATTAATGAAGCATCTTTGTCCTTTAAGTACAGATTTTTAGTGTTTTGGGGTTTTTATACTGATTATTATTGACATCGTAATAGAATATTTTTTTTATATTGCCTTACACATCAGTTCTGCTAATGAAGGAGCTGTTGAAGATTGTTTCATGTGACTTAACTTGACATCATTTACCTAACCTCTGCATGTCACATCATTTGCCAACATTTTTTTTTTCTTGATCTTAGCATTAGTTGTGACAGATTGAGGTCATAATAATGGTCACACAGACATACACACACACAGCAAGCAGAAGAGAATGAAATTATTATTTTTTCCCCACCATTCTTTCAGAATGACCAATCCACTGGGGAGATTAAGGTGATTGGCGGAGACGACCTGTCGACACTCACGGGGAAGGTAAGCATGAAAATAAAAATGAGAGAATATAGCAAGTTGTGAAGGCCTTCAGCTCCGGCTTTGTCTATAAAAATATAGATTGTTCCAGTGACCTTTTAACCTGAGGTGATAAATTCTAGCAAAGGCAAACTAGGACAGAGACATTGCATAGGGCAAGAATAAATGTTAAACATTAACAGATGTTTTAGATAACACAATATTGCTAAAACTACCTTTTCTCCTTATGTTTCAACAGAATGTCCTGATTGTAGAGGTATGTAGTAATTCTGATTTGTGCACATTTTCACGTAATTGGTTAAAAAATGTGGTCATGGTCATTTGAATTGATGTGTTGTTCTGCTTCAAGGACATTATTGACACTGGGAAGACAATGAAGACGTTGCTGGAACTACTCAAACAGTACAATCCAAAAATGGTCAAAGTGGCAAGGTACAGAAAACTTGTTACCACCAATAATCTAGAATGTTCTGTGGTATTGGTAAATCACAATAAATGAATATAACGTTCACTGTTCAAAGTTCAATGACTTTGTTCTATGCTTAGTAATAAGGTTTTCAGATGTTTGATGGGTGGATGAAGTCCTTTCACAACCCATATTGGTTCTCTGTTTACAATAATGTCATAATGTTGTGTTTTCAGTCTGTTGGTGAAGAGAACACCAAGGAGTGTTGGCTACAGACCAGACTGTGAGTGAAGCCTTTATCATGCCATAGTTATTCCTTTCTCTGTATTCATAACAATCTGTATTGAGGCTGTAACTGAAATATGAGTTTATTTAAAAAAAAATAATAATAATGTTAGCCTGGTTCTCACACATAGTCATTGGCTAAGCAGGTAAGTCTGGCTACTTTCTTGTCAGCTTCCATGAGGCAGCTGTGAATTGCAAAAAGATTAAAAACGTCCCTTCATCATCAGACCAGTGATTCTGATGTTATTTGCAGAGATGAGATTATAATTTGAAACTAAACTTGTTAAATCAGGGGTGAAAACCTGTGTTTGATTGCCTATTTCAGGCAAATTAAAAAAAGTTGTGGTAAGGCCTTGTGTATACTGGGTCGCTATACTGGGCTACACAACAGATCAGTATGTGTGAGAGCCAGGCTACAAAAATATAGTAACATGACTGACTGCAGTGTTGGTTAGTGGCCAGCCAGTGGTGCTGTGGAGCCTCCAGTCTGAAGGTTTCACTGAGCTTCTGCAGTGCTGGTCATTTAGTAGCCTCTTACCATCACATCTTGGAAAACTAGTATAAGTGTGTCCTTTTTTCTCTCTCTCTTCAGTTGTAGGATTTGAAGTTCCTGACAAATTTGTGGTGGGATATGCTCTAGACTACAATGAATATTTCAGAGATCTCAATGTAAGTACAAAAAAAAATGAAAAAAGAAATACTAACTTTTTTGAAGAACCAAAAGCTATGCTGCCTTTCTACAAGATTATGCTGCTGTTACTCTTGTAATTACACTGTGTCTCTGTCTTTCAGCACATTTGCGTCATTAGTGAAACGGGAAAAGAGAAGTACAAAGCGTGAGATGGCCAGCCCTTCTTCCTCTTGTACAGCTTGTGTATCATTTCTTATAATTGAGGCTTCATTGTTCTCCAATTTTTCTTTTGTTCGGATCTCTTGATTTGGCAGTCCGTGGTGCCGTAGTTCACCACCAGTACAGTATGCAGGTTTTCCACTCAGGGGTCAGCAGTGAGGTGCGAAGAAAGAGAGATATTTGTATGTGTGTGTGTGTGTGCAAAGCTATCGCAGTACCTCACATCGGCTTTGACCTTTCAGCCCATCCAGTCTGTGGCTCCCATACACACGCACAGTTAAACCCACAAGGCCTTCATCCCTCACTGTATAGTGCTTTTCAAATGTCCACCCACTCTGCACTTCTGTCCAGTTGAAAACAAAACACTTAACAAGAAGATGGGGTCACCTTAATTTATTGCATTGAATGTTAGTTTTAATTCTTTCACATTGCATTCTTTTTATCATTGCATTCTTTTAAGTAAATATGTGCGTTTCTCTATACATTTTTTTTAAATTGTTTCATGATCAACTGTGTATGTATATTGTTATAAGAACGCTGAATCCAGTATCTTGCATTTGTACAGACATTTTCTCATTTGTTAGGAGGCACAAATAATAATTTTAATATCAGAAAAATCACTGCAATGAAAACAAATATTTCACTGTGGCTCTACCAGATGTCTGACCTTTTTTGAAAATTGTTTGTCAGCTGCCACCTTCAAAATAAAAAAAAAAAATAATTATATATATATATATATATATATATATATATATATATGAGGGTGTAACTAAAATATTTGTAGTGTGTACATAGACAGTGGTCTTGCATTTTCAGCATCAAACCTAATCTGCTACATGTAGGTTCATGTGGAGCACATTTCATTTGTCAAGCTTGTAGTAGTACCACATTGTACAGTCACTGAAACCGTGACGTATGTTCCATTTAGACTCAACAAGGCCAACAAACAGAATGTTTTCCGCTGCTGCATAGATAATGCTGCTGTCACTAGATTAGTGATGGATGGCATTGGCCATAGACAGCCTGATTTTAGCATGCAGAGGGCCATGTGGAAAACAAGATGGCAAACTTGAAGTTTTGCATTATGTTTCATGGAAAGGCTGCTGAGTTCTATGCTCCAGACAGTTTTTGTTTAAGTAAAGAGACTATACTGACTATTAAAAAAATGTTAGAAAAAAATCTTTAGATGACCCAGTAAATATCATATAAATCTTGAAGTGGTATGGTGGCATTAAAGACACTGGTAGACATACTTTGAATTATAGGCAACATACTCAGTGTGCTGTCCATGAACAATGTGATGTAGCATGTGAAAGCAACAAGTTGACCCATAAGTGTTAGCAAAGACTTTTTTTCTTATCAAATTTGTTTCACTTGGTCTTCAGACTTTGCTTGGAATATAGATTTTGGCCCCATGGTTAAAAGTAAAGGTAAACTTTTGTCATAACTGAAATGCCATCTGAAATGCAGTTTAAGCCCCAATTTGGGCTTGGAATATTAATTTGGGCCCCATGGTTAAAAGTAAAAGTAAACTTTTGTCATAACTGAAATGCAGTACTTTTTTATTAGCATACATTTCTGGAAATTAATGAAAGCTGACTGAGGGCAATCATTGACATTGATAATTGATTCCCAATGAATCCCACGTTACCACCATAGTCTGTCAACCAAATCGTCCAAATAGATAAGATGTTTCATTTGTAATTAGTTACCTGGAAGTCATTTGAAAATGCAGTGCCATGACCTGTTAGGCAGACCTACCTCCGAATCCCAATGTAGTGCAACACCAAACGTCTCAGAATGAATGCTCCCAGTTTTATTTTGCAATGTGTAACAAAAAATATATAAAAAATCAACATGCATATATAAGCAGTTCCAAAATTTGGATATCAGCTTTTGAAATAGCATTCTGAGCATACGCGTTTGCCACACATAAGGTGTGCCTGTTTCCAAAGATCATTGTTTCAGTAGTTGATTTCTGGATTCTCTCTCTTTTTAAGTAGATTGCTGTATGTTCTAGGATCAGACTTTACAGAGTATGAGTAATAGGCTGTGTTTATCACTATTCAGTTTGATCTGGATCTTGTATTCTTCAATGCCAAATAAAATGCATCTGTATGTTGAATGCAGTTGCATGCATCCTGGACATACAAATGTGGCTATTGATATAAAGGTGTGTTTGCACACAGATATACTTGCTCTTTCGATATTTTTGGTGAATGCAACAATGATGGCTGATTATAAATGCTTAGAAAAAAAGGTTTTGGTGCCTTGTTTGGTAGAGTTACGACCTAGCCTGGTCATAACCAGCCCCTCCCTCTACACTTCTCTTCGTACGAGGGTCTGGGGTCTCTGCTATTCAGAAACGATTGTTAGCTGGAGATGTTTAAATTCAAAACAATTGGGTCAGCCCTTGACTGATAGCCTATCATATTCTCATTCAAATCAACAAAGTAATACTCACACCGGAGCTCCTTTTTATCGTTTCATTTTTTTGTTACGTTTCGGACATTCCGTCCTTCCTCAGACATGAATCTCGTATATCATATTCTCATGCATTCTTTAAGTTCGCTGATTGGCTCAGGGCCGGTGTGAACGAGGTCAATGGCTGGAATCCCAGACCCTCATTCGAAGAGAAGCGTAGTTCCAGGCGCTGGTTATGACCAGTTACATATAAAGATCTTACTTTGTTATGATCGATTCTTTTGGTAATTCACCAAATACTGTAATACAGCATTGGCTGTTTTGGATTTACTGTTTTAGTAACAGCAAATTACAGACCCCTGTATGGGAATACTCATCACAACCTACATACAACCTGTATACAAAGAGGGACAGTACAGTGAAAAATAATTCACAGACCTGAATGTATTCTTTATGACTGAAATATTGGTAAGATCTACTTTTCAAGTTTGTAAAAAAAAACATATTTTGTGTTAAGACTGGCATGTATTCATTAGGCCTAGCTGTTTTCTTGTAAAGTTAACCATGGAGTTTTGGTTGGCTTAAATCTTGGGGTCCAAAAAAACTATGACATCTCTATCATTCAATATTTAGTCAGGCATCAGAGAATAGGCCTAACTGTTGGACTATGAGTGCTTTGAAAATGACAGGCCAACTATCTTTTATCGGTAATTCACTGAGATTTTGTGAACACTTGGTATTGTAACATTAGACCACCACCACACAAATAAACTTATTAGAGCATCATCTGTGTTGCCCTTTGTCATTGTGTCGGCCATTCCTACACAACACATGAAATATCTGTGTGGTTTGGTTCAAATTAGCGCATTAGACACCATAGTAAATCAATAGGCATAAGTCAATAAATTATCTTTCCTGCTTTGCATTGCAAAATAACCTACATTTTTGATAGCCAGGCTTGTCAATTCTAATGGCTGCTGACATTGATAGGTCTGACGGGAGCAGAACAGTAACACTGGATATAATATAAGACTTAGCTCCAGTATTTACGTGCTGCTACGGCGCAACCCATTTGCATCTCTTCAGAGGGCCAACATGGTGGAATGACATGCTGACACTGGGGCAACAGCTCACCATGGTCTGTATCACCATATCACTACAAACCATGACGTGCTGCTACCACAGCAGGACAGCTATACACGTGGGTTACACACCTTGTTAGGTTAAAACTGTAGATTGAATACCATTGGAAGGAGGGAATGGAGTATTGGGGCATTTAGACTGCTAGGCCTACAACTGTCAACCATACACTGATGTAGGCCTAGCCTACCCTACTATAAACTTGAAATGGCGTGCACATACTAAACATGATCCGTAACGCCCCCTGTTGTACGCTGATAGACTAGGATTTGAATAGCAAAACCTACATTGAGACAGGCCTCAGCATGCTTGTCTTGCTCCACTCCCCTAAGGTAACCAGGACTGTGCCTCTTGAAACATTAAATCAAATTGTGGATTTACATGGACTGACATTCAGTAAAATATAAATGACTACATTAGGCTATATTAATTACGTCTCCAACACAAGGGGGAAAAACTGTTCTGAGGATGTACTAGAACTATGACAGCTTTGACCTCTGTAATTATCTTAATACTCTAAACCTAGACTGTGTTCAAGAAAAGATGATACTGGGTGTCACCTCAAAAACCTCTTGCATTGACTGAGTGACCAAACGCGTGACATCAGAGTTCAACTGGACATGACCAGACATATCTCTCCACTGACTGTAACCGAGACTACGTCAGCCCGCGGTCCTAACCCATAGGCCCAAAGTTGATAAATCCAGGAAGACTAATTAAAATGGAAATAACTTAAATAATAATATTTCTCGAGTGTATGTTAGATTTTATGTTCCCAATGAATGGATTCTGACAATTGGTTAAAGACAAATAATATAGCATAGTTGCGCTGGACTGTTATTGGTAGGCCTAATGCAATGTTTTATTGAAACGTAGCCTATTTGTGAATATTTAAAACCGAAAAGACTTCACCCTTATTGGCATTTAAACTGTCACAGATCAATGTGACAATAACGTTGTGCCCTACACTGGATTATACATGTCAAAGATTGTAATTTACAGCAAGTACTAATTATAATTTAACAAATTACTTGCTATACATTTGGATAAGTATTATATATATATATATATATATATATATATATATATATATATATATATATATATATATATATATATATATATATAAACTGCTGTCAGTATTGCTTTTCATCAACTGCAACCTGAGCATGACAATACTTGGGGGAAAAAAGAAAGACAAGCGGTGACTTCCAAAAGACAACGTTACCGATTAAAACGCAGCTGAAAACATATCAGCCTTTGCATAAAACTCATTTGCGATCGTTCCTTACAAACTGCACTAACGTTAGAACAAAGCTTGGAATTTCACTTTTATAAAGACTTCGTTCAAAAGCATAATAATAGAGAATAGATATCACATGATATTCAAACTGATATAGTACAATAACACTGTCACTAATATTTCTTCATTAGAGAGTGTCAAATCAAATGCAGTTGGCATAATAATTCGTTAAAAGTCAAGTCACAAAATTGTATTGTGCGTAAAAATGCTGACAGTCGCATTTGGCGAACTATTCAAAAGTTCTAAATATCCACACCAACTTTACTCTGAGAGGCTTAGCAACAGATAATTTAACAAACCAGGATTGTGGGCATTGGAGTTTCAGTCAAGAAAAAATATACGAAAAATAATGCCTTAAAAAACCCAAACTCACCTCCAGTCCAATCGAAAATGGCGCCGAAACGTAAAAAAAACGTCCTAAATTTCATTGTATGGTCTCCTGCAAAGCTTTGTGGGAGCATGAGCAATGAAACATCCCTTTAGAGTCGAACGGAGGAGGAGTGGAGTCCGCAATGTCGTGGCATACATACTTCTCCCTACCCTATGCCTTGTGTTAAGTTTTTGTCCATTTTTTAATGAAGTGACGTGACATAAACTGTAACGGACAGCGCAATTAAAGATGGTACCAGCGGTATCGTGTCATTATGGACCATATCCGTTAATTAACTATTGTTTGCAAACGAACATACTGCACTGTCGAAAGCTGTGTTAATTATCACTAGAGGCTGCAGTATTAGGTGAGAAGATGAGCTCGTTATTGTGCGAAGACTGAAGCAAAGTTTTACGTAAGGTGCGGCAAGCAGCTGGGCTGTTGAGTTGTCTGTGACCAGAAAGTTCTGCGGATGCCTATTTTGAAGTCGATGGCGACAAGTTGTCGTTAATGGCACGTTTCTACGCCGTTTTGCACGTGAAAAGATTATTTGGCATATGAAAGTTTTATCTCGCTATGCAAGTAAGGTGTGATAGACCGGACACCAAGAAGACTTACCCAACCCATCAGTTACACTTTTGTGCACAAGGTGCTTGGTTAGGAGAAAAGAAAAATAAAAGACTTGTTAAATCTTTTCAAAGGCATATTCGCCTACACAAAAGACTCATAAATCCCCTGGGCCAGTGGTGCCTGACAATTAACTGATGTCTGAAGTTGATATATTTAAAATATTGACAGCTGAAGAAAGCTGAAGAAAACTACATGGGGATTCCCACAACACAAATGTCAATCTGCTACTGGTTTGCTGTGTCCAATGTTGGCATCATCTGACCTGAGTAATGACCCCTCAGTTGTCAGCCTCTGCAACTTGTGTCTCTCATTAGGCCCAGAGAAAAGAAACATTGTCTGTTGCCAGACAGAAGCCCATGCAGTGAGCATAAAGAACATGTGACTCTGCCATAGCACATTACCAGTGTGCTCTGTGTAAAAGCAAAAAAAAAAAAAAAAATATGCAAAGCTGTATGGGCAATAGCCCTTCTCAAACTTTATTGGGCTGGGGACCCCTCATGGTGCTGAAATTTTTTTCAAGGACCCATTTTGACCGCTAAAAATCTATAGCTATTTGTTCTTTTAGATGCAACAGTTTTAAATAGGCATGCAATTGCATGTGGCAGAGGTGGTTTTCTGTAGGCCTAGGCCAACTGTTTTAGAAATGCCCAAGGAAAGTGTTTTAGTAGGTATTTTTGTATCCCTACAAGTTTATTTATTGAAGCAAACTTTTTCACAAACCCCGGTTTGAGAACCAATAACCACAGAACTTAACGAAATTATCTCTTCTTTTAATGCACTTGTGAAGTTTAAAGATGGGGCAGCATGATTAAATTTAGACTGTGTTCCATTAGTTATCAGCCACAGGCTACTCAGTTATCTTTGTGAACCTTATTTATGGCAGAAAGGTTCACAAATTTAAGACGTGTGTGGGTGAAATCCTTAGTCTTGTATGGATTATCCACAAAAGATGCTGAGAATGAAGTCACTAAACTCCATAAACTAGTCAGTTCAGTTCACTGTCTAAATCCTACTAGACATGGGATGGACCCCTATGAGGTGGAGCTCTGTTGCAAATGAACAACGAGTCATTCATCAATTGGTTATAATATTTAGAATAAGATATTTTATTACATTTTCAACCAAAAAATAAAATTAATTTTGGGATCCCCACGATCACTGGCAATATCCTAGACCTTCTGTTAAACTCTACAGAACTATACACACAAGGCCAGTCCACTAGTATGAGCGTTAATCACTAATTTAGATCTGGGTTAGTGTAAATAATGTGGCCTTTTACGCTTGCGCAGTGAAATCAGAGCAAGATGAGGCGGTACCGCGTGACGTATGAAGCCAGCGTCTCCAGGAAGTACTGTGAAATGGTGGCCTTCCATTGGATACAATGGTTACTTCAGTAACGGCACGCCTGCATATCTTGCGACGTTGATTGGACTCTGTCGCCATCAGTCAAACCTCAAGTAGCAAATGGGGCGGGAAGTTTGGTTGAGACCGTGGATTCTCGGCGGCGGCTGCAGTTTGGACATTGTTATCGTCTTATTTTTGTATTGAGTCATTGACATTGTGGGCGTCAGAGTATCAGAGAATCGTTTTAGTTTGATGCGCTAACGGTAATGTAGCATCCGGCTTAGCTTGCTAGCATAAGTACAGCTAGCAGGATCAGATCACTGGCTAATTTGTTAGCTAGCTGAAAAGCTACCTTGGCTACCCAGCTTGATTTCTCTTTCTGTTACTAACATTTGTGTGCCTTACCAGACCATTGCACTGTAACGTTACGAATACTCAGCAAAACATAGTAGGCTGATAATCACGATTCTCTTCTGCGAGTGTATAATTGTTAAAACTGCTTGCCAACTTGCTTTAACATTAGGACTTGTTGAAAATCTCTTAATGAGCCTGTTCAGTTGGGGTGCAGTTAGCTTCTGCCTGCAACTAAGGATGCTAGCCTAATGTTAGCTGGTTATCTGGCCTACTAGCCAAGTTGTGCATGGACTATTCATTACATTTAGAAGTAACGTTAACGTTAGCTAGGCAACTTGCTTTCTTGACGCTAGCCTTTTGCAATCCTGTTGCTTTTTATCCATCAGGCCATCAGGTTTATTTTTGACTAACTTGTCGCTGCAACTAATTAGAATTTTAGCCTGGAATTGAATAGTCTTATATAAAATCTCAAATTACTGTAAAGACTCGGAGGTCTTGCCAAGTGGTTACCCTGCTACCCAAACATGTAGGCCATCCTCTTATTTAAGATTGATGGATATGGAACTATTTGTTTTATCGTTGACTAAAAGGATATGTTAAGGTGGGATATTACAGGCAAGTGGCTAAGGCTAAGAACGCTATACTTACTTCTACTTTGCAATACGTTTTATGGTCATGAGCTACAGATGTAAATCTGTCACGAAATTTGTGGCACATATAGTATCTTGTAACGATGTAGTTCGCTGCGGTACTCAGCTTTGAACGTTAAAGTCGTAACGTTATCAAAATATCAAGTACACAAAGAAAAACCCGATGAATGAACCAGGAATAATGTCCCAAGAGAAGATGGAACTGGACCTCGAAATACCTCCGTCTCTTGTCCAAACTGACGGGCATTTGAGGCGATCCAATAGTGCTCCCATGATAAACGGCCTAAGGTTGGAATTATTTGCTAGTAGTCGTATATTATTGGTAGCTATGCTTACAAATGCTTTACATACATGCCTATTGTTAAAACAGACTTTGTAAACACGAATAGGAATATTAAGCATTTCAGGTTACATTTTCTATCTATTGAGGGAAATCTGGTGTCCATGTAAATTAAAGGTGAATCCTAAATGTAGACAAGCTAATGTTTCGTGTATGTTGTGGTGTTTTGTTCCTCAGTGACAGTTCACAGGTGTTCCAGAGAGAGAACCTGCGAAACCGGAGAAATAGCACAACAGTTGTCAACCGCCCTAACGTGGTACAGCAATAAAATTATTCTATCATCCTTTCATATAATTTTATTTTTCAAGTGTGCTCAGTTGATAATCTTGCAACCTTCTTTTACTATTTAGATTCCCTCCTCGCCAATCCGAGTTCCCAGCACCAGACTCCATCAAATCAAGCAGGTACACAATAACTTTTTGCCATACTATTACCAATTAAAAACATTTGCCTCCTGAGTGCACAGCCATTTGATATGTCAGCTATGCAGCATACCAACATAGTGAGCGTAACATAGTGTATTCCTGTTAGATATATGAGCTGGATTATTTGCTATTTATGCATGGTAGAAGATGACCTCCTTTCCTGATGGGGAGTGTGGGTTATTGAGAGCCATGCTAAAATCAGACTGGAGTGCTGCAAACCCACTGTCTATGAGAGTAGACTGTCTGGTAGTACCACGCTCCAACACCATATTCCATGCTCATTAACCATATAGAGATGTTGATCAATAAATGCATCAGTAGAAGTAGACAGAAGTCCTGCATCAGTATTTTTGGCTAGCAACTAATCTAGAAAGGTTTCAATTGAATGACTACTTGTTTGTTTTCTTACAGTGTTGTACTGTTTAGAAATTGCATGTGCATTAAACTCTTCTCTACATGATTTTTAATTAAAATGGTCCTACAGGAAGAAGGCGTTGATGTAATGAACAGAGAAACCGCACATGAACGGTAAGGACAGTGAATGTGACTCAATTAATTTGTAGTTTGTTTGTTTATTAATTAAACTTGAGTCTCTATATACTATATATTTCACACTCTGTTGTTCTCTAAAGAGAAGTCCAGGCAGCCATGCAGATGAGCCAGTCTTGGGAGGAGAGTCTGAGCCTGGTAAGCATGTTTGTCATGGTTGGAGGTAATGACTACCTCACTGGGAAGGTCTTGTCAGATCACCTGAGCTGCTTTGCTAGCCACAGTAAGCACAAATAGCCATGGTAGTCTAGTCCAATACAGCATGCATATATTATGCCACAGTACCTAGGAGTCCTTGCTTTGCATAATGGGAATTTGTATAATATTGCATTCAACACAGTCTGGTCTCTAAGTGTCGGTAGTTTTAACACTCCTACATTTTCTTTATCTGTGGGTAATATACAAACCTGCAAGAGAGATGTCTGACCCTGTTGTGTATGCCTGCTTGATCTCTCTTTAGAGTGACAATGACTTAGAAAAGTCCTCCTCCTCATCTCCAAAGCGGATAGATTTTGTACCAGTGTCGCCTGCTCCCTCTCCCACCAGGGGGATACTCAAGAAGGTTGGTTCAGTCCAACCTCATCTTTTTGATTTTGCATTTTGCAATGGGGAGGAAAATGCCTCTGCATTGTTGGTTGCAGCTGTATGACAAATCTCCCTTTACCTTTCCTTCTATCCACAGCAATGCTTTTCTCCATCTTTGCAAATTCTGGTGAGCAGCAATGGCTTGACCCCCAGTCCAATCCCAAGTCCCACACGGCGCCTGCAGACTGTGTAAGTTAGATCTTGGATACAGGTTTCAAGATGTCATTATTTGAAAATTCATATTTGAAAATGTGATTAACTGGTTGCTGATGAAGTCTGAGAAGGAATCATTTGTTATGTGTTTGTAGCCGTAGAAGCCAAAGCCCTATCAACTGCATACGACCCAGCATCCTTGGTCCTCTCAAGCGCAAAGGTAAGACCGTCTCCTTCCTTATCTGTCACGTGTTGGGTATTGGGTAGCTGATAAAACGTTTCTTGTGGTTTCTTCTGTCTGTTTCTGCTTATGTTGTGGTGAGTCGTATTGACTTCTGCATGCACTGATGTCTGGTATACTCACTCACTCACTGCTTTCTGGCTGCCTCTGCAGGGGAGATGGACACAGAAAGCCCCCCAAAAAGGCTCTTCCAGGGGACCACCACCATGCTGTCCACTGAGGCAGCACATCTGCCTGAACTTGGTTCTTGGTAAGCGTCCTCTTCTATTGTCTATAGCTGCCATTTTGTTATTCCATGGGCTAATGTCACTCTTTACAGAGCATATAGTGTTTATATGCTGTTGTGTGTGTGTTTTTTTTTTTTTTTTTTTTTTTTTTAATTATTATTTTAATTAAATATAAATACATATATTCCCTGATGCTACTCTCATTATGTGTGGACCAGCTCTTGGTCAATGCACTGTGGAGAGAGCCTCCTCAGCTCATCTGGTAGAGCATGGCACTAGAGTCCACAGGGTCCTGGGTTCGATTCCCGGGTAAGACGCTAGACCCAACTATCTGGTATCTGCATGCAGTGGGGGACTACTACAGAAGTAACCCTCTCCCTCATCTCCACACAATGAGATGAAAGGGTGAAAACTGCATGCTAGAACAATCTGGAGTTATCAGGGCCACCAGCCTCTCAAGAACAGGCTGTGTTGGTAGTATAATACTCCTACATTATCTAAACAATATGTAGTCAATTCAATATATTCAATTCAACAGAGATATTAGATCAGTCGATTTCTACATATGCTATTTTAAAAAGATCCTGTACTAGTATAACATGTTGGCTTTAGAAGATTGATGTTGCTGCCAAGTACATTTAACACAATTTAAAAACACTCAAATGCTTTAAAAATTTGAGAATTCCCTCATAAGATGCCATTGCATTCATGTCTCAATATTCTCTGGGTAAAAAATGGCACTTGGTTGAGTCTGAGTGGCGAAGGGAACACTTCCTCTGTTCAGCCTTGATGATGCCATGCTAGTGAAGGGACTTGTCTTATGGACTTTTACCCAGCATGAGGCGCAAAAAGCAATGGTAGTTTACATGTGAAAAGAACGTAAAATAAGACCCAAACATTTGAGTGTTTTTAAAGCAGATTATATAACCAACATCAACTTTATAAGGCCAACTTGTCTCTCTAGCCTTGCAAGTCAGGTTGCCTAAAAATTAGCACTGCTGGACGAATAAGAGCATGGCCTGGACGAATAAGAATCATCAGAGATACTTGCTAGCCTTGGATCCTTTTAACACTTTGCTTTACTTCTGTCGTCAATTGTTTTGATGTAAGTAGAGAGGGTGTTGCCTGGCTATAAGTGTGCTGTAGGTGTGTTGTTTTTGTGTGCTGAGTGGCATTTGTCTGTCTGTCTGTCCGGCAGCAGCCTGTCCTCAGACCTGTTGGACGGAAGCCTCAGCAGCGTGGGCTCCTCCTCCGGCTCTCCAGCCAAGATGGAGGGTGTGTCCCCCTCCCCCAGCGACTCTCCTTTCACGCCCCTGCAGGACCTCTCCCCCAAGTGAGCCTGCAGCACAGACAGACAGACAGCCAGACAGACAGCAGAGGTGGGGTGCTGCTGAGCAGCAGGAGCGCTTTTGATGCCCACCATCCCCACCCCCCTACACACACACACACACACACCTCCACCTCCTCTTTTTCTCCAAACATTGCCTCCTCACCGCCCTCTCTCCGAGCACAAACACCGCCAGGGGTTTGTTTTGTTTTGATTGTTGATCCCTCTCTTCCCACCCCTAAGATTCTCCTGATGGTCCAAAAGGAGGTCCCTGTCGGTGCAATGGAGGAGGTGTTTGTGTATCCGTGTGCAAAGGAACAAAGGCAAGCCTGAACAGAAGACTGGCGCATGTTGGTATGGTGCACAGCCGACACATCATGTATGTGTGTGAGGGCCAGATGGACGCTGCCCTCACACCAGCTGCTATTATATATATGGGTGTCCGAGGCCTGAGGCCTATCCCCCACAGAGTGGAGGTTCAGTCATTACAGTGTTTCCTCCTCCAGGGGAAGGTGAGGGGGTGTGAGGGAGTGCGATTGGTGTGTACATTTATATTCTTTTTGATGTTTTGGAAAAAGAGAGATTGTAACAACCCTTGTGGCGATGAAAAAAAATCCAGGTCTGTCTTTGGACATGCACAAATCGCCTAAAAAAGATTTAACTTATTTTTTTTTTGTTGCTACTTTTGTTTTGGCTTTTGTGTTGTAAGTAATGTGTAAATAGGATGAAAATAAACTAATTAGAATAATTGATATTCATCCACTCTGACTGAGGAAGAGCCCCGGGCTTGGCGAATGGCGAAGCGACAATTGTTCTTTAGTGGAGCTGTTTAGCACCTCAATGCAAGCGGGCTTCCAGGAGAGCACAGGTGGGCCAGGGTTTGTGTTTACTCCACCCCAAGAGCTTTGAGCAGTGAAGAACAGTCCCTCTCTTGATATTTACATATGGGTAGGGAATGATTGCTTTGTGTGTGTGTGTGTGTGTGTGTGTGTGTGTGTGTGTGTGTGTGTGTGTGTGTGTGTGTGTGTGTGTGTGTGTGTGAGACGAGATCCATGTTATCCCTCTGCTTGCCTGGCACTTAAGCTTGTCCCTTTAGGGAATGGTGTTCCCAGGTATTGTGATAACAGATGTCACACCGCCAGTTGCATTGTGCAAATATCCGTAAAGAATGTTGTTTAACAATAGTGTGTGTGTGTGTGTGTGTGTGTGTGTGTGTGTTTGGAGGGGGGCACCACTAATTTCAGGATGACAACACTACAGAGCTTAGGTGTCACCAGCAGTGGTGTGACATTCAACACTCCTGCTCAGTCAGACTTTCAAGCTCAGTGAGCAGTCAGGGAGAACAAATGGACTGATAAACATATTGGGTCCCCCTCAGATGTCCCCCCAGCACACCCGTTTCCTAGCAGCCTCTTTGGCTGTGTACAAAGCAGGTGTTTAAACTCCATAGTTTTATTGCTTAATAGCTGAATCAGAGTGGGCCGTGAACTCAGGTGGCCATTTCTGGAGTCTAGCTCTGTAATGGAAGGCCCCTCTGTAGAACATGGAGATACTTCTGACTCTGATTTGCTATTGCTGTGAAGATGGGCACAGCTTTGGTATGTAGTGTCGGTGCATCAGACGTCTAGGAACAAGGAAGTGGTCAAGGCTAACCTGAGGGTCTAATCAGTCCCACTGTGCTAATGAAGCTGTGTGTCTGCTTGTGTGGGGGTTAATGGGGTCGTCTACTGATTTCATAGAAAAACTGTGTGCCATTCAAGAGGCGTGTATATAACGTTATACATGTATAGAAAGAGAGATATATGAGTTGTACAGCTCTAATTGTGAAAGTTGTATGATTATAATTTGGGCTGTAGTTATTTTAGTTATTGCATAGGTTTTGTTTTTTAAAGAGATGGTTTTATAAATCAATCTTATTGGACTTTTTGTCTTTTCTTTTGTAACATGTTGAAGCATGGTATGACGCATCATAAGGTCTTTATGTGCAAGCAGGAAGTGATTGTAAAAGCATATTTTATTGAAGTGAATTTGAGTGTTTTTGTGTGTGTAAAATGCTAAGCAAACAAAAGCATTGATGTGTCAGTTAAATGGTAAACAAAATGGAGAAAAGACAAGACTGGGGTGTCATTGGCCTTGTTAAAGTTGTTGAGTGCTATTCTTGTCATTTCCAGTATAATTTCCCCCTTTTTTGTCCTGTGGAGTCCTTCATTCATTATTTAATTGTCAAACATTGAAACTGTCCTCATGCTTCCAGTGTAGAACACATTGACTTGCGTGTGTGTGTGTGTGTGTGTGTGAGTGAGAGAGTGTGTGTGGTGTTATGTTGCAGATTGGAGAGGCAGTTGTGATTAGATTTCACTCGCTGTGTTCTCATGTCCCCAGAGGACAAACTCATCCAGGGCCTACAACATAGTAGTGATGCTCACATGGCAAATTAAATTATTTGTCAACAACTTCATGCTTGTCAATTTCTCTTATTTCTTTAGCATTGTTAAGTTAAAGTATCTAACAGAGAGCGAGATGGGAGCACCTCATTGTACTGCTTTCTTCAATCTTTGTCAACGTCTAGTAGTTTAATAGTCTGAACAGCTCATTCAGTGGGAACGCTTTTCTTTACTTACAGTTATCAATCAGTCTTTTGGATACAGGGCCATATTTATGATGACACTAGAAATGATTCCTTGAGTCAGTCATTCGGAGGACTGTTTTCTCACTCTGTCCTTAATGGCTATGAAGTTGAATTAACATTGATGGTAAGTAAATGTGTTTGTTTATCTGTCTGTCTGCTCCTGGCGTCTGTTTCCCAAAAGCATAGTTGCTAACTAAGTTAGCAACTATGTTGGTTGCAATGCAATTTCCCATTGCCAACTAAGTTAGCAACTATGCTTTTGGGAAACGGACGCCAGGTTGTTTTGTAATGGGATGGAAGTCTTGGAGCAGAGTAGCAAATGATGGGCAGACTGACAAAGAGCAAAATAAAGTTCATGCAGTTGTGAGAGGCCTGCAGCTGTCGCCCCCTCTAGACATTGTTGCAAGCACTTAAAATGCACTGGTTCTGATGTTTTCGTCTTTTCCCCATGCTATTTGATTCCTTTGACCCCAGGAAGCAAGTAAAGAAGGTAACTCATGACTGGTCATTGGACACCCTTTTCTTTAGAGGTTTGAACTTGGCCATTGCAGATGATCTGGGGTGCGTTTCACAAAACTGGGGAAGTTCACAGCTACAGTTGACTTGGACGGTCAAGCTGAGGTTAAACTGATGTAGATCCACACGTGATCTGGCAACCACCCAAACATTAACAGTTGTATGCCCATTGCACTTTACTCACATCATTGATCAATTGTTTTAGCGTCTTAATTCATCCTTAAAAAGACAAAAGTTACTAATTGGCTGATAACTACTATTTAAGACAGAGACACCTTTTAGAAAGGTTTGCTTCATTCTTGTGGATGCACTATTTAGTTGAGCTTTCTTAGATTCTGGGACCAATTATAGTTTAACAGTTTAGACCAAATCAAAGTGATCCTGAATCGGAAATCACATGAGAGGTTTAATCAGGGCCCAGTTGTTCAAAAGGGATCTTGGATTACACATAGTAACACTTGATTCCCATGTTTTCCTCACTTTGATCTAGATTCAACTCATTTGAACAACTGGGCCAAGAAGAACGCAACTAATCTAGTAAAGTCATGAGCATGATCTGTGTATGACACCGCAAACCCAAACTTTGGGACTGAACAACAACCAGTGCATTTAAATCGGCTCCTCTTAGATTGTGCAATTAAACTACAAAAAAGACGCACAAGAATATGGAGTAAAACAAACATGTTTAATTTAGTGTATCCCATTCCTGCCCGTTTCCTTGTGGTTCAACACAAAGAATCTGCACCCATTGGCCAGGCCTATACTCCAGGCTCAGTCAGTACTTGTTTCTGGACAACATACATATATGTACACACATACACACACACACACACAGACATTCCCTCCCCTGCCCTCAGCGTTTGTGGTTTGTACAGTATGAGCTTGTGTTTGTGGCTGATGTTTAGAAGCGGTTAAAACGGTGGAGGGAGAGTCCCTTATTGTTCCCTCCACCCCATTTTGCCCACATTCTCTGTATATGTGTGTGTGTGTGTGTTTGAGTGAGCGTGCAAACACACACTTTTCCTCCTCCTTCCGTTCTTCTTTACGCCTCTGTTAACTGAGGGTCTCTGTTTGCTTTGCTTCATGTCCGCAGGATGACCATTGTAAGAAGACCTGCAGAAGTCATGAAAGAAAAACAGCTTAGACACTCATTTCATCTAAATGACTTAACTCTTTTCTTAAATACTCTCTTTTTTAGAACCATTTTGCTGGAAGTGTTTTGTCTGACTTGACTGACCCAGCATTACCTAGCAGTTGAGATATGAGGAAGCGAAAGAGTGTGCCTTCACAGACATGTATGCTACATGGTGTCCATTACATACCTAGAACATAAGCAGCTACAAGTTTCTTGTTAACACTTAAGTGGAGGTAGACAGGCACTGTGGATTCCTGCTCGCCCAGCGTGGGCAGCATTAGGGCGGCCATACACACCAGACCCAGCAGCACCGTCAAGAGGCTCGGCCCGCCTGACACAGCACGACTCTCTGGACAAAAACACACACACACACACACACACACAGTCAAAGACATTTCACTCAGATTCATCATCTGTGCTCTTTATGACAGGCCAGCGCATATTCTGTAAATGGAGATGGGATCCATTTACAGTATACTGCGCAAACTCCTGCTCTAATATCTAACTCCAGATCTAATAGCTTGTATGGATTGCCAGCTTTACTTGAATGACTTTCATTCATAATAGCTGGCTTACTAATGCTATGGTTGTCTGACTGTTTTGCACTAATTCACAAGGTGTGTATCTACAATAGCAACCTTCTATTCAACTACAGGACTCAATACACTAAACACCATTATGAATAAACTACAAAAGGATAACATTATAAGTCTACATTTGTTGTAGACTCAACAAGATCGGGGGAGCTTGGTTGCTTGACCACCTCAGAATCTCTTGAGACTTTATACAAAGGGATGATCTTTGAAATCTGAAAGAGACATCGGCCTATTTTAAAGGATAGTTCCGGAGTGAGTTTAAGCATAGCCCTGTCGCACGAGCCCTCTGACAGCATGACATTTCGCATGGAATGAAGGAATTCCGAGCAGCATGGACAGAACGTGGAGCACTTTACATTGAGTTAAAGGTATCTTGGATCTTACGAATAATGAGGATCCATTGATTCGATGTAAAGTGCTTGCTCGCTTCTGCGTTCGATCTGTGCTGTTCCAAATCATTTTGTTTCACTCGCTAACTAGTACATTTGGTAGGATTGTTCGGCAGGGCTATGCATGAAATCACTCCGGAGCTTTCCTTTGAGCTGAAATTCCAACTATTCCATACTTTAATTAAATCCATGAATTCCTTGCCAATTGGAAACTCAAATGTCCATATCTACTGAGAAATATGACCCTTAGATCTTTAGATCATACTCAAATGTAGCACATGCTGGCAAACAAGTGTCAGATTTGTCAGATCTAAATGACTTTACTCATGTTTTGAAAATATGTTAGTGGTTATGGAGTTATGGTCAATCAAAATTGACACAGATTGATTTTTGACATTACCAGGTGGGCATCTTGACAGATTATATAGCCTAACCCATCTCGGTTGATGAAATTCAGCATATTAAGAGATGGAAATATCATCTAATCCAAGTTGTAATATCCTTCCATGAATTTCATTAATGTCTTCTTCACGCTCCTGATCAGTCACAAACGCCAACCCTACCCACCATTTCCCATCATAAATACTAGCCATGATGAACCTTTCGAGCTGAGACTGCCCTGTACTCGAGAATAATACGTTCTGTTTACCCAGACACTGCTGATTTTCAGCCGTCCTCCATCTGGGATGAAAGAGTGGTTGTCTCTTGTGCCTGGGGTTGGTGTTCATGACTGATCAGGAGCACGAAGACATGAGGAAAGTAAACAAAGTGCAACACCAATGTAGAGTTGTTAGTGTCTGTGTAGATAACTGAAGTGTTTCAATGTGAGCAGCCATTTTATTATTTTACTGCTTTACTGAGTTATCTGGTGCCATCTAGTGTTGACATGGTAGTACTACATCACTTCAATAGCATATTTCAACCAGTCTCTCAACCTCTGGTTAATCACAGAACCTTTTCCTCTCCAAAACCACCCAGCCACTGGGTTACCTGTCTGGAATGAAGTCTGCTCAAAGAACACGCTGTCAGCCAGTTGCTCCTTCATGCGGCGCTCCTCCTCCTGTGGCCGGGGATTTGGGGGCTCCTGAGCCGAAGAGGGGAGCAGCGTGGCCATCACCTCCTTTTTGCCCAGAGCCTTCCGCTGGCTCTGCTCCGACACCTGCAGCCGGAATTTGTCAATCACCCCATAGTGACAGGCACGCACGTCTCGGTGTCGGATCACGCTAAACAGAGACAGGGGAGGGCAGGGAAGTGCTACACTTAGTCGTGACCAAGACAGTGCGAAGTACAGATTCTTACATCAGAAAAGACAACACTTACATGTCAACACAGCATTGTGGTTTGACAGCCCCTGTGGCATCCACCACCGCATATTTGTTTGGCGCTGTGCACAGTACTGACAAAACAACATAGCGTAGTTAACAAAGACTGTTACATTCACCATTTGTCGAAATGTTTTTCCTCCTAGTCCTTATCAACAGACTTTTGGCACCTAAATTTACATTAACTGGAATGGTCTGATTCTGTTCCGGATTCAACTCACCTTTAAATTTAAGGGCAAATTCGTAAGGGTTGTAGAGGGTGAGCACCTGCTTATGAGAGGCCTGCTCATCAGCATAGAAGAACAGCTCGGTGGGAAACACAAACACGGGAAGGCTTCCTTCCACGAGGTCAGGCTTCCGGCTCTGCTGCTGCATTGACTCGGAGCGGAGCTCACTCTCCTTCCTCCCGATGTCCTGTCCACTTGGCGAGTCCCCACCTCGGCCCTTTTGTGATCACCTAAAGATCTGAAGGTGCAGAGAGTCCCCTTCAGATGCAGCTGGTGGTGCCCTTTCAGCTCTGTAAAACCATGTCTTGCACCCTAAGGAAAAAACAAACAAGGAATATAATTAAAACCAACAACAAAGCAAACAAGAGTGGCAAACCTTTGACACGGTTCTTCAAAACATACTGTCGACAACTGACTGCACCTATAAACATGTCTGCAACGCTTCATTTCGGAACCCTGGCAGCATAAAAAGACTTCATATCATGTAGGCCTAATTAATAAAGCAACAAAATAACAAGAGCAGTGCACAGCAAATCGGTAACTTTATGACTTCCTCCTAAACAACAAGCTCCACGTGGCTAATCACGTGTTTACCTGCACGGCAAGCAAATGCTTAATGTTTGCCAAGACAAAATGTAGGCCTACTGTTTTTCTTTGAGTGGAAAATTACATTTAATTACTGTGGACTGGGTGGTTCCACATTGTTTACTTTGAGTTACCGTTCTGTTACGATCTCGTACACACACGTCAACTGACATTTTGTTCATAAATATCTTTCTATACATTTTCATAATGTTGTCATAAACTGGGATACTTTGACAAAAGACAACAGAAGGCAAATATCTAGTTACCATCAGCTAACATAAAGCAGCTGTTACGTTACGGAAGCCTAATGTTATCGCCCTAGCTCCCTAATCAAATGTTTCACGTATTCGTAATGTCAACATCAACCATCACAAAATTCACATCTTTATTCACATCAAGTTAAAAACGTTAGTGACAAAACCACCTTATTGTATTGTGGAAATGTATTTCTTGCAAAAAAAGCCACATAAATGTAACCTGCAGTGGTAAATATCACTACCTTAGCTAACGTTATCGATATCGATAACTGGCAAACACGGTGCAAAATCAATTTCCCCATCAGGAAAACAAAATATAAAATGACAGCACATAAGAACATCCCCTGTACATGTGGTACCAACTCTTCCTTTTACTTGACTGTACTTCATAATTTCAAACAACGCGATGAATTTATCGTAACCGAAACACTTAGCAAACCTTGCTAATATAGCTTCATCGCTAGCATTTGATGAGCAGCAGGAAAAAAACAAACATAGCTTATAGCTAACATGCTAACGGATGGACGGGAGTTTTGAACGCCTGACAACTATAACATGCTTAAAAATATTATGACATTTACATGTCATATGCTGATTGGGATAATAACGAACAAGCCTTAAAACCTGAATTACCTTGATCTCGTCTTTGCCTTGTTCAAAACAGATGTTGTGCAAAGCCCACCCTGTTTTTCTGTGTTCTTTGTCAATATGCTGCAGATTGCCTAGTGAATGCTGGGATAGTGGAGGGCTCAGGAATTCCGCCAGAGCAGTTCAATGACGTAATCAACGTCCATGCATTGATGTACACACTGTACTTTTACCATCTTAATCATTTTAAAAACGCTTGTTCTAGAGCAGCTTATGTGTTTATCGTCAATATCCTTGATAAAAAAAAAATATGCTTGGTGAACTTAGGAGCCGTAGGGGAGTGTGCTCTCCTGACCACTGCTGGCAGCTAACTTGCTCCAATTTATCAGATAAAACAGCAAGGAGTAGCCACGTGACAGATTTCACAGCATATTAACGCTATCTTCTTGAAACTGGCAGCTCTGTTATTTTTTATGCGGCCTATATAAGCCTAAAACGGGTAGATAGATGTACACATAATGTCAATTGTCAACATGACGTATGCTACACGTGCAATCCACAAAAGTTTTAGATCTATTGAAAATACAAGCGATCACTGATTATATTTGTTATTTGTTTATTAGACAACATAGAAGGAAGTCATGGTGATGTATTTTCAGGAGAAAGCCTCAGTATCCCAGTAGTTTTCACACGATGAGCTATTCATCTTCAAGGCCATCCACCCCATGGTACTCGATTGCTAATGCAAACAGGTTGCTGGAGGAGGTTATACTTTGTGACTATTTTAATTGCAACAATTTGGTATACAACTGCCTTAAAGTTAACCTTACATTATGTGAAACATCCTCACATGCAGACCGCGTGGATATCCTGGTGTCAAACATTGTTTTATTGTTCTCAAATAACGTAAGTTGGTACACACGGGCAGGGCACGCCGTCTCCCACGCTAACGAATATTCTGTGGTTGACAGGAATTTATTTTCCGTTGCATAGATAATTCAAGGGCCAGAGACGCTTGAATAGAAATCGAAAAGCGTGATAGGGAGCCATTATGATCCTGCAATGCTATGCTGTTTCGAGGACGTGCAGGAACGTTTACAAGGCGGTTGATTTAATATGGCGCTTCAATGTGCTTTCGCTGAAGAGATAAACAAGAGAGACAGGGAAGGTTGAAGGGAAGGCTCAATTATTATAAAAATCGTACTGTGAACCAAGCACTCCCCACCCCCACCAAGACAGACGGGAACATGGGAGGAGGGGTGTCCTTTATGATCACACACTGAATCCAATGGAATACATCCGAATCGATGCACTAAACTTCGACACACAAAGTTTATAGACATGCAGAGAGGTCAACAGTGTCTATTTAAATAATTCTCTGATATTTACGACTACATTTACTTATGTCCAGCACACGCACATGGACAGACCTTCCTCTCCGTGGATCTCCGATCCGCCAAGAGCGGAGAAATGAACACTAGGCGGATGAGAAGCACTTCCCGACCTCATTGCATATTTATGCACGACAGGGAGTGGCCACTGTGACCAGGTTCAGCCAATCCGATGTTAGCGGCGGAGCGAAGGCGTTTCGATCTGTTCGGAAGAGAAGTTCTCTAACAGCGCGAGCCTCAGCAGTGCTCAGTAAAGACAGATAGAGAGTCAGGCGGCTGCAAGGGGTGGCAGTACGACCCTCTTTTGGGGGGGTCTGATTATAACAAAAATATATACACACATATATGCATGCCCGGGCCGCTAGCTAGCTCATATGACGACAATTGGTCTTTTTAGTAAGCATATAGCTGAATATCTATACATTTAAAATGCCTATTTTACTTTTCCTGATAGACACGTCCGCCTCTATGAATCAGCGCACTTATTTGGGTACGACGTATCTGGACATTGCTAAAGGCGCGGTTGAGATCTTTATGAAGGTAAAGAATAATTTTACCCCGACTTTTTCAGCTTACTGTTGTACCATGTTGAACTTCAGGGTCCATATAATGGAATAAGTCGAAATTAATGTGTATTGTTTCGTTTTCTTTAACAGCTGCGTGCCCGAGACCCGGCTAGTAGAGGCGACAGGTACATGCTAGTTACATTTGATGATCCACCATACGGAGTTAAGGTAAATAAATACTGTTGAATTGTGTTTTAATGTGGTTAAATCGGAGATATTTGTCTGACAATGAGGCTTTACTGTCCCTCTGGTTCGTAGCTGCGGGTTTGGGCGGCCTCCCGGTGGCGAAAACGGCTAATTTTTGTTAAAATACCCGCAGACCCGGAGCAGCGCAACCTCTGAACATGGCGGACATTTTGCTTTTGTGTTGGGAAAGCTCTCAGGCGCTGAGATGGAGGCGGAGAGATTTATTATCCGCTGTGACGTCTTGAGTGACGCTATGATGGGCTAACTCTGCCTGGATTGGACAAGTGCCCCACACTCTTTTTCATACCGTCCTTTAGCATCCGCTCCGTGGCTGACCTCTGTGCATTCCCATTGGCCAGTATGGACATGGCAAATCAAACGTGGTTGATTTGTCAAAGGCCATTACAGAATTTGCTTAAGCAGTTAGTTTTCTTCGCCTGTGTAAACTCAAACTGCTTCATTTTTTATGAATAAGTGCCCTGACTAAATGTGAACTTCAACACCACCACAATCAGAGTCCATGCACTTCTCCCTCCCATTGCCCCTTCCAATCCAAGTCCTCATGAGCAGTCTTGACATATGAATACCTATATTCTTTCTTGCAATGAGGGTACAATTAGTAGAATAATTATCCTGTTCATTAGTCAAAGGGAGTACATAGCAAGGACCTCAGTATGGTCATATCCCATTTACTGACATAACTGGCACAGACACAATGGACTAAGTCTGATTTTTCAATATTAGAACAATGAAATCTAGAATGATGTGGTAAGTGGAATAAATAGTTAACACACATAAGATCTAACTGTACCTCCCTTGTGGCAATCACCTTTCAACATGGAGTGGTCCTAGCTTGAGAGTGCACCCCTAATCTTTATGACTTGTCTTTCAGTTGAACTTTCTGGGAGACCCTAGGTGTCGGATGTCAGCGCTGCTGAAGTGATTATTCAACAGTGTCAACTTAAGTGATTTATTTTGTGTTAGTATGTCCAACTGGACTGATAAGACCAAGATGAATTTAGATATCATAGAGATCAGTTGGGCAGTATAGCATTGTAAACATAATTCATAACATAAAAAATATGTCTCCTGAAAAGGAAATCTAAATCTAAAATGATATACATACACTGGTTGGCTATAAAGAAACCATGCAGGCTGTGCAACACAGCCATGTAAATGAATCAAAACCACATTATTTAAAAGACCTGTAATTAGTTGATTTTTGTAGGTTATACTGTAGTACATGTTTCCTGTGAACATGGGGATGTCATAAGGTTTTACAAGGTCACAAGACAAGCTCTAAAACTATGAAGACTTTGTGGAAGTCAAGTTCTTATGTGGCACATGTCCTAGCATGCCATGGCTGTGTGTGTGTGTGTGTGTGTGTGTGTGTGTGTGTGTGTGTGTGTGTGTGTGTGTGTGTGTGTTGCCTGCATCTGCATACATGTGCAAGTGTATGCCTTCTTGTGGCTTGACATTGACACTGACAATGTGAGTGGCTTACTCCTAGGCAGTTCATTAGCCTTGTCTTCCTGGCAGGTGTCCAAACACTCTAGTGGAGGCCTTTTCTAGCCCTGTCTACCCCCCTCAGCCCACCATATCTCCCACCCCCTTCCTCCTTAAATCATCTTATCTTACAATGACAGGGCATCACAAAGAATCCTGTGCCCAAACCCTAATCATTTGTTCATCCACTTTGTTGAGACCGGCAGATGGATGACAACACTTTGTTATTGGCATGTGACGTGCCAGCCGTAGTTACTTGAGCAATGTGGATGATTGATTCCAACGTTTACAGTGAATATTTGTATTCTACCCGAGTATAGCTTGTAACTTTAGCCTACTTTATATCCTCTGCTTCTAAGCCCTTAGTTTCTTTCAAGCATCAACGATAAGGCAGATGGAGCTGTTTTACTAAGACCAGTCTAGGCTAATATTTGTTGTGCCAGTTGCTCATGTTCAGACCAGGACTGAATCTATGTGATTGTGATTCTGCTGTCTTTGTCTGTGAGGGTGGCTTGTTCACGCTTGTCAATTATTCATGAGCTTTTCATGAGCAGCTAATCAGGGAAGAGTTGGGCACTCAGTCTCCAGTCCTGACAATGCCCTCCTTTCCTGTCTGTGCGCCTCACTTGTTGTCTCATTCCTGGACAAGTAGAACATTATTCTTAGCTCTGTAGTTGATGCCCCCCCCCACCCCACCCCCCCTCCTTCCTGGCTGACGACATGCAGTTTGGCAGCCGCTGCATGTTTGCAGAAGCAGTTCATACACTTATGAATCGAGCAACACCCTTAAAGGCCTGAGAGCGCTGCTCTTTGGTCACATCGCTGAAGCGGCACGTCGCTTGGCTTTGTGCTGAGAGACTAATGAGAAAAACACTCCGCCTGTTCCACCTAAAGAGAGGAGAGGAGAGGAGCGGAGCGACATTTGTATCTCTGGACGTTTTGCAGAGGCAAACTAGGCTGATCACTGATGTTTATGTTCCTTTGTCTCTGAAGCAAGAAGGTCACGCCCGAGACAGACTCTAAATGGCAAATTCTTTAAGAGAGTAGCTGGGTAATGGCTACTGAGCGATCATGCCTTTTTGTTGTGGAAAACATAGCCCTGCAGTTTCCTGTAGTAGGTTTATAGACAATGTTGTGTTGCTATCATAGCTACCGATGTTTGCCTCTCAGATAAGCTCTGCCCTTATCTCTCGCTTGGATCTTGTTGTTGCTGTTTGTGGTCCTGACAGGTAACGCTAAACTCTGTAAAATGTGTTCAAATCCAGCTGTAAGGTTTGGCTTCTACATTCTGCTCAGCTATATGGCCATAGGTACTGTACCCACTCCCACCCCCCAACCCCAATCGCAGTCTTGTGAGCATTGGCGTGGGAAATAAACTCTAGCCCGTGTACTCCCCCAGCGGTCGCCATCCATGCATGGAAAAGCCTAGGGAATGCTGGGAGCTGCTGGGCCATTCTGGGTCAGTGAGGTCCTCCCTCAGAGAGCGACCCAGCGACCAGATGTGGAGGGGGTCAGGGCCATGATGGCGTTTGCTACCCTGGCCGTAAGATACGGGGTCAGGGCCTGGGCTGGCACTAACCACTCATCTCCACAATCGCCCTTTATTTCAACACTTTACCTCTCTTGCACCCTCCCCCCTTTGACTCTGTTGTGGTGACATAGTGATGTCTTCCTTTCTCTTTCTTTCTCTTTTTTTCTTACTCTATCTGTTCATCTCTGTGTCTCTTCTCTTCCTGTGCTTGCAAACTCCCCTCATCTAGTGTAGCGGCGCTCTGGCACTCTTGACGGCAGAGGCCTCCAACTCCAGGCACAGGTTTCATAGGGGAACAAGTCCTTATCTGTCCCTTACTACAGAGCAGCTCTTGGGTGCCAGCAGGCGGCGGTG
This sequence comes from Sardinella longiceps, assembly GCA_027497455.2. Lineage (NCBI taxonomy): Eukaryota > Metazoa > Chordata > Actinopteri > Clupeiformes > Clupeidae > Sardinella > Sardinella longiceps. The sequence continues at coordinate 3,372,129 of JAODXP020000030.1, forward strand.
GTGCCAGGTGGTGGTGTTGGAGTGTGTGTGTGTGTGTGTGTGTGTGGTGGTGATGGTGGGGTATTGCCATGTTTGGGACTGCAGGCAGTCCCTGGCACTCCCCAAAGCAGTAGCGTTCACATCCCTGCCTCTGCCTGTGCCTGCACTCATCCCTTAATCAGGCCCTTAATAACACAATATGCTGCTCTCTCCTCTTCCTCGTGGTGAGGCAGGCAGGCAGGCAGGCAGGCAGGCCAGGAGGAGATGTGCCGCTAATGCTAGAGTGGCGTTCCGTGGCGGTGCCGCTGATTGAATCCCCTCGTCTGTCGGTCTGTCGCTCTCCACACAGCTCTCTGACTCTGCGTGCTCTCTCCCTCCCTCCCTCCCTCCCTCGCTCTCTCTCTCTCTCGCTCTCTTTACCTTTCCCTTCTGTGCTCCTCTCCCTCTTCCTCCTTGTGCCTTCTGCTTCCCTTTGTGCACTGGAAGCCAGACTGCCGGCCGACGGTGTGATAATAGAGGCTCTGATCGCTGTCGCACTCCCACAGATGCAATGAATTGTTAATGGCCAGGGAGAGCGCATGCAATAGGGATGGGTGGGGGGAAAAATAGAATTACTCTCTGCTTTGAATTATTGAGTGTGAGCTAAGAGTCACACTCACACACTCGGGAGAAGCATGCTGGCACACACACACGCTCGCTAGGCATGTGTGTGCTTACTCGCCACCCTGGTGCTGTGGATTGTTCTCCGGCGACTTGGGGTGACAATGTGTTATTGCTTTGGGTTCCTGCCCCTGGCCATCAGAACGTGTGTGTGTGTGTGTGTGCTCTTGTGCGCGTGTGTGTGTGTGTTCTTGCCCTTACATCTTGCCCTATATAGCGGATCTGTGGGAGGATCTAGCTTGTTAATTAGCCAGTCCAGTGCTTTGAAAGAAATGTGCTGTCTGTGCATGCTTGTGTGAAGCACTCTGTCATGTTCTCACAGTGTTTTAATGTTGAAGGGGGAGAAAGGGCGCAGATTTTGGCGAGTTTCCTTTATTGACTGTGAAGGGTGTGAGATTGTCTGTCTTCCAGACACACAAGCACACACACACACGTACACACACACACACACACACACACACACACAGGACTGGGCGGCACTGGGTTAAGGACACACACAGTGGATTTTTGAAGGAGCTAATATGGGTCAGATCTGCTGTACTGCAGCAGCATAATTGTCATCTCTAGAGAACCCAAAACAAACGGAATGAAATCCTGTATCGCAGGAATTTTATCTCCAAGCTCCCAAGCTTGCAAGGTACACAAACACACACTCACACTCACACACAAACATTGGGAACAGCTTATCCTATTTGTTTCCGACCTGACTGGATCCTCCTCCTCTCTCTGTGTCTCTCTCTCTCTGTCTGTCTTTCTCTCTCTCCCTCCCTCTCTCGTTACTTAGGCGTTTGGTAGTGCTTACGGTGAGAGTGGTAAGCCTGCAGGTCATCCGTAGATTAAGCATAATGCCGTGGCTGTAAGGTACTTGACCTCGCTTGAGGAAAGACTGAGAGCAGCGATGCTTAATAGACTACAGGATTATTTACTTATTTTATTTATTTATTTATTTATTTATTTATTTATTTTCACATGACCATATTGCAGCTGTCTGAACCAGAGGGAAATGATTTCCAGTTAAGCTGGGATTTTAATAACGGTGCTCATTTAATGCATCATGTCATACTGTAATAGTAGACTGTGTGTTTTGTGCATTGGTGCAGTAAGTGTGCTGTCTAATGCCGTGATGATGATGATCTGTATTCATACAGTTGCATGTGAATCTGATTGCTAACCAAAGGGTATTTGTGTGTATGTCTTTGTTTGTCTTCAGGCGGGATGGCGGGAGAACCACGCCACGTTCATGAGCGAGCTGAAGAACCTGCAGGCGTCCGGCCTCACCACCATGGGGCACGCCTTGCGCTCGGCCTTCGATCTGCTCAACCTCAACAGGCTGGCATCTGGCATTGACAACTATGGCCAGGTACTTCAGTTTGCTCAAACTGCTCACATCACTCAGAATAGTGCAGACATGCACTGTTTATATTGGCTTCTGTCATTGACAACTGTGTCCTGGCACGTCATACTCAAATCGTTCACGTCACTCAGAATAATACATACATCCACTGTCTATATGTTTAGTCCTGTGGTTTCCATGCATTGCGTAGACATTATTCAGCATGAATAATTTAGGCGAACTGTGCATTACTTCCAGTCACTGAGTACAGTCAGTGTAAAATTCTACAATGACCAAGTTGGTTCAGGGCAATGAATTTGAGTTTCTTGTCCATGACCTCCAGAATCTTTCTCTCTCTCTTTCTCCCTCTCCCTCTCTCCAGTCAGTGCATCCATTGTTCCCTCACCCTCTTGGTCTGAAAGCATGATGGATTAGATAGGGGGAGGGAGGCGGGGAGGGTAGAGGGGGCAGTGTAGCATAGCACAGAGGTAGTATGTAAATCCACTTACTGTCTCCTCACAGGGAGCAGAGCGGGCCGGCGTGGCCTGACCCCTACACAACACACTGGGAGACTGGATCAGTCTCTCTCTCTCTCTCTCTCTCTCTCTCTCTCTCTCTCTCTCTCTCTCTCTCTCTCTCAGGGCTGCTCTTTATCTCCGGGCTCCCAGTAGTTATTAAGGATCTGTGAGATGAATGAGACTTTCTCAGATCAGAGGCTTAGTGATGTTAGACATCATGGAATATTTCAAAGTTTTGTGTGAAATTATTAGACAGAAATATGTGCATCATAGCAGGCCAAGCACAAAATGGAGGAGTGTGTGTGTGTTGTGTGTGTGTGTGTGTGTGCGTGTGTGTGTGTTGGTGTGGAGAGGGGTGGATGTTGTAAACAAATGCTGACACATGCAGAGTTCTATTCTGTGTAGAGTTGGGGCATTTTGGCTACCACTGGCTGTTCCAGCATTACGCAAGCCTCCAGTGTTTCTGCTCAGAGAATGGCGGTCGGAAAGCAGACCCTCTCTGGAGGGTCTCTGGAAACAGGAGTGGGCAGGCATGTGTTGGAGTCGCTAGATGGAAAGTCTTTTCTTAACTTGCATTTATTTTCTTTCTTTCTCTTTCTCTTTTTCTCAGGGCCGTAATCCTTTCTTCCTGGAGCCAGCGGTGATCATCACTATCACAGATGGGAACAAGCTGACGCACACCTCAGGTGTTTCTGATGAGGTGAGAGGTCTCGACCCTCGACTCCATCCATTTGTCCATCCGTCCGTCTGTCCGTGCAGCAGACTGACAAGAGCAGCCATGTCAGGAATACACTGGAGCCTTACAGACTAAACATACACACACACTCTCAAAGCTAGCTGCTATCTCCTTTGAGCTAACCCAAGAATGTTTCATGTACTTCTGAAGGTTATGACTGGCTCAGTGATCACAGTTACACGCAGGGACTACTCAGACTTTCAACAGAATATTGGTGATATTTGGGGAAACTGGAATAATTCCTGAATGTAACTGTGGTCATTGCGTTTTCTCAGTCCCTTGTGTACAGTACATCCAGTTCAGTGCAGATGTGCATTACCATTGCATTATCATGGGTGATGAGGCCCTTGCAGTGGCTAAGGGATGGCCATGAGTTGTTCCTGTTGCTTTATGAGCTTTGGAAGTCTACAGACCAAAGATCCGCGAAGAGACAGGCTGTGACGTTCTAAAAACCTGGACGTTCTAAAACTCTGAAACTGCGATTTGACATGTTAAATCTTTTGCGACGGCTTGCAACTGCCTGCAACAACCTGTGACGATTGATTCACACCACTGCAGCTACTCTCTTAAACCGTTCCATCTCGTCGCGGATCATCAGTCTGAATTGCCCTTTATAGTTCTTATAGGACCTTATGTGACACTGTGCTGACCTGTCCACCCTCCTTTCCTCTCCTCTCTTCAGCTGCACCTCCCTCTGAACTCGCCTCTGCCGGGCAGTGAGCTGACCAAGGAGCCGTTCCGCTGGGACCAGCGCCTCTTCGCCCTGGTGCTGCGGCTGCCCGGCGCCGCCTTGCCCGAGAATGAGCAGCTGGGCAGCGTCCCCACCGACGAGTCGGCCATTACGCAGATGTGTGAAGTTACTGGAGGTACAGTATCACCGCACCTGATCTCTTTTCTGTTCCTTTGCCTCTAATGGACACACACACACACACACACACACACACAGTATGCTCACAACGGATGGGAAGTACCTTTGAGTTGCATGAAAGAAAGAGGAGAGCTTCAGTGCTGTTTGACCTCATGGTGTATTTCAGTTCTAGTTTCTGTCAAATTATTTGAACCAGCTACTTCCACAAATGAGTCCATACTTACAAAACACATTCAGGTGAGCCCAAGGCAAGCTACTTGTGTATCAAACCTCTATCTGTGAAGATCAGTTAGACGTGCGCAGGGCTGAGTAGATGCCAGACACTCCATTTAAAAAGAGTAAGCGCGGCATGACTGGCTATCTTGCCAGCTTGGGTGTCTGGGTGGCAGTAAGGCTTTTTCATTGGAGAAAAGTTAGTGATGTTACTCACAGCATGAGGTTTTGTCCAGTGAAAAAGTCCTGTCCAGCTAGCCGGCCAGTGCAGGGCTGCCTTATCGTCTGTGATCTTGAATATGACTGATATGTGATATGAAATATGTGATATATCACTTGCACACACTCAAACACAAACACACACACATTCTTCTCATAGATAGCTGTATGCACACATACTCATATACACTTGACAGACATGCATTACTTGAATTGCATACATTCTTGCTCTCAGTCTTGCGCGCACACACACACACACACACACACACACACACACACACACACACACACAACTCCTTACATGCTCAAAGCACTTGTAAATATTTAACACAACACACACACACACACCAGTGCACATACACTGCTGCAGTTGCACATCCACCCCGCTCCATGGCTGCCCATGTGGTTTCCAGTGTGCTCCAGTAATGCAGAGCAGACACACTTCCATGAGGGGAGGTCAGAGGAGCAGATATTTACACCCAACACAGCAGCAGTGCGCACACACACACACATACTGTACACAGAAACACACACACACACACACACACACACATACAGTACACACACAGATACACACAGAACCACGTAAACACACAGACTTCATGTGTTTATGACTGCCAGGGTGGCAATCATTTACTGCACTGTGGAACTCATGTTTTTTTTTGTCTTTCCTTCTTTCTTTGCTCTCTCTCTCCTTCTCTCTCTCTCTCTCTCTCTCTCTCTCTCTCTCTCTCTCTCTCTGTCTCGTGCTCTCTCTCTCTTGTGCTTTCTCTCTCTCTCTCTCTCTCCCCCTCCCTCCTTGCCCCTCTTCAGGTCGCTCATACTGTGTCCGCACTCAGAGAATGCTCAACCAGTGTCTGGAGTCTCTGGTGCAGAAGGTCCTGAGTGGTGTGGTGATCAATTTCGAGAAGACGGGGCCGGACCCTCCTGTGCTGGGAGAAGGTAGGCAGCACTAACTCTGACTCTAACTCTAATTCTAACCTTAACTGTAGGCAGGGTCTGCTGCACTCATGTACAGGTAGACACAGTGTAGTTGAGTCTGCAGCAGTGATGTACGTGTGCCACAGAGAAGGTAGGCACAGTGTAGTTGAGTCTGCAGCAGTGATGTGTGTGTGTGCCACAGAGAAGGTAGGCACAGTGTAGTTGAGTCTGCAGCAGTGATGTGTGTGTGTGCCACAGAGAAGGTAGGCACAGTGTAGTTGAGTCTGCAGCAGTGATGTGTACCTGTGCCACAGAGAAGGTAGGCACAGTGTAGTTGAGTCGACAGCACTCTTGTACGTCACTGAGCTCTCTTAGAACCCTCTCTCTCTCTCTCTCTCTCTCTCTCTCTCTGTGCGGACTGAGTGGCTCGTAGGCAGATATGAGTGGCTGGTAGGCAGATGTGTGTTTATATAGCAGAAGGGAATGTCCACTTAGCATTTTGGGTTTGGGGTGGAGTACCAGACTGGCTTGTAGATATTTATGGTTCTTTTTTTTCCTCTTCCTCTCTCTCTCTCTCTCGCTCTCTCTCGCTCTCTTTTTGTTTCTCCTTGCAGATGGGCTGGTTGATCCGAGTCGGTCCGTGTCGTCCTTCAGTCCGCAGCCCTGGCACAGTTGCCACAAGCTCATCTACGTGCGGCCCAATCCCAAGACGGGGGTGCCCGTGGGCCACTGGCCCATCCCCGAGTCCTTCTGGCCTGACCAGAACTCGCCTACTCTGGTGAGTTTGGGCATCTCCGCTGCTTGTTCTTTTTGACCTCAGACAAACCAGTTTGGCCACTGTCTATACCGCTTGGGCAGCTGTGACAAATCACTCTGCATATTCAATGTTGTGCTGTTGTGCTTTTGTGCTTTTGTGCTGTTGTGCTGTGGTCAGTCTGTCCTGCAGTAGTTCCCCAAACTGTGTACCCAGACGGAGGTCAGATTTCCTCATGTGTTAGCAGCAGCTTGCTGTAAAATACAGAACATCATTTTATATCAGTTATTCCTTCTTTCATTCTCACAAAGTCTCCTTCTGTTTTGTTTTCAAATATGTTTATTGAGAAACATTTTCTTACAAAAGTAAAGCAAAGCCCAGTTCCCTGACCCACCCTCCCCAGGAGTGCATTACAAAGTCTCCTTCTTACTGTACTTTAAAGACTTAGGAGAGGCTCACACACTGGCCACCAGTTACCTGTCTGATGTTTCTCTATTGTAGATCATACAATTCTATCAGACTCTGTGCATCACTTTGCACTGGAAACACTTTCCATGCTTTTAGCAGCTGAGCCTTCAGTTGTCCTTGAGAGGGGATGTGAAGCACACACTCTCTGTTAAATACATTGTTTTCTCACATCAGACACAGACACAGAGGCAGTGTATAATTTTACATAATTTATATTTTATATTTTACTCATGCCTACCAGTCATTTATAGTATAATTGACTGTAATGCAGGTGTGTGGACCAGTCCTGCCATTTCATCTCCATATTGTTTGTGTAAGTGTCTGCTAAATATTAGTAAAGAAAGGAGAAGGACTTTGATACTAGTTGTCACTTAACTTAGGTACACAGCCTTTGTTTTTGGATGCCAAGCCAGCAGCGCTGAAGGCTGAGCCTCTGAAGTGGCCCCAGTCTTTAGTGTGAACATATCAGAGGAGACTCACTGCGGGAGGCTCCTGCGCCTCAGTCATGCCCTAGGTGCTACTGTCTCAGCAGTGCAGAGTTCCCCACATCTGCCCCTCACTGCCTGCCCAGCTGTAGGGCTGTAGGCCTGATGGCTGGCATGGATGCAGGGCCCCTGGCCCTCCTCAGCTGGGTCCCCTCACCAGTCCTCTTGTATGGAGCAAGCAAGTGTGGCTTTAATGACTCAAGTAACCTCCTCTGACCTCCCTCTCTGCCAGCCAGAAGATTTCCTTCCTTCCTTCGCTCCTCTCTCCTCTCCTCTCCTCTCCTCTCCTCTCCTCTCCTCTCCTCTCCTCTCCTCTCCTCTCCTCTCCATTCCTCTCCTCTCCTCTCCTCTCCTCTCCTCTCCTCTCCACTCCTACGGCCTCCGGAGTGCACAACACAACTTCTGAAAGGCACAGTGGGCGGGAGCAGAAGCTCTTGTTCCTGTTGCTTTTTTTTCTTTTCTGTCTTTCTTTTTTTTTTTTTTTTAGACGTTTGTTTTTAGCGTGGGTATTTTCGAATGTCAGCGCTTGAAAGGAGTTTTTTGTATGCTGGTGCAGAGCTGTGGGCATGGATACCCGTGTGGGCATAGTCTTAAGGGTTTAATATAGCGGCCGCTGCCTTTCGCAGGGTTGCAACAGGGGAACCCTACGCCACACACTTAGAATGTACAGATTGTATTTTGGGGGGAGCTACAGGCGCTAAACATACACAACTCATTCAAGCACTACTTTTGAACGCCAGCCAAGTAGTCTGTGTCGCTATCCTTGTTTTAACATTCATGTCTGTATCCTAAGTGTTTAGGTGTGTGTGTGTGTGTGTGTGTGTGTGTGTGTGTGTGTGTGTGTGTGTGTGTGTGTGTGTGTATGAGTGAGAGTCTGATGTAAACAAACATCTTGTTGTTATGTGCGTGGAATGGTTGGAACCCACCCAACAGGGCTCATGCTTGACTGCTGTTTGTTTTCTAACGTAGGCCATAGTGATGTGTGTCCCGTAATGTTTTAATGGCTGACCCCCTTATTTCTTTGTTCCCCTGCTAGCCGCCACGCTCTGCCCACCCGGTTGTGCGCTTTTCCTGTGTGGACTGTGAGCCCATGGTGATCGACAAGCTGCCCTTCGACAAGTACGAGCTGGAGCCTTCGCCCCTCACTCAGTACATCCTGGAGAGGAAGTCACCCCACATGTGCTGGCAGGTAAGGCCATAGATATGCACACATAGTTAGTTACCTAGATACCCTATTGTCAGTCAAGCTCTATTTGGTGGAACGTGTCAACGAGGCGTCTAGTATTCTATCTCTATGGGTAAGGTAAGGATAAGGTACAGAACACAACAGCAGCTAGCACTTTTGATTTCGACTGGGGCTGGCTTGACTGTGTTGGGGATTAGTCAGAAGAAATCGTTTGATTGTGTTCCATGATTATGTATCGTTTGCAGATTAGCACTTAACTGCGCTGCCAGGACGAGCCTGTTCAACAGGTGTTGTGAAAGCAAAGCACACTCTTGGCACAAACGCAACTCCAGGCAATTTAAGAGGAGTTGTTTTCCGTCCGTGCTCTATTTTTAGCCACATAAACATGAATAGTTCAGTTCAAAGCTCACTCCGTCAACCATTTTTTTGTTGTTGTTGTTATGTGGGAGGAATTGAAACGTAATGATGTAATTTCCTGCCCGTTACCCCTGTGCCCGGGCCTATTATCTGACGAGGTCAGGTGAAAGTCTGCCGAGCTCATTTCAAATTTGGCATGGTTCCGCATGACTCTGGAGGAGATCAAAGGGCAAGGAAGCATGACCCAGATCAGATCAGCCCACAAGCCAGACCCATGATAAGAATGCCCTTTAAGTGCTGGAAAAGTGCACACTTGGCCTTGGATTGGGGCAGACTAGACTGTGCCAGAGATGCCACACACTGCACTGTATGCGGTGATGAGCTGGAAAGGGGAGAGACGTTAGCGGTTAGCATGCAGGCTAATTAAGCACCATGAGCTCCGAGAGACGGCAGGTGGAGCACCGAGGGAGGGAGGGAGGGAGGCAGGGAGGGAGGCAGTCTCTCAAAAGCAGCCCCCACCTTGTTCTCCTTCCCCTGGGGATGCTATGTTTCGCTGGAGCACTGCATGGGTGGGTGGGAGGGGGACGTATTTAGTAGGAGCGTCTCTCGGGGGGCATCCTGGAGTAACGAGGCATGGAGGCAGTGCAGCGCAGCACAGCACAGCACAGCACAGCGTCGGTCCCTGAGGCAGTGCAGGGCTGTTTGCTACACGTCTGTTTGGTTGAATACTGAGTGAATATGTGGGGTTAAAGAGAAACTACAGTAATGTAACTCTCTCTCTCTCTCTCTCTCTCTCTCTCTCTCTCTCTCTCTCTCTCTCTCTCTCTCTCTCTAATTCTCAGGTGTTTGTGAACTGCAGTGGGAAGCACAGTGAGCTGGCTCACCCGTTTGGTTACCTGAAAGCCAGCACCACTCTCACCTGTGTCAACCTCTTCGTCATGCCTTACAATTACCCTGTCCTGTTGCCTCTGCTTGGTACGTATTCAAGCGCATGCGTGGCCCGAGTTCTCCAAGCACACCCGACCCGCACACAGAGAAGGCTAAAGAAAGTTTAAATAGGGCCTCAAGTTACCCTCTAGCATTACAATGAATGTTTGCTAGTGCAGCTTTGGAACTGATCAGGACACAGTGCAGAGTTGAGCACATGAAGAAGTGCTGTTGTTGGGAGTTACAGGCTGGGTGGTTGGGTTGTACAGTATATGGGCAGTAGAGTCTAAGCAGTAAAATGGGAATTCTGGGCTGGTTAAGAGCATATGGGCCCTTTTTCCACTCTTGTACTCATATTTCCTCTTCATTTAGCCTGATTAACCCTCAGACTCTATTAGCAGGAGAAGAAATGACAGAGGCAGACAGAGCTGAGGGCACAGAGACTACATTAACAGCCCCCACAGGGCCTACTGTAACATTTGTCACTGTCTTGGGCTTCCGTTTGCCTTTGCGGGAGTTTTAGCTCTGCTAAATGAATGTGTCAGCCATGTTACCATGGAAGCCAAACAAATGCCTCCAGGGGTTGGCTCTGGAGCGTTGCGAGTCGTCTCGGATTGTGTGCAGTACCTTCGGTTAGAATCTCTCCATCTCTCATTTCCTTCCTCCTTTCTCACTAAATGCCCTCTCTCCACAGATGACCTCTTCAAAGTGCACAAGCTGAAGCCAAACCTAAAATGGCGACAGGCCTTTGAGATCTACCTGAAGTCCATGCCACCATATTTCCTACTGGTAAGACTGGGCTCAGTCATTTATTCTCACTACCATCTCATAATACTCCAGTAATATTGAGCACTACTGACATGTTTGATTTCCATCTGATGTGTGGCACAGCCCTTGAAGAAGGCCCTGAGGATGATGGGAGCTCCCAACCTCATATCAGACAACATGGACTGTGGGCTGAGTTACAGCGTCATCTCCTACCTAAAGAAGCTCAGCCAACAGGTCAGTGCCTGGCCCAGCCAACGGCCAACACCCGGCCAACACCAGAGCCATATACATGATAATAAAGTTTGGCAAACTTGGATCATAAGGGCCATATTGTAACCCACCCCCCTGAGGATTCTACAATCTAATTCTACATTAACATGTTACCAGGTGCTAAAAGTGGCGAGAAAAATGAGGAGAATAAACATTTTATTTACACACCTCCTCTTCCCTGTAGAATTACATTAAAGAATCCTTGGATGGTGAATTACAACTTGGTGGAGTTGCCGTAACTCTCTCTCTCTCTCTCTCTCTCTCTCTCTCTCTCTCTCTCTCTCTCTCTCTCTCTCTCTCTCTCTCTCTTTCTCTCTCTCTCCATGACTCTGGCCTAGACTAGACTGGTCCAGATCAGTCCAGCCCAGTGCACTCCAGCCAAGACCCCTTGCTTTTATTGACACTGACAGGAAAGCAGTGGGTGGGGAATAGTCAGCCTGAGACAAGCCAGCAGGGATCTATTATTTATTGTATCTGCAAGAGGCACATGAAACAAATGTCAGTTCAACAATAGCAGATCCGTGAAGAGAAACAAGGCCCCACTGATGTGCTTGTGTGTGACTTGTGTTTCCCTGGATTAGCTGTTCTTGTGAGTTTTTGACTGGAGCCTTGTTTTGTGCTGTGGCAGGCCAAGATTGAGTCGGACCGCCTGATCGCGTCGGTGGGTAAGAAGCCCCCTCAGGAAACGGGCATCAAGGTGAAGAACCACTCCAATGCCCTGTCGCTGGCACACCGCCGCGACTTCAAGCAGCTGCTGCAGGGGATCACTGGGGAGATGCCGCTGCGCCTCGCCGACATCAACTTCAAAGAGTTTGCGGGCTTCCAGATCGCACTGCTCAACAAGGTATCGCTGCCGGGCCATCAACAGCATTTTTAATGACAGTCAGAGATCATGGGGGTTTTGGAGTCGAGATCGATTTTGGCAGTAGGAGGACATCATGAAAAGCCAGCACTGTTTGCTTAATATGATTAGAATCAAGAGGCCCTGAACGTCAGTCATAAATCACATCTTTCCCCCCGTCTCATTTTTTTTCTCCTCCTATTTCCTGTTAAGGATCTGAAGCCCCAGGCCTATCGGAATGCCTATGACATTCCAAGACGGAACCTTCTGGATCAGGTGACCCGCATGCGCTCCAACCTCCTGAGGACAACTCAGAAGCTCATTAGAGGACAGGATGAAGGTGAAATATTTCAAGAGTTTAGCAGATCTCAAACATGCATATTTACACTGATTAGCCTCATCAAATTCAATTTTAAACTTTAAACTTTCATTGTTTCATTGCCTACCTACTCATCACATTTCAATATTTTTGCCCACATAGCAGTCGGTTTTGGGGGTGCACATTATAATTGAGCACATTTCTACTATTAGTACAGTGAAGGACAAACGGCTTCCTCTTTTTACTTTAGTAATTAAGAGGTTTGCTAACACTGAAAGGAAAGTGTTCACACAGGAAAAGTGTTCTGTTGGAGACAAATATAAGCCATTTTAAGAACCATTGCCTATGTGTTTTCGTTTTGTTCATGGCAACGAAAAACATGTAAAATATAATTGCCTGGAGCCCGCTAAACAGCCATAGAAGTAGCAGTTCAATTGAAAGCAGCTGCTGTAGTCAGTAAGAAGGGAAATAACCCTGTTTGTCCAAGTGTTATGGCCTTATTTTGGTTTTGACATCTGTGGATATGCAGACAAAGACTCAATTATTGAACTGTGGTGAGCGTTTGATGCTGTAAGGCAAGCTTGCATTTCCTAGGCAAGAATCCATGTCATTACTCCGTCCTTATGATGTTTTGGATGATCCATATGAGCTGGTAGAGGAACGACAAACTCCACATTTATTGCCTCTGAGACAATTGTGTAATTTGGGTCCGGGATTTCTCAGGAAGCCGTGCCAAAACCTGCCGATTAGGTTGATGGGAAGAAGAGGTCTTCAGCGGACTATTTGGCCTTATATTTGCTTGGCATCTGAACAGACCCCTTTCGTCACACTGGACTCTGTGTACCAGTGGTCACAGGAGTTTGCCTATTTGTCAACCCTGCGCCCAGCCCACACAAGCACTCCACAAGACAAACATGAGCCGCATGTTAATGAGCTCTAATCCAGTTACTGCTCTCATGGCCCTGCTCCACACTTGCAGTTGGAAGTGCAGGTCAGGATGGTACCAGAGGTGTTTGCTGTTTACTGAGTGCTGTTGCTGTCTCTGCTCTCCAGACTACCTGCACAGTATTCCTGTGGGCCAGATGGGGAACTACCAGGAGTACCTGAAGATGATGCCCTCGCCGCTGAGGGAGATCGACCCCGACCAGCCCAAGCGCCTGCACACCTTTGGGAACCCCTTTAAGCAGGACAAGAAGGTGGGTGACCCATGACTGCAGGGCCCAACAGGCTCTCTGCGCTCCCAGACCTCTCCATTGTTCCATGTCCTCTGATTGTTTAGGACGGAGTCTGCAATCTAGTTATTTTAAGAGACGCATTTCCTGTCTACGGGCCGAAATCACAACACATGCCTTTTTTCTCCCCAGGGGATGATGATCGATGAGGCCGACGAGTTTGTGACGGGCCCCCAAAGCAAGAAGAGGGGCAATTCGGGGGACCCTAACTCGGGTGCTGCGCCCAAACGGCGGCGGAGTATGTCGCCGCTCCTGCGACGACCGCAGACCCCGCCCATCATCACCAACCACGTGGTGAGCAAAGGAGCAGCAGGAGCGCCGGGCCAGCAGGGCCTCATCAAGCCCATCCCACTACTCAAAGGTAATTAGACTGCTAACACACACTAATGAGACTAGGGAGGAGGAGAGAGGGAGGGAGGGAGGGAGGGGGAGAGAAAGGGGGGTTGAGAGAGGGAGGGAGGGATGGATAGAAAGAGAAGGGAGAGAAAAGACAAAGTAGAGCCTGCAGCTCAAGTAGAAAAGTACTAGGAAGTCAGAAAGAGGGGAGGAGGAAAGAAAGAGAGAGAGATGGAGGGGGAGGGATGGAGAGAGGGAGAGAGAGAGGTGGATGGAATTGTAGCAAGAGTCCAATAGTAGAGTGATTTAGTTGTGAGCGTAGAGAAGAGATATTCGAACTGGGTTAAGTGTGTGTGCTGTTCCCCAGTGATAGTTCTTGCCTCTGACTCACGCCGACATGGAGGCACTGAAGTCTTTCACAGGCAGTCTCACAGGCAGCTGATAGCGCAGTGTTGTTTCTCTGTCCCTTCCTCATACCTTTTTTGGCTGTTTGTATTGAGTGGGCCCCACTCCCTCCCCTACACTCATGCTGTCCAAATGCATTGGACAAGCTCAGTCTAGTCTGCTTGTTCAAGCGCATGGAATCAAATATGTATCATTGCCTAACTGCACACCATGACATGGGCAGCAGCTGCGGAGGAAATCCAGTTATCTTTAGCCCCAATCGACGGTGTCAGTGATGCCCAAAGAGGGTTTGGACTAGAGAATAGGCCTTTTTTCTTCCTTCTCCAGTGCAAAGCGAGGATTTACAGTGTGACTGTCTCCTCCTACAGGTGTGGAGGGGAACAGCGTCTTAGGCACAGAGAGCAATGGAGACCGAGGGCCAGGGCCAGAGGCCAATGACGGCTGGCCAGGAGGGGTGGACGGTGGCGGTCCTGCCGGCGTGTCATTAGATGAGAGGGGAGGCGGGGCCCTGAGCGACAGCGGAGACGATCGCTCCAGCATTGACGAGTGTCTGAGCGAGGACGGCTTGGACGAGAGGCCGGTGGAGCGTCCGCAGAACTGCGAGGGCCTGAGTCCCCCCGACCAGGAGGGGGCGACCGACGGCATCAGAGGGGAGAGCGTCCCCGGGACAGTCATCATGATCCCACTGGAGGGCTCCAACGCCGAGCTGCGCTCGCGGGTCATCAAGGAAGTCCGAAAGCCTGGCCGCAGTGAGTATCTCAATCACACACACACACACATTACATCACATTAGTTCTGGACTCGGAGACACACATACACACGCACACAGACACACATACCAAGCATTCTTATTACATGACATGAGGCTGTTTAGACTGAAGTCTCTTGAGGCTTTGTTTCATTGAAATGATAGTGAAAAGCAGACCTTCCCTTGCCAACATAGAAATTGTTCAAAGACTGAAAGACTCTGATGTGCTGAATGCAGAAATGGCTGGTGTGTGTGTGTGTGTGTGTCTGCCAGTTAAAACCTTGAGCCGGACTAAAAGGCTTTTTTCCTCTGTGAGCGTGTTTGACAGTGTGAAGTTGAGTGCATAACAAAGCATTGTGTTGTGCTGTATACACGGCTTAAGGTTTGATATTGATCTTGCCGGTGGGTCTTAGCTTGTCTGTAAATGTGTCTGCCCTGTCTGTGTCTGTGTCTGTGCCCAGACTATGAGAGCATCTTCAGGCTGCTGGAGGAGGTGAAGGGGCCTGTGTCCGTGCAGAGGTACTTCATCCACCACGCCATCAAAGAGGCAGCCAGGTGAGTCACAAAGCGTGCCCCTACACACACACATTTTATTTCAGAGAATCAGCCAACCCATTGCATCCATACAAATGACATACTTGAAAAATACAGACAAAGAAATCTGTAGCCTAATAATGACACCATTAGATATCTTGAGTTAGCCAAGTCAGCAGGAGTTAGCATTTTCCTTATGGGTGGACTGCTGTACACACACACACATTGCTGCCACTGTAGTTCAATCCTGCTCAGTTCACCCAGTTCACACACAATAATTGGTAAGTGTGATTTTTCCGTCTCCTCAGATATTTCCTGAGTGGTTCATGTAGTCAGACTGTGGCTGAAGTTGTCGAGTTTTTAGTTGCAGAATCTGGCAGACTCCTGCTTTTCTTTTTTTCTCTTTTCTAAAGAATCTCTGTTTATGGAGGATACCAGGATGTAAACAAAGCCAGGTTAAGTGTTCCAGAAAAGAACACTAAGTGCACCTTGAATGCTTTCCGAGAGAGAGTTTCAGATAGCCTGTATTGTGGCCCATTGTGTCCTGTAAAGGCTGCAGGAGCCAAAAGACATTGAGGTGGCATCTGTTATGCCCACCACCAATCTGGCGCCATGCAGTACCCCTGTGGTGCTACACGGGCACACGCCACCGCCTGTCCACTCCGCTCGCTCGCTGCCTTTCACTCCTCCTGAATGGAGACAACCTCCTGCTGCCCCAAATTCACCCTGACATTTCCTCTCCTCTTGCACATCCTCTCTCTCTCTCTCTGTCTGTCTCTCTCTCACACTCTCTCTCTCCCTGGGTTATCTCCCTGCTATCCCCCACCCATTTCTGTCCTCCGTGACCTCTATCTCTCTCTCTCTCCCTTTGTTCTGCTCCTCACGTTTGTCTGTGTCTCTCTCTGTCTGTCGGCGGTGCAGGTTTAAGAAGCGGGTGCTGATCCAGCAGCTGGAGACGGCTCTGGTGGAGATGGAGGAGAAGCAGATGCTGCCGCCGAGGGTCAACAACAACATCCACGGCAGATAGTGCCACTGCCGCCACCGCCTGTCCTCACCCACCGCCGCCAGCCACCGCAGATAGAGAGAAAGAAAGAAGAGATGGAGAGATGTGTGTACACACACACACACACACACACACACACATAAACATGCAAGACAGAAGGCACAAGGGGAGAGAAGGGGCCACACTGACACACACACATTCACACTGACCCTGATGTGGAGGAAAGACTGACCAATCAGCGGCTCCCTCAGGGCAGAGCTGAGCCCAATGCAAGAGGAGGCAAGATGGGAGACAGAGGAAGATTTTTTTTTTTTTTTTTTTTGAAAGCAAGGGTCACACTAGTTTAAGTTTCTTTTTTGGAAAAGGATGGGGGGGGGGGTGTTCTGAAAAGTCATGAGACATTAAATCAAGACTCACAGCTACTGTAGTCTGTTTGTGAACCAGCTGACCACACCGATCCTGTATCTAAAGATACACACACACACACACACACACACACACACACACACACAGACACACACTCCAGATGGTAAAGAAGGATGCCTAGTGTCCTCAGAGCTTCTAAGAAGCCACAGGTAGGGGATGGGGAGTTTTGTTACATGCAGGTGGGGAAATAGGAAATGTCCCAATGTCAGATGTAGTGTAGTATGATGCCTGTAGCTTTTCATCGAGCCACAGGTGTCTCTAGTCCAAAGGGGTACTTACTGGCCAAACACCCAAACAGCTGATGTGTTCTACACCACCTACACAGCAATAATCACAAGAACGGCAGGATTGGCTGAGGGATCTCAGCTTAGTTTCCTGAATTGACACCACTTGAAGTTTAGTGTGGCTGTAAGCTTGCAAGGTAGGGAGAGCACCAAGCTAGTTCAATAAACAATCTGAGGCCCACATGAAAAGTCTACCTCAGTCTGAGATGTGGAGTCCAATTTTGTGCTCTGGGATAAAGGTATGATTAACAGAGAGTTCCTGCAAGTCCAGTTGTCTATTGATTGAAGGCGGAAGATCTTAAAAAGACTGTTGCTCTTTTTACAGCCTCCTCCTCACATGCAAGCAGTCCTTTAAGCAATAGTCTCTGAAGAACACTGGCTCTACAATGAGGTTCAGCACTTAAAACAGGTTGGTAGATGTCCATGAGGACTAGAAGGACAGAGTGGGGAGTGGGGGTGACGACATGTGTTTTGGCTTGAGCTGAGCGCACGTTGCGCTCGGGTCTACAGAACTTTCATTGTCTTGCCTCAGAAACGGTCCAACGTGGCGGTCCAAACTATCTGCAGCCCCCATCACGTCACCTGTTCCTTGAGGGGCAGCTGCAAGGCGTTCATTTGGCAGTTCAGAGTCATTTGTGGGAGGCCATGATAGACTCCCAGTTGTTGTTCCTTGAGTTTGTTTTTTGAATAGCAGATGTATACTACTTTTAAATGTTCATAAATAAAATATAGATTATTTTTGGATGGTATTCTTACCAGAACCTAAAAATGAGAATATTTTAAAAGTTGTATAAAACATTTTGTAAACTGTTATATATAAAAATCTGAAAATTTTATGATTTTTTTAAAGAAACAACAAAATAAACACGAGAAAGTTCTGACTCTGTGTGTTTGTGTACCACTGTAGACTTCAAACTGCTTTATGTACTTTGTCTTTCTCTGCAAGTGTATCACAGTTAACTACTTTGTCTCTGTTGCATGGTACCTGTTAGGGCAGGTATGTGAATGAGAGGCCAGACTAATTAGACTTAAGGGCCACAGTCCTTACACATCACAGTGCAAGTGGAAATGACTCACCTGTTGAAAGCTACTTAACTTTGTGGATAATTTGCATTTCCTCATTAACTAAGGGTGATATTCCACAGCCTCAACAATCGATGGGGTGGTGCTTCTCATTTTCCCATTGCATCCACTGCTGCTTCTCAGCAATGACTCACAAAGGTATACAAATTGGTAAGGACAAGAAAACACACAGGAGACAATGAATGGTGTAAACATCGCCAGAGAAGGTTGTTCAGTTACAAATTCTTCCATAAAATTTCAGAATTTATTGTTTTTAAGTTAAAAATGTAATAACATAAAAGTGAAACAAAATTACAAACATTCTTCCCAATATGCATGTACCATTAGTCTCCATTACGTGTTCACAGTATCGTTAGCGTCTGTGCTAAACAGCCTTCCACTCATGTTTGTCTCAGCCTTTCTACATATCAATGCATTTCCATGACCTCAGGTTTTTATTGCATAACAAATTGAAATCCAGACAATGATGAACATGAATAAACATAAATACACTGTATGGTCCAGTGGCCATCCCCTCATTCAGGTGCATGGCCAGGAAGAGCATTATTCAGTCAGGATCAGCTGCTCAGCCTAAAATGTGGAGGTTGATGAGAGCTTTTTTTTTTTTTTTTAAACATGAGGGGTTACTGAACCCCTGTGTGAAGCAGATGAAAGAAATGAACCTGTGTGACAATGCCTTTGAAGGACTGGGGATTGGGAAGATTTTTTTTCTTTTCAATCCTTAAGACTCCCGAGCATTAACATTATTTACAAACAAGCTGGGGGGGAAAAACAAGGAGTTGGCACAGTCCAAAGATTTACATGTGGAAATCACTGTTGAAGAGATGCGAATTTATACAGCATATACAACATATGCAGAGAAGTTAAGGACAGGGGGGATATCTGTTCTCTTCTTCCCCCATTCCTCAGCAACCCAGGCGCTCAATGATGCACAAAGTGAGAAAGAGAAAGACAGAGAGAGGAAGAGAGTTGGGCACGGTAGCCCAGTAAAGGCCAGTCTTAATGGAAGTTCTCCAGCTTGCGTAACCGTAAGGGGTTTGAGGGCAGAGCCTGGGGAGCAGTCAAGGGTTCCTGTTCTGGGGGGCGGAACAGCACCCGGCCTCGGTGGTTGAACACATAGAACGAAGGATGATTCCTCAACGTGTCAAACGTCCTGCAGGCAAACATAAGAAAGCTCTATAAAATATCTTTAAATTATCAAAAAAGAAAGTTGCTAGGGGGTCATCCAAAGACCAGGCGAAACTCAAAACAACCACAGATACCATCATTATGCATTCAATCAGGGTTAATTAATTGATAGTCTACTCACTTGTTTTTCAGTTCTGAAGATGCATCCATGTCTTTAAATTCTCCAGCAATGTGAACTATTCCATAACATGTCACTATAAATGCTAACAACGTCTGGAGGACAATCTGAGAGAGAGAATCGAAACATGTTGATATGGAAAAATTTAAGACAGGAAATGTTTAATGCATTTAGTTCAATGTTTCCAACCGTGGGAACTTTGAATGAAATTAGTCCTTACATCAATTGGTAGCGTTTCATTCTCCTTTTCTGTAAGGCGCATGTAGGATCGGTCTGTGTAATAAAAGCAAAGAAACGTGGTCACTAACATGATTTCTGTAGGACGCAGTTCAGGGTCATTCAACATTGTTGGTTTACTAAATCAGAATGAAGTCTTTTCTCTGTTGCTCAATGGCAACTTTATTGCCAACTGGCATTTTCGCAGGAAACGATGTTGAGTGTATCACATCTGCAGGAACCACTTCACGTTACCAAGTGCCAAATTGTGCATAATGCTGAAGAATGATTGAAACGTGTAATTCTATAAAGCTGCTTTCAGACTTCAATAGAACCCTTGGTTAGTTAACAGTTGATTTCTCAAGAGCCCTGTCTCGACTAACGATTACGGCAACGTTTTAAGACTTATTACCAAAGACAATCAACTGAATACAGCAGGTAATTCCCAGCGATCGTTAAGGAGCTAACATTAACTAGCTAGCTATCAACTATAGATTAGGAGCATCTTCTTTTCATTGCCTGTTAGCTACGTCATGCATCAAATCCTAGCACAATAACTTCAACTTTGATTCAAAACACTCACTCAAACAAAATGCACTTGACAGTGCGTTGAAGAGCACAGTTCACACACCAGACATTTACCAAATTATTAAGTCAACTGAAAAGTCTACTGGCTTAAGTATCAACCTATAATCTTGTTCATCTTAGTTAGCTAGTTAGCGAGCGAAGAGCTAGCGCTGAACCGGAGACTAGCTATAGCTAAGCTAACGAGCTATTTAGCGTGGAGGCCTAACATTTAGGGAGAGTTCCTACAAGCACAACTACATCAAAATATGAACTCGGTAATGTTGTTCTTTTACACATTAATACTCACGCTGTGCCGCAGAGAAAGCCGCATGTGCCAGAGCAAAAAGGCCTAAACCAACGACACCTTTCCAAAAGGACGAAGCCATCTTCAAATGAGTGATGTACAAAACTGAAGCGAACAGGGAGTTCAATTTCCGGATTGATTGATATTGGAATTCAAAATAAAAGCCTTAAGGCGTACCCGTCGTCTTAAAACGCAGAAAAAATACACATTAGATGAATAAAAATCATATATGTATCTCAGAAATGTAACAGTTTATTGGAGGATTTGTTTATTGTGGGATGAGAGCCAAATGGTGGAAATATCGCATAAATATGTTCAACAGACTATTATTATATGCGTATTATGAGTGCAATGTTGACAGTAGCAGCAAAATCCATTTGTTTCCTACAGGTGACGCAGTACACCACTGGGCGGAGCGCGACGTTGAATCAGGAACAATCCATACCCCTCCTCTCAACTACAACAGTGGATATTAGCAGCCTAAACGCGCGGACCGCCTATCATAAAGCAATGTCAACATGAGTTCGAGATGGAAAAACAGTGCGAATTGCAGTGCACCAGGGATGTTGTCCCTCTGTGTTTTAGTCAGTCTGTCGATCTGCTTATCCAGAGCTGAGGATAGTGCAATGGACAACATCGTAACAGAGAAGAAGGCTGAGGAAAGCCACAGACAAGACAGTGCCGATTTGCTCATTTTTATCATGCTCCTCACCCTCACAATATTAACCATTTGGCTTTTCAAACACCGTCGGTTTAGATTTTTACATGAAACGGGTCTGGCTATGATATATGGTAAGGGGCTCCCTCGGAGTGGAGATGTCCGATGTCATTGTTTTGCCACCGTCATGTCGTCAGTGAAAGCTAGCTAGCTATCATACGTGTCTGTTGTGAGAGTGCAGGTTCTGTCAGAAGGCTGTATTAAGTAAGCTACGAACCGCAAATAAATGACATTGTATTTAATGAAGTAACGTTAGTGTTTGGCACCGTTTTCAGACCCCTAGCTTATGTTAGTTACAGTTGATCCTTTGAGTAACACGCTATTAGTGATGCTTTCAGTTTCAAACTGTGTTTGAAAAACTGACACTAAATTGCAATAAATTAAAATGCTTATTCAGACTGAATTTAGTGAAAAGAGAAGACATTGGTTTTTCCGCCTATTAGTAGGTAGGAGCTTATCAGTGGTTTTACTAGCTGCGCATAATGCGCGCAGCTCTACAGGTAATCGAATTATACCTGCCAGAAAACTCGGTGAAACCCTGTGTGTACAGTTCGGAAAAGCAGTAGGATAAGAATAAATATCTATATGTGTAAATACTATTTGCATCTGTTTGAATTGTACGGTAATTAATTGCAAGGTTTGTGATTCAATATGCATCCTTTTCTACCAGGGCTGTTGGTCGGTGTGGTACTACGGTATGGCATTCACGTGCCGCGAGACATGAACAACATCACACTGAGTTGCCATGTGAACGCAAGTCCTGCCACATTGCTGGTTAATGTCAGTGGCAAGTTCTACGAGTACACCCTGAAAGGCGAGATCACTGGCAAAGAGATAGGTGATGTGCAGGACAATGATATGCTTCGCAAGGTATGCATGAGATCCGTCTTTTCGTGTACTTCCTTCCACCCTTTACTTCAGGGTCTGTCTACACACACACACACACACACACACACACACACACACACAGTACACACAAGTTTTTAGATAGCTTGTCAACACATCTCATATTTTTCTGTTTCATATCCTGCACTAGCCCATCAGTTAATAGGCTGTGTGGTTATTAAACTATTAACAATTAACTAACTGCATTTGATGGCCAATACAGCATTGGTAACATAACATTTCTCAAAAGTGCACTGGGAAAGGAACACCGTGTCTCCAATGGATCTTTACTAGACATTTTTTGCAAAGAGTTTTATGCTTACCATAAAACTCTTTGGACAGAGTTATGTTTGTGTCATGCACAGTCAGAGTAATGACATTTTGAAGGATCTTTTAAACAATATATTAAATAGGCCTACATTAGTTAATCAGGTTTATCAGACTGTATCAGATTTGTTAATTCAGATGGCAAAACAGCCTCTATTAGACATTGCCTTAGCACCCAAGTAAAGTTTTGCTTTTCAATGAAATGACGTGACTTGATTCAGTCTTTATACAACAAGGACATATGAGTCATCAGCCTTGTGAGTGTTGCTCTGTGGTGACCTAACAAATTCCACACTTTGCGTTCCATATAACCCACACACTCATTTCACCTCACAGGTAACCTTTGATCCTGAGGTTTTCTTCAACATTCTCCTCCCTCCTATAATCTTCCATGCTGGTTACAGCCTAAAGAGGGTAAGAGCTGTTCTGAAAACAGTGGCCTGATAATGAATTTTATCACCTCCTCACGAGGCATTGTAAGAAATTGATTGAATGCTCTGTTCTTTTGGCTTTGCAGAGACACTTCTTCAGGAACATGGGCTCCATCCTGGCCTATGCCTTTCTGGGAACAGTCATCTCCTGTTTCATCATTGGGTGAGTGAATCCTGGGGGTGTTGGGGTGCTCGCACTGACCCATGGGTTGTGGGTCATGGAGCGAAGGTAAAAACGATGTGTGCGTGCGTGTGCGTGTGCGTGTGTGTGTGTGTGTGTGTGTGTGTGTGCGTGTGTGTGTGTGTGTGTGTGTGTGTGTGCGTGCGTGTGTGTGCTGTGTTCCCCTCAGGCTGCTGATGTACGGCTGTGTGACGCTCATGAAGCAGATTGGACAGCTGCACGGAGACTTCTTCTTTACCGACTGCCTCTTCTTTGGAGCCATCGTCTCTGCCACAGATCCAGGTATGGCACTTGCGCCAGGGAGTGGTTGAAGGGGAGTACGTTTGGCCAGAATGGGCCAAAATCCCCTTTAAATCCAGTCATAGAGAAGGATTTCAGAACGTATTACACAACAACTCAAGTATGCATACGATATGTAGATGAGAACATGCTTTTCACATTATTGTGCACACAAGGATGTTATAGCTTCTCACTAAACTTCCTTGTTAAGGAACTTGTTGGGACATGTGGCTTTGTGCCGGTGGCCAAACCACAGATGTAGTATATTGGTCAATAACTCTCACTTGAGCTTTATTGCTTCATTTTGTGGTGAAGTTATTTTAGCTAAGAATTGAGCAAATAAAGCAATATTTCTTGACTGAAAGTATGGTAGCTGATATATTAATAGTGTGGTTAGAATAAGTGATTATAAGACTCTGGTAAACTAGCCATTTTGAAACGGTGCGCTAAAAAAGCTTGAGAGTGAGAGAGCTTAAGAGGGAGAGTTATAACACCCAGTGAAAATTAAGTGTACGCACTATGTCATTGCACAGCATCACATACCCAACAGCCAAACATTTTGCATTGCTTGATTGAAATTCTCCTACTGTCCTCTTGTAGTGACAGTCCTGGCCATTTTCAACGAGCTCCAGGTGGATGTCGACCTCTACGCCCTTCTGTTTGGCGAGAGCGTCCTGAACGATGCTGTGGCCGTTGTGCTTTCCTCGTGAGTATTTCTTCTCAGACCATAAGAAAGCGTAACATCCATCCAGCACTGCAGCAGACAAAGGATGACACTCACTGTTCTGTTTGGGTTCAGTCCTTTGCTCAGAGTCGGGGCTTGTGACTAGTTCCATAGAGTCTAATTATCAGTGAGTGGCCTGACATTTCCCTGTAATTTGCTTATGGTGGAATTAAAAGCCAGTCCCATGAGATAAAACAGACCATGATGACACAGTTAGCCTTTGTTTAGGACAACGCTACAGTTAGAATGATTAGAGAACCCCAAATACTTTCCACTTCCACATGCATTTTCTGTGTATATTAGTGTGAACGACTCTCTCTCTCTCTCACTCTCTCTCTCTCTCTTTTTTTCCCTCTCTCTCTCTGTCTATCTCAATCCCACACACATATGTATAGTACACATACACTCACATTATGCAAATTCTCTAACAAAGTTTTACTAGTACACAACTGTGGTTTTCTAACTGTGTGAAATGACTTGTGACTAACCCATTAACAATGCCACAGTGGACTGGATTGTACCTAGAGTGGCCCTAATGGTTGATTCTGTCCTTCCCTCCCGGGCATGCATCCGTTTTTCCAGAATTCTAATTTATTACGGGAGACACAGTGGCGCGGCGGCTGCACACCATGGCCACGGAGCTGCGCCTCAGTGCGCAGAGGGCGCCACCAATGCCACCAGCAGACCCTTCAATGGGTGCGCTGCACCAGTAGCGCTTAGCTCGTCAGCTTGTCCAGTGGAACCCCCCAGTGAGCGCATTGCCTGGGTCCAGTCCCAGGCTATGCCGAGCCAATCACCCTCAGGCCCGCCTCAGAGCAGGGTTGCCAATTTGGCCAAATTTCCCCCTCTTTGACATTATTATTCACCGCCCTCATTGGCTACTCATTGATATGAACTGGGCCTAGCTACAGAGTGTGGCTGGATTGAGGTGATTTGCCGACTGGTGGGGGTTAGCGTGTGTTTCTTGACTGCCTCTGAAGAGGATGTGCTGTGCTGTCTGCCATGTAGTGATTTCTAACATGTCCGTCTAGTTCCTCCTGGCTCATAAATAGCTTCCACAGAGAGAATCTCCTTTTTACACCCTTTAATGTTGACTCCAAGGTAGTGAAAAGTGCCATCATGCTCTCCCTTACCTTGTTACTGCCACTATAGCCATCTGTGCAAACCTGCAGCAGGCAAAGCTGGAAACAAACAGCTTTTAACAGAAATCCCTGCAATCTTTGACTCAGTAAATATTCTAGCCGTTACTGGAAGGAGGAACTTAGATAATGCACTAGATTGTAGGTGTTCCACTTCTGTCCGTGTTGAACCTGTTTAAACGCTACTGTTGTTTGGAGGAGAGATTCCCCAAACTGATATCCCCTAGAATCCCTTAGCGATTGTCAAGGCTCAGTAGCACTTTGCTTGTGTCTGTGCTTTTATGGGCTGGAGAGAAATAAAAACTCCCTCTAGCTGTACTGTTAAGTAACATCTTGTGATAGCTTCAAATGATAGCTTTGAGTTGTCAGGCATCATAAATGAGAAAGTGGGCCAAGTGGGTGCTGAATTATGTAAACTCTGTCTTAGCTCCACTCTGGAAGTGCATGTGGTTTGCTGTGGTTTGAGCTCCTTTGTCTTCTGGTAGCCATGTTGCTCTATTTTGCAGTAATCACAACCTCTATGAAAGTTGACCTGTAGAAGCGCTGCAAGGTAATTGTATTGTGAAATTGAAATTAATTGAATAGAAGTCCTATCAGTTGTAAACATCTCCACAATCACTTAAACAATAGCCTAGAATCAACCCGCTTTTACCCTGAACGTTTCGCTCTATCAGAGATCAAAATATATGGAGCTCCAGTTCTGTATGAGCAAGCCCAGGCTAGCATATAGCTTCATTCTACAACATACCAGCCATCTGCAGCAGTGTAATGCCTTTCAGCTTGGAGGTGGATTTCCCCCAAATGGGAATTTATGTGTCAGGTAATATTCATTTTTGCAAGGTTGTGACTGTCAACTGTCTCGTGTGTACTTACCTGTGTGTGTGTGTGTGTGTGTGTGTGTGTGTGTGTGTGTGTGGGGACTCTGCACAGGTCCATAGTGGCCTATCAGCCTACGGGAGACAACACCCACACGTTTGAGGCCATGGCCATGGTCAAGTCTTTCGGAGTGTTCCTGGGAGTCTTCAGCGGCTCCTTCGCCCTCGGGGTGGCTACTGGTGTCATGACAGCACTCATATCCTTTACTCCGTTTCCTGACAAGTTTGGAAGAACACCTGCAAGTGGTCATGGGAACACAGGCTTTTAATTTGTATTTAATGTTATTTGAGAGCCGTTTCCAAGGTGAAATGAGGAAGATAACAGAATATGAATGATTAGGAGTGTGTTGTAGAATTGACTGGGATGCGTTCCGATCCCTGTATTAGATGTTTGGGTGTGTTGTATAGATCCCTTCTCTCATTAGGAGCCATGCCATGTTTGCTCCTTGACTCTGGCTCCACGTCACCAAGTTCACCAAGCTGCGGGACTTCCAGTTGCTGGAGACGGCCCTCTTTTTCCTCATGTCCTGGAGTACCTTCTTGCTGGCCGAGGCTTGTGGCTTCACAGGTAAGCCTTTTTTTTCTTTTTTTAAGATAAATGTATCCACATCCCACCCCACTGAGGCCAGGTACAGGACATGAATCTCATGCCTAATGAAGCCTGTTGCTGGCAGGTGGAAATGCTGCATTACATGGTTTTAATTCAATAGATTAAGTTTCTTTCATAGAGTCTCACTCTCACCTCTCACTGCAGTAGCCACTCCTTCACTCGTTCCTTCCGCCCAGAGGGCAAGAACAAATGATTAAGCTAACCTGGAAAACATTCAGATCTGTAAACCAATACATTTAAACACCCTGGCCAGAAAACAATGCAGATTACAGATAACATGACACCACCACAACCCTAGGCTCAGAGTATTTGCCTTGCCTCACACTGGCTGTAGCTGCCTTTGGTATGGTTCTCACACACACACACACACACACACACACACACACATACACACACACACACACTGGCCTTAGCTTCCTTAGGTACGGTTCATACACAAATACAAGCATTGGCCGTAACTGCCTTTGGTGTGGTGCATACACACACACGCTCTCTCTCTCTCTCTCTCTCTCTCTCTCTCTCTCTCTCTCTCTCTCTCTCTCTCTCTCTCTCATACACACACACACACACACCGGCCTTCCTTGGCTGCATTTGGTACGGTCCCAAGAGGAAGGCTTAGGTAGTGTTTCTCCCTACCTGTGTTCAGGTAATAGTAATGGATCACTCAGTGTGTGCTCTGGTGCCCTTTGTGTTGACAGGTGTTGTGGCTGTCCTGTTCTGTGGAATCACGCAGGCCCATTACACCTTTAACAATCTCTCACCTGAGTCTCAGGACCGGACCAAGCAGGTAAGAGTCCTCACTTGTCCTCCCCTCCCTCCTGTCAGTCGCTTCATCTACTGGCACCATCATGCTCCTGAATTATGAAATTATTGACAAGTTTAGGCAGTGCATGGAAATCAGTGGAGCCATGGAAATGCATGTAAATCTGCTGTATGAAAATATGTTGGGCAGTGCAGCAAAACAAGCTTTTTGTTCCTTTTCTTCTTTTCTGTCTCTTTCCTTGTGCTCATTATTGTTGTGTTATTGCATGATATGATTTTTTAGATTTCATGACTAATTTTTAATTAGCTGCTAGTGTTTTTCTGGACTCCTATTGAACTGAAACTAATTTAAGTAATTTTTTTTTGCCTTTAGTAGTTAGCGTCATCTACTGTTTCGCTATTCGCCCTCGAAGTGGTTTGAAAATGTCTCCGTTAGGCATTGGCTCAGTTTGGGGAAGAGGGATATGGGGTGATTTACATCCGATATTTCCTTCAAGGCTTCCCCACGCTAACGCTAGCACTGGCACTGGCCCAGCATGCTGGCATAGTACACTGTTCTCTGCTTGGGACATTCTATCCGTTTCCATTCCATTGTTTTCAGCACATCATGCCAAACACCAGCAAAGTGCTGCTGATTCTTTTCTATTTTTGTCAGCACAACGGAGTAAAAGCCTTTGTTTATTTATTATTTTTCAGTCAGGTTTAAAAATAAAAAAGTAATCATGTGCCAGAGACAGAAGATGCTGTGGTGCACTTGTGGTGGTGCTGGTGTTTGTGGAGGCCTTTAGGTAAGCAATAGGTCTCAAGCAGCTTTAAGTACGGATACACATGCCTGACTTACAACCTAAGTGCTATGCATACAGTAAGTATGTAGTGATTATGGAGAGAGAGAGAGAGAGAGAGAGAGAGAGAGAGAGAGAGAGAGAGAGAGAGAGAGAGAGAGAGAGAGAGAGAGATTGCCGTCTTACTGTATAAAGGCCCTTTATATCCAGTAGTTCACAAACATGCCCAAGCCAAGCGCAGTGCAGAGCCACCATGGTTGTAACCAAAAGTTAACCAGTAGTAACCATATCACTCCTTTTCCTTCTTTGCAGCTGTTTGAGCTCCTGAACTTCCTGGCCGAGAATTTCATCTTCTCCTACATGGGGCTGACGCTGTTCACCTTCCAGAACCACGTCTTCAACCCCATCTTCATCATTGGGGCTTTCGTATCCTTCACACGGTTCTCTATATACTGTAGTATGGTTCTCTATATACAGTACAGTAGGCCTGGGTCACGGTGGCTTCTGGAGCTCCAACTCCACACAAGAGCACAGCTGAATAATGGGGCTTAGTGAGCTCTCTGTGTGGCTACTGCCATGCTGCTGTGCAGGAGACTGTTGGACAGACTGTGAAGGGGTGTTGATGGAGAAGCCTGAGGGGATTGAGTTTGAAACAGAGACGTGAATGGTCCTCAGTCTGACTTCGCTTCACACTGCCGCTGGCTGCACACATGCCTAAGAATACCCCAGCGCTGCTGTACTCAACCAAGGCTGGGGTGTTGAGTGACATGTTGCGGTCAGCATCCCAGCATTGCCAACACGGAGTTTCCTACGGGGTAGAATCTTCTAGAATAGCGTCCTTATGAATGGGGCCGCGGGCGCAGCAGGAAGGACAGAGAGGCATGGTCTGGGTGGAGGGCAGGGGTTGGCAGCTGCTTGTGTTCGCTTCCTCTTTTTTGGGTTTCTCCTTAACTACCACCCCCTCCTCCACACACACACACACACACACATACACACACAGCTGTCTATTTTTGTGGGCAGAGCAGCCAACATCTACCCCCTCTCCTTCCTGCTCAACTTGGGCCGCAGAAACAAGATCAGCTCCAACTTCCAGCACATGATGATGTTTGCTGGTATGTACTGTACTGTATGTATGTATGTATGCACACAAGAAAAATAAGCCCTACTCCACATACTGTGCACTTAGACCGCTATTCTCCTGGGTGCTTGCAGTAAGTAAAAAAGTGCTTAGCTCCATGCAGGCAGCCAACACAAATGAGTTTGGGAACAGAAACCCAGAGAAACTCTTATGTTTCCTCTTCGTGTCCATTTCAATGGGGCAGAAATCCAAACAAGCTCACTACTCCTTAAATTATCCACATAACATTTACAAAGTATGACAGAGTGTTGAGGCTAGCAAAAGTGCACAGTGTCTGATTCTAGAAAGTCCTGGAGTTGTTTTGGTGTGAGGATGGATGGGCCTCCTGGGGCGGTAGTTTGGCTGGGGAAAGAAACACGTTTGAAATCTTGTTGAGTTTAACACAAGAGTGTGTTCTCACTCAGGACTGCGTGGTGCCATGACCTTTGCCCTGTCCATCCGCGACACGGCCAACTACGCACGTCGGATGATGTTCACCACCACGCTGCTGGTGGTCTTCTTCACCGTGTGGGTGTGCGGAGGCGGCACCACACAGATGCTCTCCTGCCAACGCATACGGTCAGTCACTGTCCAGCTGCTCACTCCAGAAAGAGCACCCCCTTGAGCCCATCCAGATTTAGCCTCCAGGGGGAACAAAGGAGCTAATGTTAGCAAATGCATTCCACATAATGAAAGATAAACATGGCTAATGGCACTAGAGTAAACCCTTTGGCATTTCAGTCATGTGTTGTTCTGCATCAGGTAGAACAAAGCCTATCTCGGTTAATACATTATGTTTTTAATCTGCAGTGTGGGCGTGGATGCAGACCAAGATAACTCGGTAAGAGCTCCCTGGATAATATGACATATTTTACATATTAAGTCTATTTCATTTAGTAAAGTATAGATTCAATGTATGGCTCATTCAGTGTAACATATATTCAGTATAATAATAATGGTAATAATAATTATAGTAGCTTTTGAAGATGGGTGGTCATGTCATGTGTGATTGATGGATTGCTCCTCTGCTCAGATCGGCCCAGATGGCATCGAGAGACGCAGCACTAAACAGGAGAGTGCCTGGCTCTTCAGGATCTGGTACAACTTTGACCACAAGTATCCTTTACGACTGACCATCCATTGGCCATTGGCTGCACACACTGGAAAAGGTTTCCAGTTTTACAGTGGTAACGCCCCTTGCACAGCCTCCAATCCAGTGTGTACAGTACAGATGTACCTTACACGAGGTGTGTTTGGGGTCCGGTCTACATTACACTGGAAATAGTATAGTAGTATAAATAATAAAGTATAGTACACTATATAATATAGTATTGTACAGTCCAGCAGCACCTGGGAAGCACTCAGGGGTAACGTAGCTGTAACATATCCAGTGTAGCCTCCCTGTTAGTGTTGCGTCGGCCTTAACTGTGTGCTCTCCAGCTACCTGAAGCCCATTCTGACTCACAGTGGTCCTCCACTCACTGCCACCCTGCCCGCCTGCTGCGGCCCCCTCGCCCGCTGCCTCACCAGCCCCCAGGCCTACGAGGTGAGGGAGCTCACATCTAGTCCGCAATCCACCTCTTCAGATTATAATCTGGGCTAGTCTTTCCTAACTGCATCCTGCTGGTTCTCCGTGTTCTCTCTCCACAGAATGAATGCCAGCTAAAGGATGACGACTCGGACCTCATCCTGAATGACGGTGACATCAGCCTGACGTACGGTGACATCACTGTGAGCACAGACGCCAGCGGGGCTCACACGAGCTCCCGTCCCTCCGTGACAGCTGCCAACTCGGACGAGCTGGACCGCGAGCTGACCATGGGCGACCACGAACTGGTGATCCGCGGGACCCGTCTAGTGCTGCCCATGGACGACTCCGAGCCCTCGTTCCATGGGGACATCCAGCACCGACGCACCGGAGCTCTGAGCTGAGCTCTGATCCGGCACATTCTACCACACTCCTCTCTTTCTCTCTCATCCCTCTCTCTTTCTCTTTCCTTCTTCTATCTCTCTCTTCCTCATTGCTCTATCTCTCGCATCTCTTGACTGATGTCTCTCCTCCTCTCCTCTTCCTCCCCTCTCCTCCTTTCCTTTCTGAGTTTGATCAAGTGGCTGGTTTGATGTCTCTACCTCATTCTTGTTTCTTGTTTGACTCTCCTGCCATCTCTGTCGTGTCAGTTGTTACTTTACACTCTCTCTCTCTCTCTCTCTCTCTCTCTCTCTCTCTCTCTCTCTCTCTCTCTCTCTCTCTCTCTCTCTCGGGTGTTACAACCAGACCACATAGCTTCACCCAAAGCTTTGTCCGAATGGTGCATCGGGCCTGAAGCATGTGTTTGATCTCTCCAAGCAAAAATCACCACCAGAACAAGCTTAGCTGATCTTCTCCTGTCTGTATAGCAAGGTGTAAAATACTATCAACATGATATGCATGCCTTTGGTGTGCGTACGTATGCGTGTTTGTTTGTGTGTTTGTTTGTGTGTGTGCGTGTGTATTTTCAAGTGTGTGTGTGTGTATGTGTGTGTGTCTGTGTGTGTGTCTTGACCATCATTTAATTTCGAATCAAGCGTGAGGTATCTTGCGAGGGATCCCATTAGGCTTGTGTTGTTGGTGGCTCTAATGCTGTCTACTGCCTTCTCTGTGCAACAGTTGAATCAGAGGCATGAATTAGGTGGCTCTGGGTTGGCTGTGCAGTCACAATCAAGTGCCTGACTGAATGTAGGTTTTTCCCTTCCCTTCGAAAAGAAAATATACTCTTCCCGCCACTAGGGGTCAGCCTTGTATTTGGGTACTGAGTTTCTCCTGTTGAAATGGTTTGGCTAGGAACAGGCTGTATGGTGGTGATGGCACACTCTTAGCTTAGCACAAGTCTTGGATCTAACATTTGACCTTTGACCTCAGACTGTGTGAGGGTTTTTACACCTTGTTATATAACCTGATGTTGCTCACAGCACACAGAAGGGCTGTTGTTCTAATTTAGGGATGTTGAATTGGAGGTAGAAGTGGCAAATATTGGGGGCCATTTTGTTGTCTGTCAGTGTACTAACTTCTAACTTTTGAAAGCCTCAAAATATTTTTCTATTCATTTTGCCATGCAGCAAAAAAAGAAAAGAAAAGAAAAAACCTACTAAAGTGGCAGATATCAATGAAATGATGAATGTCTGACAATGCGCTCTGTGTTTAATATTTAGCACCAAAACACTGTACAGTACAAGCACCATGTTGCTAAATCCACTGGTGGATCCTGCTTTTTGTAAAGTCCACTCTGTGCTTTCCTGTGCTATCCTTCTGATCCAGCTTTACTCTTTTTCAACAACAAGCAAAACGTGATGAATCCAATTTTGCATAACCTCTGAAAATAGTCAGTCGCCCTAATAATATTCTAGAATACTTCACTTTTAGTCAGATCACTGAAATTATTATTTCTTTTTTGTGCTTGGAACTGAATAACCTATTTTATTTATTCTGGATTTGTTTTGCATGAAGTGTTGGGTGGAGAAGCTTATTTGACTTCGGTACCGACAGGTTTATGATGTGGAGCAATTCAGCTGCAGTGAATCAACAGAGAGTCTCATTAGGGGCAAGATCAGTGTAAGTGTGTGTGTGTGTGTGTGTGTGTACGCACAGAGGACTTCAGCTGTACCTGTCTGTGCTTCACTCATGTGGGAACATTAAAAGGGACTTTGAGACTCTCCTAACTTAGGATGCTAGATGCTAAATGATGGAAGTGATCTTGTGGGGCTCTAGAGATGGACAGGTTTGTATGTGACATGTGCACCTTTGAGCGAGAAAAGGACAGAGTAGGCCCAGAGGAGGGGTTAGGTCTACATAGCTTGCTTGCCAATAGTTTGCTCTCACTGAGAACATTTTTAGCTGAGCGGAAAGACTGATGTTCAAAGCCAAGAGATAACAGAGCCAGAACAACTTCACTGTCTGTCATTAGACTGTGTAAACAGTCTGTGCCTGTCTGCCTGTCCCAGAAGCCTATCGGAGTCGTGGCTGAGTCATGGCTGAGTTGTGGCAGAGGGTCCCGGGACCGCTAGCCGAAGTGAAGCTTCTGTGAGAGCCCACAGATCTGAGAGCTAATGGGGATGAGTTGTGGAACACATATGGCCCAGACTTGTACTGTATATGGCTTATATCACCTGAGACTGAACTCCTATCTTGAGAAATGTGAGGAAGACTTTCTTTATTGTCCACAACCTTGAGACTGCCAGTGTATGCTCAGGGTTTGCCTGGAGTGCGGTCAGAGACAGGGTTTTACGGCATGATCATGTGACCTTTTGACCTTGAGAGAGAGAGAGAGAGAGAGAGGTCAATGTTTTAGGTGCTCCCAGCTGCTCTTGTGTGCTAAGCCGAGAGACATCAGCAGGGCTGTTGTGGAAGAGTGGAGCGGGAAGTGTTGATAGGGTGGCATTGCTGGGGTTCTGCAATGCTATTGGCTGAGCAGGGAGTGGAGAAAGGGAGAGGAGGAGGTAGGGAGGCAGTGGGGGGAGTGTTTTGGGGGGGGGGGGGTGAGGGCTGTCTGTAGCCCTCCTCACAGTGTTATCTCCTGCTGTGCAGGAACTTAGTCGGGGCCGATGCATGGTAGTGTTTTTCTTAGTCCCATAAGCATGCCTCTTGACATCATAATGTGATGGATTTTATTTGTCTTTTTGTTGCTCATATTTGTTGTTATTTTATTTTATTTTATTTTATTTTGATTCAGGTGAATTCTGTCCAAATTGAAGGGGATGTGAAAGCATTGAAGGTGTTTAATCTTTTTGCACTTTTTGAGCTTCTGTTTGCCTTTTTTATGATGAAAAGCAGAACCTGCGCTGATGTATGGCACAGGCTGGAGAAAGAATGACAATAAATGTATGTCTAGTTCTGTAGACAAATCTATGTCTAGTTGGAGTCTGGTCTACAGTACTGTACATGTGTGGCTAACTGTAGACAGGTACATGGAAGCCAGGGATTGAGATTATAATCTGATAACTGAATGGAAGATGAGTTTTGTAAGAATACTCTAAAGAAATAATCTGCACAGGGATCAGAGGTGAGTTGCAGCTATGGTTTCCCAACACTATTGAGTGAGCACTAGAGTACTGAGAAAAAAAGCTCACAATTCTCTTGATTATGGACCTTTCATATAGACTCTGATTCTTCTGTATGTTTAATGTATTTTAAGATGTGTATATTATTGTATTCTCACCGAAATCATGGGAAGAGTTAGAATGATCTGTTTTTATGGCCATAAGGGTCCCAATGGAAAAGTCTAGATTTGTTCTCGGACCTGAAAATCCTTTCAGTTGATAACACTCTGACCCTCAGCCTGGTGTCTGTAAACCACAATCACACAAACACCCTCTTTAGGATGCACAGGTGGACGATGGCCTTCCCTACCTTTGGTCCGGCCTCGTCTGCTCCGGCCTCTTCCCCCCTCTATAGGTACAGATGAAGCTAGCTGCACTAGAGCCCAGAACATTCCAAACAGAGCCTGTCACGAAGCTAAAGTAAGAAAAGAGAATAAACTGTAAAAAGTCATCCTGTCTAGCTGATGGTGGAGGCCACATATGCTGCTTTTCCCATCAGGTCTTTTGTTGTTTTGTTTGTTTGTTTGTTTTTTATTTGTTTAGAGGGTGACTTCTAATTGGCTTAAATGACTGGTCCAGAGTAGCCGGAGGAGGAAAATTGAAGAAGTGTGTTGAGACTGTATGGCTCTGTGTTGTAATCGGTGCGTAGCTGTGTGTTTGGTCACACTCTGTGCGGACTCTTGTCCCCCCTGTGTTGAAGGTACTTGACTGTTTACATGGCTGTACAGTAAATACTTTCATCTGTTCATGTGTGTGCAGTGGTCAATAAACAAAAAGCCTGTGCTTTCGTTTAAAAAAAGCAAACAAACTAATGGTGTCGGCTCTTGTGTATTCCATTGGTGACATCATGTCTGGTCTTAGTTTAGTGTGCAGCTCTCACTGATTTGGCCCATGTGAGACGGAGAGGTCTGTCTGTCTGTCTGTCTGTCTGTCTGTCTGTCTCCAGGCATGGAGAGCGATGGGAAGGAGCAGTAAGAACCTCTTCCTGCCTGAGTTTGGAACACAACAGAAAGCCGACAGTTGTCAAGAATTAAACTCTACTGTACCTCATCCAAGTGTGTCTTATCTTCATCCTCCTCTCAGCTTTACTTCTCCTCTGCTCAGACTTTTCCACAAGCTCATTGTTCACAGTGCTGAACTGTGAGAAGAGATGCTGTCTTCCCAGCACAGAAAGTCATTAGACTTGCTGTTGTATTAGACAGTTTGTTCTGTTCTCTTCTGACAGTTTTATTCGAGAGACCCACACAGAGAGTCAGTACTCTTCAGTAAGTCCCCTTTCCAGACTTACTGTAACTCACCATTCATAACCCATCAGTAGAACAGGGCTTTAAAGCACTACAAATGATTTTAAGAAATCCTTATAAGGATAGGTAGTAGAAGAAGAGCACATATTTTCCTTACTAATCGTTTTTCAAATATGTAGTAATACAGTGCACACCAATAGACTTGAATGGAAACCTGGGGAAATCCCTGCTCATCTGATAGCTCTGTGGCAGACCATCTTAAAGTTGCTGGCCCTCTGTTGATGTGGAGATGGTCTGCTTCCAGTAGAGTGAGGATGACCTCAAACCAACACACTCCTGTACTCTAGTAGCAGAGGTGGAGGAGGTAGAAAGAACAGTTTGGCTAACATAATGTGCCTAATATGGTCAGAAGCCGACCCAAGAATGCATGTTCACCAAAACAGTGCAGGGAGGAGCTCAAGACTTCCAGCCCCTTACAATCTCCTCCCATTCCTCCCTTCAGGCTCTTTGCATCATCATCATCATCATCATCTACTTGGTTAGTGTGTGCTCCAGAGCCCTCAGTGCAGCAGAGCCCTCCTCTCATAGTGAGCTGCCTCTCTATGGCTCATAGTAATGTAATGTAATAAGTTGAACAAGCCGACTCAGTAAATCAGCCCCACCCAGTGGAGTATGAGTCTCATATGAGCCTGATTTACTGAGTCGGCTTGTTCAACTTGCCTGGCTAACTGGCCAGGACTTTTATCACTGGGCACATGCCCATCTAGTGGGCATCACCGGACAGTACTGACTCCCAGTAAATAAGCCCTATTTTCCCCCAGAACGCATTGTGTTACGCCGGCCAATCACAGCCAAACCTACCCATAGACATTTCAGAGAGAGAGGGGAGCTACTTCAGGTATAGGGTGACTACCTCCGAATAACATTTCCATAGGAAAAAGTGAAAAACAGTTGCTTTAAAATCTTGTCTAACATAACGACTAACACTAATCTCTGTATATAGCCCAGGCATGTAGGCCTATATTTTCAGTTGACCAATAGGTGTAGGTGTTCTGACTGAGAGCCACTTGCTTGTTTTGGTCTAGGACCTTGTCCATGCCCAAAATTATTCATAACCTTTCTAAAAACGATAGGCCTATTTAGTCACCATAATAGACACTCAAATTATTTCATATTTCATAAATGATGAAAAAAGGACAAACAGTATATAGTAATAAGATAATACTTAATTCATCCAGTCGGAAATTCAAGGAATGTGGGACAAAG
This sequence comes from Sardinella longiceps, assembly GCA_027497455.2. Classification (NCBI taxonomy): domain Eukaryota; kingdom Metazoa; phylum Chordata; class Actinopteri; order Clupeiformes; family Clupeidae; genus Sardinella; species Sardinella longiceps. The sequence continues at coordinate 3,408,808 of JAODXP020000030.1, forward strand.
GCTCAATTCCCGCACAGTTCCACAGTGAAATATAGTGTTTCTCAAAGTTGAGATTGCTTCCAAGGTAGCACACTCGCCTTGGAATTTGTACACTTCAAAAACAAGGTTTCATCGGTGCATCCTTGAAAAATCTATGAACAAAGGCCTCTGTCCTCGCTAGAATTTAGAAGGATCCTTGTCATTGGAACAGTACTTGGCGACAGACAGAATGCAGTCCAAGCATGCTTCCTCGACTTTGAGAAACACTCATAGACTAGTGTAATAGTCTACGGTATTCAGCAATGACAACTGCATACTGTACAAATCAGAGGGTCTATTGTAATGCTTTTATTTCAGAGATTTAAGGATCCAAAGATTCCCACAGCATATTTAAACATCTCTGCTCAGTGGTTTGTGAAAGTGTTACCCATAAAATGGCCAATTAGAAATTGTTGACAGCAAGGTTTGGATTTCTCTGGTCTTTCATTGATGTAGCCCTTAAATGGTGTTGATACTGCCATCCCTAGTATCCATCATTTCATGAGAGGGCTAACAACCCCATAGCCTGGAGCTTTTTATGCTGGTCTGTTCCTTGATCATTTGAGGACACTTGAATTTCACCATGATTACACGCTGATTCACAAAACTCTGTCCAGTAGTCTAGGGGCATACATTCCCAGCTAGGTCATCCACAGATGTTTTATTTGAAGCATGACTTACAAAAATGTTATTTGCTAGTCCCACATGGATTCACCCAACTGAGGGCTGAGAGGCTGATTGGACCGACTCTGTAAAACTATTTCTACCACTTTCCAAGTTGCTATGCAAGTGTTAGATAACATAGTCTGATAAATGTCCCTGCTTCTTGTTGGAGTGTCGAGTCAAGATCCTCAGATGTGTTTACAGTCATTTGCTGTGAGACATAGAGCTTGTTTACTGAAACAGAATGGTGATCCTCCTCTAGCACAATTTAAGTAGAGGTCGGACAGAGTGTTTGGATCTGGTCCTTGTCTTCCTTGGTGAGTGCGAGAGAGTGAGCCCACCAGGGTGCCACTGCAACTGCCACCCCCTAAACACACACACGCGCACACACACACACACACACACTCCCCTAATTTCTTCTCTTTTTTACATCAGCAAAGAGGGAGCTGTGTTCCCTGTGCATAGTTTCTTCCTGATGCTGGAAACCCAGACACCCATAAAATTGGATGGACTTGCACTCCATCATGGCGAATGGGCCTTTGTTTCTAGCTGTCAGCAACATGACATCAGCATATGGGAATGTAAAAACTAACCAAAGGAATTTTTATAATTATTTATTATATTATTATTATTACTTAATCATTATAAAAAAGTGGATCAGATGGTTTAAAAGTATAAAAAAAGCACTTTTCAAAACATGTCTATTGCACATCAAATAATGCACTGATGATAACCCATAATCCAACAGATGCACTTCTAACACTAGCTTTCGGAGCAGGCACTGTACACTGTTAAATAGTTATGCTAGTGTGATATACCATCAGTAGAACCTTTGCAAACAGCTGATTTACAAACCTCTTGTGTTTATCCAAAGTCTATTCATAAGCTTATTAGAAAACCCCCTAGTTGAAGTTAGGGAGGACTTTTTAGTTCAGTAGCTGCAACAATATGGGTAAGAAGAGGAGCTTAGCTATAGTTTATGATTGGTGGAATATTCTTTGCCACATTCTGATGTTTCTTTGGTGTCTCTGAGGTGATTTCAGGTTTAGAGGTCAAGAATCTCACTTCAGACACTCCTGTGTATTCACTGTGACTCTTAGCATGTGAGGGTAGTCCAGTTTTGACTTCGACCAAGATCACCATCTATTCCAGTTAGCCTATATTTCAATTTCATTGTAGACCTCTGTCCCAACTTCTGGATGTCCATAGCCTATTAATGGGTTACCACAATTTAAAAGGCACAGGCTTTTCAGTGAAATGTGCTTTAGACAAGGAGTATTATTTTAAGAGGTAGCCTATAAGTTGATTTCTTGTTACGGTATGAATTGTAATAGGTTGCCGGTAGCCTGCTTGGAATAAAATGCCTTTCATATGGTTACGATTCTAATGAGGTAAAAATTTGGTCACATAGCCTAAGTGCAGCCCCAGCTAGTAAATTCCTGTTGAAGTCATTGTTGATATGAACGTAGCGGGGATTGGATCACATCCTGGAGTTTTCCTCCCTCTCCCTCTCCCTCTCCCGAGCAGACTTTTAAAGTGCAGACAACGCGCAGATTATCTTTCAGCGGACAAAACCAACGCACGCACCAGTGCAGGGAGAACAGAGGCACATACCGTCATCACAGTTTCCTTCTACCGGTAAGTTTCTTAACCACAATGGCTCTGAAGACATATGTTTATTCCAGATAACCTACCAAAGAACTTTTTATTTCTTCCAATATAGGGCAAAATTTGTTTATTTATGCTGTCAATCAATCTGACACATATTTCATTTAGAATTAAATAGGCCTATGCTTTCCCTCAAAAAAATAAAAATAAAATAAAAAAAATAAAATGAATCTGAACAGAGGACTAAATGGCAAAACTTTTTCTCCAACAGCAAACAACAAAGGACATAGCCACAATTTAAAACATGTTTGACCAGCAGTACAGTAGGCTATGGGTTCTATTTCTGACCATCAGAAAGCCTAGCCATAGTGACGAGTTTAGAGACACCTGCTTTATGTGATCTTGACAACACCTTCAAAGCTTTAACCTGCTTTCAGACATTGGCCATATTAGATAATTCTGTTCTTCCTGTTTTTCATTCAGTGAACTTAAAACAATAACTTCTGGTCAGTGAACCATGGAAAATAGTAAAATGCATGTTTATGGCACTTGGCGTCATTTCAATTCAAACTATTATGGTTGTAATTAGGCCCTATTTTGTCATATTTTGTCTGGGAAGCTGTTTGCTTAGCATAGGCTGTTGAAGGAACACTGTGCAGTTTGTCCTTTATACCTAGTGAACTTGTTCAATAAAAGGCATATATAAAATCAGTCTTTCTAACACTAACATGCTAATGATGTCTGATAGTAAAATAATTAGCAATGTCATATTGTAACTAGGTTGTCTTGTCATGTCTACCCTTCATATGACTACATGTCATCCAATTTAATTTGGAGATACCAAAACAAATTCTCTGATAAAATGTATACCTCAAACAGGTCCATTTAAAACCAAAACATGATATGCCAAAAATCTAAAGGGCTATTTATGTATGTAAATTAATGTCAGTGTTCAGAAAGGGTCATTTAAGGTTGGGCCCCTACAACATTTAAAACACATTAGGTTTCACATAATAGCTTTCTATTGTGTATTCAGCCAGATGCATGACATCACCTTTCCTTAGCAACGCTCCCATACACCTGTAAATCTGCAGGAGCTCCCTGATGGTGTGAGTGACATCATCCTTCTTGGCAAGAGTAGTAACGATGTGTGGGTTGGGTTCAACTCCCATTCATCTCACGGAACACTTCATGTTTGTGTTCTCTTCTAACTGACCTGCACGGACTTGTCCTCAGGACACCGCTCTGGCCGTGTTTAATCTGGCAGAAGGCACAATCCACTCCAGTATACGGTGATAACTGTTAATCCAGAACTCCAGAGCTGTGTACATGAGATTGAAATAAACGTATTGCCTCAGAGCTCAGACAGACATTTCTAAGTGTCTGTGTGTGCCAGCAGCGAGCCATCTTTACAGACTCCTAGGATGCATTGGGAAAGAAGCACATTTGGCAACAGTGACATTTGACACATGGCATGGCAAAGAAGAGAGAATCCTGCTTAGACACATTCAGTGTTTCTCCCTGACCTGTTCATCAGCCAGCCTCTCTCACTGACCACTGATTCTCTAGTCTCCCACTAGAGGGGGCACTAGAGCTCGCTGGACAGCTCCACTCTCCAAACTCTATGCTCTGGCAGGTCCTAATTAGGAAATGTGGCGCTATGGGTGGACTTAAGCATTCCCGACAGTGGAGACAGAGGAGAGCGAAACACTCCTCTCTCTCTCTCTCTCTCTCTCTCTCTCTCTCTCTCTCTCTCTCTCTCTGCCCACTCACAACTACAGATGTATACAAACTTCAGTCTCTCGGTTGGCCAGCTCTCTCTTGCTGTCAGAAGCACCCAGGGTGTGTTGCGCTGTGATAAGGCTGAACTCTCACTCCAAACCACTAGAATGCAACTCTGATGGCTCATTCAAAAGGAATGAAGAGAAAGTCTCAGCAGACAATAACGTCCTGGTTGCCATTGAGGGTTCACTGGCAGTGGTGGCGTCTGCCATGTATGTAGTGGTGTATGACTCCTCACTTTATAAATCTAGTTTGGTGACAGTGGGCTGTTTGGTGACATGTGACAAGGGCTGTTGTGGTCTCTAGACCAAAGCTGAGGTGACTATCTTTGTGTGTGTGTGTGTGTGTGTGTGTGTGTGTGTGTGTGTGTGTGTGTGTGTGTCATTGTGATGAAGGACACTAAGTGGTGGTGGTGGTGGTGGTGGTGGGGACACATAATCCCCATTTGGTGAGACCATTGCTATGCTAAGTCCTTTAGCTAACCTTCAACAGAGGGAGAAAGAGAGTGGGAGGGAGAGAAGAGAGAAGACAGTTTGATTTATAAATATGCAGTTCTCCACGGCACTGACCACCCTTTGGTCCAGCTCCTCAAGAGAGTGGGTGAAGCCTAGTGATGTAAGAATAAATGGGCTTTCTCATACAGAGTCAGTGTCAATGTAAAAATGGCCCATAGGCCCCTGCTGTCAGTAAGTGTGTAAAGACGTTGGCCATAAGAATGGCAGACTGTCAGCACCATGTTGAGAGGTGCTGTAACTGTGTTAGAAGGTCATATGGGAGACACACTGAGCTGCTTGTTGAGTCACTTCTGCATTAATAGCCCCCCTGGAAGATAAGACGGGTTTATCTTTGCCAAAGAGCATCATCAATGAAAGATGGGTGACACAAGCACCTGAGCCCTGAATGACACTAGAAATGTCAACCATATGGATGGTTGATGACCGCTCCGTTTTCTTGTGGTCGACTGTTTTCCTGGCCCAATTTAGTCTTATTTTCACCGTGTCCTTTGCTCTGAGAGTCTGAGAGTCGTTTAGACCTCCAAGAGCTCATAACATCAAACCACATTGCTTTGGATGCTGCTTATCCTATGATGTCATTCTGCAACCCAGACCACAGCTTTGAGTTTTCCCTCTACATGCTGCTGGTGGCCATATGAACTCAATCACAACATGGTGTCTGTGAACAGCAGCTGCAGAGAGAGAGAGAGAGAGAGAGAGAGAGAGAGAGAGAGAGAGAGAGAGAGAGAGAGAGAGAGAGTGAGTTTTAGCCTGAAAGAGAAAGAGAATGTGCAGATTTGGTGAAAAGATAAAGTTGTAAAGAGATCATCCTGTTCCAGAGTGGTGTGTAATATATTAAAAAAGAGGAATTTCCTTCCATGTTCCTTTTTGTCCATGTTTCCTGAGCCCCTCACATTCCTCTGGGTAGACATCACTCTCAACCTCTGCTCTGCTCTTCTGCTCCTCTCACAGGTTACACAGAGCAGGGTGTGTGTGTGTTTGTGTGTGTGTGTGTGTCTGGGTGTTTTCTTCATTCTACTTATTCACTCACTACAGCAAGTATGTCATGCTTCAAAAAATCCTCAATGTGAAACTTCATTTTACTGAACCACACAGCTCTGCAAATAGATTGACTTCTGGTGCAGTGGTTCACATGATGTCACTAACCCCCCTGCTTCCTTTTTACAGTTTATTATGGATCAGTTGTCAAAGCTCTTTCTAGTGATCACTGTCCATCCCAACAGTTGGCTACATTCATTTTGTGTGACAACTTTAGTACGGGGATTGAGACACAACTACAAATTGTAGCCAATTTAATAAAATAAAAAACATGATTCCATTACACCCCCTACATACACACACACACACACACACACACACCCCTCCTTCTTGGTGTTAGGGTGTTTGATCGGCCCCAGTGAGTGTGGGGGGGCTGGGCCCGCCCTGCCAAGGGAGAACACAGACTGGCACGGGCGGCGCTTCAGCACCAGGCCGCAGGGAGACGTGGGAAAACACTCGTAACCATAACCGTAACCGTAACCGTAACCACACACTGAGCTGGACGCTCTTTTCCTCCTCTCATTGGGTTTGATTCCCTCGCTTGCAGCACAGCTCTAAGCCTTTGATAAGGAGGCCCAGCTGGAAATAGCTGCTCTGCTTCTGAGGCTGTTGTGACAGGCCGGCGTGGATCTCTCAGCTCTAGCGGGGGTCAGGGAGAGAAAGCCCATTTGAGAGCGCATAGTTGGAGAGCTGAAACTCCAGCTCCAGTGCACATCCATCATCTCTCCGTAAGCCATTCAAACTGTAGCCCAGATGTTATCCCTCAGTGTGGGATTGGCCATGTGAGACTTAGAGCAGCCTGGTCTGGTCCTCATCAGCCTCTCACTCGCTCTGTCTCACTCTGTGTCTCTCTGTCTCTGGGACTCTCTGTCTCTCTGTCTCTGTGACTCTCTGTCTCTGTGACTCTCTGTCGGCCGTGCAGGAGAGGTCCGATAAGAGCAGCGGGAGACTGTGTGTGTGTGTGTGTGTGTGTGTGTGTGTGTACAGACGCTGCAGGATGAGTAAGCATGGCTATTTCAGGCCCCCATAAGGGCCGGGGCTCGAGGGACAGCAGGTGGGCCAACAGAGCCTCTACATTCCCCCTATATTGTCCATTAGGCCACCAGTCTAATCTCAACACTACACAACAACACAACACAACACAGCTCAGATCAAAACAGGACAGATCAGATGCGCTGGATGAGTGTGTGTGCTATAAATGAGAACAAAGCACAGACACAGCTATGCCCTTTGGCTCACACACACACACACACACACACACACACACACACACACACACACACACACACACACACACACACACACACACACACACACACACACTGCTGACAATCACTGACACTGGGAGGATCAGGTGACTGCTGTAGGAACTTGTGTTGGAAAGCTATGAGTCAAGTTTGAGGCCTTTTGGTTTCTAGCCCAGTTTAATGGAATACTCCAGTGTTTCATTTGGTGTGTTTGTTTCCTGTATTGTGACAGGTCCCAGCAGTAAGCAGCATAGACAGACAGACAGACTGTTCATCAGGTCTTAGAGTAGATGACTCCCAGGACTGAGGGACAGAACCCCTACAGATGCTTACTGGAGCAGATCTCAGCACCTGCAGACTGGAGAGAAAACAGTACAAGTTGTGACAGGAGACAGATACCAGTTTATGAAAGCATTTCTGGGCAAGACATTGGCCTAAGGCCCAATATTAGAACATTAGCATTAGTACTGTACGCTTTTCACATTTCAGAGTTAGAGTCAAAGCAGCACTTTGTAGCCTAGTTTTTGGTGTAAAACTGGAGCCAATACACAAATACAGTATCTTCCAAACATTGGAAACCCTTACTGGCACAGTCAGATGATGCTAATTTGTGTTTGATGGCAATCCAGTGAGCAATGCCATGCTGCACTGCACAGTGCAAATCCTGGATGGCTAGTATAGGAACTCTGTGTTTCTCCTCCACGCCTCATATGCCATCCAGGTACATTTGGAGATGGATCAGAAGAAGATGTCCTATAAAAAGGATATCTCAAATAGCAGTGCACAGTTACATAGTGTTGCCAGAGACGGTTGATCAAACCTCTCATAAATGTAGTATTTTTGGTGTTGCTTTAATTTTGCCCCAGCAGGTGTGGGTGTAACCCAAGTGAGAGGCTGCCTGGTGAAGAAGCCCAAGGTGGGCCCATAGGGGAGACTAGAGGCTCCTATAGAGGCTTGTCCTCCAGAAGGCAGGGTGGCCCTGGCGCCTGTCTGCTCATTCTGCCCCCACAGTGGGATTAAAAGAGTTGAGTCATGATTAGGGTGCTGTCAGATGTTTAGATTTCGTAATGAAGCAGAGACACAACTGGTCATTATGAGCACATGCTTTAAATAAACAACATCAGGCCATATTGTTCCCCAGCCGGCACCATGGGCCACATAAGCTGGAGAGTCTGTACATGGAAAACTCATTTGTGCCAATGTACAACAGGCATGATGGCTGTTTACGCTGGTCAGTAATTACAAGCTTTAGGGCCAGCTTTGTTTACTAGACTCGCCTATTTTTTCTCTGGGCTTCTATGAAGAACAAATGGCATACTGAGACTATATTTGCGGAGACGGACTGGAACGGATCATTTGCCTCCCAGCGTCCATTTCCTGCTGGTGTGCTGCTGGTGCTGGTGTTGTGGGGAAGTCACACTACATTTAGGAGGTGTATACAGAGGAGCTGCCGCTGTTGTTGTTGCACAAGTGTACTTTCACAGACAGCGTTGTGCCTCACTCCCTTTATGGAAGTATTTTCACCCAGGGTCAAGCGCTGTCTGGGAGGGGTGTTCACTATTGAAAAATGAGGTGATGGTTTTTTTCCCTTTCCTCCTCGCTCTTTCTCTCCGGCTTAATCTCAAACCGATTTGTGTGCAACAAGCAGAACTTTGGCGTGAGTCACAGCAGGCATAGTTTTCGCTACACATCACCAGTTAGCCAGAAAGCAGCCTCATAAAGCTGCTGTTTTAATGAGAAACCAGATAGCAGAATAAATATGTGAGCAAAAACGGAAATTCAGAGAATACAAGAGAAGTGAGTGGATACAGTCTAAAAATAGACCACTTGGGGCATACAGTTGCTGAACACTTAACCATTGAATGACATGGCAATGGTGACAAAGGCTAACAATATGCCTCAAAATGTGAGAATCACAAGAAAAGCATATGAGAAATCAAAGCAATTGAAAGAATCCAAAGTGAACAAAACTGTGAGGGGTCAGTGAACACAGTTTTGTCAGACAGTCTTGTTCAAATGACACACAAGCAGGAGTTTGGTACGGAGAGCAGGTGATATCTCGGCAGAGCAGACCACGCCGCAGGGTAGCTGATGAGATGAGCTGAAGGCCAAAAGACGTCTAGGAGACACCCCCCCCCCCCCCCCACACACACACACACACACACACACAGATGGAGCACTTCAGCAGAGCCCAAGGCCAAGGAGCTGAGAGATTCCCAAAGTAAGGTGATTAGACCTCCGAGATGAAGATTGGGAAGGTTTCCCTGAATTTTCCTTGGAAAGTGGAGACATTCCCATGTCTACAATATCACTAATTATCACTAAAGGAAAAATGTTTAAGCTTCAAAAACTGGGGACAAAGTAGGTATTCCTGTATTTTCTTGTACCATAGAGAGACTACCAAAGTCGGGGTGATCTTGAGACCCTATCCCAGAGAGCTGCACAAGATGGCTGTAGGTCTTTTCCAAGTGTACTGATACGGATGAGCTGGACTACTGTGCCCTGCTGCAGCTGTGGCCTATGGCTGATCTGGGAACAGTTGTTGTTCGGACAAGAATATTGAGGCACAGATGGCTAAGTCCCTTTGGGGGACCTGCAGTACAAAAGCCTCCTGATAAAAGACGGGATAAACAGGCAAACATCTCAGGTACCTTAAGACCATGGATACTGACCAGGCTTCAGTGCTAGATGGTTTGGCAGGACAAGAGTAATACCTACTGTATGATTGATGTATCTTTTAGGCTCTGGGATACATCTACAACACACGTTATAGTATACTGATGTAAACAGTGTCAATGAATGCTGTCAGTGTTGAACTAACATTTGTGACAGTTAGCCTATGGGAGGATTTATGAACTGGAAGAGCTGTGTTATGACATGATGTTAAGCAGTAACTGAGTTGGTCTCTCAACATCGTTCTGGTGTGGTCTTATGGCACAGATGCCTCCTGCCCGCGTGGGCGTGCACAAACACACACAAACACACACACCATGGACAAACATACACACAAACCCAAATGCACGCATATCCACACACACACACACACACACACAGATACACTCACACACACACTTCCACCCACCCACAAATGTCAGAGAAAGTTGATCTCCTCTGGGTCTCCATCATCATTCCGGTCTCTTCAGTTCTCTCTCTTCTTGCCTGTGATGTCACACCAGTGGAATTCCAATCCCATCCCATCCCACTCCATCCTCTCATCTCTCTTGGTCGGCCCCCCAAAGTCTTTAGGGGCCATCTACCCTAAAATGGCAGCAGGGGCAGTTCTTGGGCAGGCTGTGGGGGCAGCAGGGGCAGGCCAAGGGCTGGAGGGGGGCATATACAGCGTATATATGGGGCGTGTGGAGCATCACTAAGTGCATGTAACCTTGGGAGTCGGATCTGCTCTTTCTCCATCATCTTCCTCCTCTGCTGCTGAACTCTTACCTGGACTTAACCATGACCTTCTACAGGCACTCAGGTAAACACGCTCTTCTCTGAGTAGCGGAGTCTAAGAGTTGGAGGTGTGAGGTAACGTGGCTGTTCAGTGCCCAGGTCTGTTGTTGCTGTTTTTCCCTTTTAAAAAGGCCAAAGGCCAAAGGGACATTATTGCGGTGGTATTAATGTGGCAGAGTCAGAGGAAGTATAGTATCATATTAGCATTTTGTGTATTTGCTGTGTTAGGTCATTTATTGAGTGTGTGATGGAGTTTGACTGATGATTGGGAAACCCAGGTTTGTTTCCCTTCATCTTCTTACTGCAAATACAGCAAATACTGAATTCCATGACATCAATTACATCGCAAAAATACATGGCATTTTATCGGCAATATGGATATGACAAATATGACCATGGATTTGTCCATGGAATTATCCATAGAGTTGTTTTCTGTATCTAACTGGAGATCCAGAGCTGAATTATGGATGTTGTTTTGTCAAGTCGATTAGAGATAATCAGGGCAATTGGAGTACTGTTTAAAACTCTTTGCCAGCGATGGAATAAACTATCCACAAGGGTGTTTAAACTGATGATAGCTTGTCCATAGTTTGGTAGCATGTTCCTTTTAGGGTCTTTCCATTCTTTTGGGTGTAAATGCTGTGATTCACTCCCCTAGTGTCACCTCTGCTGCTTTGAGATGGGATTACTGTAGTTCTGTCAGGCATGCGTTCACTCACTCTGTCCTGGCACCTTGTTGCCTCACACTTCTGTTCAATCCCTCTCTGACCTTTTGGAAATGCCTAGCCCTCCCCTCAGGGGAGCGTGAATGGTACGCTCCAGCCCCCTGCGCTGGCCGGGCAGCAGGCACATGCCAGTGGCATTAGAGAGGAGCAGCTGTGGATGGAGTCTACCTCCAGAAGCTTAGTGGGGGAGCCAAAGGGCTCAGGTCAGAGGGATGGATCCATCCTGGGGTCTGTGGACCCTCAGTCTTTGGAGCAGCACCTGGCACACGTCTAAAGTTAGTAGTGACACAGGAACAGTCTGCTGGCTAATTAGCTAGGGTATGGTGGTTGAGCATGAGCAGTTTTATTAACATGAGGGTATGAGGAGAGTAAGTCAGACTAGACATACAATGCTCTGTTTGGGTTCATGCTGTAGGGCACTACTAGGCTGTCTATTATGGGAGCAAAATAGGCTTCACTTTTTCACTTTTCTGGTAAAACATTTCTATATTCACAATTGACACAAATGAAGCAGACTCTAAATGAAGGTGGCTATCATATCTGGCAGAGATGTCTTTCTGGCCCTCACTGGTGTGGATCTCTTGAGCTCATCTGGGATCTCTTGTAAAACATACAGCTACTGTGCCAGTCTTTTCATCTCCTGCGTAAGACACAGCTATGAGGCCACACACACACACACACACACACACACAGCAGTGGCCACAGGGACTCTCTCCCGATAAACGTCCTTTCCACAGCGGACCAAAATAGCAGCCAGTTGTTTAAACAAACATCTCCATGGTAACAGGAGATAAATGTCATTCCACTGTCACTCCACATTCATCCGAGTCTTGTTGGACGCAATGGATTAGGAGAGACACGCAGCATCCTGTCATCTTGTAAAGGTCAGCTACAAATTACACACGCCCGTCCTACCTAGCGAGTGAGTCAGAGGTCTGCTGATGTTGGCCTGAGTCTGTGACTGTGAGGGCTGGAATGACAGAAAGGGACTCAACACCAGCGCCAGCCAAAACCTGGAGCCTAGAGGGCCTGGTACACAAGGGGGACTGAGGATCGGGGGCCGATTCTAGGGGCCAGGTCTCCTGAAGCTCAAACCTGAATGGATACTGGAGATCTGCAGGCCAACAGTCCTGAGCATCAGACTTTAATCCTCGTCTGGGAAAGTGGCCCAGTCAGAATGTTCCGTTTTGACTGTGGAGCGGTGTGCTGTCCCATGAGAGTACATCCATCTGATAGGCCAACCCAAACTCATTTAGTCGGCCCACACTGACTATGTGACCTTGGCCCTGTCTCCTGGCCTGGCTGCCCTCTGGAGCTTGTTTTCCAGGGAGCAACTTCCCTGCCTGTTTCCTGGTCTGGCCTGGCCTGGCCTGACCGCTTAGCCCACCTCTCTCTCTCTCTCTCTCTCTCTCTCTCTCTCTCTCTCTCTCTCTCTCTCTCTATCCCTCCCTCCCTCCCTCTCTGGCTCTTGACTGGCTATTTAGCTGGACTGAGGGGGGTCTGGGGTTTCCCCCAGGAAATTTTTCAAAAATTAATAGTCGTTTCCTGCATTCTGGTGCATTGTAATATTTTGAAAGATCACATCTTATTGCAATTAATTTAATGGCTTAGCTAATTCCAATGCATGTTATTTGAGTGTTCTGTGAGGTAGGCTAATACTGACAATTATACTGACAATGACCCTGATTGAGTGTTGGCCAACTGTTTTACATTTAAATTTATGCATTTAGCAGATGTTTTTATCCAGTTTTATCCAGTTAGTTAGTAGTCAGTCAGGAATCTTTTTTTTTTTTTTTTTTTTTACAATTGAGCCCAACTTGCAGTCAATTTAAAAATTTGAGACTTGTTTCACTGCACACCTCTGTAAAATGAGGCATTTATAGTTAACAAAAGTTTGATGTGATTCACACAGTCTTTTCCTATTGTAGCTAATCTGACAGTAGCCTGACCATAATGGGAGAGAGGGGAGGGGGGCAGGCTGGCTTCTCAATTTGCTATGTTGATTATTTTTTTTTATTGTAAATTGTTTTGTTGAAAATAAGTCTTAATCCTTGAAAGGCATAGCCTAGACCAAGTTGTGCTTCCTAATCTGTAGGAGTAGCCTAAATAGCACAGGGGATTCTTTGACAAAAATTTCAATTCTCTGTTTACAAATAGGCTACATCTTCAGTTTGAGACTACAAAATCAACTGTGATTGGTGAAGTGGTGTTATTAACAGTAGCAAACAGATAGGCTTATGGCTTCCACTGTTTTTGAAATGTAGGTAGCCTATTTGACTGCCTTCCTCATGATCACAAGTGGCTAGTTGGGATGTAAAACTGTTTCCATAATAGGCCTGGCCTACACAATGAATTAATTTGTACACCGTTTATCTCCACAACAGTTGCGTAGCTCTGGTAAAGTAGTTTAAAATGATATCTGTACAGTTTTTGTGACAGAATAACTCTCCAAGTTATTAAACCGAGACGTAGGCTACTCTGAATTTGGACATATTGCGCATCCACCGCGAGATCGCATAAGCTGTGGAATGTTAAAGAGTGGAACAGCGGGCAGCCCCAGGGACGTCTCTGTTTACAGGACGGCCAGTGATAGGTGGCCATCAGGGAGGAGAGGGAACACGATAAAAACCAAACAATGGGATGAAGGAGTTGTCCCCCTCCCCTGACTTTCTAAAAAAGTAGGAATGCACAAGCGACAGTGAGACACCTCTCATCTGCTCTGGTTAGCTCGTGACACAATCTATACACCAGGGAGCAACATCCTAACAGAAACCTTCTCACTCACACTTGGCTAAGTTGTTTGGCATGCTGTTGCTAGGTTATGACTGACTACAGAGTGGCAGGCGGGGGGCTGCGGCCGTAACGGGGGTAAAAAGAGTGGGCAATCTTCACGGCCACTGGGGAGCTCTTCAAAGAGCAGTGCGGTGAGTCACAGATAGGCTGCTCCTGATTTAGTAGTGCTGAGGGAAACATCTCTAGCAGCTCTGCATTAGCATGACCAACTCCAAAAGCTCTTTCACCGTTAGCATTAGCATCTTATCTCTGGAGGGAGGCAACCCAGTGTGTGGGTGTCATTACTGGGGGCAAGTAGAACACAGACTTCATGGTCTATCAAAAGGCCTCAAACCTTTGTCTTCATATGAGGTCACTTGATAGCATAACAGTACATGGATTTTTACATTTACCCAACATAAAATATGAGTCTATAGTACCCCCTTGTGGCATTTGTGGTAACACCTACCTGGATGGCAAGACACTTCGCAACTGCATAGTGTTTGAGGCCTGATTGCGGTGCCCATTCCATAGGTTTACCCTTTGAAATGAGTTTCTTATGCAGGGATGGGATGAGTTTGAATCAATATTGATACCATTGTCGATCCTGCTTAATTCTTTTACTGACTCTTTACAGTAGTTCTTTTTCATGTTGAACCGTCCTTGTCTCTGCATCTGGATCAGTGACGTGAGCACACGAAACTTTGATGTGGCACTCAAAACATTCATGTGCGCATCTGAAACTTTTTTTTTTTTTTCCATTCCCCATGTCACTTTAGGGGCTCCGTAGAATTTTGCTCATTTGAATTTTATGACATTGCAAAGGGCCTATAATTTCGGTTCATATCACACTTGCATTCCCCTTTAAGCTCAATACATGAAAAAAATGTATTACTTAAATTTAGAAATAAAAACAAACAAAAAATCTTCATAGGTTATTGCAATAAAATCTACTTATTTCATGAGTGCACTAAGATAAAAGGAGGGTATGTTTTTTTGTGTGATTATTTGACAATTAAATGAGGTGTCTTGTTTCTTGATAAAATTAAATGTCATATCAAATAATATAAAATGAACAGAAATACAAAATATAGATTTCAAGAAACCTCAGGCATGTTTTTATTTTAAGAAAACATATATTTGAACATCTATTTTAAAACAGATTTTTGAAATGCTCATCTTGCGTTTGTTTGTTCCTGACCCATCTCCAGGGCCTCGCCACTACGTCAGTGCCACAATGGCTGACCGCTTTGACTGCTTCTACTGCCGTGACAACCTGCAGGGCAAGAAGTACATCGACAAGGACAGCAAGCATGTTTGCGTGCGCTGCTTCGACAAGCTTTGTGCCAACAGCTGTGCCGAGTGCCGTCGCCCCATTGGAGCAGACGCTAAGGTAGGAGCTCACCTGTGTCATGTTTTACACATTAAAGAAGATCAATCCATGAATCCTAGCCCTGTTGTTTAAACTCACTGAGCGCTGTCTGTAGGAAAGGAACAAGAACATTTGGATATAGACATACCAGACTGAATAACAAGCCAGCAGCTGCCATTATGAATGGGGTGGGCCTATAAAAATGAAACTGAAAGTAAGTTTCTGTGCCCCAATACAGTCAGTAGTAGCTGCCATTTCACTATTCAGTCTGCTCAAGATTTTCACATTTTTCATCACATTTTCTCACTCTTTTTCATACTAGCACCACAGTGACCTCGAACAACAGGGCTATGGTTTGATTCACACCACATTTCTCCTTTAATCTCCTCTCTGTTGCTCCTAGCTGAGGTGAGCTGAGGTGATGGTGTGGTGTTTCACTGTTGTTCTCCACACCTCCCTAGGAGCTCAACCACAAGAACAGGCACTGGCATGAGGACTGCTTCCGCTGTGCCAAGTGCTACAAGCCCCTGGCAAACGAGCCCTTCTGTGCCAGGGATGATGGCAAGATCATGTGTGGCAAGTGCAACTCCCGCGAAGAGGGTAACCGCTGCCAGGCCTGTTACAAGGTGGTTATGCCAGGTCTGTACAGCTTATTCAGTCAACAGGGCACTGGTTTGTCCTCTGACTTTCAGCCACTTTGCATCAAAAACTACTTGCTTAAAAGGACACCAGAGAATGTCCTTTCCCCTTACAGTCAGCATTAACTACTGTTTGGCCACTTGATCTTTATTGTACCAAATTATCTTTCCTTTTCTTTCCTTCAGTGACCTAAAGCAGGTTTAAATGATTAAGTTCTCCAGAATTTCCCTTTCATTAGAATTAGTAGCAATTTAGTGGAAGCATAGACATTTGTCTGTCAAAGACACGCATCTCCAGTGAAGTGACTTGTCTGGCTTGTGATGCTCTCATTTTACAGGCACCCAGAATGTGGAGTACAAGAACAAAGTGTGGCATGAAGAGTGCTTCACCTGCTTCGAATGCAAGCAACCAATCCGCTCGCAGAGTTTCCTGACCAAGGGGGACGACATCTTCTGCGCCCCTTGCCATGAGAAGAAGTTTGCCAAGCACTGTTTTGGCTGCAAGCAGGTAACTGTGTACAACAGCACACAACCACAGAGGGGCGCTGTGGTACAGAGGAAGGAATTGTCAACTGAGAATCAAGTCAAAACGGAGAATTGAATGGTCACCTTAGCTGTATAGGCTTTATATTAAGGCGCTGTTACTGAATGCTTGTGTAGAATTTTTTGTGTAGAAAGAAAAAAAATTAAGAATTTAAAAGAAAAGCAGAATTTAAAATGCCATTAATAGCAGCAAACTCCTTTCAATACCCAACCCTAGGCTTCAGTCTGGCCAGAGGACATTTCTCAATTCCACACACACACACACACACACACACACACACACACACACACACACACACACACACACACACACACACACCTCATTCCCTCATAACAGTCTCACCATTACCAATAATTGCTAGTGAAATCCACATACACTTCTCTTTCTAGAGAGCACACATAAACTCCTGACACTGAATCTGTTCTCCACCCACTCTTCCCCCCTCCCTCCTTCCCCAGGCCATCACCTCTGGTGGGATCAGCTACCAGAACCAGCCCTGGCACTCCGAGTGCTTTGTGTGCCGCTCCTGCAAGAAGGGGCTGGCTGGAGCCTCCTTCACCTCTCATGAGGATGCCGTCTACTGTGTGGACTGCTACAAGACCTCTGTTGCCAAGAAGTGCAATGGCTGCCAGAACCCTATTACAGGTATGTGGGTAGTCAACGGTCTTTCTTGCGTCTTCTTTCTTGGGGTTCTTGGGGGTGGGGGGGAGCATCCCAAAGACTGAGATGTGGTTTGGAGCAAATATCACAATATATCAGAGACCTGCCTAAAATGTAATTTCATTGGTTGCATGGCTTGTCAATCAATTGATTTTCCACTTCCACTTCCTTCAGGATTTGGCAGGGGCACCAATGTGGTGAACTACGAGGGCCATGCTTGGCATGAGTACTGCTTCAACTGCAAGAAGTGCTCCCTGTCTCTGGCTAATAAGCGCTTTGTGCTCAACGGAGAGGTCATCTACTGCCCTGACTGTGCCAAGAAGCTGTGAGCTCCCTGTGGCATGGAGCTAACACAGCAATAAAATTGAGGGTTTAAGATTTTTAGGCCTAATCTAATGCACCTTTCTTTTCTGCTGCAGTGCAATATCAATGCACAAAAAATGCACTATATACTGTAGAAATACTATGCAGTAAGGATGCCATGTTTCTATCACTTTTATCTTCCACAATTAGAATATTTGTCAATAGAATTGGGAGGAAGATAGTGCTAAACAAAGCCTATAACTATGGCTTCTGTACAAAGATATTTCACTTGCTATTAGACAACACAAAACAGAAAACATTTTAAATTATTCAAGAGGAAACAGATGAAATGAAATGAAGCACAACTGATTAACCAACTATACTTACATGCAGTTGGTGATTAATACATCCTGATAACTTGTCAGTTTATTGCAGCCTTTCTATGCAGGTTCAACTGGGAGACAAATGAACTAGTCATCTCAATGCTACATGCATATCATATATAGGCTTTGAGTTTTAACCTAACCATTAGAAAGATCTGAATTGCCATTGATTTTTTTTTTTTTAAATGGGCAGAAGTAATGTGCTTTTAGATCTGCAACATTCTGAGCATACAGTATGTTAGACAGCTTAGCTTGCAGTTTCTGTCATATTTGAGAAAAAGAACTGTACTGGACGATCTCTGTCCTGCATTCAAATGATAGATGGCAATCATGCATTTGCTTCTATATGCCAAACATGTACACCTGTATACCTGCTTCTGAAGTGGACTTGTTTTACCTGGGATGGATACAATAATGTTGTGGTGTGGCTTAGATGTGACAAATACTAACCTTTCTCAGAGAATAAGAGAAATGAGGCAAAAGAAATGCATTGTTTAAGCATTAAAATTTCTTTCAAACACATTGGTAGAAGTTTCATATTATTTGAACACGCACAAAGGTTAACACACACACACAGAATCATGTTTTATCTTGCAAAACTTTATTTTAACAGTTTTATCCAGTACACTTAAGATATATTTACAAATATAATTTTAATGTATAGGGCCGTATTTAGACCTGAACAGCTCTTCAGAAGCAAACTCTCCTCGCACCCCCAGTCAGGTAGAATGATTGTCATGGCCGAGGTAAGCACACGTGACTTGATGCTTTAGTATATAGGAAAATAAAAATCGGTCCTACTCTTTCACCTAAGGCACTGTTCTATTCTACTGCTGGAACGACTAGATGGAGAACAGTTAGCTTCAAATTCAAGTTCATAGCATTGAGGGAGTACAAGGCTCTGTTACAACGTCATCATCAGCCACTAGCGCCGTCTGACCTCAACAGTGCTGATATTATATTAAGCTCAAGCATGCCTACACACACACACACACACACACACACACACACACACACACACACACACACACACACACACACACACACACACACACAGACACACAAGCACGCTTACACACACAGGTGCAACGGCAGACGCAGACACACACACACACCCACAATGTAAGTACAGACTTTAATGGCGGACTAAGGAGCCCACAGCATGACTTTGGGCACTTAGGGTGGCTAAATGTCACGGGTACTACAAAGACTGATCGACTCAAAGAGAGTAGGGGAGAGAGATAAAGTCCACGCTGCTCTTCCCACCTCGTGCTTAACCCCGAGCACCACCCTCCACCTCTTCCTCTTCCTCACCACCATCACCACCACCACCACCATCCTCAGCCCCACTGTCTCATTCCAATGCACTCCAGGACTCCTGTCTATGTTGCAAAAGGAGTGTAAGCAGTAACAGCCAGCAGCAGTCTCACCCAACCACACACACACACACACACACTCACACGTTTTAAATAGTAAATTCTTAGTATTCATTAATAGTGAGCGACAGGACCCCTGATGTGGTGACCTAGTTGAGCCTTTAGTATTTACAGTTACAGAGAGATTAAAATATGAAAGATTCAAACCAATGTCATAGCGCTCAGACTATAAAGGGTCCCCCAAACATCATCATGCACTAATAAGTGGAAGTGCAAGAAAAGTTGAAAAGATTTCATTCTTCCTGAAACCAAAGTAAACATGGATGCCAGGATTGGTCAAACACCACACAATGACCTGTGCTACTGCCTCCCTTTGACTGAGCAGAAGCTGGGACACTGGGCAATCTAGCAAGGCCATAGTCACTCACGTACAGTACAACCATTTGCAACTCCATTTTGCAACCCATACACCATTTCTAAGCAAACCTTCTGTTCTGTTCACTCCTGTGAGCAGGCAATCTTCAGCTGAGCTTCTAACCCAGCCCTGACTGAGCAAACCAGTACAACCTGCAGGACCTTACCTTGTCAACATCCTCATCTCCTTCTCCTACACAGAGCCCGTTCCACACACACACACACACACACACACACACACACACACACACACACACACACACACACACACACACACACACACACACACACACACACACACAATCAAATCAACAGTAGCAGGATTAGTCCTGGTCACGGTAGTAGACCAGAAGAAATGTGTGTAACATGTAAAGCTTTAGAGTTTTGCACAGCGCTGTTTCCCTGCACTTAGGGCTGCTGTCTGCTGTGCTCCTCACAAATGTGGAATATGTGTACAGTAAGAGCCTAGCAACCATCTCCTCACTCGTCTACCTCACACACACACACACACACACACACACACACACACACACAGGGCTTATCCGCCTAATACTGAATATATACATAACACTTAAATATGTAGAAATATATATTTCAAATATATATATTTTTATATATTTATGAACAACCAAATTAGAGATCTCAAAAATTGAAGAGCACTGGAGTCGTGGCTATAGAAGTACATGTGTGCATGAGCATGGATGGAGTGAAGGGAGAAAAACAAGCGAGAGGAGAAAAAGGAAAGACAAAGAAAGAAAGAAAGAAAGAAAGAAAGAGCAACTGACACATTTTGAAACACCAGACAGAACAGGAGTAGCCAGAGGAGAGCCTCTGCCCTGGGAACTTCTTGTAAAACAAACAAACAAAAGAAAACAAAAGAAAACAAAACAACAAGCAAGTAACAAAACAGACAAGTAACTCGAGTTCTGGGGCTGGTGCATTCCTCCTTACCTCAAACCCTGAGGGGAGAACCATACGCACGCACGCACACAAACACACACACACACAGACACACAAACACACACACACACGTCTTCCTGTGTGTGAGACACTGGTCTACAGTGAGTCCTCGGAGTACTACTAATAGAGTAGGACTATTAAATGACGCAAGATTTCATACACAGAGGACTGTGGATTCTTACAGCCACCAGCCTTAGTTTTAGGGTGGCGCCAAGTCAAAGCAACTGATATGAGTATCTACCCATCACACAAAATGTAACCATCACATTTATGTACATGTAAAGAACCTGCATTAAACAGCAAGAACCGAAAAGACTAAAACACCATTTATCTCCTCTCAAAAGAACCGGCAGAACGCATGAACTTCATTAAACATGGCAAATGATATCAGGCTTTGTTGTGGACACCTCTATGCTGCAGATTGCATTCAAATGAAAGGATACCGATGCAGAGAGCAACAGAATGTCAATTAGAAGGATGTGGGCTGAAAGTCTCATTTGCCAGAGACAAGCTCTCAGAAGAAATGTGCTGACCTATGTACAACGCCCCAACCTACTTAAAAAAATGTTTAAAAAAAAAGAAGAAAAAAAAGGTCAGGTTTGTGGGCAGGCGTGGGGAATGCCAGTAATGAGTGCTGGAGAAAGCCAACCATGGGCTGAGGGCTGAGGGTCTGGTGGCGTGTGAGGGGAGGCGTCACACAGGGAGACGGACAGTGACGGTGCCGTGTGTGTGGTGCACTGCGGTGCTCAGAGTCAGAGCAGACGGAGCAGACGGAGAAGGAAACAGAGAAAGTGGTCCAGTTTCACAAGAGCCTCGGGCCCACCGGCAGGCACTGCAGCTGCAGCTGGGAGCGTTCTCACATTCCAGGAGGGGTTCCAATGGAGCTTGTGCTCTTTACTTAGGGTTGTGCTTGAGACTGGATGTGTGTGTGTGTGTGTGTATTTGGTGAGAGAGAATAGCAGAGGCAGTGTAAGAAAAGGCAAAGCTGGGAGCTAGGAGGCCAACTCTTGGCACCACACCTCCCCACCAGAGGCCGCCAGTAAGTACGGCCGCCAGCCAGAATGGAAAGGAAAGGAATGGAATGGAACGGAATGGAATGCCCAAGACTGCTTCTCTTTGGTCTCCAGAGACTTCACAGCTGTGTCGTCTACCCTCATCACCCCCCCGCCACACTAACATACAGACACATCAAACCTGTGCTTATGGAATTTCTTGGGACAAAAAAAAAAAAAAAAAAAAAAAAAAATCTGAAAAATAAACATCAAAGTGGCGGTCATAAAATTCAAAAGAGGAATAAATTACGACATTGCAGCCCCCTCAATTACAAAAATGACACAAACAATAACGACAACACAAATACCATTCATTAATAATATCAATAATAATAATTATAATAATAATAATAATAATAATAATTATAATAAAAAAGAAGACAAATTCACAAGACTAAAAGCTCTATGTGGGAAGGAGGCTGAGAGCCGGAGCAGATGAGGACACACACGAATATTATGGAGATCCCTGAAGCCGTTTCTTTTTTCTCTTACTTTTTCTTTTTTCTTTTTTTTTTTGTTTGCGTTGCGTTGTGTCATCTGTCTTGCCATTGAGGTGAGGAGTTGAGGGCTGTGTCCCATTGGGTGGGGTGGGGTGGGGTGGGAGGGGGGGGGGGGGGAGTCTCTGCTCTCAAGCTCAACTGGACAACAACTCACAGAGTGCAAAAGAAATGGAACAAATCTGTAGATATCAATCCCAAAGCTCCAGTCCTCATATCTCTGCAAGTGGAAGGGAGACAGACAGACAGACAGACAGACAGACCAGAGACAGAGACATGAGTGACGATTAGAAGCAGCACAGGACACAGTACATGTACATGTGTGTGTATATCAAATATTCATTCGGAGATATTTTGTCCTGAGACCAGTTTTTCCCTAAAGCATCTTAAAGGTTTCATCAGCTAATTTCCAAAAACAATCATTGGCTAAAAATGTTGAAAAAAACCTGCAGATTTATGCAACCGATATGTTTTGGGAACTGGCACATAAGATCAGATGCAGAGAACATGTGCAAGAACACGGCTTAGAGTTTGGGCCAGACCAAACTCTAAGCCAAGTTCACATAACACGATTTTACACAATTTCCTGGTGGCAGGGTCAAACACATAGTCAATAGGCAGTTGCTCTGCAAGTGGAAATGGTCAGGTGTGAATTAGTCTCTGACTGGGCAATTAAGGGCAATTAAGGGCTTGTGGCAAGATGTTGGGGGACATCAAGCATGCTAAGTATCTGGAGAAATTGCACGCAAAGTTTGCATGCTAACAGAGCATAAACAGGCTGCCCAGAAACCTTGCAAATAAAATGGTTTTGCAACAATACCAAGGTTGAAACAGTAGGTCTCCCAAACAGTAATGTTAACAACATGAAAGCATGACAATGGGAAACTGAATTGGGTAGACATGACTGTATGCTGTATATAGACTAAAGGTGGCAGATCAGCCCCATGCCCGAGGCCTCTGATGAACAAAAACTCAAGCCCTGTAATATGAACATCTGAGAGTACACAGAGATGTTGTGTCCTATCGTGTTGAGGCTAATATCGTGCATTATTTTTGAATAGCATCTATGCGTTTCTGGTTCTATGTACTTGACTGAATAAAGTGAGCAAAGAGTCTCTGTAACGGAGGCTGTGAGCTCTTACCAGACAGGGCCTCTATGGGCTGGCTGGGGTGAAGGGCGCTGACGGGTGTCTTGTCCTCAAAGGCCACCCGTGGGCCCTCTGGGACCCCCGCCTCACGCTCCATCAGGCCCTGGTTGCAGGCCTCGGTCTCCAGCAGCGGCCGGCCCTTGCCGTGGACGTTGAGGTCGATGATCTCCTCGAAGCTCCAGGGCCCTGATTTGCCGTTGACCCCCGGTGCCAGACCCATCTTGGCGTCTTCGTTGACGAATTCGGAGCCCTCCACCAGGCGGCTTTTGGACGGAGGACAACTGCTGAGGTGGGCAGAAGTTTGGGGGTGGGGGTGGGGGGGGGGGGGTATGGTGTCTTTGTTTACTCTCAGAGGCCACAGCTAGTCCAGTCTAATCTCTCCCTAATGGGCCTATGGGGGGCTCAGACCCACAGCACAGGGCTAATCCCGCTCAGCAGGCTTACAGTTCGGCCGTCTCTCACGTACAGTATGGAGCCCTGCAGCACGTGAGGCCACAACAGGAAAGACCTGCTCTCTCTCTATGGCAGCCATTCTCCACTAACCTACATTTGGAGCCGGGGGATAAACCGCCCCACACGCCACCTGGGGGGATAAGGGCACCATTCTTTCACTTAAAGCTGCTGTGTGCCACATCAGCAGCTTTCTGCCGTTGCCAAGTCATACAGAACAGCAAATACAAGAGCTTCCTAACTACAGTAATGTAACCCCTAGCCTTAATTCTCACCAGGAATCCCCACCTCTGTAGGAGAGCTCTGATTGGCTAATCCAGTCATGTGAGGTCAAGTTTCTCTGGCTCAGCAGAGAGGCCTGGGCAGACCCAAGATGGTAGTTAGAGCAGCTGACTATACTGAGAGCCAACAGAAATGTTTGGC
>JAODXP020000030.1:3442845-3540345 GCA_027497455.2 Sardinella longiceps
CCGGTTTAAATAGCCCAAAACATTCCATAAGTCATTGCGATTCCCCTGAAATTTTGACATGCCAAACTTTTTATCGTGGGGTTTTTGATCATCGCAGACAAAACAATCGTAGGTCGCAGACATGTCACATTAAAGGACCTTTTCGAAAATAAAAGATTCCGCATTTTTTTCTGCAACTACCATGTCATGTGATTCCTTTACTTTAGTCCCATCCTCTGAGAACTGACAGAAGTCTGGAGATCCCTATGAGGCTCCTTTCTACTTTTTCCAACCAGGTAGCCTACCTGTAGGTCATGTGATAAATGTCATCCTAGACCATTGTTCCCATCGCCTGAAGAAGATCCCAGTGGTGGATCGAAACGTTGCCGTTTTTATATTAAAATAAAGTGTATTTTTTGGAGCTATAGCCAGTGTGCGGACCGATCAATCTCATTTCCATTCTACATTAGAATATAATTTCCTTTGCACTGACATCTATTTCATGTCTTGCATTGAGGGAATGCATTGTATTAATAAGAAACTGTAGATGTAAATTAATTGAGAGATACATTAATATAAATGTAAATTAATTTTCACTGCTTCATGAAGGCTATTGCATGTGATTCCCTCTCATAGTGCACCTTGAAAACGGTAGCATTACATGGGACAACTCAGGGGAAGGAAAAAAAAATAAAGAAAAGAAAAAACGCTAAATACCTTGAAACCGGACTAAATCTGAAGCCCCTTTCCCATTGAGGAATCCCCCCAGTCAGACGAGCGACGAGCGACTCGGGCTACGCGACCGGTTTCTATTCATTGTCAATGAGAGCAAGCGACCAGCGATAAATCGCCCGGTGGGCGGGCCCAGAATAGACTTCAAGGCTATTATATGCAAATGAGGAGCGATGCGACTCGGCAACAGCCAATGCGAGTGAAGCCGAGGTACTCTGAACGAAACTTTCTCCCGCTTACAATATGGCGGCGCTAACGACAACGATCTCAAACTTGGCCACAAACTAAAAAGTTAGGGATTCATGACTTCATATTTTTGAAATCGAGGTATCAGTGTTACTAACGACATCGGAAAATATTGATTTTATACACAAAAAATACCTGTGTGTTGATGTACGATTTTCTACCAAGTATCTAAGTTAGCAACATGCTACCAACGAATGACAGCCCTGAGTCACGCCTCCTCAGCGACCTGAGTCGCTTGGATTTGTAGCTAGTCTGACTGGAGGGATAGCGGGTTAAACACACCTTAAGTGCGCTCCCGCTGTTCCGTTCCCATTGAGGAGCCGTATTGCCGCATCAACTCGGCTCGGCTTTTCGACCCACCTCGGGGGGTAGTCTTTTTGCCGAAGCGAGTTCAGTGGGAACGGACAACAACCCGCGTCTGAAGTGGGCGTGACTAACAGCAACAGAGCAACAGCAGCAACAGAGTTCAGGCATTGACATTTAAACACTTAGGCTAATAAAAAAAAGAGAAAATTGCTAGGCCACCGTTTCAGACAGGTAACTGCAAGACTGGCTACGTTATCCAAGCAGGTTCTGTGGATTAAAAAGCATGGTCCTTTTGAGCCGTTTACAAGGACAGGTAGGTTTGTGGATTTCTACTTCTATAAATGCTGCTACCATTAAGGATTTTTAAAGCTAAATTGGTGGGGTGGTTTTGACTAGATTGTGAGCTTGTTTGTGAGATGGTCATGTCATGACAGTAGGCTGGTGGTGGTGCGAGATTGTGAGCTTGCGGTGACAGTAGCTGTCAAAGTAACGTTAGCTGCTTCATAATGTGATTTGATCAAGCCAAGTGTTCATTCTCCATGGGTTTGCTTTCTGATTGTATGACCGGTTTTGCTATGCTTTTTGTGACCGGTTAGCTGCCTGTTGCTGCCTGTAGCTTAATTGCTAGTTAGACCAGGATTTGTTGTTTACATTCTCAAGTTCACGTGGTTCAGATGAAAAAAGAGCAGCGCATAGGCTTAGGGACGGTCACAATGTGATTTATGGTTGATCAAGCCAAGTGTTGTTTATTCTCCATGGGTTTGCTTTCTGTTTGTATGACTGGTTTTGCTATGCCTTGAGTGACCAGTTAGCTGCCTATTGCTGCCTGTAACCTAGCTTAATTGCTAGTTAGACCGCGTTGCAATGGGAAAAGGGCTTGAGAGAGAGAAAAAACAACAAAAAAAAAACACGTGATGTTGAATTTTGGTCAAACCGCTCAGCTCCACCTGCCGTACCAGCGGCGTCTCCACCTGGTACACCAGCTGCTCAGCAGCAGACAAGAAGGCCCTTCAGCGCATCATCAACATCACCCAAAAGATCACAAACTGCTCCTTTCCCCCTCTGCAGGATGTCTTCCACTCCCGCTGCACCACCAGAACTGAAACCATTCTAAAAGACCCCACACACCCCGGACATCACATATTTGCACTGCTGCCCTCTGGCAAACGCTTCATGTCCATCAAGTCACATACAAACAGATTCAAAAACAGCTTCTATCCCACTGCTATACGAACACTAAACACATCCAGACACTCACACACACGGCTCATCGAAACATGAAAGACTGTGCCCTTCTGTTGGTGGACTGTTGTTTGGCACTTTACTCCTGGACTGTTTGCAACGTTGCACTTTTTTTTCATCATTCTACCTCACCTGGTATTCCAATGAGCTTGAATGTGTTGAATTGTACAGTATGTGTACTATGTATGTAATGTGAGCGTATGTTTTGTGTGGGTCCCTCACCCTACTATGGGGCTATGGGAGGACAGAAGAATGGGGATGAGTGATGGTGTGTCTGCATTGTCTTAAATTATTAGCCCTATATCTTTTTAAGTGCACCTTGAGGATTGTGATCCAATTTTGTTGTATTCTGTGCAACGACATTAAAGTATTCAATTCAATTCAATTCAATTCAATTCAATTGTATGTACTGTATGTGCATGTAGGTTGGGGTGTCCTTACCGTGGCACCACTGTCCAGGGCGGCATGGGCCGAGGCGGAGGTGGGCATTCCATTGCGGCGGTCGCTGCTGCGGCTACGGACTGGCTGGCTGCGGCCGGTGGCGGGTGGCGTGGCGGAGGCTGAGCGAGGACACAGGATGTGAGACTCTGGGGTCAGAGGACACGGAGGGGACAGAGGACAGACAGCCAGACAGGAAGAGGAGCAGGACAGGACAGGACAGGACAGGAGGCGGAGTTGGGACACGTGCAGCCCGTAGAGAGGGAGCAGAACAAGGAAAGAGAGAGAGAGAGAGAGAGAGAGAGAGAGAGAGAGAGAGAGAGAGAGAGAGAGAGTGAGAAAGGGAAAGAGAGAAAGACAGAAAGAGAGAGAGGTACCAGAATGGGAAGGACAAAAGCACAAAAACCAAACATTGCTGCGTGTTAGCGACCTGGGTTGGCTACAGGTTGTCTTGTGCCTAATGTCAAGCAGGCAGTGGGGGTGGGGTGGTGACACACTTAGGTTGCTGAGGGAAGGAGAAGCGAACTCTGACTCTCATCAGATCTGCATTCACAATCCCAACCCCAAATTCACCAAAGCACCAAAACACACACTGCAAACATCAAACACTGACTCCACACAAACAGACAAGGCAAATATGCAAAACCCAAAAGCAAAGCACACCACACCACCACATGACACAGGCACAGTCAACACACTGGGCACACAGTACTGGCAGCTCTCGCTCACACACACACACACAAAAACACACACAAACACACACACACACACACACACACACACACACACAGACTCCTTTAGACTCCCTATGGATTGAAAGGCGAGGCTGGGAATTTGGAGTTGTTGGGGTTGGGTGTTGTGGGTTGAGTTCCAGTAGAGGCTGAAGGCACTGGACTGCTGCTTCTGGACTCGTGCACCACACTGGTTCCCATTCAGAGGGTGAGCGTTTAAGGTTGGGGGGGGGGGTGTCAAAGGAATGCTGCGGGGCCTGAGGTAAGGGTAAGAGGGCCTAAGGGCACTGCTTGGGCCAGCGTGGACTAACACACAATGCAGTGTGACAAGGGAGAACAAGAGGTTTCCTGAGGGTAATCCAGGGACAAGGGGATGATGATGAGACTTTCATATCCAACACAGGCCACTAATTAATAGTGACTCATTACACACGTTCATACTCTTACATAAGTCACTAGTAATCCTATGATTGTGTCTCATGAACGATTATTTTTAGTCACTGAGGCAAGCTATTGTGTGAGTGTGTGTGAGCAAATCAATGTGTTTGTGTGCGTGTGTGTATACATGCGGACAGAGATGGGTGATGTGAGGGCACTCTGCATGATACTGTAGAAACCTCTATCTAGATCTACACGAAGTCCGTTTTGGTAGGATTTCATTTCCTGAGAACCTTGGACAGCTGGGCTGGGAGTCTCCTATGCCAAGACACTTCAGTTGGATATGTGTATGAGAGCATTGACCAAAAATCTACAGGGGTTTTGCTTTGCCCTATCTTGGAAGCACATTTGAATGAGTGAATCTTAAATTGGCTAAACCTGAAATGAAGCCTGGCAAGCCATCCTAGAACATTAAAATGCATAGTCTGGCATCGATAGATAGACCAAACTCAATCGTGGGCAGAACAAGGCAGTTTTCAAACTGCCTCTGCACGCAATAGAGGATAGCCTATGACCAATCAGAGGAACGACCAAGATGTAAACACTAATTCAAAAGGCCGTTATTTTCGTTGTTTTCCCTAAACACATAGAGCGTTAGATTAGTGAACAACAACACCAACCAATCAAATTCTCTATGGCTACTAGCTACTAGACGTACAGGCTAAGCAAATCTATTTGCCGCCGTTAGAGTAGGTCTAGATTTCTAGGCTATCTGAAATTCTCATTTGAATGGAAAGGGCACCATGGCACTTGTTTAAACAACGATGGCCCTACAATATGCTTCTGCCAATCTGATGCTCCTAATTTAGCCATCTGAGTGCAATCCTCAGCTAAGTCCCTTCCAAGGTGGGAGAGCGTGCGGAGCGCTAAGGTGTGCGAGGAGGCGCAGGGGGAGGGGGGGTTGTCGGGCTGAGAGCGGCAGCCATCCTGTCCTCCCCTGGCCCAGGGTTGGGCAGAGTGGATCAGGTTGGAGGGGAGGAGGGGGTGCTTACTGCAGGTCCCAGGCACGGGACACCTCAGTCTCGTTCACCGACTCTGCCTCCTTTCCCTCTCTCCCTCCCTCCCTCCCCGTCTCCCTACCTCACACGCACAGTGGCGCCCAGCTAATCAGCTTAGAGGAGATCTCTGTGTTTGTGTTTGTGTGTGTGTGTGTGTGTGTGTGTGTGCCCTCCGGCTGCTCAGAAATGTGTGGATGTGTTTGAGTGTGCGTGTGTGAGACAGTTTGTTTGAAGGGGGAGAGCATTATTTCTAATGACCTGTAATAGACTTACACCTGAACTCTCTGAACAGCTACTTACATTTTCCCTTGGGAATGCCTAATACACAATGCAGATAACTTTGACATAGACAGCAATAGAACAGAGCAGAGAGCCACACCACCACCACCACCACCTGAAGCCCCACACACCAGCAGCAATGACATGGGGGCAGCAAGGCTGAGGTGAAGGCAGCCTCTCTCGCTCACTCTCCCTCAGTTTATCTCTCTCCTCCTCTCCCTCCCTCTCTCTCTTTCTTCGAGTCTGAGGTGCTCTCTCTGGGGTTACCTGGGGCGTCAGCTCCTTGGGCGGAGAGGGCGGCGGCGCTCTTGCTCCTAGCGAGTGAGGCCTGGGTGGGGGTGAGCAGGCGGCTGAGGACAGCACTATCCACAGGGCTGGTCAGACCGCGGCGGGCTACACACACGCCGGAGAGCGACAGAACCAATAATAAAAAAATGAAACAAAAAGAAGAGGGGAGGAATAGAGAGAGAGAAACAAAGAGAGAGAGAGAGAGAAAGGGGTTGAAAGAGGAAAAACAAAAAGACAAAATTAAGCCAGGGTGTTGTGGAGGGCAGGGGGGTTAGGGGAGGGAGAAGCAAAACCATGTGACTTTAAACACCAGAAAAGAGAACAGAAGAATCAACATGAGGAACCAGGATGGATGCGTTTACTGTTGGCTCTGGGGTTATAGTGCACAGGCTGATGGGAGGTCAAAGGTCAGGGCAGGGCACTAGTGAACTACACCAGAGAGGAGTGGGGAGCGGGGGGTGAGGGGGGTGCAGGGGTAAGCGCACTGGGGGTCTGGCAGAGGGGAGGGGTGTGGGGGTGGAGAAGAGGGGGGGCCCAGAGGTGTATCTCTAGTAGGCCCCGCTCTCTCCTCTGTGACTAAGCACTGATTGGCTAAAAACTTTTCATTAGAAAACACTTTTGGTCATCAGTGCCAACATGGGGAGGATTCAGACATGTTTCACAGCATGGAAATATTAACATGGGAGGGCAGTGTCAGTGGGAGGGTGAGTATGACAGCCAGGCAAGAGCTCTTTGTGTTCCACTACAGTTAAAGACATCTTATATTTAAGACAAAAGACCAGTAAACACCACTCAGTTGTGTTGTACTATTCAGGTCACCGGTTAGGTTTAATGAAGCAAATGAAGCAATCATTAAGTGGTGCCATATAGTGATGACAAAGAGCTCTTGAAGGGTTAACATAAAGAATTGAGAAATCCCCATTACTACTATTGTAACTCGCTGTTACAACGTCAGAATGAGAAAATACTAGAATTTGAAACAAAACAGAAGTGGACGTTTTGACCAGGACCGAAAAAACGAAAGAGACGGGAGTCATTTGGTTGTTGGTAACTAGCAGTGTCTCTGTTTTAGATACATGTTTCTCTCAGGTTTGGGGGAAGGATGAAGGTATCTTCCTGAAGAGTCCTGGGTCCTGCGTCATTATGGGTTTCAGGGTAATTAGTGGAGAGTCTTCAGATTGGGGGGGGGGGGTGTCATGGTGTACAGCTCTAATGAGCGTCTCCTCTCTTTAGGGGGTGGGTGTTGATGAGGCAGGGGCTGGGGCAGGGGCAGGGGGCAGGTTGGTTTGGCATTAGCATCATGTTAGACGGTTGAGTAACAGAGTCTGTTGTTGTGCAACCTAAATATCATCTCAACACACAGGTGAACAATCCTGGCTTTTCTGGGAAAACTGAACCTGGCATCTTGAAAGAAAACAAGTTTAGTTTGAAGTAAGGTTTCAGGGGGAGCTGTCAAATTCATTTTCCTGTGGAAATGAATGCATGAGAGAGGGAGAGAGGGAGGCTGTGACACATCACAACTGATACGCCAAACAAACATACACAGAAATGCATACATGAACACACACTGTAACACACACAGGAACGACTCGTGCACAGGACTGAACAGAGGGCACGGACCCAGGCGTTAGCGTCATCTGCGACGAGGGAGAGAGAGAGAGAGAAAAAAGAAGGCTCCATTCATACAAACAAACAAACATACAAACAAACAATCAGGGCATTGTTGTTAGTGCAGACAAAGAAGCCATTCCTGGCCGGTCGGTGGCTGGCTGGGTGGCTCAGTGGGGAGGGAGGGAGGATGGGGTGCAGGGAGAGAAGTGAAGGTTAAGTCATGATTAGTGCTGAGAGCAGAACACTGCATGTGCACATGGGGCAGCTGGGACCTGAGGAAAGAGAGAGAGGAAGAGAAAGGAGCGATGGTGCAGCAACACAGCCAAAACAGTCTCCTTTTCACAAGAGAGCAACACACACACACACACACACACACACACACACACAGTGTGGGGTAGGAGGTCTGTTATTAAGAGTTAGGGCTTGGCACGCATGTTAGAGATGCAGTATGGGAGTAGAGTCTGGCTGCAGGCAGAAAGAGTGGGCTGTGTCATAGCAGGTTCAGACACGGGGAAATTGAGGCAGCCATCAGAACGCCACTCAGAGACACTCAGCACACAGTCCACAGTAACCCTGTTAGTTCAACTGTCGGCCATGCTTGGGGGGTTCGGTCTGTGTGTGTATGGGGGGGTGGGGAGAGTGGGGCGGTGACGCGCAGACAGGAAGCTCTTCAGCTTCAGCTCGACACACATACACACACACACACACACACACACACACACACAGGCATGCAGGCAAGCTGATTTCTGAGGCTGTGATGGGCGTGCGTACTGTAGGTTACACTCAGCACCTGATTCCTCAGTGGTGGTGGCGGGTGCCTTCTCTGCTCTGGTGGGGGTGGAGGCTCTGCGCTGTGCTGCAGGCACCCGGGACAGGGAGGAGCTGCGGCGGCTCTGGGAGCGCTGGGGGCCTGAGGAGGGGGAGGAGGAGGAGGAGAGCACAGGCACAGCACAGGGCCCACATGTGAGACTCATTGGGGACTTAACTCTATTACAGCGGAGCCAATGAGCGCGGCGGCCGGCACAGCACAGATTGGAATCTGCATGGGGACGACGCTGGGACTTGAGATAGATCACACAGAACAAGGTCTGTCTGTCTGTCTGTCTGTCAAAGCAGGGCCTTTCAAATCAGCCGTCTGCACTCATCATGAAGGAAGATAGTGTTTTGTAGGGGTGTGTGTGCATCTGTGAATCTGTGAGTGTGTGTGTTCACGTGTTCACGAATGCGTGTGTGTTTGTGCCTACGTGCGGGGGTGGATGGCACTTTAGGAAGATGAAATGATC
Organism: Sardinella longiceps; assembly: GCA_027497455.2. NCBI lineage: Eukaryota > Metazoa > Chordata > Actinopteri > Clupeiformes > Clupeidae > Sardinella > Sardinella longiceps. The sequence continues at coordinate 3,451,417 of JAODXP020000030.1, forward strand.
CAAACCTAGACTTGGAAAGCATAATTAGCACATACATACACTTGCATGAGTATACTAACACTTAGCTTTATCCCTTATGTGCCACTGCACTACACAGGGCAAGCATAATTAGCACATACAAACTTACTTGAGTACACTACAAATGGGCTTTATCCACTATTTACCACTGCACTACACACTAACATTTACAGGCTCAATATTCCAGGCAAAAATGGTGGCTTTACAGGTCCTTCAGCGAACTGAGTGCAATCAAGACCAAAAGGTGACTTATGTAGCATATGTCTGTTGAGATCTTCACCCTCTCTGCTCTGACTGAATAGAAACCTCATGTCAGCGTTTGTGTTATTCCATGGGTACAGGAGGAGGGAGAGGGGTGAAGGGAAAGAGAGAGAGGGAGAGAGAGAAAGAGAGAGCAAGAGGGAAAATGACAAGAGGAGGAGGGTGTCTGCACCTGTCTGTTCCACCTGAGGCTGCTTATTATTGGCTTCTTTAGTGGGTTGAGGGGCATTGCTAGGCAACCGATTCAAAGACGAACTCCTCCGCTTAGCACCTAAGAGGGATGAGAAAAAGAGCCACGCACACATTGACTGAAGAGCTGAAAACAAAAACATACGCTCCACACACACACACACTCTCTCTCTCTTTCTCTCTCAACACACACACACCAAACTGTTGTGTGCGCTGAAGGGACACTAGAGTGTGTGATCTCCACTCCAGTGGCCGCCACTGTGTAGATTCTCTGGTAGGGAAGAAAAACAAGAGCACACGTCCAAGACAAACACAGCAGGACGCTGGGAGGAGAGGAGAGGGGAGGAGAGGAGAGGGGCTCAAATCAGCTGAGTCACGGCCATCATGCCTCCCCTCCTGCACTGCTGCAGCTGGGAACAGAGGGCTGCTGGGAGGAAGTAGCAACGCAAGACTGAAATCAGCCCACACATCAACATCACTTCCTCCCAATGAAGGCACACAGGTTACACGCAGTCTCATTAAAACACAGACAAACCTCTGGAGGCTAAAGCAGGGGGAAAGACAAACGCAGTAAACAGTGGCATGGCAACACGTCAGTAACATCTACAACAACAATGCTCTGCTCTGGTGGCTTCATGCACTGTATGGATGATGTGCTCAAGTCCTGTGTGTACAAGACTTTGCTTCACTCAATCTGTGAGTAGTCACTTTTGACTTGGATGCAGGCTAAGACACATTTAAACAACACACACACACATACGCACGCACGCACACACACTCTAGTCTAGAGACTACACACACACACCATTAGAAGACAATGAAGACTGGATGGTGTTTAGTTGTGTGTGGAGGAGAGGAGAGGAGAGGAGAGGGAGGAACACACTTACTTTTGTCAGGGGAGCGCCCCAGGGCGGCAGAGGAAGAGGACAGGCGCTTGTTGAGGACCCCCTCACCTGGTTTCATGAGGTTCATGGTGGAGGTGGAGCGCTTGTCCACTAAGGGACGGGGACAGGGGACGGGAGATCGGTGAGAGGAAGGAACACACAAACACAAAGGGGAGGGGCAGGGTTAGGGTCATCACATGATGGGGACTGAGTGACAGTGAAGTTAAATGTTAAGCTATGAACTACACACCGCCATACACAGGGACATAGATTGGCATCACATCACACAAGCACAAGGGCTCCTATGAACACATTCTTTCTAATAAACACTAGTGAATGTTGGGGGAACAGGGGCAGAGTTCAGGGCACAATGCACAATATCTAGCAAAGCCATTAGCTCAGCAGAAACACTGGTGCACTGAGCACGCACTTGTTCACACAGCTGTGGCTGAGGACCACTGCTAGCTATTTGTTTGCCATTTTTCATAGTCAGTCCGATTAAATCCATACTCTACTAGGTTTACTTCTCTCTCAGATTTCAACTGTTAAATGCTCTCATGGATGTAGTGTTTCATCCATCTGGTTTTAGATTGGGGTCAGTGCTGACAGGTTAGGCCGCTTTGACACCCCCCACTGCATCACAGAAAAGCATCTCAAAGGCCAAACATTGAACAACGCCGAGACCAAATCTGTGTGGCTGGTGCTGGTGGTGGGAGAGGAACCACTCTAGAAAGCTTGTAGCCTGAACATTGTGGGTTTTGAGTCGACAAAACTCAGGTAACAGACAACTGGCAAATGTAAATGGGGTCTAAAAAATCTGTCTGTTACATGCATAAATGTAACATGATAAAGATTCTATCAGGAAAACGTAGAGAAAGAAATCAAAAGGCTGTGCCACTGAACTCTTCCACAATAGAGGGGGAGGGCTGGTTATTTCTGACACCTGAACCATGCTGTCACACAGTTATTATTGAATGGAGAAATCAATCAAGTGAATCAATCAATATTCATGTTGTTTTAGGATGCAGAGAGCTGTTGGTAGGTATGAGAAGAGCGTTATTTAGGAAAATGTTCCCTCTCATACTTACTGACAGTAGGTCAGCAACGTAAACCAACAGGAATATTAATTTATTCACACCAGACTTCGCCTTTAACATACAGCAGACTTGTAGTTTAATGTACAGCACCAAACTGCCAGCCGATGCAGCAAGCCAGCATTCAAACAAGCATCAAACTGTTAGTTTGTTACCAAGGTGACAAGTCCCGCTTCTCTAGAGAGAGCACAATGACACCCGTGGCAGAGACAGTGCACCCACATGACTCTCGAGAGCGCTCTCAGAGAGGCAGGCGCACGCACACGCACACGCGCACACACACACACACACACACACACACACACCACAACAGATAAGACTGCATGCATACAGTGATAGAGCACCATGAGCGCAGCCAGTCCTACAGCACTAGTGGTGGGAGTGAGTGAGGGAGTGAGTCTCCAGTGAAGTAGTGCGTTTGCGCTCCAAGACCTGTGGAGAGCTTCAAATGTGAGCCAGTGGTGCAGACAGACATACATACATACGTACAGACGTACAGACAAACATGACGGGCATCTAGACAGTGGATCCCTGTGGAGAAGAGTAGGAGTGAGCAGGAGATCTCTACGTGCAAGAAGCCAGAGACCTCTACGTGCTGTTAGTGAGAGAGGAGAGGAAGGTGGAGGGGGCCAATGCCAGGCCACAGCAGTCAGGCAGGCAGGCAGGCAGGCCAGCCCGGAGCTGCTGGGAACAGGGTAGTGGGTGAGGCACCTTGCGGCGGCGGTGGCGGCATCCTGCGAGGCTTGGCTGGAGAGGCGGGGGAGATTACTATGGCTACCGGGGAAGAGGAGGAACCTGTGTCGCTCTCACCTGCAGGAGGAGGAGGAGGAGTAGGGGGCACTGAGGAAGACTCTTCAGGATGGGAGAGAGAGAGGATGAATGAGAGGGTATGGATAAAGAGAGAGAGAGAGAGAGAGAGAGAGAGAGAGAGAGAGAGAGAGAGAGAGAGAGAGAAAGAAATAGACTACAACACTGGTCATAGGCTCTTTAAGTGGAGAGGTGCTACTGCGCTGCTAGGTAACAGCACGTCTAGAGCAACCCTTAAGAGAACAATCCAGGCAGATGAGGAGACTAGGCAGACAAATCACACATGAGAGGACATGTCATTTAAACAATGGGATCTAATCTAGCAGCCTCTACAGAGAGCAAACAGACACATAACGCCATCGGCAGGTTTCCAGGGGCATCAGCAAAGGCCCATTCAGCCTGTCAAAGGTGAGCAAAGAACAACATAAGTAATAGGTGTGCAAAAGCAGGCAATGATGCGTACCGGTTCTGTGGTCTGCGTCAGAGAGGCCACCCCAAGACCAACGCTTCTGCCTCTGCTCGGCCCTCTGGCTGCGCTCCTGAGTCCGCCGCATCACTGCCTCATAACGCTCCTGGGAGGGGGGAGAGAAAGAGAGGAGGGAGTCAGTTGACAAGTCAGCAGTCAGCAGAATGGGACGAGAGCATATGCCATCAGCGGAATACATTTCTCCATGAGCTAAGGCTGTAGCTACCTGGACTTCTCTTTGGAGCTTGAGAGCTTCAGTGCTTAAAGTGTTCAAGTTCAATAAATTCAATTCAATAAAGAGGTGCAGTTGCCTACAACTTTTGAAGCATGTGAATGACATCTTTCACTGACATCAAGTGTAAGTAGACTAGGTGCTGGGGAAACAGACACCATCAAGTGTAGTAACCTAGGTGTTGAGTATACAGACAGCATCAAGTATAGTAACCTAGGTGTTGAGTACACAGACACCATCAAGTGTAGTAACCTAGGTGTTGAGTACACAGACACCATCAAGTGTAGTAACCTAGGTGTTGAGTATACAGACAGCATCAAGTGTAGTAACCTAGGTGATGAGGACACAGACAGCATCAAGTGTAGTAACCTAGGTGTTGAGTACACAGACAGCATCAAGTGTAGTAACCTAGGTGTTGAGTACACAGACAGCATCAAGTGTAGTAACCTAGGTGTTGAGTACACAGACATCAAGTGTAGTAGCCAGGTGAAGGGGACACAGAAACCATCATGTGCAGTAACCTACAGGCAGGTGGGGACACCATCAAGTGTCTGTTTGTGCCCACTAACACAACCATATCTGCTGAGTGTCATCCCAGGCTTCCACTGGTTGAATCCCTGCCACCACCACACCGGAGTGGACTGCAAACCTCTTTACTGGAGGCCCATGCCAGGGCTAACTCTCCAACAGGCCCATACTGGCACTGTCAAACTGCCACCTACAGTAATGCTACCCTTGTTGGCCCCAACTCCCTGACTGACAAGACTATGCCTGGCAGGCACTACATTGCCCAACAACAACAACAACCAGTGGTCTTCAACCACCTATGGCTTGACTAACCGATAATATTGTGGGACAATATTTTCTAATTATGCTGCAATAAAGTTTAGGCTTGACTACCATATAATGATGTGGGACAATATTTTAGAATTATGCTGCTATGATGCTTAGCCAAACCATGGACAAACTGTGGTCTATCACTTATGGAAAACTACTGACTGTGCTCGTTGAGGCCTCGAGCAGATGATCTGTCCAAGGTTTCTTCCTGAATAACCAGCACAAGGGAGTTTATCCTTGCCCGTTCTGCCCTTGGGTACACCTGGTGAACGTGTCCTTGTTAACATCTAGAAAGTGCCACAAGACAATTGTATTGTAACTGGCTCTGTACAAATATAATTGAGTTGAACTGAATTGAATAGAATAAAGACTAGTTGGACAGCTTTGCTGATGATGTTGCTGCTGACAACAAAGCTAGTAGGAGGATCAACTCCATCTTCAAAACCACAAACCATTTGCATGCACGATTCCACAAGCGAGCTATAATTAGGCTACAGTGAGTTCAATTGCAAATCTATTGCTTATTTCCTGATGTCAAAATATTAAAATCCTATTGGCATAAACAATAATGCATGTCTGGGGAAATAAAGCTGCATTTAGAGCATGTATTAAGCTCTTCTGACCAATATTAACAACAATAAACAAAAGGATTAACATATCACAGAGAAAGTGTTTTATTTACTTCTGCTTTCCTCATCATTACTGGACATAGGCAGTTTCTTTAGCCTTTTGTTTTTTGTTCATTATTGAACAACTTGATGCATTAGACACAATAGATAAGCCTTGATGCATTGCTTAAAGCTGACAGTGAACATCTTTTCTAGTCAAGAGCAAAAGTTCAATGAGTCTGAAATCAAAGTGGCAAGTCAGAAAAAGCAGGCTGCAGCAGCAGCTTTGATGACAGAGAGCATCTATAAGTAGAAGCTGAGCGCAGTCTAAAGTGCCTGGGGGCTGACTGCAGTGAAATTTCAAACGGGTTTCTTTTCCCCCCTCGCCTCATCAGAATCACTCACTACTTTCAACCAATAACACTTTACAATGCAGGGGAAACACAATTAGTAATTTGCAGAAATTAATCTAATCCAAAATAACTTGGGACCAGTACATCTCCAGTATACTGTATGTGAACTCTTCAGCGTGGGATGTAATGGTATCAATGGCCCATTAGATAAGCAATATGCTGATGATATTCAAAAGACAAGAGCTGGGCATCACACCTATGACCCTGTCTGCACAGGTAAAAGACTCAGGTGTCCTGTGGCGCAGCGGCAAGGGGCACAGAAAACACAGCGGGCAGTCACTCACTCACTCACTCACTCACTCACTACCTAACTACCTCTGTGTATTGTCTTTAGGATTAATCCGTCTTAAGGATACTGTGAGTCTGGCTCTTCATTAACACACACACACACACCAACACACACACATAACTCTTAAGAACAGCTAGAACAGTGCGGCCCAGCCAAAACTAAGCTGTGTGGTGACTCCAGAAGAGGGCAAGGCCCCTGGCTAGGGCACAGGCCACAGTAGGAATGGCATTAGCAGTGCGAGTCAGCCTCAGACCATGAGTAAATATGCACTTAGAGGATTGGAATGGATGAAACCGCCGCACTAAAGTCCTGCTAACTGCAGAAAGCCTAGATTCTTGTGAGTGTTAGTTAAGGCAGACTCCAGTGAGCTCACTGTGAGTGGCTTAGGGACAGGGGATTGGGCTTCTATACATGCTCCTGGTGGTAGGGGAACAAGGGGTGTGTGTGTGTGTGTGTGGGGGGGGGGGGGGTTGGGTAAGAGAGAGAGAGAGACAGTGGGAAAGATGGATGGAGAAGAGGCAGAGTGGGGAAGAGAGAGAGTGGAGGAGAGGCAGAGTGGAGGAGAGAGCGCAGAAGAGAGAGAGAGAAGGAAGGAAAAGAGGGTGTGGAGGGGAGAGAGAGAGTGCAGAAAAGACAGAGAGGGAGGAGAAGAGAGTGTAGAAGAGAGAGAGAGAGAGAGAGAGAGAGAGAGAATGAAGAGAGTGACAGAGCGGAGGAGTGAGGGTGGGGAAAAGGGGGTGCAGAAAAGGGGCCCCCACCTTCTCCTCCTCCTGCTTGAGCTTCCTCTTCTCCTCCACAGCGGCCCTCCTCTGCTCCTCCTTCCGCCGCTGCTCCTCCAGCTTGCGCTGACGCTCCTCCATCTGCCGCTCCACCTGAAGCTTGGCCTTGCGCTCGCGCTCCAGGATCTGAGACTCACGCGCCGCTGCGGCAGGTCACACAGGTGAGGTCAGGAGCATGAGAGCGAGGCATGGAGAAAAAAATAACACAATAAGATGAAAAGTTCTGGGATGGACTGAAAATTCTTCATGAAAAAAATTGAGTGAAAACATCTTATTACTAATAGAAACAATAACATCCTGTCATGCTATAAAACATAAGAAAAATGTTTATTTTTTTGGCTGAGTGGCAGCAGCTTTAGAGGAAAGCCTCACCCTGTTGTTTTTCCTGCTCCTCCCGTCGTTCTTTTGCCACTCGAAGTTTCTCGTCTATCCTTAAAGCAGCTCCATCCAGAACTACAAGCAAGTACACACACACACACACACGCACGCACACAGAGACACACACACACGGAACTTAATCTCCACCTGGCAGGAAGTCTTCCCTCTCGATCACGCCCAAACGCAAACAGTTCGTTTCAAATCCTAGTGAAGAACCAGCACGACAAGCCCCGAGTCCCAGCACACTCCTCTGGAGTCAACTCCTCCTTTCCTTTCACACGTCTGTTTACACTTCTCCGCTGTCCTGCTTCTCCTCGCCTCGTCTCACTTGCCCGTCGGCTCACTGGCCAGATTAGGCACTGGTGCTGCAGCTGCAGGTGTAACAGTGAGTGCGGAGGGATCACCTGCCCGTAAGCCACTCTTAATAAACTCCCTGCTTGGTCATCGCTGCCCGCTGTAATGCGGTAGGCAGTAGGTCCATAACTCAAGTCAGCACAGGAGAATGAGCCGCGGGGGGATTAATGACAACACACATTAAACTAGTCAGCTTACCCTGGCCACTGACAGCGGACCGAGCCCCGCAGATTTGCTCATAACATAATTAAACTTTTGTTTTGTCACGGCTGCCCACTGTTTGTCAAAGTGGCTGGAATACAAGCATACATGCAACGTCTTGAGCAATGTGTATTTGTATATAAGCAGCCTGGAAGTGGCATTTTGCATTGTTAACTCTACACTGACTGAAAGCCTTAAGAGGATGGAAGTAATCCCTCAATGTAAAAGGGAACAACTAACCATACAACTATTCTAGATATGCTTGTGAATTATGGGATGGAAAACACAGTTGAAAAATGAAATGCTTTTCAATTTACGGGCTTTCCTGCCAAAAACAATGGTCTCTGTGCCAAGGAGAAGCAAATTAGCTTTCAGGAGTTTGGACACAAAATACAAAGCTATTGCAAATTGATGGTCATCAGTGTCAACATCCAAAAGCACACTGACTGACTGATTGACGGACGGACCACCAATGCACCCTTTATCTCCTTTAGAGAGGGATATGCCTCATGTTAGACAGAAAATATTGCCTTTATTATTGCACACTGTGCAGGGATGTCAAAACATTCCGTTTTTATAGTCCCTCCCTCGTCAATGCCCTTCAGTTTTTTCATACATCTTTCCATCAATACCCTGGATTCCCTGAGCTAGTATTCAATAAGTTGATCTGTGTAGGTGTGTGTGTGTGTGTGTACCTGGTCGAACTGCTGGGCTCTTGGCTGATGTGGTTGGGCTGGCTGCGGTTGCGGCTGTGGTTGTAGGCCCTGGGCTGTTTCCTGCAAGGCTGCGGCGCTCATCGGCCTGCGCCTGTGCAGCTGCAGCTGGAACACAGAGAGAGAGAGAGAGAGAGAGAGAGAGAGAGAGTCAAACATAACCAAGCACCACATTAAACAAAGACATAGATGGAGTAAATGACTTATTTTTATTAGGCTAATTGTTACAATTCTTCTCGTTTCTCCAGTGTAAGTTGTCAGATACTGTGCTAAAAGTCTTTAGCCATAGATAGATAGAAAGCAGACGTCTGGGTCAGAAGGTAACAGAGAGTCACATGATCTCTATCGATGGTCAGCTGACCAAAGATCTGCTTAACACCCCCACTGCCCACGTGGAACTGCACTGAAGCGACTGCAGTAACTAAGCAAGCAGCCAAAGCACAGTCAGTGCCTGCCTGCCTGCCTGGCTGCCCTGGACAGCAGACCCTGGGCCTCCCCTCCAGCAGCCAGCAGTGTTCTCTCTGCCACAGCTACAGTCTGAGTGAGCAGTGGGGACCACGGAGGCAAGACCATGGACGGAAGGAAGGAAGGAAGGAAGTGGAGAGGACGTGATCAACGAATACTGGGGCTTGTTTAATGACTTGCATTCCCGTGTAGCCCTGAGCAAGAGAGAGGGCTGAGCCCCACAAGAGAAGAGTGCTGAGGTAGCTAGACAGTCATGTGCTGCCCACCAGGCGGCTGGTATGGAAGTGCATGAGGCTGCATGAGGAAGCAGCTCATCAGGCGTCGCTAGCAGGGAAAACAGTAGCCTTGTCCTCTTCTTGCCTTTTTACTCCTTTACAGTAAACATCAGGTGATGTGATCTACACTCTGGATCTGTATAGCGTCATGGGGCAGATGGATGTGGTCCCATTATTGAAACATCTGATCCAAGACCAAGACGTCCGAATCTTCACCTCGGTGTCAGTTCTCAGCATCACTGGGAGCCACAGAAACGGCCTTAAAAGTGAAATCTGGTGTGAATCATTCAATGTCACTGAGAAAAAGAATAGGAAAACACAATGGGCTGAATTGAAAACCAGCAGCTAGTGGTGACTGAATGTGGCAGACAAAAAGTGAAACAAAGTGAGTTTCTGTACCTCATTTTGAATGCCATTTGCTATTCGGTCACAGTTGTATACAATTTTCTTGTCTCTTCCATACGGGCAGCACTCATTGATCTCCAAAAACAGGGCTATGAAGTGATAGGTTATACACAAGATTTCTCCTTTAACAGCTGTTCAAGAAAAGATCACACTAAGTTCTCCTTTACGGCTGTTGAAAGACAGGAGCTTGTTCCTCTTTTTAGGCCTTGAGTATGGCTTTCTCGGAGATGTTTTCAGCTGAGCAAGTAGCACACATCCAAGCAAAAACAACAGCAAAGCAAACACACAGTTTGCGTGTGAGAAAGTCAAAGTGAAAGAGAGAGTTTGAATATCTGTCTAAGTTGGTAGGAGAGAGACGGAGACCATGACAGGAAAAGCTGATGACAAGACAACAAAGTGGGTTATCAGTTCAAAACTCTTTGGGGCCAAGAGCAAAGGTTATAGGACAGAAAACAGACATCTAAGACACTCATTTCAAACATCTCATACATCAAAGAGGCTAACCAGGCCAGGACGTACCGACAGTTAACTGGTTGACATTTTCAGCTTCTGCTAGGGCTGTGCGATATATTGAATGCAATCAATATACCTCCAAAACTGTACCAAATGATCAAGCTGTATCAAAGTGTCAAGTATTTATGCTAATTTTTTCCCCCAAGCAGCAGCCGAGACATTTGTATAGCATACTCACTAACCAATCCTGGGCGACATGTAGCCTAGGTGTGGAAGGCAACTACCGTAGTGGTAAGATTTACTAATTCCGCTGTTACATTAACAGTTTATCCTCACTCTATCTTCATACACCACCACACAAACACCATGCCCACTCCCCAATCCCCACAAGCAACACAAGCATATTGTCCCTTCTCTCCTGGCATTCCCTCCCTCACCATTACCCCTGGCAGCTGGGTTAGCCCCCTGAGCCGTGGATCTGCCCAAGATCTCCTCCTTTGGTAAGGGAGTTTTTCCTTGCCCTCGTTCTCTTGGGTGCTCCTTGTTGATGTGGCCACACCCCCCGCCAAACCTCCTATCTTGCCACTTTCCTACTTCATTTCACTGCACTACACAAATAAGCTGACTAGTCACAAATTTCCATACATTTTGTGCGCCAACTGCCAATATAGTAACCTGGCAATATGATAGCATTAGCTGAAGGCCTAATTACTTGTGTTAATGTTGTTCTAAAAGGACAGCCTAATATACTGTAGTGGGAAAGGTGCCTTGAGCTGCAGGGATTGTACTGAAATAAGGAAGAGACTTCATGGGTTTCTTTAGATGTAAAAAAGAGATAAATATTGTATTTACATTTACGCATTTAGCAGAAGCTTAGGCCTACCATAGCTAAAGCTGCTATCCTGTAACTTGGATCCTGGAGGGTAACAGTAACTGACCTAAGGTGTGGTGACAGAGAAATTACCTTGCTAGGTAAAAGTAAAAAAAAAACAAACAAACAAACAAACAAACATAGATGACCTGTGTGTGGCCTCAATTATGAGATAACAGACAAAGGTCACAGGGTCAAATCACTGGGTCAAAGTCTCAGAGGAGCTAGGCTAATCCAAACAGGGGCCTGCCTTGAGTGGTCCAATCAGTCCCACTTGAATGGCTAGATTGGACGCCAAGCCAGGGGCCTGCTGCTGCTGCTGGGCTCTGGGCAGGACAGGGCCGGGGATAGCAGTGGTCTTCAGAAGTCCAGGTTCTCGAGCCAAGGAGGCAATTAGTGAGCCACAGGGCCTATGACGGGAAAGCCTGGGGTTTGGGGATAGCCGCCAGCCAGAGATTGGGAGGGCCATTCAGAGAGAAAGAGAAAATGAGCACCAGGAGTGGATCACGAGAGAAAGGAAACAGCACACATTCCACAGTGTTTTTTTTTGTCTTTTTTTTGCTTCTGCTGCTGCTGCTGCTGAATTATCTAAGAAACTTGGAAAGAACCATATGGGCCACTTAAAAATTGATGCCTTGATCAAATATAGCAAGAAGAACATTGACTGCTGCTCATGCAAGCCATTATGGAGGCATTTCCAGGAGCGAAGATCTGCAGAGTGCAGGGGAGTCAGGGAGTGGGAGAGCTAGAAAGAGAAAGATAATGGCAGCAAAAGATGGAGAGATTATAAAACATGTTGCAACAACTAAAGTTGATATGGACAAACGTACAGTTGTGGTACCTAACCTCAGCGGTACAGCAGAATGCCATTTTCACTTAGTTTACTTTGTTCTGCTAATGATGAGGCAGCTGGATCCTTAGAAGCTGGATGTCGATAGAGAGAATAAATGTTGATTCAGAATAGACCAGAAGTCTCACTTATTTTCACCCACACCCTTATTTTCTGTTCTAGACAGTCAGAGTGCCAATGGCTACTTAGGCTATGTTCCACCAGAAACGCTCCAAATCCTATTAATGGACAAAGGCTGTCTGTCCCCTCATCCTGACAATCAATACCCTATATATGTCAATCAATCAGTCAGGCTACTGTAGAGTTTTCCCTACATGTCAGCCCATGTTAACAGTAGAGGCCAATTCTGCATAGGAGGTCCAGACTAAGACATGCATCTCTGCAGAGATTTAAGTGATCGCAGTAAGATAGCAGAAGAATTCATGGCTAAATGTGAAAGAAAAATACACTAAACTCGTGTGCAAATTATCCATGCTGCTGTTGATTTGACGTAAAAAGTGAGTTGAGGTTACTTTCAGATTGACACTTGGCAGACAGCCAGGTCACAGTCTAAACCCTTCTTGGTTTCCAACTGGAGGCTTTTGGAGGACTAAGAAAAAAAGCAGCCTTTTTTCAGGAGGCCTGCCCGCTACATGACACCTATTTATGTCTGCATCCTGTCACCAGCTCACTTTGGAGTGTGGACACACTCTATCTTCCGTTGCGCAACTCACTTGATTATCAGTAGCCATGACAGAGTCAGGTTTCTAGAGCAAAGACTATGGAGAAATAAAGACCAATGCAGACTCAAAATGGACATGACACATGATAACAATATCAGTCTAATTTAGACAGACAAGAACATTAACTGAAGTCAGTCGCCATTGATGCCTGAGCCTTCAACATCACCTGTTCATACAAATGGAGAAGTGCGTACACAGTGAGTGTGTGTGTGTGTGTGTGTGTGTCTGAAGAGCTCTCACTGAATATGCAAAGAGCTGAGTCACCCTGTGAGGCCAGGCGGCGTAAGCTCTCCAGCACACTGCATGCAAATAGACAGCTGCCAAACAATAGCCCTGCACAATGGGCACATTTATCTGGCCCGTGCCAGTCTGACCCACCACCAAACATGACCAACCATGGCGTGAGACTGACCGCTCTGCCATCTTTTCACACAACCCTGTTTCCATATCTCCTCAAGCATCACACAAATTATCAGAAAATGTTAATTCATTACAATTTCTTGATAAACAAAAAGGCTATTTCAGTGGCTCAGACACTGTGGCCAAGTGGTAAAATAAATCAGTTAATTTTCTTCCTTTCGAAGGCCAAGGTGTGCAAGGCATTGCTGGGGGGCGTGCAATTATGTCAAGAGGAACTAAAGACATGTACTTGGGTGTCCCTAGGGACAATTTCCAAGGGAGCCTGCTTCTGATGGCACAGGGACCTGAGAACAGCAAACACACAGCTGGCACCATGGAGACGGCCTCAGCATGTCACACCTAAGCCCTGATAAGAAGATGGTGGCATAGGCCGTTTAGACAGAGCTTACCAACAGAGCATCAATGCACTCAGGAGCCATTCTGGGCAATATTAACACAGTGAGCACTCATGCAAAGGGCTTATGCCATAACCATCATATCCATGAGTTTTAATTTAAACATCCAAACTCATTATGTGACACAATATTATAGTCACTGTAGCCTGACAAGTCAGACTACATCAAAATATATAGTCTGGCTATGATTAATAAACTAGCTCAGTTCAAGGGGCGGAATCAGCGGCTCTCTTTCAAACTCCCTCTGCACACAATAGTACACTACACTCATAAACTACCTCTAAGGTGTAACATCCAGGCGACTATACACAAGGATGGAGTGATGTGATTGGTCCAACCAAACTTGGGAGAACAGCTACTTAGGCCCTACGGTTTGTTTTTAGACATAGCCTACCTACCAGCATAGCAAAAATATTTGCTACCACTAGCCTAGGTTACATGACTTCTAGGCTAGATCTCTAGGCTCTAGCCATTTTCCAGAGAGGACCATTCTTGTCATTAGATAACTAAGCCTGCGCAACTAGTGGCCTGAGGGCCCAAGAAACATGTAATGTGTCCCAGGAACTGAGTACCAGCATGAAGTTGGTACAGTACATCTGGAACTGTTAAGGCCTGCCATCCATGTAGCCAACCTTGTGCTGTGGGGCACCTCCACAACATGAGGCTGCAAATCATCCGATTAGTAGGCCGTCTCCCTCAGGAAAGAAAAAAAGCCTCTCTGGATGCCTTCAAAGATTTGCCTCGGCCATTACAAGAAACATTGTTTACCACTCAGCGCAGACAGTGCAGAACAGTACAATGTTTACTCAGACAAAAACTTCCTTTGGATTCTACTGTATGTAACAACAGGCACTTAGCCAAGATAAAGAATAAACTCCCAAACAGCCAGCCATATCACTTGAATAAGGAAATCAGGCAACAACTCTAGACATTACACAAACATATTGGTAGAGTAGAGATCCAGCCCAGAAGTGTTCAGACATGGCTCAGAGATGACCATGATCAGACACGGTCCCACTCCTCTCTCCAAAGCCAGCTGCTCCAATGAGCTGGTGAGATGACAAAATGAAGCAGAGCGCTTGGCAAAACTTGCATAGGAGCAGCCAGAGGCGAGCAGACACAAAAGAAGCGTTATGGGAGGGACACAAGGGGACTCTATGCTGCCACACACACTCACATAAATACCAGCCAGCCAAAGAGTCCAGTCAGTCAGTGAGTGGCGCGAGCTGCGGAGGTCTTGCTCCTCTGTGCCTCCCCGTCTCTTCTGTGAGAGGAGCTGTGCTGTGTGTGCTCCAAGGGGGGGTTAAAGCGCACAGGAAGTGTGGTAATGCAGATGGCCTGAGAGCAACGTGTCTGCACGGTCCAATAAAGCAGGCCTTTAGAGAGGGCACAGCTGCTGTCCCAACACACACACACACACACAATTCAGATCTTGCATACGGGATTACTGAGGACACCTGGGCCGTGTAAGCCCAGGCTATTTCCAGACCAGCAGGGATGACGAGTCATCGGCGACAGCAGGTCATGCTCCTCTCTCACGAGAACTTAATGAGTGCTAAGTAACTAGGTGTCTTCCCCGGGTCCTATCCGGCTTTCTGGGAACGGGTGTCTCTGATCGATCACTGATCATGCTGGTTTCTTTGCTCAAAAGCAAGAGAAGTATTCATCTGCCTTGGGGGTGGGAAAAAATCTGTTGACTTGTCATGAGGAAAAGCAACCATGCCGGTCAGATGGTGGATGTGAAAATGACAGTGGACAATCCCACAATATAGGCTAGCTCCATAGAATGCACTGTAGTCCTGAGAATTCTTGCAAAAAATAGTTAATCTTCTCTGCATCAGCTGCAGTGGCCCTGTAGTGTTTCCTGTTGACACCATAAAAAGCTCCTTCGCTGGGTGGTGGTGGTAGTACTCAATACTAGTTTCACAGATTCCACACTCATACATTTCCTTCTTTGGACTCTCACTGGACCATTCTCTGGTACTTTTAGCTGGACTGGACGATAAGCTGAAAATAGAGAGCACTGACAGAAACTTGCCTGGAGCCCCAATGGTCTGACGACGGCACCTCTAAATTACAGTGTATGTGAGGACTCGCACATTTTTGTGGACACGTGCAGAAATGTGGAGGCTTTGGCCGCCCATTAAGACGGGAGCTGTCAGTCTCATGTCCAACAGCAGGCTACTAGAGCCTGGGAATCGGATGAAGGCAGACCATGTTCCATCCACTGCAGCCTATAACCACTGTGACCTGAACTAACAGGCATTTCTCCACAGCTCAGATGGCTAGTGTGAAGCTATCGACCCCACAGCAAATGATTTGTAATAAGAAGCATGGGATATATATTTTTTGTTACTGGGTTATTGTTATAAAACAACAAATATTTGAACAAATTTGGAGCTATACAGTAGGCTAGATCTCAGAAATGACTCAAGGAAAAAAAAAACACTGTATAAAACTTATTAAGACCAAGAGATAGGCTGCAGCACTTTACCCTCATCATGATCAGAACATCCCGCCACATGATCGTTCTGTGAATGTGTTTCATAAATGGAGCCAACTGTGTCAGGGTAAAACAATTTCACACGACTTCCGCTTAATTCATGGTTAGTGCTTTACACAACAGGATGACATCAGTGATAGGACACGGTGTATTTCATCAGTCAAGATGCAACAGTGAAGTTGCCTTTAGAAAAAGAAGACCGAGTACACGCAACACATTAAAAGAGGTTACTGACAAATGGATGCACTGTCAACTCATCGTTAATAAACAACTGTGTCAGAAAACGACGAGTAGCCTATAATGGTGACAACCCATAGGTAGAGTGACCAGATTTGCTGTTAACGTTACTAGCTAAAACATGTAACGCTGGACTGGTTGAAGAACGACTTACTACTTGATTTGACAACTAAGTGAATGTGCGACTGTAAACACGCTACGTGGAGAGGTCATAAATCTGTCCCAGACCTTACGTTATCTAGCCAAAGATCAATCTTCCGACGTAACTTCAGCGCCCAACGTTATAACTGGCAAAGTGTTGAATTAACTTCAAAGATTTTACTAGATTACTTTTGCAAGTTTACAATAAACCACTGGTGACAGAGCACAACGTTAAGCGCTAAGTGTTAACGTTAGCAACATTATTTCGTGCAACGTTAACGTTAACGACAACAGACTGGACATCAGTTCCCCTGCCGCCCTGTCACCTCATAAAAAAATCTTAAACTTTTTTTTCGAAGAATCGTCTTCTACTAAAGCTATAACTCTTCGTCACATTTCAACACAACCGTCAAATTATTCCTATAAGTTAACATTACAGTATCACTGTGCATCCTTGTGGAGCCAGGGAGCCAGTCAGAGACCGAAGTCAAAACTGTGTCAACCGGCGGCCTCAAAGCTCAAACAGAGAATTCTTGCTTCAATTACCATGAGCATTAGCCAGTTGCTTGACGGATGATACAGCTTCGCTAACTTAACACATTAACTTGCTTGCAAACATTCTCTCATCACACGACTGCATCCGGAGTACACAACACTCGTTGCGAATGCAGATATCTACAGGTGTAACGTTAACCGGTATCATAAAGAAAACTTTAATGTATCAGCCGGGTACGCTAGCCAGTCAATAAATACCGTAGCTACTAACGTCAGATAGCTAGCCACTACACAAGCTAAGGCTAGGCTTGCTAAGTTGTCTGGTAAATAACAAAAGACCAAGTACACAAAATATCAGTGGAATCTCACTTTAAACGTTACTCACACTGACATAAATCTCTAGAAACCTCCCAATTATGTATTATATACATATTTCTTACCCATTTGGGCTCGCATCCCTTTCAGAGACGTTGCACCCTCCGCCATTTTTTACAGAAGTTTTCCTCCTTTTCCCCCCTGACACATTCAAGGCGCGCAATAATACACGGGGACGTGGACAGCTAAACAATGGCAAAGTCTGTGTACAGGAGCGACATCTACTGTCAGCAAAAGTCACCTAAAGCGTGGTGACCTAATTGTTGACAAAGCTTTACTTGACAGTTTGTAGGCCTAATTCATTCATAATAGTAGGCTACATAATGATATCGAATGCATTGTGTGACAGAATTATGCGATTTGGTCTATGCTATTTGTAATATCACAGTAGGCTAACAGGACTAGAGGCAGGTGTAGTCTAGGCTGTATGCATAAGCCTAAAAAAGCACATTTTTGACAGTTGACCTCATTGAATTTTATTACAAATGTTAAACGGACGGACACACACACACACACACACACACACACACACACACACACACACACACACACACACACACACACACACACACACACACACAGGGAGCATCTAGATAATAGGACCTTCACAGAAGCAGAGCTGAATTCCCTTCCAAAAGACCACAGTGCTGATTCCTCTACCACATCCACCCAACATCACCAATTCCTTTGCATGCCTCAGCCCACCCAGGCCTCTCATTCATTTTTTATGGCACTCTAGGCTAGTTGGATTCAGTTACACTGGTCTAAATTATGCAATAGAGCCCATGTTACTTAACACTCACTTGGACACCAGCAGTGGTGTCACTAGGGAGTTGTCATGATTTTTGTTATCAAGCTACAGAAAACCTCTAAAGGTCTTTAAGTGGAAGGTGTGGCCTGACTCTTCTACGAAGTCTGCTTTTACAAATTCAACGAGTTGAATATGTCACATCTGGTGTAGGATTTAGGCCTATATAAGAGACAAATTGCAGGTACAAGTGAATTATTCAATCAAACAAAATAAAGTGAGCGGAAAAAGCGGATTATAAGTATTGGTAAAACCATACTAGTAGCTTAGAACATGCATAAGAGATCTGTGCAATACACTGCATTTTATTTGCTTTGTTGTGTGCTAATGGTTTTGGTCAAGTCCATTTGAGCTATAGTCAACTTGGGAGGCAGTGAAAACAAAACAGCGGACTGGCGGACTGGACTGGTTGTTATTCAAATGTGAGAAATTCACAATGAAAATAGGCTATAGATCCAAATAAATTCATAGTTCTAAGCTATAAGCATAGCCTTCAATAAAAGATTGTATTAAAAATATGAATTACAAAAAGATGACGACACTATATTGTATCACCACTATATTGTAGCTAAAGAGACACTAGCACCTCTTTTTCAAATAAAAATGTTGAAAACTACTGCTGTATAACTACCTCCATTTATCATGTCAACATGAATCAGTCAAATCAGTCCTGGAAGTGTGTTGTCTCCCCCTAGTGGAGAGAGTTTGTAGGGTAAGACCAAACCAGTTCAACTGATAATGACTGCTTGTCGGCAATAGATGAGAGAAACACTTACGTAATTCACAAAATTAACATAATACACTATTGTTATGTCATACCAAACCTGCCTAGGGTCCATATACTGTACCTGTGCAGTCAGTGGGCTAGTGATGGTTTTGACTAAATAACATAGTAGCATGAGTAGAATATTGTCTGACTGTAGAGCAGGTGGAAGAGTCAGTAGATAGAGTCAATAATAGGGTAGCATTTAGGTAGAGTTCATCACATACAGTTCATCAGGGAGGCCATGGAAGGAGGATCCATCATGGGGCCTCTGGGAGGAGAGCTGATCCTGATATGGGTGTCCTGTGAAGTTGGTCGTTATTCATTAAAGGGTGGGTTGGGGGTTGATGGCAGGGAGGCAAGGGGCAGACAAGAGATTTGACATTCAGAAGAGATGATAGTGGTATAGGGGCAGAGAGAAAACAAAAGAGTGAGGCCAGTATAGGAGGTTACACACACACACACACACACACACACACACACACACACACACACACACACACACACACACACTTTTCAAATGTACTGTATACCATCAAATGATGTACAGTAGGCCTAATGTTGGTGTATTAATATAATTTATATGAATACAAAAGTCAGAGCTACCCTTTTCTGTAGAAGGCCCAGGTAGTGTTTCACAGATCCACATCAATTTTGATCCATAATGGCTGATTGCATATCTCTTGAAATTTCCATAATTTTATCAGACTCTAACAAAACTTAAGCTGTTCTGGGATCAGGGTAACTGTATCATATTGGGAATCTTGATCAAAAAGCATCAACGACTGGGGTCCAACTACCACATAGCCGGTTAGGAGATGGGCCCACTAGCACAATGAATAATATCATCCTGCTGTAGTCTGGAGGCTGGTTATAGTTGTCATCTACCTCCCAAAGTACAGATGGTGAATTTGCCTGGCAGAGTTCTACATGCACACAAAGGGAATATTGTGATAGGCACATGTTTATTCTCCTCTGTACGTCATGAGTCAGATGGTGTTGCGGGCCACTAATTTGGTAGCCTGGCAAATAAGCCGACTGTTGACTCCGTCATACAGTCTGGAACAATGCAACTGAAACATCTTTCTGTTTGGATATGACGCATTCACTCACCTGGCTCTCACGCCTCCAACTTCCGCATTCAGTAGTAACAGATCACTGGCTTGTTTTGATTTATTTTGACATCGTAGTGGTGATAAGTCCTCAAGATCATGGATGTTAATGTCATTTACCAATTTTATAAAGGTTATTTGAAAGTAGGGGGGAGAATAACAAACAAGTTCCTATGCTGTTGAACTACAAGCTGCTGAACTACAGGCAAGTTTAGAGACATCGCTCTAAACTGTGGCAAAACATAGAGAAACCGAGCTATGGGGGTTGGGCCAGACTACTGTACGGAGCTAAAATATAAAATTGAGCAGAAGTACGTAGGATGGCGTCGCTAGTCTACTAATTTGGTTCCTGCGGGCCTGATCTGGTCCACGGGCCGCCATTTGGGGAAGAATGTGTACATGATACTGAACCTGTAGGATGACCTATGATGCTTCGTATTCCCCCTTTTTTGGTGTAGGCTTTCTTTTGATACTTTTTGATATGGTTAGATTTGGTTTAGACAAATTAATGATTGCATAATCTGAAAGCTGAAAGACTGAAGGAAATATGCAAGATTAAAAAAAAAACATATTGTACACCGTTATAAAAACCAGTATGCATAGTCTGTAGTAAATGCAACATTTTCTGAAAAGCTTGGAGTTGGAAGCTACAGTACCAACTGGGCACTGCATGAGACCTAAGTGAATATGCATTGAATAAATTGATATGGAATGACCCAAATGTAAATAGGTCAAACAATAAACAGGACGAAAAGAACATTTTTGGTAATAACAAAAACTGGGTAGGCAAGATTCCCCAAAAGACTTGAAAATTGCCTCTGTGTGTTGCATCAGTAGAACTAGCATCCCAGAGGCTGGAGACCCCTTGTGGATGAGTTGTTTTCACAAAAGTGCACTACCTATCTAAAGTCTAACCTGGGTGCTGCAAGAAGGTGGTTCAGTGGCAAACCTGGACAAGTGAACCCAGAGGTCTTCCGGGGCCAATGGGCAGTTTTCCATCAGAGACTTGACTGAAATATCTGACTTTGGATCACATAACAGTTTCTCTCGAGCAATATGACCAAAATTCAAGATTCAAGATTCAAGAAAGTCTTTATTACATCTCATTATAGTTGTAGACTATATGAGAGTAAAATTCTTGTGTTTTTGCTCCTCAAGAAAATAAATAAATAAAAAATGTAATGAGTGTAAAAGAAAGAGTTTGTAATGAATATACTTGTATGTGTATGTGTTTGAGTCAGTGTATATGTTCAGAGTCTGAAAATGCAATGACTGACAGGCACAGATCTAGGCTGTCAATACTGACTCTGTGTTCATCAGTCTAACTGCTTGATGAAAAAAGCTGTTGTGTAGTCTGGTGGTTCTAGCCCTGAGACTGCAGAATCTCTTGCCAGATGGTAGTAGCTGCAACAGTCCATGATTGGGATGGCTGGGGTCCTTGGTGATTCTTTTGGCTTTTCTGATGCAACGCTTGTGATACAAGTCTTGAATGGGTGGTAAAGTGCACCTGCAGATACTTTGCGCCGTACGCACAACTCTTTGTAGAGCATTCCTTTTGGTGGCAGTACAGCTGCCGTACCATGCAGTGATGTCTCCAGTCAGAATGCTCTCTACAGTTCCACTGGATTAATATTTGCCTTACTCTTGCATCTATATATCACATTATAAACAGTGTGTGAGGGTTGACAGTAACTAACTCAAATGAAGAAAATAAATGCTTTCATCTTTAGAAACCTGATGGGATACTTTTGGGTTAAAACTGCCATTCAGTTGAATAAGTTGTTATTTTTAGATTATTTCACATATTATATGGAATTTAGCATTACAAGAAATATCATTCCAGATGCCTGAATCCTTTATGATCACACTACAGTCCTCTCCATCACCATGATTATTGGGCTCCCCTGGTTTCCACTTAGTGAAGCTCAGTGCACTCCCATCTGTGTCCAGGAACGTCCCCTCAGTCTTCCTGTCTGTTGCCTGAAGCCATCCTGCTATTGGTGTCTTTAACAGCGCTAAAATCTTCATTAAAGCCTTGTTTTCCTCTTCATTTTTGGGCAACACAAGATCACCTCCGGCATCTTTACAGAACTTCAGACCAGCATCAAAAGTGTTTTTCAAACCCTCAGTAATATAATACTTATTTCCAACCTTCTCGACAATACCTGCATCTGTGAAAAAGAAAGGATACCTATAGCATCCCAAAAAGACTGAATAAATTTGAGAGGTTAAAAAGCTCCACCATACCTTTTTCTAGAAGAATCAATCTGGATCTGATTATCTGAATATCTCTCTGTAGAGACTTGATCAAAGGATCCGTTGCGGTAAGCCCTGGAAAATCGCAAAAATGATCATGGGATACCTGCAAACTGCATGAACACAAACATAGTTATCTATGCATGTATCTAGTGTATGTACGTTCCTTACCTGGAATTCCCTCCTCTCCCTTCTCTCCTTTAAGGCCAGGTAGACCAGAGGGACCAGTAGGACCAGAAGGACCAGTAGGACCCATCTTACCTGGAGGTCCTGGGACTGGCGACCCTGAGAATACAAGTTTACAAGTATAAATTTATTTATATTCACAATTCAGACTCCATAAACAAAGGACTTTCAGTGTTTATTTATTTATTTATTTATTTATTTATTTATTTGGTAGGGACCATGCATATTTATGTACATTGTTGTATAAAAAATACAGCCATGTAAATATGCCAGAATTAGTCAAATGACTACTTTTCATCTGTAGTCCCCTGGCAGGTAACATAAAAACATATCTAAATAAAAAAGACAAAAGACAAACAAAAAGACAAACATGGACAACACCAAAGCGGGTACAATGCTGACATGGACATCACCAAAAGGTACACATAAACATGACAATCTACACCAAGGCAGAAAAATCAAACATACATGCAGACAGCAAGCAGAAAAAGCAAGAACAGGTAAACAATAAACAGATATACAGAAGCAACAAAAGAGAATATATGAGATGTGTAACATTTAGTGATTGCATGTTTGGTTTTGAAGGTACCTGGGAGTGAGGATTTGGAGGGTGAGTGTAACGGAGGCCAGCTAGCTCGGTTAGCTTGGTGGCAGTACATGTAAATCCTCATCACCCAATTCCTTGAGCACTTCTAACGGCTGAGTTAGAAACTCTGGCTTTTGGCTCAGTTAGAGCATCCCACTCCCACGCCGGGAGTTTGTAGCTACAATTCCTTGAGCACTTCTAACGGCTGAGTTAGAAACTCTGGCTGCATCCCACTCCCACGCCGGGAGTTAGAAGCTTACGGGGGGCCGGGAGTTCTGGCTTTTAGCTCGGTTGGTTAGAGGTGTGGTGCGGACCGCCACTGGTTGCTATAGGTGCCGTGACCCGGATCGGAGTGAGGATTTCGGAGGTGAGTGTAACGGAGGCCAGCTAGCTCGGTTGGGGCTTGGTGGCAGTACAGCCATGGCCCTAAGACTTGTAACCAAAGAGTCACTGATTAAATCCCTGCCTGTGGAAAAAAGTGGGAATGGGTAGTGATTGAACATCTCTCTCCCATGTCCAAATGCACAGCTGAGGTGTTTTGAGCATTTTGTAATTATAATTCATTTCATTGAAGTGCATGGAGTAGATGCTTTGTATATGCTTTGCCAAATTACTAAAGGCACCTTTAATTCAGAGTTGTATGTTACATCATGATTGGATTCCCAAGGAGAGTCTTTATCTACATTCCCACATCAGCATCCAATTATCCCTTCTCAGGTATAATCGACTAAAACAGTCTCAACCATATTTTTTGTCTTGCCCCATACAATATATTCAATAAAATACTGTACCAATCCAAATTCTCTGAAACGGTTTTATTTTCATTTCAAAGAACAAAACACACACAAATGATGTTGGGCAATTCCAGCGTTATGGACGTGACATTTTCGTGCATTATTGATGAACAAAAGGCCAGATAACCTCTGCAAACCTAGCAGTATTTCACAATTTTTTTTAGATTCTTCTGCAAACTCCATGGCTGAATACAGGCAAACAGAAAAAAATAATATCATGATTTGCATCATAAGAATATGAGCCTTTCAATTTGCGTTATGGACGTGACGAAAAACAGACAAACTTTTGAGAGAGCGTAGTTTTTGCTGTGAAGTGTGTGAAATTTCTAGAGAAATGTAAATATTACTACATTCATACCAAACAGGACACCTCAGTAAAGACAGAGAAAGACTTCATTTCAAATGTAAATGTAAAAAAAGTTGGTTTTCATTGGGAGACATGGCGTTATGGATGTGACGTTATGGACGTGACGTCTGGAAAACCCTCCAAAACGATACAAAACAATTGTGAGCGGTGGATTAACCTGATTAACCTGTAACAAGATAAATAGTAATATAACAATGAAAAATAACTGATAGTATTGCAGCTTTGTGTGTGTTATCACCCACTTATGCCCATTATAAGCCCCTCCATAGACTTACATTATAGCTGAATAGGGTAAAAATTTTAACAAACAGATATCCTTTCGAAACTTGCTCAGTTGAATATTTACATCGAGACAATACTTTTTTGTATTGGAAGTTTTCTGAAAGAATTTGTATGTCCATGTAGGTGAGGCTTAAAGTTTTAAGGTGAGGTTTACTTTTTCGTGGAATTGCCCTGTTATATATAATAACAGCTTATATAATGATGTTACGAACTTACGATACAAAGAAGAGATGTCATGTACTGTTGTTAAGTTGCTAACAGATAGACTACACCAGGCTGTTCTTTACTTTAGCCTACTTCACTTTACTTCACATACAATGCTGTATTTTCTGTCACATGGAACATCATTCCAGAGGCCTACATATGTGTCTTTGTACATCATTCCACAATGCTCATTATTTCCACTATTACTTGGGTTCTCCTGCTGACCAGTTAGTGAAGGTCAGTGCACTCCCATCTGTGTCCAGGAAGGTTCCTTCAGTCTTCCTGTCTGTTATCCCAATCCACCCTATTGGTGTGTTTAACACTCTTAACATCTGCAGAAGAGCATTGTTCTCCTCTTCGTTTTTGGGTACCATAAGATCACCACCAGAATCTCTACAGGCCTTCAGACCAGCATCAAAAGTGTCTTGCAAGCCGTCTGTTACAACGTACTTCGTCCCTACCTTCCTGAAGATGCGGAAACCTGCAGCTGTGAACAAGAGTATAGTCAGCATCCCAGGAAAGGACTTTTGAGAATTTTTTTGTTTAGTCTGATTTGCTCCTACCTTTTTCTATTAGAGACAACCTGGATCTCATAGCCTGAACATCTGTCTGTAACTTGGTCAAGAGATCAATTCCTACAGTCCCTTTTGTAAAAAAAAAAAAAAATTATAATTAATTTAGATAATTGCAAACTGTTTGCAGACACATGTAGCTCTATCACTCATCATGACTCTCCTTACCTGGCTGCCCCACCTCCCCCTTCACTCCTTTGGGACCAGGTGGCCCAGCAGGACCCATTTTACCTGGGGGTCCTGGGACAGGCACACCTGCAGATGGAAATGGGAACCATGTCATAGGCCTACTCTTTCTCGTCTGTGTGTCATCAGAAAGCTGCTTATGTTTAAACAGTGTCAGGTTGTTCCTCAAATAAACACATTTTCCTTAAATGATAAAGATCCCCCACTCGACTACAAACCTAGGCTACCTGATGTCACACACACACACATACACACACACACACATACACACACACACACACACTTCAACAAACCTGGGTCTCCTCTGTCCCCCTTGGGTCCTGTGACTCCCTCTCTCCCATCTTTGCCATCCCTGCCATCTCTGCCTGGGACTCCATTGTGTCCAGGGTTGCCAGGTACACCAGCTGAGGCCAAGCAGCTGGGCAGAGTCTCAGTGTGTGATCCACCAATCAGAGACAGTAGAAGAGCAACAACATGGAGACTGGACAGAGCCATAGCTGTGATAGTGTGACACTGGTCAGCATCCGACTGGATCTGGTATTTATTCAGACTCTCAGGAATGAGATTAGGATCTTACCGACACCAGCTCAGGGTTACTTCACTGACGGGAAGGACACATTAGTGCTTTGGTGTGATTTTCAGAAGGGTAAGGATTTTTTTTGTTTCACTTTGTTTTCAAATCTCTGTGAGTTGCTGAAACAATCAAATGACATTCCAGGATTCAGAAGCACAAAATGAGATTATTGCTGTGTCAGTTTTTACTTGCTATGTCCTCCCATTGTGTTTTAAGCAAACACTTTCCTCTTCTCTGTCAGAGGCCATAGGTGTCCAATAAAATATGATACTGAAATGAGTTTGGTCCTGTGTTGATTAAGTAGAATGCTGTATTCCTGACAAATACCTTTGACAAGGGTGCTGACTAGAACTTCTTAGTAGATAGGTACAAACATGACCTTTTGTCTCTATACACACAACAGGAAATCTGGCTGGGGGCATGCAGCTGTAATGGAGGCCAGCTAGCTTGGCGGCAGTACGTGCAAATCCTCATCACCCAATTCCTTGGGCACTTCTAACGGCTGAGTTAGAAGTTCGGGCTTTTAGCTCGGGTTGGTTAGAGGTGTGGTGCGGACCGCCACTGGCTACATAGGTGCCGTGACCCGGATGGGAGTGAGGATTTGGAGGGTGAGTGTAACGGAGGCCAGCTAGCTCGGTTAGCTTGGTGGCAGTACATGTAAATCCTCATCACCCAATTCCTTGAGCACTTCTAACGGCTGAGTTAGAAACTCTGGCTTTTGGCTCAGTTGGTTAGAGCATCCCACTCCCACGCCGGGAGTTTGTAGCTTACGGGGGGCCGGGTTCGAGACCCGTGTGTGGTGCGGACCACCACCGGCTACACAGCCATGGCCCTAAGACTTGTAACCAAAGAGTCGCTGATTAAATCCCTGCCCGTGGAAAAAAGTGGGAATGGGTAGTGATTGAACATCTCTCTCCCATGTCCAAATGCACAGCTGAGGTGTTTTGAGCATTTTGTAATTATAATTCATTTCATTGAAGTGCATGGAGTAGATGCTTTGTATATGCTTTGCCAAATTACAAAGGCACCTTTAATTCAGAGTGATTTACATCATGATTGGATTCCCAAGGAGAGTCTTTATCTACATTCCCACATCAGCATCCAATTATCCCTTCTCAGGTATAATCGACTAAAACAGTCTCAACCATATTTTTTGTCTTGCCCCATACAATATATTCAATAAAAATGCCAATCCAAATTCTCTGAAACGGTTTTATTTTCATCTCAAAGAACAAAACACGCACAAATAATGTTATACTGTAACCTACAACACATATCAACTTATAGGCCTATATTGATGTTACGATACAAGCGAGAGATGTCATGTACTATTGCTAAGTTGCTAACAGATAGACTACACCAGGCTGTTCTTTACTTTAGCCTACTTCACTTTACTTCACATACAATGCTGTATTTTCTGTCACATGGAACATCATTCCAGAGGCCTACATATGTGTCTTTGTACATCATTCCACAATGCTCATTATTTCCACTATTACTTGGTTCTCCTGCTGACCAGTTAGTGAAGGTCAGTGCACTCCCATCTGTGTCCAGGAAGGTTCCTTCAGTCTTCCTGTCTGTTATCCCAATCCACCCTATTGGTGTGTTTAACACTCTTAACATCTGCAGAAGAGCATTGTTCTCCTCTTCGTTTTTGGGTACCATAAGATCACCACCAGAATCTCTACAGGCCTTCAGACCAGCATCAAAAGTGTCTTGCAAGCCGTCTGTTACAACGTACTTCGTCCCTACCTTCCTGAAGATGCGGAAACCTGCAGCTGTGAACAAGAGTATAGTCAGCATCCCAGGAAAGGACTTTTGAGAATTTATTTGTTTAGTCTGATTTGCTCCTACCTTTTTCTATTAGAGACAACCTGGATCTCATAGCCTGAACATCTGTCTGTAACTTGGTCAAGAGATCAATTCCTACAGTCCCTTTTGTAAAAAAAAAATATTATAATTAATTTAGATAATTGCAAACTGTTTGCAGACACATGTAGCTCTATCACTCATCATGACTCTCCTTACCTGGCTGCCCCACCTCCCCCTTCACTCCTTTGGGACCAGGTGGCCCAGCAGGACCCATTTTACCTGGGGGTCCTGGGACAGGCACACCTGCAGATGGAAATGGGAACCATGTCATAGGCCTACTCTTTCTCGTCTGTGTGTCATCAGAAAGCTGCTTATGTTTAAACAGTGTCAGGTTGTTCCTCAAATAAACACATTTTCCTTAAATGATAAAGATCCCCCACTCGACTACAAACCTAGGCTACCTGATGTCACACACACACACACACACACACATACACACACACACACACACACTTCAACAAACCTGGGTCTCCTCTGTCCCCCTTGGGTCCTGTGACTCCCTCTCTCCCATCTTTGCCATCCCTGCCATCTCTGCCTGGGACTCCATTGTGTCCAGGGTTGCCAGGGACACCAGCTGAGGCCAAGCAGCTGGGCGGAGTCTCAGTGTGTGATCCACAAATCAGAGACAGTAGAAGAGCAACAACGTAGACACTGGACAGAGCCATCATGACTGTGATAGTGTGACACTGGTCAGCATCTGACTGGATCAGGTATTTATACAGACCCTCAGGCCTCAGATAAGATCTTACTGGTGGGAGGGACACATGGTGCTTTGTTATTCTCAGAAGGAAGTAGTGACGTTTGTCTTTTTTGTTTTTAATTGTTCAAACTTCCAGGAACAGGCTATTGTAAGTGCATTGTTATTTAGGACTTTACTTGGATTGTGGAACATTATGCCCTCTTACATATTTTTTACCTCCACCAAGGAGGTTATATTTTCACCCATGGGGGTTTGTTTGTTTGTTTGTCTGTGCAACATAATGTGTGCAAAATAATGCAAAACATTCTGCATTGATTTTAATGAAATATTACGACAACTTGGGTATTAGAACAAGAAAGAGATGATGGTAGACCTACCTATCAAAGGCTTAGGTTCTATCACCCACATAGATTTTGGATGCTGGAACCAAGGCTGAGAGAGGTGCTCCAATGTGACCAGACTTGTGAATGATTAAATGCATGGCAATCATTTTAAAGTTTGCAGAAAGTAGCTGTCTACCAGGAGGCATATGAGAGGTGCCATAGACTTTGCAGAAAGACTAGGTTCTTGCACTCCAGTAACATACCTCAAAGACTTCTGAAACACTGACAGTATGCTCTGTGTGTGTATGCTCATAATGTCTGTTATATTGTCGGTTATCATGTTACTGATATCTATTATTACCATGCCTGATATGTGATATCTTGATATCTTTGCACTTTATGTCTAGTGAGTTGTGATGTCTTATATACAGCTATACTTCTTAGTTGTATGTCTTATTTTTTAACTTGCACAATTGGAGCTTAGAGAAATACAAATTCAATCTGCTTGCAATGTACTGTTGCAGTGCTTGATTGATAATAGTTTGCTTTGACTTTTGAGAAAGTGGAAAAAAAATTGAAAGAGTTTCACAAGGGGTGGAGAGATCTGGAGAGGTGGTTCTGGAGAGATCATAAACCTGGGTGTTTTAGATTCATAAATAGTCTACCTTAAACATAGATGTAACATATAGAAGTATGCAAAACAGGAGATATTGGCAGAAATTAAGAAAGGGACCATTTTTCCAGACCCTGAGACTCAGATATGCCTAAAATGTAACCAAGGCCTACCTACATTCTCATTAAGAAATTGATTTGAAACATTGTCTTTGAAACATTGATTTGCAATACAATGTCTAGCCAACAACATTTATGGGGCTAGTCCATTACATCCCAAAATGCAGGCTATGAAGTTAGCATGCAAATCAAATAGGCAGTATTTCTTTGCATTGTTCACGGCTCTGGGGGTAACTAGACGACAATACCCAGCATGCATAGCGTCTCAGCAGCGTACTGACGTCGCCGGGTTGAAGGTTAAAGTTTAGCAACGTGGGATTGAAGCAACATGGTGAAGTTTCGGTATTTTTCAATGTAGATTCAACTCTCCAGACAGAGCTTATTGTTTGAGCTATGGCCACTGTGCCTAAACCTGTGGTTAGTGACAAGTTGATCAACTTAATCTACCAGCACCTGAAGGACAGCGGTTTTGAAAAAGCAGCCAGCGTGCTCAAAAAGCATATACCTAAGGTCCCCACACTCTTTCTTTCCAGCCGATACACTGTTGTATTGTATATTACAGATGCTAGAATAACATTGTTTCGCGGACTAATGTTACTCTGGAGATAATAAACAACATGCTACAACTGCTTGTATAGCGCTTCTTGTTTATTTTGTCTGATAAAGTGGTCTGTGAACATGTTGCAGGGGCAAGAAGGAGTGGCAAACACGTCCTTACGTGACATTTACAACAAATGGACTGCGTGAGTTTTTCAAAGTGTAAACACTGATTGAAATGGCAATTAACCTTTCTTACATACACGTTTGTTCTTCTGCCTTTAAGCTATTTCGTATGTTTGACCCATTCATAGGGGGCTGCAGGGCGGAAGTAAAACTGGTGAAGTTTCCAGTAGTACAGCAAGTTCTAGTGACGATGAGGAGGAGACCAAAGTAAGTTGGCACATAGCCGCATGTAAAATGAGTAAAAGTGGAATGCACTGATTTCAGGGTTGTTGATTATTCACATCAGGTGTAACACTGATGTTATATATTGCAATTCTAATGGTGTTGGTTTCTATCTATTTTTTAATATACTGTACATGCAGTATTCCTTCATGCAGCACTCCTTTATCATGTAGGATGGTGGCATGCATTTATGTGGTTGTGTAGCCTATTGACATGCCTTTGACCTTATGCTTAGGTTACTGACTGCAATCATTATGTGATTGTAAAATTAAATCCGTCGACAATAACAGGAGCTTGAGTACGTTTGTTTGCTTCAGGTAGTCCCCAAGTATGTTACAATTTTCGCTCATATCCTAAAGTTAAGTGGTGTGTGTGTGTGTGTGTGTGTGTTCTGTTCTTGTGTCATTTCCAGAAAGCAGCACCACTTGTAGGGATTCTAAAAACATCAAAAGCCAGTACACCATCAACTCCAGTCACTGAAACACAGACGCAAGCAGTTCCCCCTACTGGTAGGTTTGTGTCCTGGTCAGTATGTGATCAATAGCTATGCTATGATCATTTGCTATTGCCCACCTATTACAGCATTTAAATTGGGAAAACAAAGGAATGGAAAAACTTAATCATGGAACATAATATTCCATATTTAGTGTGTATGTTAATGTTTCTGTCAAAATATAACTCATTTAAACAAATTCACAAACTAACACCTTGTTTCTCTTTGATGTGGTGATATGAACTGTGCTGCTGGTGGATAGCTTCGCCATCTCAATCCAAAGGGGGGAAAGCCAGTAAGAAGGATGGCAAGACGGCCTCAAAGAAGAACTCACAGGTATTTTTTTTAGAAAGGTTAAGACTAGAATATGTCACTAAATGTTGCTGCGGAGATGTGAAATTGTTGGATTGATTTATCCTATTGTCTTTGATCTAAGAGTGCAGTGAAACCAGTGAAACCAGTGAAACGGAAAGAGAAGGCCGATGCTCCTGGCCCTAAAGCCAAGCGGCAAAAGAAAAACTCTGAACCAAAGGCAGCCTCTACAGTCTCGTTTGCCTCCACTGCAGGCGCAGATGATTCAGACTCAGACAGCAGTCTGGATGTAGAGAAATGGAAGAAACTTGCTTTGGAACTGACAGGTATAAATTAAATGACATTTTGAGAGAGAGAGAGAGAGAGAGAGATTGCTGGGACTCGGACATCAACAAAATTCTCAGTAACTAATCAACAGGGAGCTTGATTGTCGTTTGTCATTTAAGTTCTGGAAAGTAAAATGCTCCCCAGCCACTTCCTCCAGAAAACTCACTTCTAAGGTAAATCACTGAGGGAGAGAGGCACAGAAAGGGAAGATCACTCTTGTTTTGTTCACTGTAATCATGAAAGATGTGAACAGAAAATGCAGGCACATAAAATTATATTTCTTTTACAGATGCTGATATTGCACGGATGGAAGCTATAGTCTCTGTGAATTCCAAAATAAAAACACCCACAAGGAAACCAGCCGCAAAGACATCAAAAACGACTGCTTCACCAAGGAGGAAGGCCCCTTCAAAACCTACTGATTCACAGAAGGCCCCATCTAAAGCAGCTAGCAAGAAGGCTAAAGGTGATCAAGATGCCAGTAAGACAAAAACTAATACACCTAAGAAGGATTCACCAAAGGCAGCAAAGGGCAAGACAACTAAAGCTGCTTCCACACCTGTCTCAGCAGAAGGTACTGGAACACAAAATTCCTCAGAAGCTAAGATAGCTGAGGCTGCCTCAGCTGATCAAAATGGCAAGAGCCCTAAAAAATCACTCAAAGCACTGACCCCTGCAAAACAAACGGCAGCTATCAATTCTGGGGAAGTAGAAAGGACAGAGACTGTCTTAGCTGATCAAAGCACAAAGACCCCTACAAAACCCCGTAAACAGAAGACCCCCAAGACCCCATCTAAAGACAGTTCAAGTACAACTGCAACAACTACAGCAACTCCTACAGCAGAAACTGTGAAGACTACTTCAGACGGCAACAAAACGGATACATCAGCTGAAACTGCTACAGCACCCACAAAGGTTAAGAAACATAAAACACCCAAGACCCCTTCTAAAGATGGTACTGTAACTGATTCAACAGAAGGTGAAAACACAGAGAACCCTTCAAAAGTTGGCAAACATAAAACACCCAAGACCCCTTCTAAAGATGGTACTGCTACTAATTCAGAGGGTGAAAACATAGAGAAACCTTCTAAAACTGGCAAACACAAAACCTCAAAGACTCTCTCCAAAGACCATGGAAGCCAAATCCCTGAAGTGGATGGTATGGTTACAAATGCTGCTGTGGACAGCAACACAGCACCTGTCTCTTTGGAGCAAAATGGCAGCTCAATTTCAACACCAGACAAGACCTCCAAAAAAAGTAAGAAAAAGCTTGCAGAGACTGACAGTAAAGACACTGACTCTACAGAAGGTCACAATACAGATAGCCATTTAAAGGAAAACAATGAAACAATCACATCTACTGAAGATAGTACTGATGCCAGCCATACCAAGCATAAAAAATCAAAGTCTCACAAGTCTTCTTCTCAAGAGACTACAACTATGGATACATTAGAAGTTCAAAATACTATGGCCCCTCCGGAAAGCAATTCTGGTGACCAGAATGGTACAGTGCCCTTAAAACATAAAAAACACAAGAGCCCTAAGAACCCCCCACAGGAGGCTGTTAAGGGGGCAGATGAACTCACAAATACCCCGCAAGAAGAGGACGGGCTGCCTCCTTCTGAACCTCTTCCAAAGAAAAAACATAAGAAACGGAAGAAGGAGGAACAAACAGTTATTGAGAACTCCACACCTGAAGAGCTGGCCTCTGAACCGATGAAGAAAAAGAAGAAGAAGAAGAAAGAAGAAAGGGATGAGAAATCAGAAGAGACGAGCCAACAGAGTACTCCAGAAACAGAACCTCAACCCACAGTGGAGACGCTAGCGGCCGTGACCCCTTCAGAACCAATCGTGGAGAAAAAGAAAAGTAAGCAACATATTTATCACCTTTTGTGTAGTTCTGTATGTGGAGTGGGGCATAATGTTTCTTGACTGTGAAGCTAAACGTGTCCTGAAGGATTTGATGATTATTTAAACCCCATATATATAATTAGTCTTATGCATCAAATGAGTGTGTTGGGACTGGTGAAATTAAAAAACTATAATGTTGTGCAGAGAAAAAAAAGGAAAAAGACAAGGATAGAGAGAAGGAAGAAGTGACCATAGCTCCGTCCACCCCATCAACTCCACCTGAAGAGGAAGCAGGCACAAAGAAGGTAATCTGCTTGATTAATCAAGGGGAAAAAATGACTAAGTGGTTTTTATGTGTTTCTCACTGTTCTGTCTTTCTCGGCAGAAGAAAAAGAAGAAGTTGCTGAGTAGTCAGCCTGTTATAGATCTACCTGAGCAGCCCTGAGCATCAGAGAAGAGAGAAAAAAGAAAAGTCTCCTACTGAGGCAACCCCTCACCGAAGGTCCTCCGCTTTGAGGGGTGCCATTTGGAGGCACTGGAGATGCCTCAATATGCAAGGTCCACCCGTCCACACAGGCTAGAGAAGCGGAAAAAAAAGAAAAACAAAAGGGACACTGTTCTTGAAGACTCATTTTATATTTTGTTTAAAATATGTAGTTTTGTAAATGTTATTTTATGTTTTTTATATTTTTAATGATGTAGCACCAGGTAAAGATTACATATGTGCAATCAGGTAAAAACTTATTGTCTCAGTTGTTCAAAATAGTTAAATTTGGATTAAAGTGATCCAGATTTGGAAATCCAAAAGTTTGCTTTGCATAATCCTGGATCACTAACAAAAACAGATCATTTTTATCGAGAAGTATTTTGAAAAAAAACTTGGCCCTTAAGTGTGACCTGTTGAATAAAACTGTAATGTTATAAAGAGCCTAGAGCAGATAAGGCCAAAACAGCATAGTTTACATCAGCAATTTTCTATATGTCAAGTCTGTCAAATGTCAGTATTCAAATAAGTGCACAGTATGTTAGGACAGCAAAAGGAACGTTAATGATAAATGAAAGGTGAAGAGCAACATCATGTCAAACCCATATTTGTTTGTGAAAAAGAGTGCCTGCTTGTTTCATTAATGCTTTTGTATAAAAATCAGATGAGTTTTAAAATAATATTTTTACATTTTATGTCAACATGTGTTGCTTATATTTGAGTAAGAGCAGAGGTTAATAAACCTTTTGATAAAAGGAATTGGCTTGTCTACTTACCCGCCGTTCTGATAGGTGGCGCTAACACCTTCTGTGGTTACAGCTGGTTCATCTGTGAAAGAACAAGAAGAAGAGTACAAAACATTTGAAGTGGGTGAAACCAGAGAAATTCACTGATCTGAAAGTGGGTAAAGTGTAAGACCCAGTGCCCTATATTGATGTGTTAGAAAAGCATATAATTTCTGTTAAAAAAAAAAGTGGAGTGTAGAGTACAAAGGATTGAATGTTCCTTTCAGTCTCCACGGGCAAGCTACAGTTAACCTATAGCCTAGATTATTTGGAAAATTAAACAGATATCACATCAAATGTGGAGGTTGAAAGCAGTACGGCACAAAACTCAACTCCAACACAATAGACTCGATGACTTCAAATTGAAGAGGCGAGAACAAGAGAGAGGTGAGTGACAACTGACTGATCTAACAGTGACTGACAGACAAATAGAACAAGGGTAAGTTACCTTGCTAAACTAACTAACTTAACTAGGCTACATGAGTAGGTTAGCCTTTCTCTTGTCCGATGAATTGATCTCTTTTCCTGGCGTGCAGCACTGCGACAAGCACGGAGAGACAGGCAACTCGTGAGCAGACGACTCCTTCTGCACGACGATGAAGAGTCGTGCGAGGATGAAAGCCCAATGGATACACGCAACACGTTGACGAGTGATCAGGTGATTTGTTGACAGGCCTCGGGGTACATTGCATCACTCTGTCGGGAGATATTCCACGATGACTCCCCCCTCGCAGAACGTTATTCCTTATCTTCCCTATTCGAAGTCTTCTTTACTGTGTATGGTTGTAGGTGGTAGAGCTGCTCCGTGGGCTGCAGGATGGAGGAGATAAACGGACGTCACATTTCAGGGAGCTGAGGAGAGCACTCAGAGACCCTGAGGTCCAGCTCATCTTCATCAGGTAGAGCTATAAAAACAAATATTTCACTCACAGCATTGCAAAAAGTCCATCTTGCATACAGCCTTCACTACCTTTACCCCTGTAAGGAATGCATTATCCAGTATCCATAGGTCTACATAGGTCTACCATAATAACAACATGTGTGTACTGTATTGTGTGCAGACTGGAGAGCAGCATGCGTATGTTGGTGGGTTTGCTCTCTGGCTCAGACGCTCAGTGTCGTGTGGAGGCGGGGAAATGTCTGCACACTCTCTCCCACTCCACTCACACTGAGGTCAGCGTGGCCTGTCTGCCTGCCACTCCTTACCTGCTCACGTACCTCTCTGGACAGAGCGCCAAGTTCACGGTAAGACACTGAACGCACTGCACTGATAATGCTATGTGCAGGTGTGCTGGTAGATTGAGTTGACTGCTGCTTACCCAGTTGTTCTGTCTGAGGATGTAGGATTTATGTGCATAACGCTGTAGTGAATCATATCATCCACTTGGTAATCATTTGACAATGTACAGTAAGCGGAGATCATTTCTGAAAGTGGTCATAAAGATGTAGAACATTACCCCCTTCTCTCTACCCCTTAGGCTTCTGTCTGTGTTTGGTCTTGTTCTAATTCCCTCTTGTTCTCGATCAGGAGCTGTGCCTATATACTCTAGGGAACCTGTGTCCTGAGAGTGAGCTGGTCAGAGAGAAGCTGCTGGCACAAGGGATTGTCCCAGTACTGGCTCAATGCCTTCAGGTGATTCCCATCAGGATCTGAGGCCATTTAGCCAAATAGCTAATGTAATAGCTAAATGTAATTAGTCATGAAAATGAATGAGAAAGTGTGTCCAAGTATTTAGTCTGTAGTGTATACACACTGGAATACGCACCAGAGCATTGTTGGAATTGTGCAGTTATCTGTACTTTGGACATTAAGGTAGTGGTGGGATATACTATTTAGTTATAGTCTATATTTCTACATCTACACTATCATACACTGTGTGTGTGTGTGTGTGTGTGTGTGTGTGTGTGTGTGTGTGTGTGTGTGTGTGTGTTTATGTCTGCACAGAATCACAGTGGTGCCCTGGCAGTGCTGGAAGCTGTTGCCTTTACACTCTCACAGCTTCTGCAGGCCAAAGATGCTGAACAGAAGATA
The DNA here is from genome assembly GCA_027497455.2 of Sardinella longiceps. Taxonomy (NCBI): domain Eukaryota; kingdom Metazoa; phylum Chordata; class Actinopteri; order Clupeiformes; family Clupeidae; genus Sardinella; species Sardinella longiceps. Next base: position 3,488,093 of record JAODXP020000030.1, read on the forward strand.
GTGCCGTAGGTTGACTGATTTTGATAGCAGAGAATACATGATGTATAGTGTAGTAAAGTAAGATAGTATCTACTCATGTTGTCTTCCTGTTTCCTGTGATTGGTCCTCAGGTTGGTGCTGACCTCGGGCCTGACCTCTCACCTCATGGCAGGGTTGAGTCCAGATCCTGAGTACGGCCTAGGGGCCGCCATAGAATGTGCCTGGTGTCTGCACTACCTGTGCTGCAGGTAAGAGTGGGAACACTGAGGAGGTATTATCTACAGTATATGTGGACATGCACGTCAGTAGCGTACTGAAAGCCATAGTTTGGCATGATTTTAATCATAGCCTGCTTGTATGAGCTTGCCGAGTGCTGTTGATATTTGGAACAATATCGTAACGCAACGAAAAGTGAAAGTAAGCTTATGATGTCATTGAGCACCAGCATACTGAAGGTTGGTGTGATCATGTTGATGATTTAAAATGATATTCAAATTTGATCAGTTTCAGTGTTATGGTCTTTAGTATGGGTTTACACAATTTCAGGGTGCTTGCGCAGGTCTTGAAAGTCTTAAAAAGTATGGAATTTTGAAATGCTGTTTTCCAGACCTTGAAAAGTCTTGGATTTCATGTGAAAGTCTTAATAAAGTATGGAAAAAAGTATGCTCAAAGACACAGAATATTTTGAAATAAGAAATAGTATAAGGGTGTAAAAACTATGATTTAAAACAACGTAAGAAAGACCCCTCCCCTCTATTGTCCACAGTTTTAATTCACCCCAGTTGAGAAGTGCGCCCATGTCTGTGATAGATGATATGTCAAACATTGTTGTGCATGAATGACAGCAGGTAACCTTAAAATCGTCCCTACCACTACAGACCACTCTAGCCTACCCTTCACATTATAAAAACGGCGAAAGCATTTAATATTGCGATGGATTCCGAATCTATCAGTTCTTCTCTGTTTAATAACTTGGAGAGTTTTCCTCTCAGAAATATCATATATATCATTTGAAAGAGCGCACAAGAACTACTTACTACTACTTACTAGTTGCTTTGATAAACCGTTTATCCTACGGATTAATTCATGAGTTCGAAGTAGGCTAGCAGTTCTATATGCATGATTAAGAGCCGGCATCATAGGCCGCATTCCAAAAACAGTGGAAGTCATAGGCATACCTATCTGTAGATCTACAATGAGGTAGCAATAACATAACTGTACCAAGCACAACTGTTTTTGTAGTCTCCAATATTAGGCTGAAGTGGTAATTTCAGACATACAGTACCATGACTGATATGTTGGTCAAGGAATAGCCTACCCTGTGCTAATTAGGCTACTGATTCAGAAACACAAGGTAGGCTAATGTAGCCCATTTCCTTCAAGTGTTTAGACACATTTTCAATTAAATAATTAATAATGAATATCAGTGAATTTAACAAATTGCAAAGAAAGACTGCCCCCCATCATGTTTCTCATTATTATCCTAAAAGGGTCCAAAAGAATAAAAGACTATGTGCATCACATCAAACTGAAAATTCAACCAGGGCTGCTATTGCCAGTAACCTCAGGCAGCAATCTAATAATATGCAATGCAGTAGGTAATCCACTTAATTAATTGCTATGAGAGTTAAAATGCACCAGATTGCAGGAAATGGCAACTCATTTTTCAAAAATTCCTTGGGGGGGACCCCCAAACCCCCCTACTACTTTTCTATACAAATATGCATCCTATATTCTTCATTTATGTACTGCCTTCACTGTTGTTGTGTCATGTGTTGTGACACATGACACAATGTGCCAATTACCAACAATACTAATTTGAAGGTCATCATATGATGCTGAATTGATTCTATGTAATACTGTGTGTGGTACTGTTTTTCTATGGGGGGGGGGGGGGGTATGTAGCGAAGGGAGAGAACAGTGACCCCACCCGGTCTCGAACCCAGGTCTCCGGGGTGCTAAACGTGCAACTTGACCGCAACACCCATGCGCTTCACGCATCATAGCGTCCCTCACGCATCCACCAGCCATACTTCTCCCATCCCAGGGCGCCCCACACTCTAGTGCTTCACCCATCTCTGGGGTCCCTCACACCGGGGTCAACCAATCCTGGAGGTCCTCCATACAGCTCACATATTGGGTACACCTCCGATGGCCTCACAGTCGCCATCCCACTTCTGACACCATAGGTAGCGAAGGGAGGGAACAGTCTCGGACCCAGGTCTCCAGGGTGCTAAACGTGCAACTTGACCGCAACGCCAAAGAGCTAGGCTCGTTGGTATGGCAGTCAGAGTGCATACTCAACCGTAGTGACGGTACTCCGTCACAGGGTAGTTGCGCCCCTGAGTCAAAGTCTTGGGAAAAAAGATATCAGTTTTGAAAAAGTCTGGAAAAAGTCTGGAATTTTGATTTGGAAAAAGAGCAAGCACCCTGAATTTGCTGATCATTGTCTGTTTATGAGTCAGGGTAAAATTGATGTTGTATCCCAGTGTTTTGTGTTTGAAGTTTAATTCCAGCTTTGAGTTGTTTAGTTGTTTAGAAGTACCTATTTCTTGAAGCTTTAAGAACAACTATACAAAATTCTAGACCATTTTGATTTCAGCCAAGATTTTATTCATGAGCACAAGTGAGCAAAGTTTTAATTGTCTTACTTTCCTTTTTCTTCCTTCAGTGAGACACACTCAACTCCTCTGGTGAACCATGGTGTGCTGTCACAATGTAGTTCCCTTCTGGTGACTCTAGGGGGAGCTTTAGCTCATCAAGAGTCTCAAGAGGGCCTGGAGCTTGTAAGTGGTCCTCGTTTGTTATTCCACATCTTCATCTGTGGTGTGTGTGTGTGTGTGTGTGTGTGTGTGTGTGTGTGTGTGTGTGTGTGTGTGTGTGTGCGTGCGCTGTTTTCAACTTCAGGACTGTGTCTTACACATGTGTGTGCGAGCTTGGTGATTCAGCAAACTAATGAATTTCTTGCTCAAAGCAATTACTCCAGCAGAGACTTCAAATGCACCGCTGTTGTTTTAATTTGGCATTATACTTTTAAATGGGTAGAATGAATATTATGAATTTCTCTTTCAAGCAAATTTAGCATAAACAGATGACTTTTTATTCTGTTCATATTTTGCATAATTATACACCAAGTTTTGGCATGGAATTTGTAAATTCTCCCTCTCTACCCCCTCAGCTTATCTGGCCCCTGCTGCGTTGCCTGGGTAACCTGCTTGCCCGAGGTGATGCGGGCGAGGAGGCGGGAGTGTGCATCAGCGACTGCCGTCTCCTGGCAGTGCTGTGTGTCTTTGCACACAGCTTCCTGCACACCCATCCAGCCTTGGCCAGAGAGGGCCTCTGGGTGCTCAACAACCTCACTGGTAAGCTTTCCCCTCCCTTCCCACAGACTTCATGTTTGGATATTCTCCTACACCGACTCTGCTGTTTTAGTGGTATATCTGTTAACCTGGTGTCTGGTAGGTGTGTGCAGGTATGTACAGCTTGAGATGCTTCAGGTAATCTGCCATTAAAGGAAGGGTGGAGATCCTTTCTTTAGACTTCCCCTGAAGGGCCGCCTCCAGAGTACAGGCTGAGCGCTGTCTATAGCAGGGGACAAATGGCTATCGAGACTTCTCACCAATTAAATGGGATGTTCAAAATGATTGAATGTTTTTTTCCTGCCCTGTTCCTTCTAGACTGTATGTGACTAACATTGTTTTTCTTTTTGGAGTTGAAGCATTTATTTAAATGGTTGTAATTCCTCTTTTTAATTTCTCAATAGTTTGCTGTTTTGTTCTTCTGCTTAGTATACGTGTTCTACTTCTCCCTGTTCTAGCGGAGTCTTTGGCGTGGAGCTCTGCTGTGCTCTACACTGGTTTGGTCCCTGTGCTCATCCAGCTCATGCCCTTCTCCCAGGGAATCAACAGCATGGTGAGGAAAGCACACCGACAGTCCAGTACAGTACAGTACAGTACAGGAGTGTCTGCACATGTGCAGCATGTGTGTTAGGTGTTATGGGGGATGAGGGACGTGACTTCATGAGTTATGCTTTCTGTGTATAATACATTGACTGTGTCACTGACCAATACACACTTAGGCACACATTTACATGCCCACTCAAGATGGACATTCCCATACAAAATAGGGTTATTTTAACCTAAATCTGAGATCCAGTGTCATTTAAAACTTTTTTTTAACTTTGTTTAAAACAAGGGAGATGAGCTATCTTCTGTTGGTCCTCTGCACAGGTGCTGAGGATTCTGGGTAATCTGGCACACAAGGGAACTGCATTCTGTCTACAGCTGGTCCAGACAGGCTTGCTACCTGCTCTTTGTGCCACTCTCAAGATGGCTGAGGCAGAGGTCGTAACCTTGAGTTTGGAGGTGCTCCATTTGCTGGTGGCCAGCAGTCCACAGGTAGGTCAGGTGGCCTACAGTTTTTCAGTAGTTATCATGCAGTTGACACAGTTCTGTGGGACTATTGTGTGATTCGGTTCTCTAAATGCTATTGCTCTTATTTAACCATGGGTAGCAGATAGGTCTCTCTGTGTTGGGTCTCTCTTGCTTGCACACTGCTGTCTCTATCTCACTCTCTCTCTCTCTCACTCACTCACTCACTCTCTCTCTCTCTCACACACACACACACGCTCTCTCTCTCTCTCACTCACTCACTCACTCACTCTCTCACTCACTCTCTCTCTCACACACTCTCTCATTCATTCACACACACACACACACACACACACACACACACACACACACACACCTTTACATAAGTGGGCATTTCTAAAAAAATAAATAATAATAAAAAAGAATGCTTTTCAGCAATCTTGATTAAACATGTGTATTTGTGTGTTGGGGTAGGTAGCCGAGGAGTTTGTCCAGCTGAAGGGTGTGCCAGTGCTGGAAATGATGTTGTTCAACAGTGAAGAGTCCCTGCGTCTACGAGCCTCTTACATCATAGATCAGCTGACTTAGCCATTAGTAAGTACACACACACACACACACACACACACACACACACACACACACACACACACACACACACAGGTACACATAGTTATGCCATGTTCACATGCTGAGAATGTGGGTTAATGTGCTGTTTCGTTGGACCTGAATTCTACTTCTTGTCTTCTTTCAAGGGGGATATGTAGAATATTTTAAACAGTCAACCACCGTGTTCCAGCTCCCAACATCCTGTTTGAACAATTCCTGCTCTCTGCAGCATCACTGATAAACTTCATCCCAGTGAAGATCACAGAATAACATGCTTAAATTATAGATTATTTATAAACTAAATTATATTTCCTTTTTAAAATGTTTCAATAATGACACAATCTCTGGTGTATATATATATCAATATTTATCAATAATCATGAACAGTACAATAGTGTTTACAATGGAGGACGTACTGCTTTATATTCTGGACATGTTTTTAAAAGATTTGACTTGTAATTGCTATGCTTTCATTCGTCATGATAGAAGCATGAATAAACTGATACCCAAAGGTATTTATATTAGCTATGTTCTTAAGATAATTAATTGTCCATTGGAAATTGATAATAGATTAATATCTTGCATATTACCTTAAAGAATAAAATTGTTTGGTAAACACTATGTGAGATTACGGTAAATATAACAAAGGGCTGTAGTATGGGGGAATGATGAGTTTTCTTTGCCATAAATATAAAAAAAATATGCCATAATCATATCAGTGTGAATATATTTGATTTATTTTTTTTTATATTTCAATTTCACCTCAGTTTCTTCAGCCATGCTGATCAGGTTTATTGTGAAGTATGGCTCTTTGCTTCAGACAGGGCCTTCTGAATTGCACATTTGGCTGGGTCATCTTGCAGGCGTTTTGCTATATCAAGTGCCATCTCAAAATGAGAAACACAAAATTCATAGTTGTTCAGTTTCAATTCAGCTTGTGCTAACAGCACATTCGCGTTCATCTGCCATTTTTCATCATTGATCTCGTCAGCAGCAGAGAGGGACTGGCAGCCGTAGTTCCTTGCCTTATCATACAGTTTCAGTTCAAGATAACATCGTCCAATCTCATGAAACAGCCAGGCTCTTTCCAGTCCATCCTGAACCAATGTAATTTTCTCTTCCCAGACTTCTATTGCCTTTTGGAAATTACCAATTCGAGCATAAACACGTCCAATGTTGTCCAGGGCTCTTGATTTTTGATCCAAACAACTGCTTTGTGTGGCAAACTCCAGATCTTTATGATGGTGGTCAAGGGCCTTCTCCATATCCCCAAGGTCCATCAATGCATTACCAATGCAGCTATGTAGATTTCCCTGAACATTCTTCTTATTGGGCAAAACCTCCTCTGTCCATCCTTGTATAACTTTCAGCACTTCATTTGCTCTCTTCAGGGCCTCTTGTGCATTGTCAGAGTCAAGTTGCTCCAAGTTGGTCAGAACATATCGTGTGGGGTCAGACAAGGGATTGTATCTTGAGGATCGAGTGTTTTTCCACTGCTGCTGAAGAAGCTTTCGGTCTCGTTGACGAGCGTAAATGGGCTTCTGTTGCTGCCAGAACTCTGTGCGTGTGTCCAAATATGAGATACAATTTAAAATCAGGTCCTGCAAACGCTCCCCACCACTGGTCCTTCCTTTAACCAGGTCTTCATCTTTCAAAAGTTTCCCCAGGTACTCTTTATCGCTATACAGCTCTCCAAGAAGCTGTTTGGCTGTCTGCTCAGCTTTTGGAGTCTTCTGGCCAGGCAACCTGTGCTCTCTCTTCAAGGGATATATTAAGCCCTTTGCACGGCTCCTCTTCTCATCAGATTTACAGTGGAAGATATCACCTTTGTTCTCCAGTTTGATCGATGATGGACTGCCCACTGAATTGTTAATGGCCTCTTGTGCCTTCTGAATTCCCAGTCTGAACTCTTGCAGCTCTGGCCGAAGTTTGTGCCCTCTGTGATAAAAGACCAGTGCAAACTCAAAGTCCCCCATGGTGTACAACGCTTCTGCTTTCTGGTACAAACCTTTGAAAAATTCTTTGTCTTCTTTAAGGGAGGCTTCTGCATCTCGTAAGGCATTCTCTGAATCTCCCATCTTTATGTAACATCTGGACCTGGCAACAAGGCAGTTCTTGTCATCGGGTTGCAAGATCAATGCCGTGGTGTAACTTTCGATTGCTTTCACGTAGTCTCCTTTGTGAAGCAGTTGATCACCCTCTGCCATGTAGGTGGAAAACGTACTTTTGGGGCCTTGATCTCCCTCCTTTTCAGACATTTCTCCTCAAGCTTTTACTAACGTACAAAACGTTACGGCTATAACAGATAAATGAAAAAAAGATAAGAGATCCTTGCTGAGAAAACACAAGCCGTCCAACCACTTCGCAGGACGTTGCTTAGTAACCAGTAACACTGCCGTGGTTCCAGCTCCAGCAACTTCCTGTTGAACTAAAAATTCTAGAGCATCCCTGATCCGCTCTAGAATCTTTGATTTCAGCAGTTAAGGTCTTTACACACCTAGGGCGATGATTAAAATGCGAGGCGATTTTGCGAAAAAAACGGAGGACGAATTATTCGCAAAAATGTATGCACACCGGGAGCGACGCGATTTTTTTTACTTTTCGTGTTCTATTTCGCCTGGCGTTTTTCTCGGGGTCGCAACTTCGCACACGTCACACCTTTGCCCTGTGCGAATCCTGGACTGAAATGACAAATAACAATATGGCAAAATTACCTAATGTAGGATATAGGCTTATGTGTTTGTATATGAGGTTGCAACTTGCACATCATTTAGGCTAAACTTACGAAATATGTAGGCTATTTCAGAAATCTGCGTTCTCATAAGTTGACCTGTTTGTGACAACGTTTTGTGATCGTGGGCTAAACGAAATTATTTTCTAAATGGAGAACGTAGCCTTATCGTTTTCTTAGGCCTATGCCCTGACAGTTTTTTTTTCATAGACACCTGTCCATTATACAGATCTACACAAGAGACGGGGTGAAATAAAGTTGTTCTTTGCAGTCAATCATGACTTGGTAAAGTGAAACTGGCACTAGAACGCAACAAAAATAATGGGTTTTTATAAACAACATGTTTGATTTTTTTCAGCATGGATCTTGCAAGCCCCTTCATATAGCAGGTCATGTTACAACATAGCCTAACGTTACTTTAGGCTTCACTGCAGTGTCGTTGCGCTCCATACTAGACCCTAAAACTATACATTGTCAAAGCCTTCAAAGCGACTCTTGCCAATACCATCACATACGATAACAGAGAAAACCCTTCTTCTCAGACTTGTTTTTGTTACAATGCATTTATGATGACTGAAGAGGGGCTTTATCTCATTTGGCAGAGCCTACGTGATTCAGCCCACTAACGTTATATGACATCGCAACAGGTGTTGAATGTGGACAGCTTTTGCAGCCTTTGGGATCCCGACGTCCCAATCATCAATGTTTATTGCATTGTAGGCCAAATGCATGATCTTTTAAGCATAGGCTTATGCCACATTTTACATGATAACCTAAATAGCTAGTGTTCTAAAACATGCAAAAACAATTCAGTGCGCACCATTGAAGACTGGCCATTATCCGAGGCAGAAATAGACCGTTGTTGTATGCCGTGGCTATGCTGTTAAATATCAGCATTGCATTTTTTTTAATTATTCTATAGCCTAGGCCGTAAGGTTATCTTAATTTGTGGCACCTTATATTGCTCAAAGAATAGTCTATTGAGTCACACTACGGTCCACATTTGTGCATATGGTCCAGCCGCCGTTCAGTTGGGCATGACCTACATGCATAAGAAAAGGAAAGTTTCAAGGGTAGTCCTAGTAGCCTAGGCTATTTGGTCAAAACAAGGTCTGTTTTACTTAGGCTATGGCAGCATCGCCTTTCTGCACAACCTGGATAATTCACAGAAGGTCTAATTGCCTTATAGACGATAACGATCGTTGCGAAATTAAAAAAAAAATAATAATAACTTTTCGATTGTTGCATGAAGTCCTACCCTACCCTAACATTTTATTTGCATCGATGGGAAGGTTGTAAAGAGCTGATACTCGAGCATGCAACCGTGAATATCACAGCTCCCAATCCGAGGAGAGAGACGACAGGCTATGCTGTAACGTTAGGATGGCACAGACAGTGTGTTGCGTTGTGCCAAAATTAATAAATATGACTTGACTGTAGGCTAAACACAAGAAGTAGGCTTTTCCTGCTCCTATGACACCAGGAGAATCCTGACGTTACATGAGTTCTACTATGGCCTGATTGGTTTGTGGATTTTGTCGCGTTCGAAAAATCGACCTTGTTGCGAAAAAATAAAAGTGTCGCTTTTTCGCATCGTTTATTCGCGTGCGGTGTGTAAGCTGTCATAGCCTAAACAATGTTTTGAAATTTTGCGAATTATTCGCGCGAAAAAAACGCGTAGGTGTGTAAAGGCCTTTACTTGTATGTTCTCATACTGGTGCATCTGGTATCACTGAAACTTCATCCCAGTAACATGTGTAAACAATTATAGATTATTTATAAATTAATTAACATGCATGTTTTATTATGTAACTATTGTATCTTTTCTGCTTTCATTCCTAATGGAAGCATAGAACTGAGAACAACTGATAACCAAAGGTAACTGTATGCCTATCCATTTGAGATTTATATCAGAGCTTATCATAGCATATTACGTAACGTAACATGAAACAGCTTGTTTTGAAAAAGTTACTTGAGATTATATTGAACATAACAATGTATTGTATTATGGTGGGGAATGATCTGTCTTTGAGAAATATGCCATAATAATCAGTGTGGGTTACCGACTGTTGCATGGTGCATTTGACGTAAATGTTGTGCGACGCACTTGGTAGCATACCACTAGCATTTGGCTGGTTAGCCGTCAGTTCATTGATAAACCGGTCTGTGAGGAGCACCATGGCCGACAAGGCACAGATTCAAGAGGCCATCAAAACGCAAGGCGAGGTCGTCAGGAAACTCAAAGCGGAAAAGGCCAGCAAGGAACAGGTCAGTATTATTTCAGCTATGTGAACATTATCGTGGCATGGATGTAAAGAACCGATCATTGAATTGACGTAAGTTACCTAATTGTCACCACTGCCTAGCCATCCAGTTACAGCATGGTTTGGGCTTTTGAGATTGCTGCATGTCGGTCGAAATATTCAGCCTGGTAGATGATCGTCTCATAGATTCCCGTTCCACTAACCACTGTCTATTTTATTTCTTTAGGTGCAATAGGGCTGATTAGGGCAAAGCTGTGTAGAGCACCAGCTGAATTTAAATGCCCAAATTGTACGCATGGCTAAGCGTTAGCAGCAGGAGTAAGGCTAACCCTAGCTGAGTAATAAAAATAAACACGTCTTTTATGCTTCGTATATTAATATGATATTTTGTCTTTAAGTTGTGTCGGCTTCTGATTACCAGTTTCGAAGAGTAGGAAACAAGCAACATTTTCATGACGCCTAACGAGCCCCCAGACCATGCTTATCATCTAGGCTAGCTAAACACTTTTCTGATGCAATCTTGTGCTGTGCTGTGCTGTGCTAGCTAGCTCGCTCGTTGGCTCTGCTGTCTGTCTTGTTATGCTAATCTGACAGCTGTCAATGCAGCCAGAAATTGGAGCCACTGACTTTGGGGAAAAACTGTCAAACACTTTGCAAACAACATCCAGACACTACTAGTGGGAGATCCTTTGTCGAACTCGAGCATCGTTCATTTGACATATTAGCTGCTTGCGTCTCCCAACATGTTTGAGTTGCTTCCATAGAATGCTTGACTGAGATGTGTGCGTTTAGAGAAATTGGATCTTATCTGGATTATAATATAGAGCAAATGATTGAAACTTCGATTGGAATGCTTCCTCATTTGGGTTCAGTAGCAAAGTGTGATAACGTGTGTGTGTGTGTGTGCTGAAGTGAGCTAATCCCAGAGTGAGTATCTTGTGGCTGTTATGCCCTGCCACACGTTGAAATCTGGCTGATTTATGACCCAGGCTTCCTCTCGTGTTTTGCCTCCATGTCGCTCTGATGCCACACACCCCTAGCAATAGGGTTGCTGATCACTTTTCTCCTGTTCTTACTGCTCGTTGCCGTGGATACAACCCTCCATCATCATCATCATCACCTCCTTGACTTGGACCCTGACTCTTGGTGTGGCTCCATCGATCCCTGAACTGCTGCCTTGCCTGACCTCTCGGAATTACATGTCCCTCATCTTTGACAACACGATCACCGCCATGCTGCTTGTTGCTATCTGACCTCAACATGGGATTCCACTGTCTGCTGTCACTCTGATGGGTGTCAATGAACTGAACACACCCTTTTCCCCTCCGATTTTTATTACCTCTATTTCTTGTGCACTCCTGTTTTGAATTGTATTACTATCATTTTTATTGTTTAAATCATCATGATGGCTGCACTGGGACTGACATATGCACGTTTGTGTGCTGGGATGGTACCTGCACGTCTGTGTAATGGACTTATTGGTCGTCGTACTGGACTGTTGATGCACTTGACACGCTCTCTCACTGGGATGACTATTGAGCAGGTAAGTCCTCATTTGAACACTAGATAAAGTACACAGTCACATACTGCACTCAGCTTGTTGATTTAAGATGTAGCCATATTTAAGGACAGTTAAAAAATGGATATAATTGAATGTCTTTACAAACTAAAACGTTAGTCCTAGCTCACCCAACATACCCTGTTCACCACCATTTGGTAGTGATTTTCCACTTGCTATTCGTCATGTCTGTGACCATCTGACACACGTGTTATACTCTGCAGATTGATGAGGAAGTGGCCAAACTCCTCCAGCTGAAAGCACAGATAGGAGGAGATGAGGGGAAGCATGTGTTCGTTCTCAAGACCCCGAAGGTGAGCCTGAATGGACCACCTGTACTACTGAATGCCCCTTGAGTTTGAATCATTGACGAATCAAATATTGATCAATCATCTGACACGGTGTGTGTGTGTGTGTGTGTGTCTTCCCACAGGGCACCAGGGACTACAACCCAAAGCAGATGGCCATCAGGGAGAAGGTGTTTAACACCATCATCAGCTGCTTCAAACGCCATGGTGCTGAGACCATCGACACACCGGTCTTTGAACTCAAGGTAGCAGGGAGGCACTAAACACCCATTTAGCAAGGCCTTCATATACAGTAGAAAGCTCTGCAGGTGTCTGCATTACTGACAACCATACTAATTAGAATATGTTTATAGAAGATGACTGCACTGATAACCGTTTGTTCTCAATGATGGGGTTTTTATTTCTTTTAAATGATTGAATATGAAGCTGCGTATCCTGTGTTGATGTTTTGTCGCTGTGGTTTGTTTCTGAAGGAAACCTTGACGGGAAAGTATGGTGAGGACTCCAAGCTTATCTACGACCTGAAAGACCAAGGAGGAGAACTCTTGTCTCTTAGATATGACCTCACTGTATCCTTGGAGATTTTCTGATATGGACCTTTCTATTTGTGAGATCTGTGGGTTTAGGTTGATGGAATTATGGTGTTTAATAATAATGAAGTGAAATCTGAGTTTCTTTTTACTGATCTTTTACTGTGTCCATTTACTTATATTGTAACTGCTTAGCTGGCTGTCTTAAAGCATTCTTGCAAATTACAACTATTTGTCACTGATTTAAGAATACCATCAGTCAGTTTTTGACCAGAGTGTAATGCTTGGTTGAGAACAGGCTCCACATGAATTTTTAAACAGCAGTCTTTTTGCAGTTTGTGTTTATTTTGAGTCCTGCACATGCCTGTCCAGTGCCAAGTGTCTGCCAATCTATTGGTTGCAATGTCCTTGATCAGGTACTTCAGGTGCCCTTTGCTCGTTACCTGGCTATGAACAAGATTACCAACATCAAACGTTACCACATTGCCAAGGTGTATCGCCGTGACAACCCAGCCATGACCCGTGGACGTTATCGCGAGTTCTACCAATGCGTGAGTCTGTCTTTCCCTCAAGTTTAGCTGGTGATGAAGGCCTAAACAAAAATCACATCCTCCTCCCCTGTCTCTCAATTTCAATTAGCCCTTTTTTCTGACCCATATTGATGTATGTCTGGTGTTTGTCAATTGAAGTAGCGGTACTTGTGTCCCGCCACAGGATTTTGACATTGCCGGTCAATACGACCCCATGATTCCTGATGCAGAGTGTCTGAGGATTGTCCATGAGATCCTCAGTGAGCTGGACTTGGGAGACTTCCGCATCAAGGTGTGTGTGTGTGTGTGTGTGTGTGTGTGTGTGTGTGTGTGTGTGTGTGTGTGTGTGTGTGTGTGTGTGTGTGTGTGTGTGTGTGTGTCAGTAGAGAATAATAGCCCAGCAAACAGAGAGGAAGGAAGGAGGATTTGCACATTGTCACAAGACTTGCACCTTGCAAGGGTCATTGTTTTAACATCTATAAAAAAATCTTTATATCTTTCAACGATACCCTTAGAATTAAACTTGTACATGCACTGTATGAAAATGAAATGCTTTCAATGCTAAAAGCTCATTTTACTTGTCAATGTTGCTGTTGCATACATTCCTGTGAAACCATGGCAACCCTGACTGAAAACCCATCCTGCTGCCACCACCACATTGTAGCAAAAAAAAAAAAGCCAGTTGAAGCCCTGGGGAGATGAGGTTAGATGGGTGGCCAAGGGAAAGAACAGCCATGAGAGAACGTGTGAAGTTTTGGAAAGGGAATTGTAACAAATAGCAGGGTCCCAGTGACGTGATAACGGGAGCGCGAACAATTCGAACTGATGGGCAAGAGGTAGAGGCAAGCATAACAACACCAATGGAAGGCACGGAGAAAAGTGCATATTGTAGTGGTTTGGAGCCGATTTGTAGGGAAAAATACAATGAATTAGTAGGGAAACACATCGGACGTGACCCGTACTTGATGAAAATGTCAGAATTTTCTCAAGGGCGGAAAGATTTGCCGACAATCGAGGCTGTGGGCATTACGAACTATGGCGTTGTTCTCTGAGTTTTTTTCCCCATTTCTCACCTTTACGGGCGATTTCCTTAGGTACTCGATATTAACCCTTTCCCTTCTCTCGGTTAGACAGTTTATAACACCCAAAACCGGCATAAAACTAAGGCTTTTTGTACCAAAAAGTTGCAGCCAAAACACAGTGTTTTCAATGGCTCCAGCTCCAGTAGCCCCCCAGTTGAGGTTCGCGCGCATACAGAAGAACGCTGAAAAATACGTTAGTGACATAGGGTGAAAGCCAGCTATTGAGATGAAGGGAAAGTTTGCTGGACATGGTTTGTCTTTGTAGATGTTATGTACTTTGCTGATAAAGGTATAACATTGTCTGTTTATGGTTAAAAGTATCGAGACACACACATCTATTAATCATTGATTGTGTGCCTATGTGCCCTGTGCATATTAGAGATCTAATTGCTCTCTCTGGTGATTCAGGTTAATGACAGAAGGATCCTGGATGGAATGTTCGCTGCATGTGGAGTTCCAGATGAGAAGTTCCGAACCATCTGCTCCTCTGTGGACAAGCTAGACAAGGTGCATCTCTCACTCGCTCACTCACTCTCTCACACACACACACACACACACACACACACACACACACACACACACACATAAAGATATGCTATCTGATAAGTGTGTGTGCATTGTAGATGCCATGGGAGGAGGTGAAGAATGAGATTGTAAAGGAGAAAGGCCTCCCAGAGGAAGTAGCAGATCAGATTGGCGAGTATGTCAACATGCAAGGTAAGACACACACACACACACACACACACACACACACACACACACACACAGTGGTCATAGCACTTGTACAGATTCAAAAAAATGTTACACTGTGTATGGATCTCCATAGATGATACTGATATTCGTGTGTGTGTGTGTGTGTGTGTGTGTGTGTATAGCTGGTGGAAAGGGCCTGGCTGAACAGCTTCTGCAGGACCCCAAGCTGTCTAAGAGCAAAGCAGCTGTAGCAGGCCTCACAGACATCAAACTGCTCTTCAGCTACCTGGAGCTCTTCAAGGTCACAGACAAGGTGAGAGCCAAGGATGCCCCAGTGCAGTCAGGGGTTGGGTGACTTAGTGGGATGACCCAGTGCAGTGGGCCACATTTGTGATGGAAAAAGAATATATGGATTTAAGAGTGTCCCTTCTGTGATATATGAATGTGTAATGTGTGTTGGCAAATGTTGTAAAGATGTGTGAGTGTATGTTAGATTTGACTGATATATATGTGTGTGTGTGTGCGCGCGTGTGTGCAGGTGGTGTTTGACCTGTCTCTAGCACGTGGGCTGGACTACTACACAGGTGTGATCTACGAGGCCATCCTGACTCAGGCAGGTGTCGCCCCAGTCCCCACTCCGCAGGAGGCCAACGGAAGCACGGGGGACGACGGACCAGTCAGCGTGGGCAGTGTTGCCGGGGGAGGTCGCTATGACGGCCTAGTTGGAATGTTTGACCCCAAGGGCCGGAAGGTTCCCTGCGTGGGTGTCAGCATTGGCATTGAGAGGATTTTCTCCATCATGGAACAGAAGGCAGAGGTGAGATTTCAGCACACACAGTCTCTCTTACACACTCTTACAGAACCAAAGAGCTCATTCAACTGGCTGGCTGGACAGGACATTTTTTTTTTTTTATTGCAAGCAACACACAAGTCACAGACTGGCCTAATGAAAAAGCCAGGTTGTTTCAACCCAGAACACATTGCTTGCAGCTGGCTAGACCTGTAGCCGCCTCAAACAAGCCTCAATCATCATCCCACATAGTGTGTCAAACAGAGTTGTCATGGTGGCCCATAATCACATTGACCTATATCATACGCACCCCCAAGCACATTGGACCAGACATACAGTATGTCAACAGCGATGCACTGGATCTGATATTGTGCATATGGAAGCTGAGAGAAATGATATCCATGATATCCATGGTAGATGCTAGCTCTTACAACATAGCTGTTCTTTCTTAAACACCCCTTACATCTGCACTTCAAACACTTTTAACATTCTGAATATTGTGTAGGTAAACACAAGATTGTTCCACGTGTTGCTTAACCATTATGAACCACCCCTGGGGGGTATTCCTAGTAGGTGTTTCAGTTGTAAACCTGGAAGTCTTAAAGCTGCTAATAGAGTAGCCTGCTGGCTGTGTTGTTCTATTAGCAGGTTTACCACTACATCTAGCCTAACTTACCCACTTTCACTTGACCAGCTTCTTGGAATCCCCCCCCCCCAGATCAATAGCAAAACGGGTTACATTTACCCTTTCGCTGAGTACCTCTGTGTGCATCTTAAGCTTTCAGCCGAGAAGGTCCGCACGACAGACACACAGGTGCTGGTAGCCTCGGCTCAGAAGAACCTTCTGGAGGAGAGACTCAAACTCACCTCTGAGTTGTGGGAGGCGGGAATCAAGGTGAGCATTGTACACGTGTCTGTCTCAAATTCTTACACATTGGACAGATTTTGTCTGATCATGAGCGTGTGTGTGTGTGTGGTTCAGGCGGAGGTGATGTACAAACGCAACCCTAAACTGCTGAGTCAGCTGCAGCACTGTGAGGAGACGGGCGTTCCACTGGTGGCCATCTTGGGAGAGCAGGAGCTCAAGGATGGTGTCGTCAAGCTGCGTACCGTTGCCAGCCGAGAGGAGGTCAGCAGCGCCATAGCAACCTCATCACCATTCCACTACCCCAGTTACATGCATCACAACCTCATCACCATTCCACTACCCCAGTTACATGCATCACAACCTCATCACCATTACTCTACAGTTACATGCATCACAACCTCATCACCATTACTCTACAGTTACATGCATCACAACCTCATCACCATTACTCTACCCCAGTTACATGCATCACAACCTCATCACCATTACTCTACAGTTACATGCATCACAACCTCATCACCATTCCACTACCCCAGTTACATGCATCACAACCTCATCACCATTCCACTACCCCAGTTACATGCATCACAACCTCATCACCATTACTCTACCCCAGTTACATGCATCACAACCTCATCACCATTACTCTACAGTTACATGCATCACAACCTCATCACCATTACTCTACAGTTACATGCATCACAACCTCATCACCATTACTCTACAGTTACATGCATCACAACCTCATCACCATTACTCTACCCCAGTTACATGCATCACAACCTCATCACCATTACTCTACCCCAGTTACATGCATCACAAGAACACACGTCTATGATGTAGCTAGTTTGTTTTGGCATTAGCTGAGCTACATCTGTTATTTACATTGTTATGAGACTGAAATTAATGATGTTCTACATCTTTTCAGTAGTATTACTATTTGTGTTATTTGGCAATTCAAACTCTCTCTCTCTCTATGTGTGTGTGTGTGTGTGTGTGTGTTGCCAGATGGATGTGTCCAGAGCAGACCTGGTGGAAGAGATCAGGAAGAGGACCTGTCAGTCTTAAGACCACACAACCAAATCCAGCCAAAAACAGACTGAATCAGTCCATTATCTACCATTTTTGCTCTTGCGCGCGCACACACTCACACACATACACCTCTTGATTCTTACTTCACTTGAACTGTATGTATGTACGACTCTAAACCACACACACACATTTCTCATTCTTCTCAGCGTATGTTCAAATAGAGATGATGTGGTCTTTAAGATGCAGCCACAGCCCGCTGAGCATGGACTAAACCTCTGATTGGTTGAGTGGAATCAACCAGTTGCCATCTGTCAAAGACTGAAAGGACCTGCCTATGTTACCATTTGTGTTTACTCTCCTTTGGTCCAATGAAGGGTAATTAGCCTGTAACAATAAAGACGCCCATCAGAATTCATCTCTTCTCTTGTATTGATAATGGATAATGTTTTAGTCAAGAATTTTGTAGATACTGTATTTAGCAACACAACTGGATGTCCTGAGCTTGAGTTGTGCAATGATGCTATTATTATTATTATTATTATTATTATTATCTTTTTTTATTTCTCTTTGGGAAAGTCTTTGATCAAGTGTCTGTGAAAATGCACACCTTGACTTTGAAAATATCTAATACGGTAAGACTGTGGTGGGATATTTCAAAGTAAGATTATGGAGTTAGTGAAGTAATTCTGCAGGTAAACTCCTGGAAAGACAGAAATCTGGTTGGCTGCCTTATGCAAAGAGGCTGCAGACTAAGACCTTGAAAGAGTCACACAGACAGCCAAGTAATCCTACTGTGTAATCTGCTGGTCCCAAAATTTCCCTCTTAATGCATGTTGATTCCAACTGACACAGTGGAGTCTTTCATTCATTATGTGCGTGAGAATGATGTAGGAGACTCAAGTTTTGGCCCACTGTTTTTTTTCCCCCACCATTTCTGAGAAACTGTAGGAAAAAAAGTTTTGTTCGTTTGTTCTGCTCTCCAAAATACCCTTGTCACATTTTGGTGCGCCTCCTGAGAAATGGCAATCCTGTACCAGCGTACCACTAAGTTTCAGTATAATGAAGACCTCCGATATATTATCTCAGCAGCCTCTCTTGTCTGGCTGACTTGGTAAAAAATCCTAGGTACAAAATCAGGAGGGTATATCAAGAAATAGGTTGAATGGAAAAGTGATAGCCAGGTATAAGTTGATCTACTGTAGATTCTACAGTATAAAGAGTGGTAAACCTTCTAAGAGAGTAGCCTGATTAAGTAGTTAGGAAAGCACAACAGGCTCTTTTATTTGCAGGTTTACCACAACCCCTGGCTTCATTTCACTAGGCTTGCTACTTAACCACCTTCTTGAAATCCTCCCTGGGGCCCTCATTCTCTTACTGTATACCAAACACAGCAAGCAAGCTGCTCTTTTAACAAGCTTACCACGCTCCCCAGCTTAATTTATCCAGGTTTATCACTTCAGTCACCTACTGAAATACCCTCCAGAATGAGTGACTTATCTAATGATGCTTGTTCAGCCTTATGTTTACCTAGCCTGACATAGCCCGACCATAATACTGCTGTTCATCTGTATTCATGGTCTGGAGGTTCTTTAACCCGACGTGATTATAGGGCGGGGGGAGGCATTCACTTCTGGTTTGAAACGATTTGACAGCTCGTCTAATCAGCTTCGCTTATTGGC
The DNA here is from genome assembly GCA_027497455.2 of Sardinella longiceps. NCBI lineage: Eukaryota > Metazoa > Chordata > Actinopteri > Clupeiformes > Clupeidae > Sardinella > Sardinella longiceps. The sequence continues at coordinate 3,507,113 of JAODXP020000030.1, forward strand.
CGGTAGTCTCTCTAACAATGTAAACCCGCCCATGAAGACCATCCCCAGACCATGGATCAGGCTAATGTTTACAAGTTTGGAACATATAAACCACTTTTCAAAAACCATGTACTACTTATAATGGTGATAAGACAAGTCAAGCGCACAGACACACAAATTCAGTCCAATAGTGAGATTTTGTAGAAATGTTTCAGACATTTAATACTCTTGAACATAAATCTGAGGTAGTTATTATATCTCTTTAAATACATGACTTGTATTCTTCCTTTTTTTCATTTAAGTTCAAAACACCACACACTATAAACACTATTTACAACCCCACACCAAATAACTGAAAAACATGCAGAAAGAAAACAACCAAGTGAAAAACAAACACAAATCATAAAGTGCAAAACACAATTAAAAGCATCATATTTAAATAAAATATATATGTAAAGTAAAAACACCATAAAAAGAATAAAATATTAACGAACTTCAGAACAATCATACGCATGTGTGTGTGCCCGGGCGGTCAGACCTGGGGGTGGTTGAGGAGATTCTGCAGCAGCTCCATGGCTGCTGCACACTGGGCCTGCCTCATCAGCCCTGTGATTCCAGCCTCGGGGTCGGGCTGGACGTGGGCTACCACTGGGAAGGCGGGGACAGCCAGCCCTGGGATGGACACCTTCCACATGAAGTGCTGGTACCCCTCGGCACACGTGTACTGCTGCAGCAACTCATATTGGGGCGCCCCGAGGCCCATGGACTCACACAGGGAGCGCAGGAAGACAACAGGGTTGCTGCCCCACTGCGGAAGCCCCCCTAGCGCCTCCATGGGGGCAGGTTCCTGCACACTTCCCACCGGACCCCCAAAATCAGGCCTGGCGCCCACCGCTGGGGAGAAGCTCTGGATGAGAGGGGTGGATGGTCGTCGGAGGAAGCTCAGGGGTGAGGGGGGCAGGTTTGGGCGCAACCCTGGGGGGCTGTTGAGGGTCTTCTGGGGAGGAGGAGGCACAGACAGGCAGGGGGGTGACAGACGCGGGGGTTTGGGGGGAGACTTGCCACTCCGCCGGGGTGGGGATGTGGTGCGTTTCTCATACCGCTCCGGACTGGTCGGCAAAGCGGTGGAGGACGTCCAGCTAACGGCCAAACTAACGCCAAACTGCTTTTTGAAGGCTGAAAAGTATAAAAAAAAAAAAAAAAAAAGAATCACAAACAAGCTGACTTGAATGCTATCCTGAAGAGTACAAGTGGCTAATAAATGGATAGTCTATTCACTCTACTACATTGCTCAACACACTATTAGGTTAATCCAGGGATGTCAGGGGATTAGACACGGAGGAACAAAGTCCTAATCTCACTCTCGTCAGATGATGTGCTATGCTGCACACATCTCCATGCATCCATCTGAGACAGATATCACTGGGATGGAATTCAGGATGAACCTGAAACACAGGAACCACTACTTTTGGCTGGTTTTGATGTGAGTGGTTAAAGTACTACATCAACAAAGATGCTGAACTAGTGCTTTATCCAATCATGGGCCTCCTGAAGCAACTCTCCAATGGAGATGGAGATGGAGTATCATCAGACTTGAGAGAGGTTAACAAAGTCCCCCCTTTTCAAGGAACACATAATTAATATTTCTTCCTAAAAATAGATGTTCATTTATAACATACTAAAGACATTGTTACCAATATTGGCAATAAACAACTGGTCAAGCAGACCTCCAAAATAAACCCTCTACTGAAATAAACTAATGCAACTAACATTATGGGATGGCCATATTCATGTAGATACTATCCACATAGGTTTTAAAGGTGCAGGTGAAATTCTTTGCAATTATGCCTGTTCCCACTAGAAAAAACAAACAAACAAAAAAACCACTACACATCTGGGTCAAGTTGAGCCATTACTAGATCTAAGCATGCTTTACAAAGTGTGCTCCCTGCCCGTGTCATTGTTATAAACGTTTATGCTGCAACAGAAAGATTAAAGATTTTTTGACATGATTGAATCAAATCATTGTTCCTATCTATAAATGTTTCATACAAATCATTAAACATTGTTACTGGACAACATTTTGTCCCTGAAGCAGAAAAAACAACAAACCTTTAACAGCTCTTCAATTACAACACAACAATTTCAACAGCAACAGCCACAACACCTGAAACTACACCTACATCTATTTGGACATGGAGCGCTGGAAGTCTGATGTATGCTAATATCAATCTCAATTAGACTTGAATCTAGAATATTCCTACTATTCCTGTGGGTATGTCAAGAGATTCAGTAATGTGATTCAATTACAAACTTGGGTAAAATGAATCACACTGGTGGTAACCTTTCCCCACTACAAAAACAAAAGCCACCATATGGGGAAACGTGTCCTATGTTCCCTGCAGTGCACTGTATTAATGAGCGTGCATGTATGCCTGCTGACAAGGGGATTTGATCCGGTGACTGGCTCTCCGACAGGTCAGGTGCCCCTCACTAAGCATGCATGCTCATACAGGACCCAGGTGCATAGGGTGACCCCCTAAAGGACTCATCCTTTTAGCAGAGACGCTACAATACCCACCAGATTCCTAGCCAAATAACAGGATGTTTATTCTGATGTATATGGTTATCACCCTGGGACTGTTTGGATTCCCATTAATAGGGGGGTCATTCTGTGGAATTTTTGGTTTTCATTAGTTATTTTCAGACTTAAGTTGCATCCCTTGTGTGCACACACAGCCTTAAATAATGTCAGGGATTGGACACATGTCTCTGCTGACAGGGTGTTAGCTCTAACACACTGACCAAATGAGAGGAATTATCGCTGAAAGCTTGTGAGGAACATGGAAAAACATGATTGATTTATCTTCAAAGAGAGCATGAGCTGCAAGCTAAATACTCATCTTTAAAAACACATGCAGCATCGCATCAAAGATCCTCATCAACATCTACTAAATTTTTCATCCTGCAAAACACATGGATGCCTGAGTAATGCCTATTTGCAGTAAAAACAGCCAAATAATTGTTTGTGCAGTTATCTCAGTTATCTTAGTCAGCTTTGTTTAAATATGTGTAAAACTAATATGACACCTGTTGATAGCTGAGCATCAAGCCACCAAGACAAAATAAATTCACATTCCTCCATCACATAAGCAATATGAAATGCCACAGCAGAGATCTGTGTACACTCCGAATAACAATAGGATTGGACTAAACGGAAATTACTTAGCCTACTTAATCGTCAACTATTTTTCCTAACTCTAATCATATTATAGGGAATATTCAATCAACTTGTGTCAATCGGCCATAGTTTAAGGACAATATCAGGATTCCCTTGTTATACTTAAAAATTCAAATATTGTTTTACATACTCCTAAATCACTCAGTTAGCTGTGGTCATGGATTGCTAGATTAATCAAAAACTATTTTTGTCACTATTTTACATTTTGTGAACATGAAGTTAAAATATTTATTACAAATGAAATGCATTAAAATGGTGATATCAAATTCTCATGTAACTTCTAGTGTTGTTTTTTTTTTTACTTTTATAAAAAAATTATCTCCTGCATGATAAAACAACTACAACAGGAGTGTTTTTTCAGTTGTTTACAATCTATTATGTTTTGGAACCATTATGCGTAATTTGGAACACTGTGTTTTGAGTGATTGGGAAAAGAAAAAAAGTTTGTATCCTTTTCTGAATAAAATCCAGGTTATTTAAATAGCCCAAAATAATTCTTTGTCCAATAAAAAGTGGTGTTCACGGTCATGGCATAGACTGGGAAAATAAACAAAGAGAGCATAATAATTTGGAATGCAGTGTAATTATAAACACCTTGGAATTTCATGCCATTTCTAACCAATCAGACATCCATTTAAAAAAAACCTTGGTTGCAATGCAATTGCCCATTGTCTAGTTAGCAACCATGGTTTTGGGACTCCAGGTCAATTGCTCATCTAAGGTTCCTGAAAAAGGCTATGCGATCCCAGTCCTACTCCACCTACCTTGGATCACCACCTTCTTCACCATGGAGGCTGCATGGTGGCTGGAGTAGGTGGCCAGAGCGGTGGTCTGCCTGTCCCGGTGGGGCCCGACCACAGCCGTCTTCAGCTTGAGCCCCACCAGGCCCTCGCCCAGCTCCTCCAGCACTTTCATCAGGGCAGGACGCTCCAGCCCCCCCGGCAGACCCTCCAGGACCAGCTGGTGCTTCTCTGTGCTGAGCCGCACCACCAGCGAGGTGCCGCAGGGCAGCGTGCAGCGGTGCAGGGTGCGGATAGCGGCGCGGGCCGCTGACGGGGTGGCGTACTTGGCGTAGGCAAAGCCACGGTTCTGGCCGCTGAAGTTCATCATGAGGCGAAACTCATAGAGGGGCCCAGCTGACTGGCACAGCGGGATCAGGGTGTCCTCATAGACCTCACGTGGGAGCTGGCACAGGAAGATCTCACACCCGGCGCCTGGGGCTGGACCAGACCAGTCTAGAAAACCACACACAGGCACCAATTAATAAGGTTACAGTGCATCAATTCTGATTCTGCAGTTCTAAACATACTTGTAAAGTTTGTAAAGTTCAGGGACGAATGTAAGGATGTCTGTTAATGAATTCAATCTGCAAAGAAGTTATTTTCTACAAAGTTAACTTACTAGCATCTACAAAGTATCTTCCACACTATCAAGACATCCACTGCTACCTTACATTCATTGCAACCTTGTCCTAGTCAAAAATAATAATAATAATAATAATAATAATAATAATAATAATAATAATAAAAATAAATAAAACTTGTAAAAATGTTTATTCAATTGCAGACCAGGCTTGTGTGTGCAAAAGACCGACAACCCCGCCTCGATTACAAATGTACACAATTCCACAGTCGGTATCCTGAGGATCACCATACCTGACATGATTTAAAACAGATGCTTTAACTCAGATGCTGCACTTTCATAAGCCTGCATTATGTTTTACAAATGCTGTGTGCATTATTAGTGCTTTACATACACACCCAGCAGACATGAGCTTGCCCTAAGATAGAACAGAAACTATGTGGGTAGTTCTAATAGTTTGATATTGGGCTGCTGAGGTTTCTAATGGTAATGTGTTGGAGGGCAATACAACAGAAACCAATACAGATTACATCACGCAGACCTATTTAAAGAAAGCAATGACATGCTCCAAATATACTAGATTGAGATGTTATTTGGGAATTTTGGTGCCGTTTTAGCACTGCAAATAGCCTACCTACTGTAGGATAAAAAGAGCACGCTGGAGGAATGGAAATAACTGTAGGCCTAAGCGACCAAATATCTCTACTAGTTTCGAAAGTTGTCAAAAACGGCACGGTCTATCCAATTTTGACATTATTCACAATTAAAGTCCCTTGTAAAACATGATTAGGAACAGGTGCGGCAAATTATATACAACCCGCGCGCGGTAAAGGCACGGGAGTGCCCTTGGAAAGGACCTCAGCTTTGAGGTGCTGGCTATTCTTGGGTCATCTACGGTCAAAAGTTTCTCTGTCATGTTCAAATGCTTCATTCAATGGCAAATTCCTCTAATTTGATAGACACACATCTGTGCACCATGCGATCTGGCCTTTCCGTTTCATCTAAATGTTTTTGCGCCTATAATTTCGAAGTTAAATTCAAAATATGGCAACCGAGAAAGATGACCTGTTGTTCCATCACTTAAATGAGTAACGGGCAATAGGCATTATTCTTAAGGTCGCATTGTGTTCGATTCTCATTTCCAGAAATATCTTAAGCCACCTAAGCAAGCTCGAATGATCGATCAGCTGCTTTGATTCGGTGCGCCACAGCTTTGGGTGCATTAAAACTTTATCTGGGCCTAACTTACTTACCTGGTGGTGGCCCGCCATATTTCCGCTGACCATTCACTTGAATTAATGTGGTGTTAGTCTTCTGAAGCCAATCTTCCAAGGCCTTCAGTCGCTCAGGCGGAGACTTAAAGTCAGAAACAAACAAATATTAAGCCTACATCATGCATGTAGGCCTACAATGAAGCCTAACAATGTCTTAACGCCTCCGGTTTATTAAAGCTGTCTTCTCAAGATGCAAATATTCAATACTTTATGACTGCATACTGATTCCGAAACATTTAGCCTACATTTACAATTATATTCCACAACAATTACATTTATCACTTGTGCGTATTCATGGTGCAGCGTTGTGTAATTTTCAGCCACTGCATTGAATCCAAAACTGTTTTGTACAGTTTTGAAAACAACAAACTCATTGACTACGAGAGCAACACATTTACTTGAGGATGCATGGTTGTGCAGTCGTATAGCCTATATGATGTAAATATTAGCGTACTCACTCTCTGATGTTCGCTCATAATTTTGTCCGAAACACACGATGCTAGTGATTTCAGTGGTATCTTATCTCAGTGGTAACTTATCACCTTATCTCTCTGCTCTTCACTGTGACCACAGTCCCCACCTCCTAGAAGCAGGTGATTGGGTGAGCAAACTTCCAAAATACTTGCCATACACAAACTCACTGGCAATGGGAATTTTAAGCAGTCAGCATTTTTGTGAGTTTTGCAAATGAACATTTACAGTCCAAATTTGAAAAGTTGAGTGAATCGTCATTACCTTTGCAGCAATTTAGCGCCAGTTTCAACTAGGTTTAGCTAGTCACGTGAATTAGACTGTCCAGTGGTAGGTCCTGTAAAAACAACTTTTCGCCTTCATCCACCAGATGTCAGTGGCTCACTGACGATTTCCCTGGCACTCCATGGCTGACGAGTTGCGCATCGAAAGTAATCGAAGTTGGGCCCACCAGTTGCGATGTCACCCGAAGACATTCGCTGCGCATTTATGAACATTTCATCTAGCTTTTAGAGCCTACAGCATAGAAAGGACCACTTCCTTCATAGAACTATGAGTTTTGGATTGCCATGCAGGGACCAAAACGCAGGGTAAGGTAGAAGGAACGTCAGTGAAGCTTCTAATAATATCAGATTCGAATTAATCAAATAGCCCAGCTGTAAGGCGCAAAAGCCTACTGCTCGAATTAAACAAGCACATTGGGCTTGATCCTCTACCCGTAGGTGGTGTAGCCTATATGTTCAGCAAACATAGGCAATAGGGCTATTATATGTATATTTACATCATATTTATGTAGCCTACACTGTTTATGAATTTAGATTTCAGAATTTATATTTTGTATGTATCTTTTTGCGCAGTTGGCGAACTCACTGGCGAGCTCTTGAGGTCACTTTGACCGAGTTAGGGTTGTGGAAATGGAAATAAATTGCCCTTCCTCTTATCGACCAACACAACGTCGTCCTAGTCCCGCATGGTAATTTTTTTCCCTTTATTCACACACTTGTCTCTGACTGTGGCTCGTGATGTAGCCTAATGTTGACATGAATGAAATTTCACTCTTAAGTTAGGAGGAATGATAAACAGTCTCTTCCGTGTCCTTTGATGGAGTTACCGGCCTCTGACATGCCGGTGAACTAGATTTTATGCGGTTTTGATGTAGACGACGGGGTTTTTAAAATAGCCCAATAGTTTCTCGCTAGTGGCGCATATGTAATCAGGTTTCCCGCTGTTGTACGACTCCCCGTCGCACCGCGGGCATCTGCATTTCAAGGGCTCGGGGCATTTCTAATTCGGGAAAGCTTTTTTTTATGTACGTAAGATGCTTGGCCATGGACATGTAGGGCTATGAGCAAGTGCACACGGCTCCCGTCTACAGCTTCCATTGTTAATAAGTGGACTGAGTGGGCCGTTTCTCACAGTATGGTGTGTCAGAGCCGTAGTGAAGTATCCTTGGACAATAAGGTTGAATATTATGGTCTGTTGTTAGCCCCTGAGTGCTGAGAGAGATGTCGCAGTCCAAGCTCATAAACAAACATACAAATAGATTCAGTAAAATGTGTGTTGTATGGGGTTCGAATAATAATAATAATAAAAACAAAACGTTCTTGTATTTCCATGAAGGGTAGGTTCAGACCCTCTGACAGGAGGTTAATTTTCTCATGCTGAAAGAAACCTAACCCATCGTGTCTGTCATCAAAGCCAGTGTATGTTAACTGCAATGCTTGCCAGTTCCCAAACATACTCAGTGGCCCCTTGTGCCTTTGCTTGCATGAAAACACAATTCTGATTATGCTGTCAGTTTGGCATACACCAATCTGTCAATTTGCACCATACAGTACCAATTTAGCAACTAACAGCATTGTTTTCATAATTGAATCTCAACTAAAAACACAGATCCAAAAACATAATGCTACTGGTGCTAGTGCTCTAAACCCCATGTGAAATGTACAGTTACACTAGCAGCTCTATGCTGGTGTGCACATGGGTTAATTATTAGACAGGCTATTTAAAGGACCCTTCACTGGACACACTGGTAATTCCCCATTTGAAAACTGTAATCTAGGTTCTAAGCACAGGTGCATTGTGGCCACTGGATGCTTGGGGGAAAAGGCTTTGTTTTGTTTTTACAGATAACTAGGTGTGTCAGCTTCATTTTTGCCATGCACCGTGTGTGTGTGTGTGTGTGTGTGTGTGTGTGTGTGTGTGTGTGTGTGTGTGTGTGTGTGTGTGTTGAAATGGTGAAATGTTAAAGTCCATCCTCAGTCATGATGGTTCAGCATCCTGTTGCTGTGGTGTGTGTGTGTGTGTGTGTGTGTGTGTGTGTGTGTGTGTGTGTGTGTGTGCACTGCACATTGACAGAAGATCTGTAGCTGAGGGCACAAGAGGCCAGCTGTGAACCCCCACCCCCACGCATCCCTTCACACACACACACACACACACACACACACACACACACACACACACACACACATGTGTGTGTGTACACATACACAAGCCTCTAGGGACCACCACAGGGGCCAACAATCTGTCTGCTGTCACTCCCCATAACTCTGTCCAACCCCTCACAACTGCCACACATATCTTTGGGATCCACGAACTTCTAAATTCTCTAGCTGTCTATCCATTCCCCCATCCTTTCACCTATCTTCTGACTCATCTCTCTCTTCTCTTTGTGCACAAGCAAATGTGTGAAGTAAACACATTGCCCTTTGAACACAAGTGCACTGAGTTGTATGTCTTCTTTTGTGTGTGTGTGTGTGTGTCTGACTTGAGTGTTGTGCCATAAGTGAGAGTGGCATTCACTTTTGGGACCATGGTAAATCCCTGAGGCACATGTGCATATGTGTGTGTGTGTGTGTGTGTGTGTGTGTGTGTGTGTGTGTGTGTGTGTGTGTGTGTGTGTGTGTGGTCTTTGAATGCTGGTTGCCTCTCCAGGAGGGCAGGCTATTCTTGGGTGTTTTGTTTTGTGCTTCAGCTCACTTGTGATTGCAGCACTTCATTTGCAAAGTCAGATGGAAATTGCCATCTCAGACCCTTTGAGTCAGCCATCAGACACAGGAGCCTCCGAGCCAATAGACTCGTCCCGACTCTATCAGTTAAGTTGACACTCCAACACTGCCACACAGGCTTCTCCTAACCTGTAATCTAGAAACTGTCCAATCCAGTCACCTCTCTCCTTCATCCAGATCAAGTCTAAATTCTCTCCTATCTGAATTCTCTTAAAAGTTTGTTTAGTGCAGTGCAAGGGTCCAGTAGTGTATGCACCCGTGCTGAATACAACTTCATATTGCTCAAGTGGAGTCAGTCTTTACCCTGTTCACCTACAGTAGGCACCGCAGAATCCTAACAAGCTCTTAATGACAGATATGTCATTTAATGCACCACACCACACCACACTGCATGCATGCATGTTTGAGAAACAGTGTGTGTGATTGCACCTTTATTTGTGTGCACTGCTCAGTTAAAGGTGTTTGTGTGTATTTGTGCATGTGTCTGTATGTATGCGTGTGTGTGTGTGTGTAAGTGAGTACTTATCTTGGGGAATTAGTTCCTTATGTCTAATGGCCAGTTTTGTTCTGAACTGCCTTGTTTGTGTGTGCATTGTTCATATAAATGTAATGAACAGATGTGTGCACATGGATGATTGTGAGTCAGTCTGTGTATTCTAGTTGTGTGTGTGTTGATGTGTGTGTTTGTGTGTGTGTCCTGCGTGCTCTGCTAAGGTAGCCATGTGCAATGAACAGTTGCAATCAGGCGAACAGCAGTTGCTAATTCAAGGTGGTGATAAGGTGTGTCGATGGCTCGTTGTGCTGTTGTCATTACTGTGACGGGCGCACGTCTGTGTTTGGCCAAGCCTGCTGGTCAATATTAACACACGCGTCTTTCTCCAAGCCTCCTGTTTGTCTTACCCCCACCCCCTTGCCCCTCTTCTCCATCATTCTCTTCTTCTTTGGCACACTCAGTCTCCCTCTCTCATTCTCCATCTCTTTCTCTCTCTCTACTCTCTCTCTTTCTCTGAGTCTCTGTCCCATTCTGCGCCCCCCCCCCTCTCTCTTAGTATAATTCTTATTCAGAGTTTAAGTTTCCCACTCCTTGCTTGCCTTATTATTTCTTTGATTTTGTGTAACTGCAATAGGTTGTAGTGAGGTTGTAGTGTGTGTGTGTGTGTGTGTGTGAGAGTGATTACATAGGTGTATGGAATAGATAGCCTATGTGTGTGAATGCGTCACGCATTCAGTACATTTAACTGAGACCTGTCACTATGGTGGGAATTATTTTACTTGTCTTGTTTATGTGTTTTTTGTATATGTTATATTGGGTAAGGACATAATCATATTGAAATTTCTCTTCTAAATATACTGACATCTGAATTATACAGATAAGACACTTACTGCTTCGTACTCCAGGTGCAAATGCTTTCATTTGATAAGGAATTAAAACGTTTCCATTTCATTTATCTCTGTATTACTATGGACTGCTTGTCAATAACTGTCAACATTTGTTGATAGCCCTGAATATATGTTAGTTTCTCTGTCATATATGAACATGACCTCATTATGTTGTTGTAAAGCGGGGTCTCCAACAGGTAGCTCACCACCAGCTTAAAGGCATATTCTGGGATTTAGCTCTTTTAGCCCCTTTTCTGGGGTCTCAAGGACCAAATAGAATGGTTGACACTGAAATCTGGATAATTGGTCCTGTCTCAGTTATTTGGCTAATTTATTAACCCCCCTGCCTGCTTTAGTACATGAGCATCTTCAATCCTGTCCGTAAAACAACCTTAAACCTTTATTTTAAAACATTTGCAACTCACAGTCAGAGTGGTTAGTGGTGTTCATTGATGTTCCAAAACAATTGTAGCGAAATACAGCTCCTGAGGTAGTTGATATCACAGCCAAAAAAACACTTCCAGAGAATTCAAAATACCACATAAAACGTAACAGAAATTGTATTTCAAAACTGTATCACGATACTTGTTTTGGAACATCAACGAACATCACTAACCACTGAGTTGCTGTTGCACATGTTTTAAAACAAATGCTTGAGGTTGTTTCAACTGTTCTTTTTATCCCAGGCACCACAGAGAAGGGGCTATATATTAGTGGAATATACCTTTAAGAATCAGCTCTCTAAAAGGAGACATAGGCTTTTACATGGGCTTTGATGAATTAAGAGAGGTTGTGCATGGTCAAAGTGCTATCATGAACATGAGACATGGTTCTGCCCTCTTTCATATGGAAATCCTACATTTAGAAATAGCTACGAAATCATGGGCGAATTAGAACATAGCCTACAAATGATGTCAAATAGCACAAAGCCATTGCAGTTCAATAAAGGCGGCCAGAGTGAGGCGTTGTTTAGGCAAAAAAACCCATTTCAATATACATCTTAAATATAAGATGTTAATAGGCTTGTAAATTATCACTTGATCTTCTTTTTGACAAAATACAATTGAATATATTGTATTTTAACATCAGAAAACAAGGTACAGAACTCCATTAATCCATTCTATGTCACCTTTAATTGTGTATTTCAGAAATTATTGACCAAACTTCAATTATGTTGATTTTATTTTGTAATGATAAAAGTACTAAAAGTATCCCAAAAGTAGTTACACTCTTACATCTAAAAAAAAGTGTAGTGTAATGAAATGATTTCTGAAAGTGACGTAGAATGGCTTTTATAGCGTTTTGGAACCAAACCTAGCCTATGTAAAATAGCAGTAGAGTAACTCTCGGCCACGTTTATTTTGTCAAAGAAGCTCTCAGACCCCTCTTATAAAGTTTGTTTGGATATTCCTCAAATTTGCTATTCCACTCATTTGCCTGTTGAAGCTATTGTAATTAACAGACATATTTACATCAGATTCCCTACAGCATGACTGAGCAAGCACAGAATTAAAGCTACATGTTTTAGTGCCATTCCACAGCAAAATATCATGACTTGTTAACAGTATCTGTGGAAAATCTAATGGCTTTTGCTCGGAGACTTCATCATCCAGACTTTCCAGTCAACGGTAATTAATGAGGAACACAAGCTTTAAAAGATGTTGCGAATGCCATTACCATTAGATGAGTAGTGCAAGGAAAGACTTTTCTGCTGACAGACAGATTATGCTGATGGTTCTGTCTTTTGCAGTGCCATGTTGTAAAATTAATGACAGAACTGTGTTTCAGTGGAACCCTAGCATTCATATTTAGTGAAGGTTCTGAAAGGAAAGACAACTGACTAAAAGATGGAGCGCTCTAGAATCTTTGCACCTTCCCAAAGTTTCCTCTGACATCTTTACCACTGTAACATAAGCTGAAGTTATACTGTCCACTATTCAGGAGTTACCTGACTATACAGCCATATTTTGATATGGTGTGTGTGTGTGTGTGTGTGTGTGTGTGTGTGTCTGTGGTTAGCCTCTGCTCCACTGACTTTGATTGTTTGTCATATAGCTGCTCAGGTGGAACTAACAGGCGTAGGATGAGGAGGGGCGCAAAGGGAAGTGATATTGCCTCTGATATCAGCACGCAGCACAGGACCTTTCAGTTGGTGTGTGTGTGTGTGTGTGTGTGTGTGTGTGTGTGTTTCTCTCTCTCTCTCTCTGTGTGTGTGTGTGTGTGCGCGGTGTGTGCATAGGAGGAGAGAGAGAAGAGAGACAGAGAGAGAGAGAGACTGTGTGTGTGTGTGTGTGTGTGTGTGTGAGAGAGAGAGAGAGAGAGAGAGAGAAATAGAGAGAAAGCACACAGGATCTGCAGTTGGTGTGTCTGTTTTTTTGTGAGTGTGTGCATGTGAGAGCGAGTAAGAGAGAGAGAGAGAGAGAGATTGTGCATGTGTATGTGAAAGCGAGGTGGGGCGTAAATTCTGTTTTAATTTTACTGTAATTCAATCTGATTAATTTCGGTCACACAAAGGACAACATTGACTTCCATGTTCTCAGATCTTTTACCTCACACCCTCATATGAGCAACTGTAGCTCTAAATTGCCCAGTGAAATAAGTCAAACTCTACAACACCAATATTCTCCCAAGTTTATTTACTTAAAGTTGACTTTTCGGGCTTTTACCTTGCTCTATTAACTTAGTGATCTGAGCTACTTCTTCGCAATATTGGTCTATTGCTTAATGCTCTGGTCCTGGTGCTCTCTCAGATAGAAAGTGTGTGTGTGTGTGTGTGTGTGTGTGTGTGTGTGTGTGTGTGTGTGTGTGTGTGTTTATAATGACTGTGTGCCATGCCTTTCCCTCTGAAGGAAGTGTGTTATTTGAAAAGCTGACGTCATCAAGCTCTCAACACACACAAAGCTCCCACTCAACGCTCATGGCTATCCCTTCACCTGAATTCACTCTCTTTGTTTAACGCCTCCTACCTCACACACATGTACTGGATGTGTGCCTCCTACCCCACACACATGTACTGGATGTGTGCCTCCTACCTCACACACATGTACTGGATGTGTGCCTCCTACCTCACACACATGTACTGGATGTGTGCCTCCTACCCCACACACATGTACTGGATGTGTGCCTCCTACCTCACACACATGTACTGGATGTGTGCCTCCTACCTCACACACATATAATGGATGTGTGCTTCCTGACTTTTGGCAGATAGTGTGTTAAGGCATTCCACTGGTCACTTTTGTTTTTCTGCAAAATCTGATACGTTTCCTTGGATCAATGGTGACATTTGAAGTATCTAAAGGTCATGTTGAAAGTCTGAAATGGAAAAATACCAAACTAGCATTCTACTATTTATACAATCAGAAAGCATTTTAGAAAGCAGCCTTTCTAGAAGAGCAGATGAAAATGCAGAGTATAGCACAAGCCCTTCTCTCTTTTGATTCAGCTCATTCTCAATGCAAGCGTCTTGTGCAAGCGTGATCTATACTTCATCTATCAGACTTGGCCAATAAATGTTTCATGTTGTGCACATGTTGTAAACTAATTCCCACCTGTTTACACCAGTTCCCCCTCATTTACACCAGTTCAAAACATTTTAATGTAAGAGGCAGTTACGGAGAAGCAATTTAAATTAGAAATTCAACTTATATCTCTTTGCTGAAGCCTGCTGTTTTGATCGAATATTTGTTGGGTTGAGTACAGTATGTGTGTGTAGGGTTGCAGTTCTCAGCAATGAAAACAACATGAGGATTTGTCTTTTGACTTGAAGTTCAACATATCTCATGGTTGGCATCTGGGATGAAGTGGAAGCTGCTGTTGTCTCTGAGTATATCATGCCTTCTTCTCCTTCTGTTGAAATAGAATGTATTGATTGGTATTGCTCTTGCCTCAGGTATGTCCATCATTGTGAATATCCTGTATCTACTGTGCTCAGTAGATGTCATAGGCGGTTGTTTTGTACAAGTATAGCTTAAATAAAATACATGAATAAAATGTTGATGGAACCAATGGTAGCACAGAGAAATAAAAAGAAACAACACACTGAAGTTCTATTTTGTGGTTCTCACGAGATCTCAAAATTCATTTCAGCTGTCTGTGGTGTCAGATGCCACTATATCAAACCCCCTCTCCCTGTTTGCGAACTAGCCTATGAAACATCCAAAGGAGTTAAGTCTGTCAGGGGACACAATTTTGTTCACATAACACAAAAAATGCTGTTAAAAATTGGACTTTATTTTCTTATTTGTCAATTACTGCAAAGGCATTGTACGGTTTGGAGACCCTTTGGCCCAGTCATAGGTGTTATATCAGACACACTCCCTGATTAATATGCATTAAATCCTTCCCTCTTATGAATGATCTGAAGAGGGAATTGCCAAGATGGAGATCGCTTCACAACTTCAAACCGTGCATAATTCAAGAGCCAAGCTTTTAATAAAAGAGTGGCATGGCTTCTTTTCCATATTGGCAATAACGTAGGGCATTATTAGTAGATTAAAGGAAATCTGAAAAGTTTGAGCTCATGTAAGGAGTTAGAGAACTACTGGTCACTTAAAAAAGGAACACTTGATAAGTGCTTTGGCATAGAGCAAAACATTGACCAACTGATGCTAACTGAGTCTTTCTCTTTTATATCAGTGCTCTGGTATTCACTGGCTTTAATTTACACTACCTTTAGACCTCCTCATACTGTTTAGACATTTGCAACAATAAAAACAAAAACAAATGCGTTCCCAGATTTCCCATGCGTTCCCACATTTTGTTCCAAAATGACCTTTCCTGAAACAGTATACTGGCCTTCTACTGTTATACAGCCACAGCATATCTCTGCTATTTGTCTCTGTACTTGACAAGTTTTGTTAAAAATTATTAGACCATTGGTTGCCGAACTTTTAACTGCCATGGTCCTAGTGAGTACCCCTTCCACCACATAATTTACTATGACCATATCGATTTTGCAGATTTGTGCTGCATAAAAATGTAAACCCATTATTGTACGTGACAGTGTAGTGGCAGTTGGGTTTTAGTGTGGATATATTCAATGTACAGTTGAAACTATGCTTACATACACCTCAGAGGGAGACACAAAACTGTCAAATACACAAAAGAATCAGAGTAAGCTTTGTCTTCAGGTCAGTTAATATATCACATTTTTAATATTTGTTTTGTTAAATGCCAGAATAAGAGTCCAATTGTTTTATAGAGATTTCTTTATTTTATTGACATCAGTCAGAAATGTACAAATGCTTACTTAGTATTTGATAGAATGGCCTTGAAACAGTTGAATTAGGACTGAAAGAGACTGAATTAAACAGCAGTCTCAAATGGTTCCTACTGTAGGCCTACAGTCAAAAGTTCATTTATCATGACCATGTTTTAGAAGTCCCTTTTCCTGTTCCCTTCTCTTCTCTCCTCCTAGTTCTTTCCCCACTAGCACTGCATCCTTCTTTCTTTCTTTTTTTCTTTCTTTCTTTCTTTCTTTCTCATGTATCCCATTTTAAATGATACACATGTCTAAATAAATAATTCCAAGTAAGCTAGATTTTTAAATTACATGTTTCAAATTCACAGTATGTAAATCCTTTTGAGGGATAATAATGGCCAACAACAACAACAACAATAATAATAATAATAATAATAATAATAATAATAATAATAATAATAATAATAACAGCACCACATGGTTCATGCTCATGAATTAGAATAAGTAAAGTAGATTTGCACACACACACACACACACACACACACACACACACACACACACACAAATACACACACACACACACACAGGGGGGCTAATAGTATTGGGCCGAGCACTTGAGAGAAAGGGCACAGTGATCGTAAAACAATGATGGAGAGAGGAGAAGTAAACGAGGTGGGGAGGAGGCAACAGAGAGACAGATGGAGGAGGAGAGGAACGAGGGAGGAAGAAGAGAGGCAAAATGATGGGCAAGTGGTAGGGAGATAAAAAAGGGAGGGGGGGTGAGGCAGGGAGAGGTGGGCAGGATAATGTGCACTGGGAAGGAAGTACGGACAGTAAGAGGAACGAGGGCCATCAGAGATGGTGGAGACTGATAGAGGAGAGGAAGATGGAGGGACAGGGAGGAGGGGAAAGGGTGTGGGGCAAGAGGGCCAGCACAGAGATGAGAAAGAGAGATTAGCCTGGCAAAGGGGTTTGAGTGCGTCTGCTCCATTTGCCCTGGTGGGTGCAAACACACACACACACACACACACAACCACAGTTACCCTCACTAGAGAGGGTGTCATCCGTCATCATGAAGAGTCATGATGTCCTGGAATTATCCCAGACTCATCCCAAAACTGCCGTCTATGAACACAATTCGTCTTTGGACTCTTAAGTCTCAGACTTACTTGAGCTGCTTCTCATTTCATCTTTTCTTATCTTATCTTTTACCTTGTCCCCTTTGTCATGCAGACTGATCAAGTCTGAGAAATACGCAGGTGTGCAGTAATGTTATCTAAGATGCAATTGAGTTTTTATTTTGGAATGCGTCATAGCTGTACCAACTGGGTAGTATAGGCCTTCAGGTAAAATGAGATGTTCCCGGTAATTGGCCAATATAAAACTTTGCTTACACCGTAGGATACAAGTCCTCCAGTGCCTTAATGGCTCCAGAAATTTATTTCGCATTTGATGTGCCACTGAAGACGATAAAACATTTTTTGCTATTCGGCGAAAAAAATCGATGAAGGCCAACAACTTCCCCCGTGGTCACTTTGTGCCGGTCGGTCCTCCAGATGGAAAGTTTAGCATTCGCGAGCTCCCGAATGAAAGGCGCGGGAGGGGACGGAGGCTCCATCGCGCCCATCGCGTCTCTTCCAGCACATCTGCACGAACCAATCAGAACTCGCTAAATTCGCCGCTAGAGTGCTGCCGAATTTCACAGGAGACTCTTCTCGCTCACAGAGGATTGGCATCTCAGCTCGCAGCGGGCAGTGTCGCGTGGGTAGCAGTCTGTATCCACTTCAGCCGCACGCGGAGATAGAGTGTAAACCTTGCCGTGGCTGAGATTGAAAAAGAAGTCTTTCTGATGGCCAGACGCTCCTGGGTTGACATGCAAACGCACCGACACTTTCGAGCGGACCAAAATGCGTACTCCTCCTGAAGTACTTTGGGGGATATTGCTTTGAGGGGATTCCTTTTAACAACCATTTAATCCACTATATCATTTTATTTATTTTATTACATTAGCGTTTGTGGATAAACCGTTATAAGTTTCATGCGCGCTTTTATTTCTTCCATATGGACATCTGAATTCAGTGTACGTTCCCTATCTCAGACTGCTTTGTCTCCGCGCGTCCAGGAATAGGTCAGCGGCGGCGCGTGTGAGTGGATGTGGGTGGTGGACTCTTGAGTCCGCGGGTCGATAAGGAAGAGATCGGTGCGAGCGAACAGACGCTCAGTCCAAGTCCCGAGCCCCGATCACAGCAGCCTCAGTACCACGAGCCGAGAGTCACTGACTGCGCGCCTGACAAAAGGCGAAATGTTTCTTCTCGGCATTCTCCTCAGCTTCATCTCACGAGGTATGATGGGTTTCACGTTTTCCAATATCATACACATTTTACCTCCGTAATATCTTTGTTTTTTGTTTTGCCTCTCCTCCCTTAGCCCAGTTAAGTGACTTTGTGACAAAATTTCCTAACAGCTTACATGCCAATAAAATTAATGATCTAGTAGGCTACCCATACCCTATTTAACACATCTGGCAGATGGTGAGTAATTTCAAAAGTGGATGGTCTGTTAACTGTTTGGACACCAGTGAAGCTCTAAATGAAGAGACAAATGTTAATGTTCCACTAAATGCCAATTAAAGTATTTATTGGGCCCTTCCATTTACAGTGGCCATTGCGATGGGACATTTCACGCAGGACTTTAGGCAAAACATAGGGGCGCTCAGTGAGTCCCATTAGTCGACTGGTCTATATGCGCGGTCCGGGAATTTTGTTGCATTTAATCTCTGGTCGAATGCATACGGCGTTCAGATCATAATTGGATTGCGGGTTGTCCCTCGGGCTGCTATCAAATAATCATCGTAATCCGTATCGGCAGAGCTGTGCGCTGCTCTATAAATATGAGTCTTGGGACAAAGCTAATTACATTATGAGATCCCTCTCAGAGCGAGTGACGCGTGGGCCATGGGAATGGCATACACACCCACCCACACATATACAGGCACAGTAGAACAGATTCATCACTACTTTTTAGTCACACGGGCTTATTCGCATGTGTTGTTGGTAAAGTTTCTTTCAAACTCGTGATCACTTTTATGATGTGCATTGTCTGCTGAGACTCAGAGAGTTATATGTTATGAGCGTCTGTTCGGAAACTTATTTGTTTATGGCCCATACTGGCATTGTGTTTCATGTTTTGTATAGGACGACGGTGACATGGATGTCTTGGGAATCTATGCCTCGCCTTCCCTGGTGACCGAGCCGTCGTGGCTGTCACTGTCTGTCTACGGCACAGCGTGCGTGGGCAGCTCGCCTCGATTTTATGCTCGTGCAGACAGAGAGTGCTGCTTATTTATCACATGTGTTAATGAGTGCAGATTTGATGGGCCGCGCGAGTATCCCCCAGGGTCGGCTCATATATCAGCGGCACACGCTCGGACATGGCCTCCCGCGAGCTCTCTCCGTGGGCGTAGGCCTACGGTCTTTGGCTCTGTGACAGGGTTGTATTTTGTCTACAGCAGCTTTCTTTCTAATTACGCACAAGTGGGATTATATCAGTGTGCTTTATTTGAATTCAGTAGTGAGCTTAAATTTTTTCATTCAACGCCGTCCACATGTCATCTGATGGGCATCTGAAGGAAAAGCTACAGCTATTTGCAGGCACACGCTATCTTTTGGACAAACAGTAGTGACAGCTCTTATCAATGTCCAGGTGGGCGTGCGCGTCAGATACTTACCAGGTGTGTTTGCGGAGAGTCAGTCCGGCATGGAGCGAGCAAGCAGACTGCTCAAGAGGTGGACAACCGCTCCAGCTCAGAGTGGCAGTCACTAGAATCAGGCAGGTGCACGCCAGGCGCCGGTTGAATTAAATATGATTGAAATCGAGGACCTCTTCCACAAGACATGTTTCATATTCATATTTTCACGTAAGACTGGACCACATGCCGTTCCGATTTCGTGTGCATTTAAGACTTTAATCCTATTTCCAAGATGGTACTGTACAAAACACACGGAAAAGTAGGTCTAATCAGTCGCATCCAAGAAGTACAGCAGTACATTTCGGAGACTGTCTCATGGGTAACGCTCTAGCAAGCCTTAAAAATATAATAAATTCTAAAACACATTTCATATTCGAACTAATTGAACGGAATTTGTTATGGGTAAGATAGCTGAAGATAGTCTCCCGTGGAGAGAATCTACTCCAAAACCGCACACAAAGACTCTGTAGGGGTGTCTGTTGATGATGTTGGTGGGGTGCGTGAATCTGTATCAAGAGATATGCGAGCGTGCCAAATATGCACACTGGGATTGTGTTCTGAGTGAGTGTGTCATGTAGGGTTTTTCGATGTTCTATAAATGTAGTAGTGCAGGACTGGAACCTGAGTTTTTAGTTATTTTGAGATACCATTTCAAATCATGTTGTGTTTTTGCTCATTGCCTGGTGGTGTTGTCCTCAACCAGTCATTCTTTCTAATAAAACAACTTTTAATTTAATTTAATTGTGAATTAACCTGTGTGTGTGTGTGGGGGGGGTTAACTGTCTCTGTGCAGGGGTGTTTTCAGGTTAGCCAGAGCATGTGGGAAGGGGAGGGCAGTGTGAGTGAGGGGCATGTGAGTGTGGGGTGTGTTGATAACCAGGATTTGGAACACAAACATGAATGTGGCAGATGGCGCTGGGCCTCTGCCTTGACTTGGAGCCCGGAGCCAAGTGACAATCACAGGGGTTGTGTTGTGTGTGTGTGTGTGTGTGTGTGTGTGTGTGTGTGTGCGTGCGCGTGCATTTCTGATGTGTGAAAACACCTTTGATTCAGCCTGATCTATTTTCATTCAGGTGGATCTAACTGGTGAAGAGTGCATAAGGACCAGTAATATCAAAGAAACTAATTGAAATAGCGTGTGTTTGTGTGTGATGTCTTTTTTGTTTATGTTTGGGCTTTTGGAATGGAGTAATTTTGGCAATTGCTCTGTTGGAGCCAGTTAATATGTTTATGTGGGAGTTATGCATTTCTGTCACAAAATAGATGTGAATGTATGTGACCAATGTATGTTTGTGAGTGTGTGTGTGTGTGTGTGTGTGTGTGTGTGTGTGTGGGAGAGAGAGAGAGAGAGAGAGAGAGAGAGAGAGAGAGAGAGAGAGAGATATGAGAGAGGGGGTGGGGGAAGAGAGAGTGGTTAAGTGGCTGATGCCCAGCTGGATGATGTCATTGATGGGCAGATATACTGCCGAAACAGAGTGTGTGAGGCCATCTCAAGATAATGCATCAACTCGGGGTGGGGATGACGCTCATGCTCACGCACAGACACACACACACACACACACACACACACACACACACACACACACACACACACACAGTCATGCACACAGGTGCACATGTAAGATGCCATGCTTAGCTGTGTGTGTGGAAGGTTAGTAAACCTCCCACAGACTAGTGTGCTAGTGAGTAGTACTGGCTCACTAGGGTTTCAGCTCCTAGTGCTGCTGGGTTGCTGGTTTAAGCCCAGGAGGTGCAGGGAGTTACACACACACACACACACACACACACACACACACACACACACACACACGCTCCCTCATATACATACAGTAGGCACACAAAGGCTTGAACATACACACTTGCCCTGTGTCAGATATGGACAGTATTAGTCCTGAGTAAACACAAATACTTGCTCTCTCTCTCTCTCTCTCTCCCTCTCTCACACACACACACACACACACACGCCTTTGCAATCGCACAAATACCGTATCTTTGCTTTATGTCAAAGGTTGTGTGTGTGTGTGTGTGTGTGTGTGTGTTTGACTTAGTATTTGTGAGGTATGTGGGGCCCCTGGTGGGTAGACAGAGATCCCAGGGTGTCACTCTGTATCTGGTGTTGTTCTGTTGATGATGGCTTGTACATCCCCTCTGTTTCTCTCTCACACACACACACACACACACACACACACACACACACACACACACACTCCTCTATCTCTTGTTCTCTTTCTCTATCTTTTATATACAGACACACACACACACACACACACACACACACACACACTCTGACTCATGTCAGCATGGGTCTGATTGGAACGTGCCTCCACACTGAGTCTGTTTTCTCCCCCCTCCTGCCATCTCTCCACTCCCTCCTCCCTCCCTCTGTCTCTTCCTCCTCTCCGTGTAAAATGATTGATCGATGGAGGTGCTCCAGTCCCCGTGTTCCTACGTCTCTCTGTGTCGCTCTCTATTTAAAAAAGCTTAATTGACATGTCAGTCGGAGGAGGCCACTGTTCAGAGCCATGTCTCAGTTGCACACAAAGTCTTGTCTTGTCCCGTGCATGCGCGCACACACACACACACACACACACACACACACACACACACACACACACACACACACACACACCTGCCTTGGTGAATCTCTGGCAGAGATTGTGATCTAAGGCCGAACCCCCGGGTAGAAATTCATATTCCTCATGCTGAACTGGCACCTGTGGGTTGTGCAGCGCATTTTGTTATTTTTTTTATGGATGAAACAAACCTAGGTGGAACCCCATCATGCTGTACAGATCAGACCACACACACACACACACACACACACACACACACACATGCATGTTGATACACATACTGACTTACATACTCATGTACATGCACACACACACACACACACACACACACACACACACACACACTTCCTCATTTTACACTGCTCTTCGAAAAACAACTTCAAAATATTAACAATAACTTGCCCTCTTTAATATCATCCCTGTCGGAAAGAAACTGTTGCACTCCTTTGTTTTCTTTTCACATATCCAGTGCCTTTGCTCAAAGCAGAGCAGACAGACTGTCCAGCTCACTGAAGGCACTCCATCCATACCCAACTCTCCATGCCTGTCACTTCTGCTGGGGGACCTAGTCAAACACTCCTCAGCCTTTCATATAGCGCGCTTGACAGCTGGGCAAAATTGGACATGCTCCTAGCAGCGGCAGCATCCAGAGGAATGTAAGGTAGATAAATTGTGCACCCCCACTTTTTTTTATTTTTTTTAGCATCACCTAGCCCTACATCGATCAAACTATTCTGTGCTTGGCCTGCGGTAAAAAGCCACACTTCCTCAGCAAATCTGTCACCAACAAACAGCCCACAGTTGACAGATGCCTCTCCTCCGTCCAAAGGCCCAAAAAATGTCATTTCTTAGTGCGGCTGTTATGTCAATAAGACTTTGAGGCACTTCTTCCCATTCGTCTGTTTCTTTTGCTTCACTGCTAAAAGCATACTTGATAGCCTACAGCTCTTATTATGATTCTATACTGTTAGCGTAGATGATCTCACTATGTTTTAAATTGATTCCATCTGAAAGTATCCTTTTACTTGCCTGACAAGCCACACTATAACATTAAAATGTATAGTTTGGCCACAAACGGTATACTGCAGTCAGCTGGTGATTGGTGAACAGTACCGGTGTTAGGGTACTGTCTGAGCAAAACTAAGGTATTTGCTACCACTAGGGTACTGTTCTGTTCTTAGGGTTGCCCACCATCCCGTATTGGGCGGGACATCCCATTTTTTGGGTAATTTTAATTTGCCCCTAGCCTGGGAGTTCCCATGCTCCTTTGCACGCTTATTTCATTTCACTCTGCAGAGTAGCATGGTGACCATGGCCGTTTTTCTCGCCTGGTTTCGGTATCCAAATGCAGAACAAAAAGGGATTTGTACGGCCCTCGATTGCATTTTACGTCACGTGGTGGCTCTGGTATTGGCTCCGAGGTATGTACAGACGCTATGATAGACATTCATAGCGCCCAATAAACGGCTATGGACAATTGTAAATGATGCTTCCGCTACGAGAAATGCAATAGGTAGGTCCCCAGACTAAATATCACTTGTGATTTTAGTTTGGCATTCGCCAGGCTAATTTGCCCTGTCATTCCAATGGAAATCGCAAATTTACACATGTCACGGTCATCTCCGATTTAAATCATTTACTGTGAAAGGCCACGATAACCTGCCTGATAGCACAAGGGAATCACATAATCACAGAATTTCTAAAATGTTTCTGAGCAAAAGACATTTCGGACACAGTATCGTGATCTCCAAATTATCCTGCCCATTTCAAGAAAATAAACTTAAAATAAATAAATGTCAATGTCAATGTCAATTTATTTGTAAAGCACTTTACAATAGACAATAGTCAGCCAAAGTGCTATAAAATAAAAACAAAACAAAACACAATAAAATAATAAAAAAAAGCAAATAGCCAGAAACAAGAAGCTTAATATAGCTTAAATTAACTAGGGGTATTTTATTTTATTTTTTATTCTTTTTTTAATGAGAAAACAAAGAAAAGTGGGGAAAAGAAACTTAATCTTACTTATCTTAAATAACTTAGCCTATATTATGACTTAGATTAAAGAGAAGCTCTAACCAGAAGAGAAAAGAAAAAAAAAAAGATAAAATAGGTAACAAAATTAAACTTAACTACTTAACTAACTTACTCTAACCTAACTTTATGTCAATAAAATAAACTTAACTAAGATAACTAAAAAATAAAACTTAATATTACTACAAAGAAATAAAAAAGGGGGGTGGGGGCAGGCTAAGAATAGGACAAAATTACATTACATTATAAGCTATAAAATAAATAAACAAGTATGCATTGAGTATATTATTGTACTTTTTTCCATAATTGTGCAATACATATATCATCCATGGGGTATAAGATGCAATAAATAAATTATAGAGATAATTGTAGAATGTGCTGTTTTGTTCTAGGTGGCATCTTTCCATGTGGCTCTGCTACATAGCACTTCTACGACACGCCCATTTTGCAGACTAGCGATAATCCCCATTTTATCCCCTATTGAATGCTAGGCTAGTAAATCTGACCAATTCATAGTCAACGGCATGTTGGTCTTGGATGATGGAAATGACGCGTGGACCAACGTTCATTTTATGAGTATTTTCTAAAGGAGAGCCATTCTTCAGTTCAGAGGGTGGCCATTATGCACCCAGTTTGCTTGCCACACAACACAAAGAAGAGAAAGTT
Organism: Sardinella longiceps; assembly: GCA_027497455.2. Taxonomy (NCBI): domain Eukaryota; kingdom Metazoa; phylum Chordata; class Actinopteri; order Clupeiformes; family Clupeidae; genus Sardinella; species Sardinella longiceps. Next base: position 3,532,052 of record JAODXP020000030.1, read on the forward strand.
CAGGCAAGGATATGCCAGGAGTCCTAGAGCATGAATGACAATAGCAGTCTTCTCATAGGCTCCTCAAGAAATAAGCACTGAGCACTGAGTTTGGCAGTACTCGTCGCCGGATAGGTAGCCGACACATCCAGTAACATACACACGTGATAAATGAGTGAAGAGCCAGTCGCACGACGGTTTAGAAAATATCCAGAACAGAGTTTATTAATTAAAAGCAAAACAAAAATCATGGTGCACCAAGGGAGAGTCAGCATGCTACCCGAAAAATCCATCAGCTGCTCTAACCAAACAGGAAATTGCCTGACTGTAATTACAGTTCCAGGTTGACAGCAGATGGCGTTGGACATCACAGTTGATGTGACCACACAGAGTCAGACCATAGTGCCAGCGTGGTAACTTCAGAGCAGTGCAAGAACAAAAACAACAGCAAGAACATAATATTCCACCTTATCTGTGCTAGTGGAACAGAAGGAATCCCTTTCATGGAAAGACAGTTGAGTCAAGCCTAACTCAAACATAAAGACATAAAAAGCTTATGGTTATAACAATATTAGTTATACAATTAATATTACATTCTGATCCATTTTCTTCAAATGTGTATAATGTGCGTGCCCAAATTCACACGCAGCGCATGAAAATGCTGAAGCTAATCTGCACACTCTTGACCCCCTGGGCATGAACTACCATGAAATATCTTAGGCTACTTCGGCTATGTGGTATCTTTGGTTTATCCCTGCCATGTGTCCTTGTTCCTAGCACCGCCCCTCACCTGTAACCTATTAGTCTAGTTATCAACTGCCTTGCTCCACCTGTTTCATGTTCCCTTGTTTCAACCTGTGTATTTTAGTGCTAAGTCTCTTGTCGGTCATTGTTCACGTTAGACATATTGTAGTGCTTGTTTTTTTTTGCCTCAAGTGGGTTGCTTTGGCGTTTTCAAGATGACATAACGTTACAAAATGTTTTATACGTCACTCATATGGATGAATGGGAACTGTGGCAAAACTTTTCAAAGAGTTACAACTGCTGAATTTGGCACTTGTATACAAAAATTTACCATGATGTCACAGCAGTGATTTACGTTCTTCCGAACTAAAGTCCAAAAATTCTCAACAAAACGTTAGTCTAAAACATACATCTTATTTGACCATATCTGCGTTTTCTGGTTACTAACCCTACATTTTCATATTCAACGGTCATTTTCTGTCCCATTCCATGCGCCATAAATGCAGAACATATTAATTTGTGACCTACTTTACCGGCTGGATATCTTCCCAACCTAACCATAGGGCAAGTATAGTTCCAGAAAGATAATTTGTTGGGTGGAGGAACTTTTGGTTTTGGTTCTCTATAGAGGCACCAGGAAAGAATTTAGAATGTTCACTTCTGGTTGTGTTGTTTGGTTAGGCGAACGCTCCCACAATGTTCTCCTATCATGACTTTTTATGAGAAAAAAATTACAAATCTGGGGCCAATTCTCAAAGAATCTTAAGGCTAAAAGTAGCTCTTAACAGTCAAATTTTGGAGGAACTCCTAAAAAAATGGGCGTGTCAGTAGTAACTTTAGGACTCCTAACTTTTTGAGATAAGAGTAATTCACAAAACAATTTAGCGCTAAAAGTAGCACCTAAGTCTGGGACAGCTTAGGGGTAGTACAGAGGACTTCTAAGTCACTAAGAGCAACTCCTAACACATCGCGATTGCATGTATTACGTCCTTAATCTTTGGAAACGCACGTGAAGAATCATTTATTTGAGCACCCATCATTAAGGAATGATTATGCAGTTTACAAGGAATGCAAACACGCCACCAAAACCCGTGTTGAACTATATATGCACTTTTTCACAGTCAAGTTCAATTTGTGTACTTCCTCTCTTTCTAAATGTGCTCTTGAAAATGCAGTAAAAATGGTGCAAAAATACTTTATTATTCCACCGCGAATCTCGTTACCGTTTCATTTATGGCTTGTGATAGCGCTGCAGTTGTCACACAGGAGAACAGCGGAGCACAGCCAGAGCACATCACACAGCTTACGCCCACCTGTCACTCATCAACCAATCGCCGATGTAAATGCAAGCAGGCTCGTGCATGAGAGCTGACGTCAACCATAGCAACACAACTTTTATTTTATCCTAGGAGTTGCCTTTTATCCTAGCTAAAAGTAGGTCTCAGAGGCATTAACAGAGACAATAATCACTTACAACTAGCCCAATGGGGCAGAATTTTGAATTGTATTTTTAACATCTTACAAAACTATGAAGTATCAACAGACACCTTACAACACTGTGTATGACTACAAATGGCTGAAAAAGTGTTAAAACTGTGTGTTTATGCAAGCAGCCAAATATTGTTTGTTTACAAAACGGTTTTGTAAACACTGCATAAAAACACTATTTTAACCACTTTGTCAGACATTTGTAGTCATAAACACTACAGTGGTGTGTTGTAATGTGTATGGTGATGTTGCATAGCTTTTTGGGTGATATTTGGAGCATGTTTAGATGCTGAAAACACAGTTTAAAAATCTGCCCCATTGGGCTAGTTGTAAGTGATTATTCTCTGTTCAAGGAAACTTATATGGTTGGACCAAAATGTCTTGTGTCTTCAGTATTGGCTAATCTCAAGTAGTTTGAGCAATAGAGCTCTTGTTGAAAATGACAGAAGTTGCCCTTTAAGATAAGATTCTTTGAGAATACGGCCCCAGTACGGTAATAGTACCTGGGTGGCCTGGTAAATTTTGGTGGTGATCAGTGATCCTTCGCCTTGGCGGAGGTCTGTGCACTCTGAGTGCTTTCCTAGTTTAATGAGGATTTATTACACATAATCTCTATCAGACTTTAATTTAAATACCATTATCAAAAATAACCATGTGGGAAGTTAACATTGGAAAACGATCTGGAGATACCCATAGGAGAACCATGGGTGAACATTCGTTAAAGTTCCCATAACGTTCTGTTTTAGCGGGGAAGACTGTTCAGTTCAGAGATTGTTAAGATTGTTAAGTTTAAAGATTTGTATCGCAGCTGTCAGGTGGACCGAAAGCCACTCTCTGAAGTGGAGCAGAAATTGAAGGCCCCAGTCAGAAAATAAACACGGCATTCATACAGTTCATCTAGAATTACCTGCCATCTCTCAGATAAAGGAAATCTTTAACTCAATTAATTATAAAGACAGGCTGCAGAATGCCTCTTGACACTTTGTCTGACCCCATAGTCTTAGAAATATCTTCTAGATTGCTATTCCTTTCACTTTGTCCTGTTATTGCTTGTCTGATACACACTAACTGTAAGGCCAGACCATGATGCTGTAATGTCTGCATTCATATCTTTGCAAAACCAAAAGCTGATAACAGAATAAACTTTTGACTTTTTGTACCCTGGACTGTGGGTATATGGAACTGTTTAACATTTAACTAGACTCATAAAAGGCAGATTGTTTTGTTAAAAAAACATGGATTTTATAACTTTATAGCATTCATTCATAACACAGGATTTTTTTTTATCTGCCCAGTCACTGATCATAGATCACTGCCTCATTGAAGTAAGGAAACATAGTTCAAGAGCAGGGGATAAATAAATGAGAGAATAAACCAGCCGGCGAGCCAGTGCTTAGAAATCCAGTCTGTTCCCTTTGAATTATGGGGATGTGATCACTGTGTGGCGCCCTTATGGCCGGTCCAGTGAAGCCATTGAGCAGCAGTACGGTGCGCTCACCTCACCGTCTAGATTTGTCCCCCAGGAGAGTGAGCAGAGGGGACGAGTACATGTAATCTGCACAAGCCAATTCCACCCAGTCTGAGAACAGCCCAAGAACTTGCCAAAGACCCTTATTTCTAATCTTTTCCTTTCTTTCTTTCTTTCTTTTTTAATGAAACCTTCTTTAAAAGGGAGAAAATAGAAACCACTATGTGATACATTATTCTGAACACGTCCCAATGAATATGGACTATGGTTTGTAATATACAAGATTTTCTGATGTATTGGGTGGAATGTACGCACCGAGCACAGTGCAAGTGCAGTCAAGAGATCAGAGCAACTGCACTGCACTGCTAAGAGGCATCCCCATTTGAATGTCAATGTTGCTAATGCTAATGCTGATGAAGAAGAAGTGGGCTAGTTGTGTCTCAATCCCACTCAAGTGGAATAAATTGTTAGCTCACGGTTCGCTAACATAAGCCTGAGCCTCTGTGGAACAGCTAGCCTAGCCTACGTAAGCTTTGCATTCATGAAGGCTAGCCCACTTTCATTCACTCAGTTTGTGTCAGCTGAACAGATTTGCCTTTAACTTAAAAAGGTCTATCATTCTGTTCAGATAAGCACTGAAGGAAAACGGGGGAAAATAGGTTGGAAAAAGGACAGGTGGTAGGAGAGATAAATTAAGAGTAGGAATGTTGTGGGCCAGGAAATATGCCCATATGGCCTCACATCTCTGCTTTAATTAATCCTTGCTCAAGCTGTTATTTGACTTTCATTTTCATCTCCACAAGCAGGTTTAGATACCATTTTTTAGGGGTCCCAACCATACTAGTAGGCCTAATTCACTATATGCCAATATATTCTATAGTTATTTTCTCACTCTTACCCTATCTATCTCTTTCTCTTCTACTCACATCCTGTCATTTTTCACTGTTCAATCTGTCTGATTAAAGGCAGAAAATACCCAAAATACTCTTGGAAAATATAAATATCAGATCCATGGACAGTTAGCTATGAACCGGATCTGGCTGGTTCAGGGACCTGTCTGTGTAGCAGGAAGCTGATAGATATGCAGTGTGAAGTGTGGTTGAGAGCATGAAGTGCGACATGATGGGATTCAGGTTTCTGTCACAGCTGTGTCTTGCCACCATATTGTGTCCTCACTTTGATGCAGACCCCGGAAGCTGGTTAAAAGCATGATGTCTTTTCTGAGGACTGACTGACTTCCACTGCCTTGGTCTCAGCCTTCCTTCAGACCTTTGCTCTGACACGTAATGTAGCCATCAGCAGGCAGTGTAGGCTCTATTCTCTGTGCACAACTACTGTGAACTCCCTGTAGCAGTAAATGTATCCATGGGGCCGATGCTTGAGTGTGAGTGGTGTGTCATGTTGTGGGTGATGACTCTTGACAGCCATGTCAGTAACACCTGTTAGCTAATGACCGTCTCTGCTAGAGGGTTATTTAAACCGCAAGGCTCTTTGGCAGGCTGTCTCGGATGCAATATCATCTTAAGGGTGTTTCTGTCTGGCATCGGAGCCATTTCTTCCTGGAAACACTTATTATTAAAGATGGTGACGCTCTGTGACCCAAGAGCTCCGGTTCATGCTCTCCACCACACTTTTCAAACAGCTGCCCATGGATATTATGTATTTGTCCTTCAAATCCGCTCGGACTGGACGTGATCTGAGGCGCTGGCATTTTGTTGCAGTTTATCAGGCTCAGACAAAAGCGCCAGAAGTGCGCTGCGTGTTTGTGTGTGTGCGTTTGTTATTTTGGAGGTGTGAAATCTGTTAAATGTCAGCAAAAATCTTCTCCAAATGACAGGACTTAGGAGAGCGGGATTACGGGAATTATAACTTGAGGCAAAGAGTGGCAGCAGATTAGGAAGGGCTCTTGACCCAAAAAAGACTCCAAACATAAGGCACTGCGGTGAGATCTTGTGACTCACTGGCTGGCTTGTGCGAATAGTAGCCTTAATTTCCTGTGATTTAATTTGTATATATGTCGCCCGCTCACTGCCACTACTCCAAAAATACACACTCCAGGAAGGACCAGGAATGAGCTATCCTCTCAATCAAATTTATTTTTCAGCGTTGTGCACAAGAACACACACACACACACACACACACACACACACACACACACACACACATACACACACACACAGAGAGACAATAAATCACACACACACACACACACACACACACACACACACACACACACACACACACACACACACACACACACACACACACACACACACAGACACAGACACACACACACACACACACACACACACACACACACACACACACACACTGAAACAGGTGTTCTTTTCTCTCTCTCATTCTCTCTATCTCTGTCTCTCTCTCTGTCTCTCATTTCCATGACCTCCCCTGGGCCTGTGGTTTATTCCTCCCCTTCCTTCCTCCTCTCTTGGCTCCTTTCTTCTCTGTCCTCCTCTGCACCCACTCACAATCCCAACCCATCTATCTCTTGTCTGTCCTACACTTCTGCCCCCCCAACCCCCACTCTCCCTCTCTCTCCCTCTCTCGCTCCCTACTGCCCCCACACACCCCTCTCTTTCTCCCTACTGCCCCCACATCCTCTCCCTCTTTCTCCTCTGCCCGCCACCCCCCACTCTTTCTCTCTCTCTCTCTCTCTCTCTCTCTCTCTCTCTCTCTCTCGCTCTCTCTCTCTCTCTTTCTCCCTAACACCTCCCTCTACTCTCTTTCTATCTCATCACTTTCTTTTTACATTTTCTATTTGCCTCATGCCTCTTCACTCTCTCCCTCTCTCCTCTCGTCCTCCCAGGGGTTCACTGTGCCCCGTCTCCCCAGCACGAGGTAGTGGCTGCGGCCTCCTCCTCCTCCTCCTCCTCCTCCTCCTCCTCCTCCTCGGTGGCAGGGCTGGACTGTCTGGAGCTGCGGCGCTCCTGTCACGAGCAGCGTGTGTGCAGGCAGCTGTTTGAGCAGCTGGACATCTGCCTGGACAACGCCAACGCCCTGGGCCCACTGGAGCCGCTGGACCCCGACACCCAGCAAGTGTGCCTGGCCGCCCAGAGCTCCATGCTGCAGCTCAAGCCCCACGCCCTGGACTGCCGCTGCCACAGGGGCTCCCGCAAGGAGGAGCGCTGCATTAGGGTCTACTGGACCTTCAGGTTCCCACAAGGTGAGCTACTCTTTAGTGCGTGTGTGAGTGTGTGTGTGTGTGTGTGTGTGTGTGTGTGTGTGAGAGAGAGAGAGTGTGTGTGTGTGTGTGTGAGAGAGAGAGTGTGTGTGTGTGTGTGTGTGTGTGTGTGTGTGTGTGTGTGTGCGTGTGTGTGTGTGTGAGTGTGTGCGTGCATGTGTGTCTGTGTGTGTGAAAGTGCATGTGTGTGTGTGTGTGTGTGTGTGTGAAAGTGCATGTGTGTGTGTGTGCCTGTGTGGACTTTGCAAGTCATATGTTAATTTTTTGCATCATCTCTCACTGGTGAATGTGAGTGTGGGATGCATGTTTGAGTGTGTATCAGTTTCTTCACATACAGTTTTGTGTGTAACATTTGAAAGGGTTTGCATCATTTCTATCACTGAGTATGTGTGTGTCTGCCTATGTGTGGGTTCGTTTGAGAGTGTGTGTCAGTGTGTAAGTGTGTCTGTGTTCATTTGTGTGTGTGTATTTGTCTTTGCTGTATAAGTGTGCTTGTTTGTGAGTGTGCTTGCATGCATGTGTGTGTGTGTGTGTGTGTGTGTGTTATTCTGTGTGTGTGTGTATTATTTGTGGAGGATAAGAGGTTGTGTTGACCAGTGAGATGAGCTGAGCTCCATCCTGTACTCTGTTGGCTGTTACCTAGCGCTGGTGCTTATTATGAGCGTCAGGTAATCAGAAGTGAGCTGTAATCTGTCATTTAATCTCATGCCAAAGCTCTCTTAATTACACATAATTACAGGCTAATGGGCCAGCACTGCAAGCCTAATTAGGCCTAGATCTGTCCCTATTGTTGCTCTGATAGAAATGTGTATCTCTCTCCCTCTCTCCATCATTTTATGAGTGTGTGTGTGTGTGTGTGTGTGTGTGTGTGTGTGTGTGTGTGTGTGTGTGTGTGTGTGTGTTACATTTGATTAGTAATTAGTATATTTTTATCCAGGTAGAATGAACCCAGTTCTCATAAATGTTTGTGACTGTTAATGTTGTTGTTGTTTTTGTTGTGTGTGTGGTTGTGTGATATTTGTATAATATTTTGAGTTAATGTAGCATTATCTTCCAAGTATCTTGCTACAGGTTATGATGACCCAGGATACAGAACAGGAAATTATGTCTGGTGGAAAAAGCCTTGTTGAGAGTGTGTGCCTTGTGTGTGTGTTAGTGAGGATGTGTGTGTGTGTGTGTTTGTTTGTGTGGTTGTTTTCTGTATGAGACAGACGCATCTCTGTGGACTTTGTGTGTGTGTGCCTTGGGGTTATAACTGCACTGAGTTCTTTGAATGTATTTCCTGACTGTGTGTGTGTGTGTGTGTGTGTGTGTGTGTGTGTGTGTGTGTGTGTGTGTGTGTGTGTGTGTGTGTGCTGCTCCAGGTTATGATGATATTGAGCCGTCCCCCTATGAGGACATGGAAGAGGAGCT
>JAODXP020000030.1:3550345-3552845 GCA_027497455.2 Sardinella longiceps
TGTGTGTGTGTATGTGTGTGTGTGTGTATTGAGGAGTGGTTGCAAATCCAGGCATCCAAGCCCACTGATGGACAGAGAAGTGTGAGGAGTGTGAGATTACTTAGACGACCCAATTCAGACTCCACAGAACTCCCAGTGTCTCTGACAGACAGACGGACAGACAGACGGACAGACATACACAAACAGTTCGGCTTTTGCATATCTGTTCCCTCAGAAAAGTACTTTTTGGAAACACACGCTCACCAATTCAGTGTGTGTGTGTGTGTGTGTGTGTGTGTGAGAGTGTATGTGTATGTGAGTGTGAGTGTGAATGTGTGTGTGTGTGTGTGTATGTGAGTGAGTGAGTGAGCGAGTGAGTTTGTGAGTGCGTGTGTGTTTTTGACAGTGTGAGTGTGCATGCATGCATGTGTTAGTATGTGTGTGTGTGTGTGTGTGTGTGTGTGTGTGTGTGTGTGTGTGTGTGTGTATGTGTGTGTGTGTGTGCACGTTCTGAACACTGAACATAATCTGGGCCTCCAGACAAAAGGATTCCATTCAATCTCTCCCTCTCACCCTCTCTCAGGGCTAAATCTCTAATTCCAAACTCATTCTCATGCTTCCCTTCATCTCCGTGGGTCCATCTCCTTCTCTCTCTCTCTCTCTCTCTCTCTCTCTCTCTCTCTCTCTCTCTCTCTCTCTCCCTTTCTCTTTCCTCCTCCTCTGTCCCTCTCTTTTTCTCTCTCTCCCTCTCTCTCCCAGTCTCCCAGTCTCTCTTTCTCTTTGAGCGGATTAGCGGAGATGCAGGAAGCGGTGTATCAATCAGGCTTCATTAGTATTAATTTATTCATGCCATCTGTCTCCTCCAGTGGTCCACCTCTTCTCCTCGGCTAATCCCTACCTCCTCTCCTTCTTCCCTTCTTCTCTTTCCTCCCTCATTCATCCTGCACTTCTCTCCATCTCTCTGTCCCTTTTTTCGCTCTCTTTCGCCTTCTCATTTCTATCATTCACTTCTCTGACATCCACATCCATATCTTTCCCCCTCATTAATGATTTCGCTTTAATTGCATCACTCTGGCCGTCTAGTTTAACTCTCTCTCCGTCTCTCTTCTGCTCTCTCTCTCTCTTTTCTCTTTCTCTTGTTCACCTCCACTCCCCTCCTCTTTGTCTTCTTTTTGCTTTGTCCTCCTCCTCCTCCTCTTCATCTTTCTCTTCTTCATCTTCCTCCTCCTCCTCCTTTCATCCTCCTCTTGCTCTTCCTCCCTCTCTCAGGTGGAGACCAGCATGGAGGAGAAAGAGGAGCCCAAGGCAGTGAAGGATGGGGAGGAAGAGGAGGAGGAAGAGGAGGAGGAGGAGGACGTTGACAGCGACGCGGAGCAGAAGGAGGTGGGACGCTTTCACAACGTCATCCCACCGTACTCGGAGAAGGCCACCGTCTCCAACCTGAACTCGGCCGGCTGCAGCGTCCATGCGACAGGCCGCTCCCTTCTCCGGCCCCTACAGCGCCACCTGCTGTCCCCCCCGCCACTGCAGCTCCTGTCACCGCTTCTGCTTACGCTGTGTTGTCCTTTCACCTGGGGGTAGAACTCAGCCACCCAACCCCACCCAAACCAACCCCACCTCACCTCACCCCCATCTCCCCTCTTACAGCAACCACAAACAAATGACTAGACCTACCCCGAGATAGAGAGAGAGAGAGAGAGAGAGAGAGAGAGAGAGAGAGAGAGAGAGAGAGAGAGAGGGGGGGGGGTAAAGAAGATGAAGAGAATAAAGGAGAATAAGATTGGGTTTGTGAAACAAAGAGAAGAGCGTGTGGATTGAAGTTGAGGAAAAGAAAAGGGTTCTGTGGCCTAGAGAGGGAGTTTAGAGAAATGAGAAGTATCACCCCCCCCCCCCCCCCCTTCCCTTTCCTCCCTCTGCCTCCGTTCAAGGGGTTGCAGTTGTCTTGTACAGTCTGTTGCCATAGTTGCTCTTTCTCCTCGGCTCCTGCCCCCGGCTCAGCCAATCGGGCGCGAGAATGGGGGCCAGCACGGCTTTGTGAGCCTGTGGCGGCGCGCGGCTGGTCCATGACCCCACCCCCCCACCGCACTCTTCTTAAGCTCCGCCCTGAAAGTGTGTGTTGCTGGGCAACGCCCTGACTCCCAGCTGGTGTTGTGTACATGCGTGGATATGAATGACTTTTAACTTGCTACAAACAGCTACGCACTTCCTTTAAGTTGAGTCATTGTTAATATTATCATGAATATTATTATCATTATTATTGTTATTGTTATGTTATTATTATTATTATTATTATTATTATTATTATTATTATTCTCTGTGTTGTACTAAAATGCTATGAGTTCTAACATTTGGGTAATGTTTGATTATTTCAATGTCTGTGTGTGTGTGTGTGTGTGTGTGTGTACGTGTGTGAATATGTATGCGTGTGTGTATTCATGTGTGTCTTTGTGTGTGTTCATGTGTGTGTTTGTGTGTGAACGCCTGTAAAAATACAGCCCACTGTTTGGCCTTTCTCTGCTCA
>JAODXP020000030.1:3557845-3568272 GCA_027497455.2 Sardinella longiceps
TAATTAGCATTGCGATCACTGCTGCTACTTTCAATTCAGCTTGAAACAGCCTCACATATGCACTTGCACGTACACACACACACACACACACACACACACACACACACAGCAGCCCCAGCTGTGTACCTTTGCTGTTCATTAGGATTGCTAAAATGAGCAGTCTCACTCATTTGAAGTGCTTACTTTGTTCCCTTTGTCGCCAGTGGGCAGGAGGCATGTAGTTTAACTTCCTTTCATGCTTCATTCAAGTTGGAAAGCTGCTCTTTGCAGACCCAGGGTCTGCCACACCGGTAGGTCCCCTACAATAAACAGTCTTGGGTTACAAAGAGAGAGAGAGAAAGAGAGAGAGAGAAGTGTTTGTGTTTGTGTGTGCGCATGTGCTTGTGTATGCATGTATATAAATGTGTGTGTGCGTATGTGTGTGTTTGTAAGAAAGTGTTTGTATAGGCTGTGAGTGTGTCTGTGTTACTTTAGACCACCGTGTCAGAATGGATGTGTGTGTGTTTGAATTGTCAGTAGTGTTGGAATGTGTGTGTGTGTGTGTGTGTGTGTGTGTGTGGTGCTGATATGATCGATGTCTGGCAGTCTCTTGTGCCGTCTGCATTCCTCCCTCTCCTCCTCGGAGCTCTGTCGATACTCTAATGAGATCTGAGCCAATCAGCATGGCGATCTGATAAGGCAGAGAGCTCGCCCGCTCGCCGAGGAGAACCGTGCCCCGGGAGGCGGCAGAACGTCATAGCCACGACATTACAGAACATCAGGGACCAAACACAGCACTATCACACTAATCACATGACCCTAATATAATGATGTGTCATATGCAGACATAGCTTTCATGAGGAATTAAATTATATCTATTGATAACAGCATCATTACTGACCTTTACCATTGAAGATGTTTTGATATTTCATGCCATTTTGGCTTATTAATATAGGAGCTATTCTACATTAAACATTTTGTACGCTTTTGGAAATATGGCAAAGAATCAATATCATATAGTAGGCCTATATATATACCCTATAGGCCTAATCAATATCATATAGTAGGCCTATATATATACCCTATAGGCCTAACCATTCACATCATACCTTTCATTGGCATTATGGGTAAAGCAAAAAGTTCACTTTCCAGAGAATTTAAGACTGTTTTGCCAATGGTCTCTAGCATGAAGATGTGTCATCATCACAGAACATTTGGACTGTAGGCTGGTGATGGGCATAGACATCTGCTGTGACATGCTTGTGACACAGGGTTGTCATTAATATTATGGGATGGTACCCCTCAGGAACAGACCTCAGAACAGACACATCACCACAGGGGGTGTCAGAACAGACCACACCAGGCAGACCCTGGGACAAACCCTCACTGTTCCAAAGGCTCTGTGCTCTCTCTCTCTCTCTCTCTCTCTCTCTCTCTCTCTCTCTCTCTCTCTCTCTCTCTCTCTCTCTCTCAAATTTAAAAATACAAATATGCTTTATTGGCATGACAGTTGAAATTCACAATGTTGCCGAAGCATAAACACAGTAAGGATAATAATAATATGCATCTCTCGCTCTCTCTCTTTCTTTCTTCCTCTCTCTGTCTGTCGCTCTCCTTTTTAATCTCTCCCCATCTCTCCCTCTGTCTGCCTCTCTCTTCTCTCTTCTCCCTATCTCTCTTTTTTCTCTCTCTCTTTCACTCTCCTCCCATTTTGCTATCAACCCCAAACGCACCCACACACACACACACACACACACACACACACACACACACACACACACACACACACACATGGACACCCACCCCACCCCTCCCCTTCTCCTCATCTCTCCCCTATCTCTCTATCTCCCCTCTATTTTCTCCCTGCTGTTGTGTGGTGTGTGTTCTGGTACTGAGCCCTGAGCTCTGACTGCTTGAGGCAGTGTGTGCATGTGTGTGCATGTGTGTGTGTGTGTGTGTGTGTGTGTGTGTGTGTGTGTGTGTGTGTGTGTGTGTGAGGGGGTTGGGGGTAACAGGTGCAGGGGCTCACCTGCAGAAGACACGGCGTGACAGCGGGGGAGGAGGCGAGACTCCTGACTCTGTGGATGACAAGAGCACAGAGCACAGGCATGTGTCACCATCCTTAAAACCTAGGAGGAGAAACGTTTAGCGACAAGAGAAACATGCACACATGCAGTCATAAGTGCACACACACACACACACACACACACACACACACACACACAGAAATAGATCAATACGGATCGGTTAGAACACACACTTAACATTAACACAAAGCACTCACCATCAAGTAAATACACACATACACATACATACACATGCACACATACCACCATTAAAACATGCACTTTCATTATGTAACTGATTCCACCCACACACATAAACATGCACAAACATCAACACACACACACACACACACACACACACACACACACACACACACACACACACACACACACACACACACACACACACACACACACACATATCAAGGCACAGTGCCATTGCACGGCAGTAGCAGCACTTTGATTAGTATGAAGACAGAATTCCTGAGTCAGGGGTTCATTGTAGGGACAGAGCCATCACACACCTGTCCCTCCGCATTTGTGCACACCAGGATCCCACGGCATCAAGGCCCCGGTCCAACGCAGTAGGATACACGTAACATGCCAAGGATGTATGTGCAGTCAGGGTTTGCGTAAAACTGGATTAGGACTACATGTGGATGCTTGACTCCCACTGGTGGCAAACTAAATGGAAAGCCAGCACACACTCCATACTGCATGGATGCACTGCATGTGTAGCTATAGCACCATGGTCATATAAACATTGTGGCGTTCTTGTTCAAATCAATTCAATTCAATTTTATTTGTAGAGTGCTCATATACGATGCATTGTCTCGTAACGCTTTAGAGACAGTTCGAGCCTTTTATTCTGATTGGGCAGTGAAGATTGAGGGGAGGGACAGGGGACAGGGAAGATGGGGAGGGACTGAGAATGGGAAATGACCTCAGGCTTATTTGGAACTGGGGTCCTTGGGTCCTGGTCCTGGTCCTGGGTCTTGAGCCCACTGTGCCAAAGCACAGCCCAGAGGCAATGGCATTCAACTGCCTGTCTAACCCTCTTTTACACAAACTGTTTCTGATCGCTTATCAAGTTACGTAATCAATCTCTGGTCTGATTGGCTGATTTGGTGATTAGATGCATTGCATCCCATCTGACAGCGACACCCTAAGGAGCTCTTAGCCATGCGGCGGCGCGCTGCTCTGCAGGCCATGCTGTTGTGGCAAATAACGTCACAGAGGTCCGCATTTGCATTTTGTTTGCTCTGAGCGACGATGATCTAAGCCTTTAGCTCATGGCTTTGACCCGGAAAAATACACACCATCATTGAGCAATATGAAACCTGTCAGTCCTCAGGGTTCAAGCCTTGGCCCTGCATAGTTAATGAATGCACTACCACACACACACACACATACACACACACACACACACACAAACACATGTATACACACACACACATAGTTAATGAGTGAACTAACACACACATAGTTAATGAGTGCACTACACACACACACACACACACACACACACACACACACACACACACACACACACACACACACACACACACACAGGGTCAGTGTTTACTGTTTAGACACTAAGAAGGGATTATTGCTTTAAACAGTACGAAGTGATTGACCCCCATCACAGCATCTTAGATTATGTCTATGCAGTCTCATTACATTAAAAAAAGCCATGACCTATAGATGAAATATTAAATGTCACAACTGCGGGGACAAATGAAACAGTCTGGGAGGGACAGATGAAACAGGTAGGTGGGATGAATGAGACAGCTAGTTAAAATCCTGTAAACTACAACCATTGACTAATTTTTATAAATATGTATTTTAAAAGGATGTCATTTGAGATTGTTTATGGCTCTGACACACTTAACGGTGTGTGCCTATTAAGAACTCTTTGCCATCACGGTATTTATTTCGGCATGTATTTCACGGTTATGGGGAAATCATTTTCTGTGGATGTTTATGCCATTTTTTCAGCTGCAGCAGTAAGCAATTTATTTTATATTTTGAATATTTCAATACAGGAGTTAAATGATCGCACATGCCTTTCACGACCTATAGCGCACCATTCTCCATAGGCTAACACTGGAAAAGTCGACCCCATACCAAACAGAGCCAGATACATTTCCATTTTTGTAAAACTGAATATTCCTGGTCACATAAGAACATATTATTGCAAAAACATACAGTAGATTTATTTGCATTTACTTTATTATATGGGCATCAGGCCCTGGTGGGGACAAATGAAACAGCTGGGCACTGCCCTATTTTTATTAGTTCTATATTCTAAAAAATTCAACCATTTAATAAATTTATTTTAGACCATCAAAAAAATGTTATCACCTGTAACTCCATGACTAAAAGATGTAAGCAAAAGATATTTGGAGGCTATAATGTACTATGATGTGACCCAAACACATCTTTTTGTTACACTCTGGGATAATCGCAATGTTTCATTCGTCCCCCGTTTCATTCGTCCCTGCTCTCCCCTAGCCATTTTATTTTTTCACTTTCACCTGTCAAGTAAGTGATCTCCAATGAGAGCATAGTCAGTGAGAGAGTGCTGCAAAGAAGGCTAATATTTGATGAATGGAAATTCCTCCTCAAAATTACTATTTTGTCAGAGTGTGTAACTTACTTGCTTTACCTCGTATTGCAAGCTTGCTTTTAGCCAATATGATTAGAGGAAATCATTGAGTGAATTTGACAGAGCAGTCTCACCAGATAAGGCAGATTCCTTGAAGCCTGCCAGCCAGTCAATACCTCCTCTGTTTACATGTATCTCAGGGGAAGAGTTTTGAAATCACTGATGGCTATGCAGTCAAATGCAGCTGAGGAACTAACTGCCTGCCTGTCTGACAATCAGATGAACCCATGTACAGCCAGTCAGATTAACCGTAGGCCACTCAGTAAAATTAATCCATGTGTACCTGGTGACATTGACTCGTGAGAACCAAGTCAGATTAAGTATATGTATCCAGTAAGATTAACCATCCACCCAATATGAATAACTCATGTTGGATTAACCCATTCTTACCCAGTCAGATTAACTCATTCATACCCACCCAAATTAACCCACTCAGAATCAGTCAGATTAACACACCTGTCTCACGTGGTGAGTGGTGGTAAATCAGTGGTTATGGATCTCTTCCTCCAAGTCCAGCACCAGAAGACTCGGTGCTCAGTCCCATCCCAGCCAATAATATCCAAGAGTTCCATCACATGTGACACTGATGAGTGAGGTCATTCTGAAGAACAGCATCAGCTGAATGAGATCTAACAATGCCAGTGAAACAGATGCCAGCCAGCCTTACTGTGCATTATAGAACATAATCTTCCCTACAAACAGCTTCTTGTCAGTTGCCTGTGTAGCAGAAATCAGTTCAACCGCTCTCGGGTTTTGAACCCGCCACCCATCAACTCAGCCGTCAATAAAACCACGGCATGGGAGAAGAACACTGTGGCTGAGTCTGAAACAGGACAAGCGCTGCCTTTGAAGGAGGCATTTGGTGGCAACGAGGCATCAAGGCATGTGCGAAACGAATAAATGCATAAAATCCTGCCTTCGAAGGTGTCTTCGTTTTGCCCAATTTTGAAGGAAGCATAGATGTTTCCTTCATGCTGCCTTCACCATCCAAAATTCTATAGAATGTATTGACATCTTGGCAACAGTGCCTGAACAATTAAATAAACAAAAAGACGGCGTTCGAACTTGCTAGGTCGTCCGAAACAAAGTTGTTAGCAGCTGCCGTAACGCCTTCTACGGCAGGTAACTTCGTAGATAGTGAAGACAGCAAGGCAGCAAGTCACTTCCCGTTTCAGACACAGCCTGTAACCACTGAGCTGAAAATCCCAGGCTTTCAACTCAGGGGTTAGAAGCGTTCTTAAGGCTAGGGTTGAGAGGATTTATCATGTATGGCTGTCAGCTGTCTAGGCTAGTTGGCTTCCGTTACACCTGGAAGTCTGGACTGTTCGGTCGATGGGATAGGGAGCTTGACTCTCGGTCAGAGGGTGCTGTTAGGTTCCAGGCTCATGCTCCAGGCTGGAATGACCTCAGTTTGATAAAGATGTTACCCATTACAATGACCTTCAAATAAACAGTCCTAATGTCACTCTCCTGACAATGGGTGCATCTACACAACAGAGTATGCATGTGTTGCACTCAATCTGGAGCCGATTCTGAATGTAAATGAATGCACTCAGCAGTGCAGGCCAGAACCAACAGAGAGTGACAAGCCAGTCGACAGTCTCGAGTGAATTACTTTGTTTATCCTCGAACACTGATTAAATATGCAAACAGAACAAAAGCAAAATATAGATGCAAGATTGCTCTGGCACACACCCTGCACTACACACACACACACACACACACACACACACACACACACACACACCATATACACACGTCACAATCACAGCACATTAACATGTCATTATAACAGCGACATATTCAGCATTCAGAGCTCACCCCCATGCCCCCACACACACACATTCACACACGTTCACACACACACGCGTTCACACACACAAACACACACACACACGCACACACACACACACACACACACACACACACACACACACACACACACACACACACACACACACACACACAACCAAGAAGACAAGTACTTTTCAATGAAATCTACAATTCTGCTGAGCACCACCTTAAGCTGTGCCACACAATAGCATTGAAACGTTGAAAAGTTGAATTTCTCCTTAAGCATGGTGTGAAGTTGAGGCTGCAGCCCTGCATAGAGTGAGATTAAAAGGTGAAGTCATGCTGTGAGAGAAAAGAGCTGCTCTCTCTCTCTCTCTCTCTCTCTCTCTCTCTCTCTCTCTCTCTCTCTCTCTCTCTCCCTCCCTCTCTCTCTCTCTCCCTCCCTCTCTCTCTTTCTTTCTCTAACAGCTGCCATATGGTTCCGAGTAAATAATTCAGCTGTGCTAAACCGCAAAGGCTGAGGCCTGCTATGCACACAAGACAAGTTTGGGTTCTATAGGTTCTCTGAAATAATGTTCCAGCAAAATCATTTTTAAGCAACAAGCACTTCCAGTCCAGGAGGATATTTAGACCTTGTTTCACCCCTACATGTACTTGGTCAGCAGCATCTGGCGCCCCTCCTCCCTAACTCCCCCCAGCCCCTGCTGTTAAAAAGACTGATAGGGGATGTCTGCTGGAATCCCATAGTCAGACCTGGCAACCCAACTTCAGGACCCTGGCCAGTTCCCCTGCCAATTCTTAGACTTATGAGTGGGAGGCTGATTTATTGGTCAATGGATCATTGCAAGTGAGAGACAGTACAAAGTTACCTACAGAGGAGACGCTAATCTGTGAACACAAGTCCTGCACTGTACATTTAATTGGACTGCACACCATGGTGGGTGTGTGAGAAATGAGTAGATGTGTGGAAATTGGCTCCGTGAGCCTAATGAAGTTATTGGCGTTGTCATTGAATTATATTTTACCAGCATTGCCCCATGTACTATATGTTGAGATCACGCTGCGCATCGCTGTTGCTTTTGATCAATCGAGTCTGTTTTATCTTTTCACTCCCTCTCCCTCTCGCCGTCTGTTTCTTGTGTACTGTAGGCTGACCCCCCTCACCTTCCCTTACACTTGTTCTCTCAGTCTGCACGGATTACTCTCTAAAACCCTGATCCCTCTCATCTCGAAGGCTTGCTGCCTAACTCTCCGTCTCTCCTTTCCTCCTCTGCCGCACAGCTGGGTGATGGAGAGAGAGCCATAGCCCTCCCGGCGTCCACATAAAGCTTTTAATCTGATAATGGAGCGCCGCTGCAGCTCGTTTAAGCGCTTAAGCACAGGCGAATCTTGTGCGTCTGATTCCCATAATGCCGTTTAAACATTTATGCCGCCGATGTCAAAGATCAGAGCGCCCGTCATTAAGCCCGCTAATCACGTTGCTTTTCCTGCCCAGCTGAAAGTTCATTACACACGCAGCCAAGCTGATGGGCTGAGTAAGGCAAGTATCCCAGGCTTGTTTTTTGTTTACTTGTGTGTTTTTGTGTGTGCGGCGCCGACTAAGTCTGTGCACTTTCACATTTTCATTTTCACAGGATCAGTTTGTGCGTTGTTTACTGTAACCTTGTGTGCATAGGAGTGAGAAAGAATTAGAGAGAGAAGTGTTCATCCTGAATTCAAGGTGGATAATTGTACATTTTTTCAGGGGTAAAAACCACCAATTAAAATCTAACCAAAGAATGTAAGATTATGAACTCCAGTTAGGTGATAAACCCAGCACTCCTCCTCTCTCCTCGCTTCACCTCTTTCCTTCCCCCTATACAATCAGCCATGGGCTCAGACACTCCCGCTTCTGCAGGGACTGCAGAAAAAAAGCGCTGATTCTGGAACGCCTGTCTCTCACTAAGACGATAACAGAATCTCCCGCCGGTAAACGGGATGCAGGTTAAGTGTGAAAAAATAAATCTCCTCCTCATAATATTTCGCCATTAAATGTGGCTAACAATGGGCCATCTTTTCCCCCGAAGCCCCCTGGCCCGAGCCACTCCGAAGCACCAATTTCAAACACCAACCGTCTCCTGCCCAGCCCAATTTTTTTTTTTTTTTTTTTTTGGAACCGGCCTCCCTCCCGAGTCGAAGCCATCTCCGCCGCGGGTTGCTATTGAGTCTCAGCACGGTTTTATTATCGCCACCCACGTCAAATGATTTCCCTGATTATTATGCTTATCTGTTAGGGACCCAGGCGTCTCTTATTCTGCTGTGTTATACACAATACGTTTATGGTTCATAAATTCAGAAACTGTTTCAGGCGAGCTTACAGCAGCACTCACTGGGCACGGCCACCGCAGTGCGCTCTCACCTCAGGTTATACACACTTTGTCGCTCTCATTAAGACTCTCGTCATGTTCCATTAACTCTACCAGTCGCTCTCACACTCTCACTCTCACACTCACTCTTACACACACACACACACACACACACACACACACACACACACACACACACACACACAGTACTCATTGTGATCATTCTCAAACACACACAACCATCTGACCATCTCTATAGCTCCCTGCCATGCACATTGACAAGACCTAATAATAATTGTTGGGTTGGGTGTTGGGTAGCTAATTCTGTGCCTGTGTGTATAATTGCAGTGTGGCGTCCATTATGCCTGGTGTGCCATAGCCCAGTTGTGTAACATCAGACCCGTGCTGCACTATTGTGTGTTTGTATTGTTCTGTGTTTGTATTGCTGATGTGGTTTATGGTGCTGAGCTGGTGCTGTGCTGTGCTAGAATGTACTACTACCGTGTGTCTTATGTCTGCGATGAGTTGTTGGACTGTGCTGCATCGCTCTGTACTGCTCTATACTGTATGTGTGTGTGTGTGTGTGTGTGTGTGTGTGTGTGTGTGTGTGTGTGTTTGTGTGTGTGTTTTCTGAGTTGCTTTGTGAGGATGCACCACCACGCCCTGGGTGGATTGGGCTTGCTGCTGTGTGCCCGCAGTCACTGCAGCCCCATCTGCCTCCACATTCGGCTCTTTCTGGCTGTCTGTCTGTCCGTCCGTCTGTCTGTCTTTCTCACTCTTTGTCTCTCTCCCCCTATCTGCCCTCTCTTCTTTCGGGCTGTTTGCTGGTTAATGGACTCTGTGTGTTTAATGAGCAGTGTATGTGTGTGTGTGTGTGTGTGTGTGTGTGTGTGTGTGTGTGTGTGTGAGTGTGTGTGTGTGCGTGTGTGTGTTCTCGTGTGCTTGTGTGTACTGGTGCTGTCTGTTCTAGTTACTTTTTTGTGCCCCCCCCCCCCTATCATTTCTCCTTTATCATCTCTCCATCTTTCCCTCCTTCCTCTTTCTATCTTTCTTATCACTTGTCTATCAGTCCTTCTGTTCTCTGCATTTCCATTCCCTTCATCGTCTCACTCCCCCCCCCCCCCAACCCCTCTTCCTCATTGATCAGTCCATCCTGGCTCGGCTCTTCCCTACCTCCCCCTTCTTTATCTTCTTGTCCTCCATCACCATCACCTGCTCCTGTCTTTCAGCCTAATACTCCCCCTCTCTTTCGCTCTCTTATCGCTCTCTCCCTCTTCCTTTCTCCCTCTTTCTGTATCTCTCCCTCTGTCTCTCTCTCCTCCTCTCTCTCTCTCTCTCTCTCTCTGTCTTTCTGTCTGTCCTGTCTCTTTCCTCTTGCTCTTGTGATATGGTGAGGTGTGTTACTGGTAGTGTGTGTGTGTGTGTGTTTGTGTGTGTGTGTGTGTGCATAAGTTTATGAGTGACTACCACAGTGTGTGTGTGTGTGTGTGTGTGTGTGTGTGTATGTGTGTGCGTGTGTGCGTGTGTTTTATGTGCGAGCTCCATAGTGTCTGTGTGTATGTTTGTATGTGTATA
>JAODXP020000030.1:3568372-3601017 GCA_027497455.2 Sardinella longiceps
GGTCCGTGTACTTTTTCGTTCATTCATTATTCTATTTTGGGATGAAAGATGAAATTGAAAAAAGGGTGCAACTTCTTGTCTTGTTTAAAGCCATACACGCAGAAATGGCTGTATTTGGTTTTCTGCATGTGTTGTCTCATACTATAATAGTAATGGAAGAAATTGCAACATTTTTGATCGTTTTTCAATGTGTGGTATTTGTTTATTCATTTATTGAAATTCATTTGACTGACCTTTCCGTTTACCCGGAAGGAAAGTTTGCAGCAGAAAAGGTCTAGCTAGTGACCATACGAGGCATACGCAAATACGCTCCAGACGTAGCCGGAGCCAGAGACATAACAGAAAAATAAAAGAGTATTCTTTAACTGGCAAGTTTATTAATAAGCTGAAGCGCGCGCTCTTGCTCTTAATCCCACTGTTTTACGCACGTTTAATACACATTTCTCTTTGATATATTTGGGGCATTATCGTTGGGAAGTCCATGTAGAATACACATGTAAAGGCTGGAGATGAGCTGGGAAGCTGATGGAAGATGCTGATAATCAGAGCTGTCAAAATCCTTTCTCAATCACAGTTGGTCTACCCTTCCTGTCCTCTGTCCCTACTAAATAGTGGTGGCGCTTGCATGCACTTGCTTGTGGCGCTTGCTTACTATGGATATACGCAATCATCTCACGAGGTTGTGAGCGTCAAAAAATATTATTCGCACACTCATGACAGATCAACTACATCTTTTGAAGTGTAGCAACGTTCCGGAATAGTGTTGCAACAATGCTTGCAAAGTCGGCATTTGCCTCCAAATAAACCATGTAATAAAAACTCAACCACCTAGGCCTACTTCCAGAATTACTTCCAGGTCATCCGAATTCTGGGTGCTTAACAAACCAAAGACGCAACTCAGATGGACGCTTTTCTTTATTGCTCTTCTCTTTTTTCTAGGATTCAGCGTTTCATTTTCAGTTCCTAAAAGATATCAAAACATGGTACTTGGTTCCATTTCATCAGTGATATTCAAGCGTAAAACACTATAAACGAGTCCTTATTCATTTCTCGTGCGAGTTCCAAAATAGAATAATGAATGAACGAAAAAATACACGGACCATGTTCACTGTGACGCACTCTTTTAAAAAGTCTGAGTGTCCACACAAAATTTCAAAATGGCCGCCATTTTTCATTGTTCAATATAAATCAATAGGCATACATCTCAATGGAGCCATTTTTTTTTCCTTTGGTCCAATCAAATAAAACTTTATACAGTGAAACTATCCATGAAAAGTAGCATTTCTGCTCTGTGTGTGGTTGTGCGCACCTTAAGAAGTGTGAAGCTCTGCGCTCACACTCCCAACAACTGTGTGTGTCTGTATGCATGTGTGTGTATACCGTACCCCCCGGATGGGTCAAATGCAGAGAAAGAATTTCCTTCTCGAAGGACGAAATAAAGTACTCTCTTAAAAAAAAAGAAAAAAAAATTGTATTGCAAGTTATTTCTGAAAATTAATTATAGTATGCAAATGAGCTACTGTACCCATATTACTAATACAAATTGTTGTATTCATGGGTAGTGAAGAGATTAAGAGGATGGGACATGTCTCAATTTATATTATATGACACCCTGTGGGAATATGCTTTTGGAAAAGGTATACTTTAAAGGGTAGATTTGTTTCTTCTTAGTGTCTCAGGCCCAAATGCATTGGCTATAAGTCTCTAGTACCAAATGATCTATAAATGGATATCAAAGGGAGGAGGGGGTGGAAGCTGTCTTAATTTATGTTTTCTGATATCCTGAGACCTGCTCTTTTCAAAACAAATATTACTTATCAAGGTTCATTATTTTTTCCTACATTTCATAGGCACTTTTGTATGAGAAATGCACAAATTCTCATTTCCCCAAAAAATAGGCCTAAACTGTAAGGAGAAATGAAATCCTGAGGGCATAAGCTTTCAGAGAATATATGGTTTATATGGGGTCTTACATGTTCCCCCTAAGTGCTATAAGTCTAAATGTCACCAAAAACAACCAAATTTGCAAACACCACTTTTCTTAATTATGGGATTTGTTGTAATAAGGAGGATGGGGCATGCCTCACTGCCACACGTTGCCAGTGTCACATACTGAGGATGTAAGCGTTCAGAAAATATATAGGATGTATGGTGAAATTAGTTTCCTACTCATGTTTCAGAGACCAAAATATGGATGTGCATATTTTCCTTAAAAATCCACAACCCACCCCATTGATTTCAATGGGAGTTAACTTCCATATATTCTCTTTGAAATTTTGCGTGGACACTCAGACTTTTTTTTTCAAGGAGTCTCTGGAGAAGCTATGTACAAAATTTCATAATTGTTTCCCTAACTGAAGTATTCTAGTGAAAAAATGCACTTATCTGCTATACTACCAGTTGAACTACAGAAAATCTGTTTTTTTCACTTTAAATTGAGGATTTTTTTTTTTCCAATGTTCACTACATCAGTGTGCCTCAAATGTGTAAGACTGCTGCTTAAAATAGCTAGATCTCAATAAACATGGAAGGACAGTCAAATTACTCTAATGTCTGACTCTTAGGCCCCTATTTTGACGACGCAATGTCAAATGATGTTTGACTCATGGCGCATATTGTTTTGGGGGTGTGCCGGCGGCATTTTGCTATTTTCACAGGGCAGAAAATGAACTTCACACCGGCGCAAAGTTCAAAAAGGTTGGACTTAAGCCCTATTTGCACGGGACTAGTTTAATGGGGGGACGTATAGTAATGTTGATTAACCAGATGACGTCAGGCATTAGAAATGACCAATTCGGACGGGACAAGAAATCCCAGTGATATTCATCTAACGTGGGAGGAGTTCGCACAAGCGAAAGTCCGAAATTGGACGAGAGAGGGCGGAGTCAGGTTAGAGAGAAGGCTCTGGTCCTACTTATTACAGAGGGTCGCATTCGCACGGGATTAGTATTACCTATGGTCCCCCCATTAAACTAGTCCCGTGCGAATAGGGCTTTACAATGCCTAATTAATCATGGGGGTGTTCTGGGTGTAACACAGAAATAACCAATGACAGATCAATCTCTCATAGCCTTTAAGAACGAAGAGCGCAAAGCGCCTGGTGAATTGCTATCACACCAGTCGTTACAGGTTAAAATCCACCGTTCACAATGTATCGTTTTGGAAGGTTTTTCCAGACGGCACGTCCATAACGTCACATCCATAACGCCATTTCTCCCAATGAAAACCAACTTTTTTTTTATTTAAAATTAAGTCTTTCTCTGTGTTTACTGAGGTGTCCTGTTTGGTATGAATGTAGTAAATATTTACATTTCTCTAGAAATTTCACACACTTCACAGCAAAAACTACTCTCTCATAAAAGTTTGTCCATTTTTTGTCACGTCCATAATGCAAATTGAAAGGCTCATATTCTTATAATGTAAATCATGATATTTTTTGTGTTTGCCTATATTCAGCCATGGAGTTTGCATAAGAATATGAACAAAATTGGGAAAAACTATTAGGTTTGTGGAGGTTATGTGGCATTTTGTTCATCAATAATGCATGAAAATGTCACGTCCATAACGCTGGAATTGCCCATATATATTTTTTCTTTTTTTATTGTAAGTATGTTTTTCTTCAATTGCACATTGTTCCCTATCTGTAAATTACATTTGTTAAATTACATTACACATACTCTTGTTGCAAGAAATTAAGAATTAATTAAGAATTGCCTTGCCTTGCTTAAGAAATACAACAGACGGATGAAGCAAAAGTGGTCTAATGCAGTCGCTGACACCAACAGCACAAACCAGAGTATTTCCTGGGATACACTGCCAAACAAAGAAATGGCCTACCCTTTTATATCCTCCTCTAGTAATTTGAAACGTAATTTACAGAGGAGGAATTCGAAGTACACAGGATAGTAATGGAAATCTTAACAATAACAAAAAGAAATTTTGCAATAACAGGGTGTCAACAAATGATCATGTCCAGGTCGACATTTCAGTGCTTCATCCCCTCGATATATGATGCTTATGATAAGAGTGACTATCTAACACCATGGAGGTGGTTGACAATGATAAAATACCGAAGGACTTCACCCTAATTGCCCCCTGGCTTTGCTCATGGTACAGTACCCCCATAGGGTCAAACCAGGGGCTAGTGTTCCCATAATGCACTTGAAACTGAACTAGTGAAACCTTCTTTCAGTCATGGCCTGGAAAGGCTTGGCAGTTACCCAATACGTTTTGGCTCTGAAAGGATTTTACCTTCAACACAGTGCTGCCCGACAGAAGCCGCCATAGTTTGAGCTACCCTTATCTCATTGCATTTTTGTATTTTTTCTCCTTTGGTGGTGTATCAGGGATTGGGTACACAACAAAACAGGCTGAACAACCATGAATGGGAGAGAAACTAACAAAAGCAAAACTAACATTCCATATGTCTAACCTTCTGTTAGAGTACATGCGGGAGGCGTCGTCACAGATGGTAGGTTAGCGGATCAAGATCCTTCATGGTTCATGTTTATATGGGTGAAAAATCTGTCGGTGTTTGTGTTGGCTAAACCATGTCACTGATTCTTGTATGGATATGGCAGACGTAATGGAAGTGCTGGTAAAACACGAGCCTCAGGAATGAAGTTATTGTTGGTTTACTGGTGATTTGATGAAGATGATATGACGGATGATACAGAAGGAGTTGATTGCATGAATGTGTGGTTGTCTACAATAAACAGGAAACATAAACAGATCGCTAGTCTCCATAATCAACAGCATAATCAAAGTGTAGTGAAAAATTACAGAGAACTTACTGCGTAAGTATGCTGGAATTAGACAAATGACATGAAGGCAGCAGTAGCAAATTGAATTTGCTCAGCGAGTACCTCTACCAGCCATAGGTTGTACTCTTTAGGTTGTATTCAGACATTGTGGTGTGTAGCCAAACACTACAGTATGTTCTATCTGGACAGGAAGTCATTGGGCGGCCTTGTTTGAATTGGCTTGTTAGTGGCTCTGATTGTTTGTAGCCGTCTTACCCAAGGGTATGTCACTTGTGGCCACTTGTTATAGTCTGGCTGGTTAGGCTTATCTAATGGTAGGGCTGTTAATTGATTCATCAAAAAAGTATGACAAACTTAACCCATTGTGATTCTTACACCCGGCCAATAGGTTTTTTATAAATGCCTGCATTGTAGGAAGCCGACGTTAGGCAGATAAAGAGGATAGCTTTCTTGTAGTAAGTGTTATCCCAATATACCTACACAATAAGTACTCTGTAATTTATTCATTTTTTTTTTTTTACACAGTCCTTACCTTGGACAGATTGTATTTGTTTTATGTGTTTGTAGCAAAACATTTCATGTCATCATTTTAAAAGAAAATTATACCATCTCATGTTTTATGGCTTTGTGGTGTTGTGTCGTATGTTGGGAATCATGCTGTAGAGGCTTTTGAAATGGACACCTTTAATTCTGCACTGTAGTGTAGAAGTATACGGTCAAGTTACGGACAAGGTAACCATGTTAATGGATCATATGCACCATCACAACATACCTTGAGCACAATTATGTGTAACACTACAATATTTTATGAATACTTAACTTTTTTTCATTTACATAATTGTATATAAAGGACAAAAACTAGCATGAATGAAGCCATAGTCTTGTTGTTCAAGGTAAGTGTTGGGTGGGGTGGGGGGGGAGTGAATATGATACAATATCATGAAGACCGTCCCCAGACCAGGGATACGGATGAACGTTTCTCGAGTTCATCCAGCTGTTCTCTGATCATGGCAGTAGGACTTTAGCATATTATTAAATCAAATTAGACGTTAGCATCTCTAGACGAGATTAAACATACAATGAAACATTGTATCTATCAGGTTTTCTGCAGGTTTCGTATGCTTAAATTTAAAGGGTATTTTTAATCGGCTTTGAAATCTTTCAAAATTATTTAAAAAAAAAAAAAAACACTAAAAAGGTCCTATCTTGACACTTCATGAGCTACAGACTATTATCAGGGCCATAACAAATTCAGTAGCCTACACTTGAGCTTTGAGAACATTGTTGGTGTAAGTTTAAAGTACATTTCTAAAGACCGTACAATACCTCATCTGAAATTTGTTCTCTTAGCAATCTTAACAAAGAAAAAAAAAGGTAATTTCAGGACACATCTCTCCTATAATCAGCATCTGCATTTCATTATTCAAAATGATAATAAAAAAAATGATGAAATATTTAGTGTAAAACCCAACTTGACCAATGTACAAAGGGACAGGCAATCACCACAGTTTGAGGTATCCTTTTTATCAGAAAATTCATTTTGGCACCATATGTACAACCGAATCCCAAAATAGTTGGGACACTTTACAAATTGTGAATAAAAACAGAATGCAGTGATGTGGAAGTTTCAAATTTCAATATTTTACTCAGAATACAACATCGATGACATATCAAATGTTGAAACTGAGGAAATGTATAATTTTAAGGGGAAAATAAGTTGATTTTCAATTTCATGGCATCTACACATCCCAAAATAGTTGGGACAAGGACACATTTACCACTGTGTGGCATCCCCTCTTCCTTTTAAAACAGTCTGCAAACGTCTGGGGACTGTGGAGAGAAGTTGCGGAGAGAATGTTGTCCCATTCTTGTCTAAAACAGGCTTCTAGTTGCTCAACTGTCTTAGGTATTCTTTGTCATGTATTCCTATGTATGATGCACCAAAAGTTTTCTATGGGTGAAAGATCTGGTCTGCAGACTTGATGGTGCCTTTCCAGATGCGTAAGCTGGCCATGCCACACACACTCATGCATCTCCATACCATCAGAGATGCAGCCTTCTTAAATGAGCGCTAACAATAAGCAATAACAACTTGGGTTGTCCTTGTCCGGATGGTATGGCATCCCAGTTTTCTGAAAAGAACTTAATTTTGATTTGTCTGACCACAGAACAGTTTTCCACTTTGTCACAGTCCATTTTAAATGAGCTTTGGCCCAGAGAAAATGCCTGTGCTTCTGGATCATGTTTAGGAATGGCTTCTTTTTTGACCTATATAGTTTTAGCTGGCTATAGCGAATGACACAGTGGATTGTGTTCACTGACAATGTTTTCTGGAAGTAGTCCTAAGGCCAGTTTGTGATATCCATTACATTAGCATTCCTGTATGTGATGCAGTGCCATCTAAGGACCCAATGATCATGGTCATCCAGTATGGTTTTCCGGCCTTGACCCTTATGCACAGAGATTGTTCCAGATTCTCTGAATCTTTGGATGATGATATGCACTGTAGATGATTATACCTTCAAACTCGTTGCAATTTTTATCTGAGAAACTCCTTTATGATCTCGGACCACTACTTTTTGCCACAGCATTTGGGGAACTGGTGATCATCTGCCCATCTTGACTTCTGAGTCAATGCCACTCTCAGAGGCTCTTTTCATACCAAATCATGTTGCCAATTGACCAAATAAGTTGCAAATGGGTCCTCAAGCTGTCCCTTATCTGAAAATTTGACTTTTCTGGCCTCTTATTGCTACCCGTCCCATCTATTTTTGGATGTGTAGCTCTCATAAAATCCAAAATGAGCCAATATTCGGCATAACATTTCAAAAAGTCTCACTTTAAACATTTGCCATGTTATCTATATTCTATTGTGAACAATATATAGGTTTATGAGATTTGTAAATTATTGGATTCCGTTTTTATTAACAATTTATGCAGTGTCCCAACTTTTTTGGAATTCGGTTGTAAATAAATTGTAATGACATATAGTCATATAAATGGTGGAAAATTTTTTATTCCCACCAGCTACACGGTGTAGTTCTGGATCGAGGGTATTAAGCCACTACAAATTTTAAAAAGTTACAGCGTAGCATGTAGTGCCAAAAGTACTAGTTAATGTTGTATGCCTTTTATAACTAGTTTGCTAATTTTAAAGCAAATATGCCATGGTGTACTTTAAAAGCTTAGACTAGGTTATCCAGTCTGTTATAGGTCTAGGGCAGTGGTTCTCAAAGTGCGGTCTGCGAGCAAGCTCAAGTGGTCCGCGAGCTGATTACCATAAAAATATGTGAATTTAGCCTGTGTCATTATTTGAAGGCAAAAGATTACACTGAATACAAGAGGCAGACCTGTAATTCACTGTTTATTACTGTAAAATAAATATGCCATGGTGCACTTTAAATTCTTAGGTTATCCTGTCTGTTATAGGTCTAGGGTAGATGAACAATGTTTTCAGAAATCTTCTAGGCCTACTGTACATTTAGGTTAAACAGGGTGAGAAAGATGTCCACAACAGTGCAGTCTAGTCTGTTAAAGCCTGTTAAATTGAATGATTTGCTGGTATCTGTATTGCCAATTCTTTTCTTTCCTGGTTTCCTTAAGTGCAGAAGTAGTCAATGTGCAATAAAATAACAGTTGGCATTAATGAATTTATGCTAAATAATAACACAATAATCAGTTTACAAACTCCAAACCTGCAAGAACTCAACACCAAAGCCATATCACCAATAGCACATACAATAGCACAAGACCCCACTCACCCACTCAATCATCTATTCCAACTCCTGCCATCTGGTAAACGTTTCAGCAGCATTAGATGCAACAAAGCACGCTACAGTAGAAGCCTCATCCCCTCAGCCATCTCCATCCTAAACAAGACTAAACGACCTCTGTAATATGCCCCTTTTTCCTGTGCCCATACCAACCCATACAAATGTGTTTGGCTTCTGTGTATGTTTTGTATGCCCTGATACAAATGTGCTTTTTGTCTTATATGTCTGTTCTTGTGCTGTTCTATGTGCTTATGTGCATCCCCTATACCATTTATGTCTTATATGTTTATGTATATGCCTATGTATGTGTGTTTTACCCCATGCTTACTGTATGTAACATCAAATGCAGAAAGGAAACTGTGAAAAAGAATTCCCTCAGAGGACAATAAACTAACTAACTAACTAACACGTTAACTTGCCCAGCCCTAAATAAAAGATTATGTATCTGGAAAATAATGCCCAGTATTCTGTATTGAATTGGCGCATCCCTAGTTGTCAACAATTTCAACAGTGATGCTTTCATCCTCTTCCACATCAGCTTTAACCTTCTTGCCCACCAGCTGGAAGATGTGTTCTGGTGACACCCCTTTTGGCTCTGCCACTTTCACTAACATCATGTCCAGGGTCAGGATGGTGTTCTTCGGAATGGCAGTCTTTGCCACCACAGATTTGCCCAACTAAAAGAGAGAGTATGTGTGTGAATGTCTGCTGCAGTACATACTTTGTAGCACACTGAGTGAGATGCACAGGTGAGGTGCACTCATACCCTCCCTCCCATCATACAAAACCACACTTAACACCCACCTTAGCATGGCACGCCACCTCACAGGGTAGCATCTGTTTGATGCTTGTGCCCAAAGCCATCTCCACTGTGCGGATTGAGCGCACAAGCTCGGCTAGCTCGTTGAAGTCCAGGGAAGCTTCGTGGTCGTTGCCTTTCCAGGTCTTGTCCAGAGTAACATGGCGCTCAACCACCTTGGCACCCATTGCTACAGCCCCCACACTGACGCAGATGCCCGACTCATGACCTGAGTATCCGATGGGAATGTCAGGGAACTCCTTCTGGAACTCCTGTGCTTACAAGAGAATATCTGTTAACTCTTCGTTCATGTAGTTCATTCTGCAGCTCCTTGGCCGTTATCTACCTAACACAATATCACGTAATGTTAAATATTTTCAATCAGTGTCTCACAGTGATGACTCGCAGGTTGACATCCTTAGTCTCAAGAGGATAGGTACTGGTGCACTGGAGGATGCAGAAGTTCTGGTTGTATTGCTTCACAGTTTGGTAGACACGCCGCATGGTCTCCATGGACTGCATTCCACTAGACACCACCATGGGCCTCCCTATATGATATGAATGAAAACAACAGCAACAACAGACAAACAAAAACGGAAGATTTAGTGAGATATTTTAAAGAAAACCCCTGCTAACATACTTTGCTTCCAGGAAGCCTATCTGTTGGGTATGGAAGCAATTTCCACCAGTAAAAAAAAAAAAGTTGTCAGAAAAAGTCAAAATGTTTAGATAAAAACTCAAAATTAGGAGATAGAAAGTCAAAATTTTGAGATAAAAAGGCTAAATTATGATATAAAAAGGCAAAAATTTTGACATATGAAGAATGCATGCTCTAACTGCTGCCATGACAAGAAAACTCAACTGATAAGGGAAGTCCTGGGAAGTGGCTGCCAAACCTCTCAAGAGTACATTTGCTTAATACAGCCCTATGGAAGAATTAATGGCGATGGTAGAATAAAACCGACATGGCTGAGGTGGCAGCATTCATTGAACAGCAGCTGCTAACATCTGGTCAATGTCACGGGTATCGATGGATGCATCAAAACTGTTGCCTAAATGGAATTGTCACTGTTAAATTCCCATGTGCAGGCCAGGTGTCGTTTGGCAGCTGCTTCCCAGGACTTCCCTTATCAGTTGAGTTTTGTCGGCCATGGCAGCAGTTAAGGCTGGGTTATACCTCTTTTTCAGCCTATCGCCGACAGGCGGGCTCAGTGAGTTTTGGTTTATACTACCCGACAAACAAGGAAGTAGCTTTTAGTTCTCGAGCGACGAGAGCACAGAGCAGGCGGCTCGAGAGGACCAATCACAGCGGCTCCTGCTGCCATTTACTGCGTCGCTGTCTGCGGCCAGTCACATTTTCAGGGGTGCACACGCAGTCACTGCGGAGGGGGTAAAATAGCTGCGAGGCTCACTGCATTATCGCGCAGTTACATTTGTTCCTGACTATAAATCAGCCGTTAGAGCATGCGTTCTTTGTGTGTCAAAGTTTTGACTTTTTATCTCATAATTTTGACTTTCGTATCTCAAAATCTTTACTTTTTATCTCAACATTTCGACTTTTCCTATCTCAAAATTTTCACATTTTATCTAAACATTTTGACTTTTTCTGACCACATTTTTTTTCTACTGGCGGAAATGGGCTTCCATAGGTATTCCTGGTTTGCTCTTTACATTGAAGGTAAACTCTGACATTTGATTCTCTATTCAGCTACATGTAATTTAATATCATCTTACCTTTCTTTGCTGTCTTTTCAAGGTAAGGAAAGTTATTGCTGTCTGCTGATGCAACTTTGAAAAAAGGAACATTCAACTCATGGAGGAATTCTACAGCCAGCTGAGTGGAAGAGAACAGTAAAATATTCAGGTTGATATTACTATTTTTATTTATTTATTTTTAACAAAAGTTCATGTCTTTGAAGGAAAAGAATAGAGTATGCAACCCTAAGACAACTATACAATAGAATATAGACACCAAACAGTCAAGTGCTATCATCACCTGGCAGCCATGGATCAGTACTTTACCTCATCTGTGCCAGATGCTGAGAAGCAAATGCCAACCTCTTTGGCATATTTCTGCAGCTCTCTGAATTGTTCATGGCTAAACTCCAGATGACGCTTGTGTTCACCATAGGTCTTTCCCCAAGAGTGTTTAGAATTGTAAGGACGCTCCAAAGCACGTTTATTGAATTTGAAATCAACTTCACACTTTTGAAACTTGGCACAATCTGCTCCAGCTTCCTACAAAATGATAAGTAAATTTTCATCATGGACAAATGGTTTAACATCAAATGTGCAGGCCTTAACTCTAAACATGCAAGACAGAAAAAAATCCACTGACTCATAGGCAATGTTAACGTTCAATCAGTGATCGGTCACTTTTTATTCAGATTTATAAAACCTATTACCTATTATCATCACAAAAATTCCTTAAAT
This sequence comes from Sardinella longiceps, assembly GCA_027497455.2. Lineage (NCBI taxonomy): Eukaryota > Metazoa > Chordata > Actinopteri > Clupeiformes > Clupeidae > Sardinella > Sardinella longiceps. Next base: position 3,580,141 of record JAODXP020000030.1, read on the forward strand.
TTACCAGCAGTTTTTACATGTTTATTACATTACATGTTATTATAAAAAGAGTAGGCTACTTTTTCACGCATGGAAATTCTTTGTAGGCTAAATGCCGCCTTTTGTTTGGAAATTTTGCGACTGCAATTTTCATCCTGTTTCATGCCATTTTTTCTTGCATGCGCTTCACGCATCGTTACGCATTTCAGCTGTCAAATCTAAATGCTGTGCTGTAAAAATCTTCATCTTCTACTAAATTAGTTTTGAACCCACGCCGTCATGAATTAGGGGAACAACGTGGAAGATAGTGCACAGAGTTGGAGGATGATCGGAGACGTGAGGAAAAGAGAGCGGAACAAACAGCTGGAGCCAAGAGTAGTACAACCTGTTGATATCACGTTTTGCCCAGAAGTCTTTGAGATGTAACTGCAATGGAACTTTACGAGTGAAAGGATTTTCAGGCTCCAATAACGATTTTAAAAGATATGAAAAGATAACAACCCACATTGTAGCAAATCACTCACAAGATTATTTGGGAGTCACAAACTCCCCTCCTTCCCCCAACCGTTTTTAGCTGGCACCTGGTTTGTTATGTGTTGGTGCACAACCTGGCGTCCCGGCCCCATGTTTGTTTGAGTTTTACAGCCCTTGTGTTGTCTCACAGACAGCTAGCGAATCAAGGGGAGATGTCTTCGATTCGAAATAAAAATGAAACCACTCGGACAACCATGCAGGAATTCATATTGTACCTTTAAGGATATTTTTCTGAAATGTGATCAGCTTTTCAGAGATTTTATAAAGATTTAGAAAAATACTCCACACCCACAGTGATGGGATAGTATAATTAGAAAACAACACTTATATCCATGCAGGCAATGCCCTGACGAGGGTCGTGTGACCGAAAGCTTGGATCAGAGAGTGAAAAAGAATTGTTGGTTATGTAAATATTTTTTGGAAACAAAATAAGATAATGTAAAGTAAATTATTCAATTAGACAAGAGTTCACAGATCATATTTTTCATGACTTAAGGGACACCAGACAACGTTTTTACTGCTAATTTACCAGCCTTGAAGTCGCTTTGATGATTAAATGACTCATTACGGGGGGAATGACGGCTATCTCAGCTGCCCCAACTCTGGATTTTGCGGGTACTACACTTGCAGAATTTAGGGTTTTCAGATCAGTGAAATTTTAAACTGAAAGTGAATATATCTCTGGTTTGTACGCCTACTCTTTGCTTTGCAAAAACAATCACATCCATTGGTGAGAATGTGATGTAGTTGCTATTTGTTTTCTAAAATTTGGTGACTGTAGGTGGAGCTCCGGAGATAGAAAAGAGCACTCCTTCCTGGTGTCTATTTAAACCTTTCTGTTGTTGGAAAGGAGACGCACATCACATTAAGGCAGCATTTGCAGGTAGGAAGCTGAATTGCAACTCATCGTTGGCAATAGAACAATTTTAAGGACGTTTAAGTTTATGTCTATTGGTGGTGAATGGCAATGGGACGACACCTATTTATCCTGTTAATTTAGTCAGCAGTACCAGTGCATTGTATTTTTTTCAGGAATTGCATCTTCTGTTGAGAATTTGTTGTTTGCATTCGACCACAAAATTCAATTTCATGTGAAACTTGCAACTACAGGTGCCGGTCATAAAATTAGAATATCATGAAAAAGTTGATTTATTTCAGTAATTCTATTGAAAAAATTAAACTAGCGTTATGTATACATCCATACCACATATATGGATGTATTTCAAGTGTTTATTTCTTTTAATTTGATGATTATAATGGAAAAATAATGGAAAAACCCAAATTCAGTATCTCAGAAAATTAGAATATCACTTAAGACCAATACAAAAACAGCATTTTTAAAAAGATTTAGTCAACTGAAAAGTGTCATCATGAAAAGTATGATTATGTACAGCACTCAGTACGTCGTTGGAGTTCCTTTTACGTAAATTACAGCAACAATGTGGCATCGCATGGAGGTCATCATTCAGTGGCACTGCTCAGGTGGTACGAGAGCCCTGGTTGCTTTGATAGTTGCCTTCAGCTCTTCTGTATTGTTGATTCTGGTGTCTCACATCTTCCTCTTCACAATACATCATAGATTTTCTATGGCTTATGGTCAGGTGAGTTTGTGGGCCAGTAAAAAACAGGGATACCATGGTCCTTAAACCAGGTAGGTACTGATCGTTTTGGCACTGTGTGCATGTGCCAGGTCCTCTTGCAATATTAAATCTGCATTTCATAAAGTTGACCAACAGCAGAACATGAAATGCTCTAGCACTTCCTGGTAGACTGCTGGGTTAAACTGGGAGCTCCTAAAACACAGACCTCAGAACCAGTTGATCTTGGACCTCAGAAAACACCCACACCAGCAGATGATGTGGCACCCCAAACCATCACTGACTATGTTTGGAGTCTCGCATCTTCTGGAGGAAGAGAGGAGAGGCACAAAATCCATAGTGCTCGTGGTCCACACAGTCAGTCAGTGATGCTTTGGGGGGCCATGTCCTCTGCTGGTGTGGGTCCACTGTTTTCTGAGCAGTTCCAAGGTGAATGCAGCTCTCTACCAGGAAGTGTTAGATCATTTCATGCTTTCTGCTGCTGGCAAACTTTATGGAGAAGCAGATTTCAATTTCTAACAAGACCTGGTGCCTGCACACAATGCCAAAGCTACCAGTACCTGGTTTAAATACCATGGTATCCCTGTTCTTAACTGGTCCACAAACCCACCTGACCATAAGCCATAGAAAATCTATGTGGTATTGTGAAGAGGAAGATGTGAGACACCAGAGCAAACAATGCAGAAGAGCTGAAGTCCATTATCAGAGCAACCAGGGCTCTCGTACCACCTGAGCAGTGCCACTGAATGATGGCCTCCATGCAATGCCACATTGTTGCTGTAATTTACGTAAAAGGAGCTCCAACTACGTACTGAGTGCTGTACATAATCATACTTTTCATGATGACACTTTTCAGTTGACTAAATCTTTCTAAAAATGCTGTTTTTGTATTGGTCTTAAGTGATATTCTAATTTTCTGAGATACTGAATTTGGGTTTTTCCATTATTTTTCCATTATAATAATCAAATTAAAAGAAATAAACACTTGAAATACATCCATATATGTGGAATGGATGTATACATAACGCTAGTTTAATTTTTTAAACAGAATAACTGCAATAAATCAACTTTTACATGATATTCTAATTTTATGACCGGCACCTGTATAATGCTGGTTGAAAATCCTATGGATTAAAAGTATACAAATATCAGGAAAGGTAATAAAGTAAAAGTTGTGAAGTATTTTTACTAAGTATTCATACATTTCTAAAAAAATATGTAATATATACATTGTCAACTTTTCCAGATATGTTCATATTATTGAGAACTATACCTTGGATAGTTTAATCATTTTCTTTGCGATTTCAATGTCTCCTTGATGATTTTGTCCAATTTCTGCAATGATGAAGCAGGGATGGTCACCCCCGATCATTTTTCCTGGACAAATCTCGAATGTAACAGGCATCTTGAAGATTTTGCAGCTAATTGGTCTTTGAGATAAAATCTAGAAACAACTGTAGAGTACCACTATACACTTCTCTCTCACTCACTTGGAATTTGACACTATGCTCTCAGTGACATGAAGCGGTCCAGGGGGACAAGAGGACCAGTTGCTGGGAATGTACCTCTTTTATAGGCTACAAGTATGGGCAGTTCTAATCTGCATAAATGGGTGTGTTGATGGCGTGCTTGTCTGTGTTTGATTGCAGAGCTGCTCAAATAGATAGTGCACACCTGGAATAAAAATGAAAACAGGGGCGTAACTTTGTTTTGAAAAGTGGTAGGGACATCAGCCACATCGCTCAAAAAAAAAAAAAAAAAAAGTTCCACTGAAATGAAATAAAATCCTTCATCGTATGATGACATTCAATGTTGTTGGTGTATGAGTAGTAGGTATTGTTGATATAACAACACATTTGTTGTTGTTGATACACGCAACACATTTGTCCAGGTAGTACTAGAAATTTTTGAAAAGTAAGTTGCCATTTCCTGCAATCTGGTGCATTTTAACATGTTGTTAGATAGCAATTATTATCTCATAGCAATTAATTAACTGGATAACCTAATGCATTCCACATCAATTGAATGCTCTATGTGAGGTTATACTGACAATAATGACAATAGCAGCCCCGGCTGACTCAGGGTTCCCACTCTTTCTCCAGCATCAAATTTAAGGATTTTTCAAGGACATTTGCAAGCATGTCAGGACTCAACATGAAACGATTAAAGACGCTGATAAACGTGAAATGCTTTTTAAACAATGATACAGAATCCCCTGGTGACACAATCCAAATGCTGGTGGTCCAACAGTTAGGCCGTCAAGTGATCCACTGATGTTTTTGCTTGTCTGTTCAGCAGTCCGCTGATGATTTGCTCAAAGTTTATCACCGAGCAGAAATACCATGAATGGCAAAAGAACGGCAGGTCGCTGATACGCTGCTGAACAACTGACAAGCAAAAAGCCAGCAGACAATCAATGGCTTGCCATGGGCAAAGCAAAGGCATTAGAAATGTTGCAATAGGATGCACGTTCCACTATGAATTGAATTATTTGAAGTTGAATTAATTATGGTGAGTTACCTATATGGTATACAGCAGCATGCCAGAGTCCCTGTGCTATGAGCAGTGCCTATGTGCTATGGGCAGTGTGCCCAGGAGAAAATACAAGCACTTTGAGGTACCCAGTGGTTGACCTTCAAACTGGGAGTGCTAGTGCTTTAAAGGCATTAGAGTTCCATAAGACTTGATGGTTGACTTGATGACTTGATGAGCCAGAAGCAAATAAAAAGCATGTCCAACCTGCCAAACTGGACATTGCTGGAGGATTATGTGGTGTGGAAACTGTAATTATGTAGGTGTGGAAGCTGAATAGCTGGCCATCAAATTCAAATTAAATTAGCTACAATGGGAACAATATGAAAGTAATGTAGGGTAAAAGTAAAGAAAAAATGGAATGTATGAGGCAAGTGAACTGGAGTTCATAAACAGAGAAAACAGAGAACAGAAAATCTCATTTGGTGAACCATTTTAGGGTTAGGCCCAAACCAGAGGTCAGCAACCATTGGCACACATTCCATAGTAGATGCCCAGAGGGATTGTCAGTAGATTGCTGGCAATGGTGGGCAACTAGTTCTTAAGCATTACCTAAAATTGTCCGTCTCCTCTGCTGTTGAACACCCTGTTTTGTAGGAAATAATACTGGACCACAAACAAATGCACGTCTTAACTTTACTTCATCAACTTCAAGACTGACAAAACCACAGACTCTGCACACAGAACGCATCGCTAGGCATTTCGAAACGAACACAGATTCAATCATCCTGAACAGACACAACACACCCATTATATCCCAAAGTGTGTCAGATGATATCTGTCTAACAACCACTGTTATTTTAAGACAGCACAAAATGACATTAATCAATTTATTAGCATAATTATGTAAAAACCTGCTCATTGCAAATTACAAAGAATCAAGACAAAGTCCAAAAAGGTCGTTGACTAAAGTTAGGCTTGTAAAGCTGCATTTTCTGCATGGGAGACCTCATAGGCCATAGAACGTGAACGCAGAAGCGAACAGGCACTTTACACTGAATCAACGGGACCTGACTGTTGGAAACCGAAAGTAAGATCTGAGGTTACATTGACTCAATGTAAAGTGTTTCGCGTTTGCGTTAGGTCTGTGCTGTTCGAAAATCTTTAATTTCATGCGAAATATATTGCTGTTAGAAGGCTTGTGCAGCAGGGCTATGCTTAAACTTACTCCGGTATATTGCTTTAAGCATTACACAAAATTGTCCGTCTCATCTGCTGTTGAACACCCATTGTATCTTCCAAAGTGTGTCAGATGATATCTGTCTAACAACCACTGTTATTTTAAGACAGCACAAAATTACATCAATTAATTTATTAGCATAATTATGTAAAAACCTGCTCATTGCAAATGACAAATAATCAAGACAAAGTCCAAAAAGTTCGTTGACTAAAGCTAGACTAACTTAGGCTTGACTAACTTAAGCTAGACTAACTTAAGCATGAAAAGCTGCATTTTCTGCATGGGAGACCTCATAGGCTACTTTTTTGGGAAAGAAAAAAATCTTTCTACGCATACGCTACTTTTTTCAAATGTAGAAGGTAATTTCCCTTTTCTTGCAGTATCAGAATAAAAATACATCTATTCAGTGCATCTTTAATCCATTATCCCCACAAAGATTCAGGAAACTACCAGAACAAGCACCTGTAGATTTAGCGTATTTGAATGAGTGGCTAGATGAAATGAAATGATTTTCCAGGGCAATATAGATGATTTCCAGGACAATTCAACATTTTAATCAATTTCCAGGAGTTTTCCATGACTGGAAAAGCCACCTCTAAAATTTCAGGTTTTTCAGGTTTTCCAGGACGCGTGGGAACCCTGATTATGATAATCGTTAATGTATTGCAACATGGACTAGTAATGTCTACATTGCAATTTGCTTTCTTTTCAAATTAGCATCACGGAAATTCATCATACCAGAGTGTCGGATGTAAAAGTGACCTGTCTGACACAGTGGTCCGGCAATGCATGGTATGCGGATAATTCACAATAAGCCTAAAAATTGGAGTCAAAGCATTTGTCCTTGTAATGATATAATATATTTCTGTTGTGTTTTTTTTATTTGAAGTTCTATCTCTGTCATCGGATCTTTAGTAACATATAATGAAGCTGTCATTTTGGACTACTCCTTGGGTGTCCTTGATGAAGCAGCTGTGCAGGATAACTGAGAGACAAAATCGGTAGGCCTATTGCATTTTTAATGTATAATCAGATTTTTACCTGATTTACATATTGTAAATAAAATCCAACAGTAATATTATTGCATTTCTACCCAGATTAATTGGGGTAATCTTCACATCAAAGCCATGTAGAGGATGGATGATTGACAAACCTGCTGCTGGGATGACAAAAAATCATGGGTAAGCATGAACAGTAGATTGATAATTGGATTTAATACACAATTCAGTCAATTCTATACTGTGGTGTAATGTCAATCTGATGCTGGTTGACAGATCTTTAGGCTGGGACAGTGAAAAGTCTGAGGTCTTGCTGCTATTATCTCCTACCACTTCCTGCACAAGGTCGTCCAGGAATGATGTCTGCATCTCAAGATGTAGATCATCTCATCAGATTTCAAAAGGTATGCACAGTTTACATTTACATTTATGCATTTAGCAAACGCTTTTGTCCAAAGCGACTTACAAAAAGAGGGATAACAATCAAACTGCAACACAATACAAGTAAATGCCTACTGGAAGTGCCATTTGCTAATAGGAGAGCAAGTGCAAGAGTTTAGAAGTGCTTGATAAGTGCATTCCAAGTAATTTAAGGAACTAGGACAAGAGATACTCTTGGAAGAGCTGGGTCTTCAAGAGTCTCTTGAAAGTAGATAGAGTGCCTGTTCTAATAGTTTTGGGAAGACTATTCCACCAGTTAGGAACAATGGATGAGAAGAGCCTAGATTGACCTGTGCGGGGTGTTGGTTGTTCTAAGCAGCGATCCTTGGTTGAGTGGAGTGATTGGAGGTTAGCATATGGTTTGATGATGGCTTTCAGGTAGACTGGAGCAGTTCCATCCAGTACTCTGTAAGCCAACATTAGTGATTTGAATTTGATGCGAGCAGTCAGGGGTTAGCCCGACATAGCTCGACCATAATACTGCTGTTCATCCGTATTCATGGTCTGGAGGTTCTTTAACCTGACGCGATTATACCGCAGAGGGGAGGGCATTTACTCCTGGTTTGAAACGATTGGAAATCTCGTCTAATCAGCTTCGCTTATTGGCCAGTAGACTCTCTACCGATGTAAACACGCCCCAGAGGACCGTTCCCAGACCATGGATACGGATGAACATTCGTATTATGGGCGGGCTGTCAGGCTAGTCAGGGTTAGCCAGTGGAGCTCCATGAACAGTGGAGAGACGTGCTCTCTTTGGCTGGTTGAAGACCAGGTGTGCAGCAGCCTTCTGGATCATCAGTAGTGGTTTCACCGCACAGGCTGGTAGACCTGTTAGAAGGGCGTTGCAATAGTCGAGGCGAGAGATAACCATCGTCTGTAGCCTAGGTTTCATAATGATATAAGTAGCCAAGAAGGTTAATCATAGCATTTGTCATGTCTTTTGTTAAAGCAGTGGTTCTCAAACTTTTTCTGTCATTCCCCACTTTGGAAGGCAGAGAATTTTCACGCCCCACCTTGAAGGCTCAATTTGCGCACAATATCTCTGTGAGGAATACTTTGTGAGTACAGGATTTTTGTCAATGTTAGAATTTTCATGTGACCAATTCAAAGCCAAATCAACCCACCACAGCAACTTGCAAACACCATTGGAAAGCTCAATTTACTGTCATGTGTGCATATCTGATGAATAGGTCTGAATTTGGGGGGGCATGGTGTGGCCGTTGGTCAATAGCAAAGAAATGTCTCGCGCCCCACCTGACATGTTTCTGCGCCCCACTAGTGGGGCCCGCCCCACAGTTTGAGAAACACTGCTGTTAATGGATATCGAATTGTGCAGAAGAAACCAGACATCAGACATCATCCAATGCAATCAGCCCATCCCACAGATCCACAAAAAGATGCATTCACACCTAGCCTACTTCATTGTGACTGACAAACATACCCTTCCATGCATGGCAACAGGTTCAGTGGGAGCCCTGAACTCTTTAAGGCCTTTGTGTTAGTATGTTCTAAAATTCTTCCCTGAGAGCAGCCTTTTGGTTTGTAAATGGTAAATGGACTGTATTTATATAGCGCTTTTCTACTCCCACGAGCACTCAAAGCGCTTTACAATGTATACCTCGCATTCACCCATACACACACCAGTGGCAGAAGCAACCATGCAAGGCACCAACCTGCTCACCAGGAGCAATCTGGGGTTAAGCATCTTGCTCAAGGACATCTCGATGGGGTCAGGCGGAGTGGGGCTCGAACCTGCAACCCCCCGGTTGCCAAACGGCACCTCTACCTGTGCCACCATCGCCCCTGCAAGCAACCATCAATAGAACTGCTATGGGTGAATCAACACAGAGTCCCAGAGTTGCAGAAATGTGACATAAGTAAGTACATAAGTAAGGTGACTTAAACTGAATATCTTGGGGTTTTATCAAACACATAGATATCTATGGAAAAGTTGAATCTGAAACCAGTCATACCGGTACTTTGTAATAAAGATAAAACGGAATGCTGTGCTGATGCTATCATGAGCATTGTGACCGGTAGCAAGATCTGATATCACCAAGTAATTGACCTATGGCTAAACCACGCCCTCGAAGGCGATGAGCCAATCACAGTGCGCATAGCTCTCAATGCACTTGGACATTCTTTGCTTGCACGTCCATTGAAATACATTGCAGTTAGCCAGTTTTTGTTCAGTTTTATATGTTTTTTCACAATATTTTACATTTTAAATGGTCAAACGGTGTGCAAGGGGTACAAGCAACTCAGATACTAGGTATCCAGAGAGGCTGGGCGACGGGGATTTTTTTGTCCTTTCCCAAGCCTCATCTAAACCGAGATAAGTGTCTGCTTTGGATAAAGTTATGCAGCAGACCACAACTTTCGCTGTGTTCGGAAAGTCATACTACGTGCTATATACTGCATACTGCTTCAGTATATACTGCGTACTGGATGCTATACACACCATAGTATACAGTGTAGTAAGCCAAAAGTGTAATCTTGTAAAATACTTTCTTGTAATATACTACACAACCACGTGACCAACAAAGACCTATCAGCTTTAAACTCACGTTAGAAGCTTGCTTCCCGCGCTAGCTCGCTTCCCTCAATTGAAGTTAATGGTTAGCAAACAAGCTAACGTCTTTGGCAGGCATTTGAATGTAAAGCCATGCACAGTTGCTCAAATGCTAACCCAAACGAAATTATCTCTCTTACAAACGAACGAAGCACAACTACAACAGTCATATGTCCAAGAGATATGCACATTGTGCAAGATAAAACGGTTAGTGTGTCAAAAATACCTCAAAATAGTTAAGTTACAGTCACTCAAGTTTCAGCAAAACCGCCACTACTGTCCGCCATTGCTCTCAGGATTTTCCCGTGAGGGGAGAGTTTGCGGGAATTGTGAGAATGCGTTGAATTATGGGATTGAAGTATCCGAGTAGTGAGCATCTCTTGTACACTGTCGATTTGGCCGCCATCAGTATAACATCCGGGAAACTTTTGCATACTGGTAAAATCATATTTCCCACATACTGCATACGACATACTACTTCATGCCAGGATCAGTATACCAGTAGTACCTAGTACGCATTTTCGAACACGGTAATTAACAAGGATGTCTACAACTGTTCTAAGGCAAGTCAACATCGTATTTGAGCCAACATATTGTCACTTTGCTGGAAAGAAACAGAAAGTTATTTTAACGTCCCTAACATTAACCACAACCTGCCACAACATCAACATCAACATCAACCTTAGGGTTAGTTAACTAACGTTAACGTTAGCGAGTTAGCTAACGCTAGCCAACGTCTCTGGCCAACTTTATTACCTGCGTTGTTCATCATGTAACTTTGTTTGCTGGGAGTTCATTGGTCTGTTGTACTCTAGCTTTTGTACTTTGGTTGTCCAAAGGGCTTTAGTTAAACTAATATTAACGTCTATCTTGTCCGAAATGGCGGACACTGGGACCTGTACATTGTTGCGTGTAACGCTTTTCATCGACTTTCTCAATCACAAAATTATTAATATTATCTGTGCTTGTGCCAGTGCTAAGGCCCTTTTGATGACTTCGAGATGATATCTTATCTTTCTGTCTCCAAAAGCCATCAATTACGTCCTGAGAAATCTCTTTGACTGTAACACTTGACATAGCGCCTGTCACCGAATGTCCGATTGTTTGTCCGAGTGAGTGGAGGGGGCGTGGCTTAGCCATAGGTCAATTAAGAGTCCAGGATCAATGTCAAACCTGTTTGCCCTGGATCAATGTACCCTAACCCTAACCTTACTCCTAAACCTAAACCTAACCCATTGATCCACGGCAACAAGTTTGGCATTGATCCTGGACTCTTAATTACTTGGTGATATCAGATCGTCCGTGAAGGGTATATTTTTTTTATGGATGTGTAACGCTTCTGAATCAGTATATGTATATAACTACTGTATTAACCTGTGTAATAAGCAGTAACAGTTCAAAGCTAGGTTCGGCTCAAGGAAGAGAATTGGCAACGACCAGTATTTAGAAAAATGGAAAAAGGAATAGTTACATTTATTTAACACTCAGAAGATATTTTGAATTTCAAACAGTATAACACACAATATCCCTTATAGTCAGTCAGTATGAAAAAATAAGTCAAGTCAGTAAACTCAATGTTCAAGTTCAGTTTCAATGTGTGTTCCACTCAAGAAGGAAAAAAATGGAAAAAAGGGAAATGTTCCTTGTACGTACTTTGTATTGTTGAATAAAGCGAATGTAAAAAATAAGCAAGGCCTTTTCAATCACTACCCGGGCAGTGTGTAGGTGGTGTTGTAGATCTCAAGAAAAACATAAAATCTTATCTGTATCCAAAGGAAAAGTATCCAGAATGTGTCCAGTTCACCGGCTGGCAGGTTGATGGCACTGGAGCAGACACACCCTCAATAGAATCGCTGGCTCGCCGTATAACTCTCTCTCTCTCCCTCAACAGTGGTAGAAAATACACAACAAAAAAAAACAATCTGCACACAGCAGTGCAAAATATCCCATTAGTACTATAGGGTTTTGTTATCACTTAATGCTTTAAGCATAATCACTTTTCCTTAAATGTCATTTCTCAACTAAATCATGGGCTGTGCAACTTAGTACCAGTTCAGGAAAATAACTAAGAGCACCATCATTAGTAATACAAGTGAGCAGTAGAAAATGCTGCATTCACAGGGTTAAGAAAATACTTATCTTACAGTTATTAAACCATGAGCAACTAAATCCATGTGTAACATGGTAAAATTATATTCAAAACATCTTAACAGTAGCTCTAAGCATGAAAACATTAGCCTGTTAGGATAACCTCCTAGCTGTTAACACTATAGGCAGCGTGCGTGAGCTCACGCTGCGCCATGTTGCTCGTTAAACAAGAACGCACATGGTCGGAAAAGAAAGCACCGTTCTAAATCGCTACGAGAGATTAACACATTAACATTTACATTTCAATCATCTCCGATTGGTTTTACATTCAAAAGATGTCATATATAACATAATACACATAGTTTGTCCATTAAAATAGCTTGTTTTTACCTCGTGAATCAAAGTGAAAGTAAATATGGCTAATACAGTTCACTGAATGCGTTTTTTCCACTCACCGGAGATTCGACGATTCAAAGGAGAAAAATACACTTCAGAAGCAATGGACCAAAACAAAAAATGCTCTTTGATATTACAACTACTAATGAAGGTGAAAATTAACTTTTAAGAGTAAGATACTTGTCTTCTGTTACGTTTTAACTGGAGTAACAACTTCAAGGAAAAAAAACGTGTCAGTTTTCTCTAGTTTTGCTCAAAAAGAGTCTTGCTTACAGCAATGGCATAGCGCCACCTAGAAGGACGGGGGAATATAGAAAAACCATACTAGAAACCCTGTTCATGTTAGATAGGCTAGATCAGGGGTACTCAACTGGCGGACCTGGGTCCGGATGCGAACCCAAACGCAAAGTCATCCATACATGAAGCGGCACTATGAAACAAAGCATTTGCACTTCGAAAAGAAATATCCCCAAAATAGTGAGAACCAGAAAATGGAAGGATCATATCAAGCGTAACGAACTGTGATAGGTCAGCAACCCAGCAAGATCACACGACTGAAGCGCCACCGCGAGTGGCATGGGTCTTAGGCACGCACTAAAAATCATTCACTTGACACAGAAGTTGTGACTTTGTTTAACGTTAAACGCTCTGTATGATCGGGAACCCAGTTTAACGATGACGTTACCCAAAAAATAAGTCTCGGACCCTGGAAACATTGAAAATTTGGCGAGTGGACCTTTTCAGTTTGTAGTTGAGTACCCCTGGGCTAGATCTACAGAAAAACCATACTAAGGCCCAGTCCCATTTCTATCACTTCACTATCACTTCCCCTCGATTTTGGCCCTAACACTCGGTTTGCGCGTTCATGTGTAAGTGTAGGGTGTCCCAATACTTTCGGGACCGAGGGATAGTGGCTTTCAGCCCTTCAAATCGGCCCTTCAAACGGAGGGAGGTCGGGTGCAGACTTCGAACGAAGTGAAGTTGAAGTGAAGATGAAATTACCCACGATTCTTTGCAAACTGCGTATCGGTACCCGATCTGTGTCCGACTGCCCGAGCTGTGTCCCGTTCTCTCAGCTCTGGATAAGAACTTCAAAAATATAGCTACTATTGCAATTAAGCATGTATATATATATTTTAATGTTGGGATATCTTAGTTTGATGTAAATTCAGTTGAATTCCGCACTGGTGTGTTAAAACATGACTATTAGAAAGATCGATATTTTTCAAAGTGCGCAAATCTTTCACCAGAATTACCAGAGCCTCTCATGTGGGTGATGATAATTGTCGATGACGGCTTTTGAACAGTTTACCCCGGTTAAGAGCCTTATATCCATTCAGTGTTAACGATAGACGCATGAAACAGGTGAAGACGTTTTTATGCGAAGTGCTGTCCCATTTATTAGGGGAAGATCGCACTTCTCACTACACAATCGAGGGGTGTCTCATCTTGGAGGGAACTCGAAAACGAGTGCTAGTGTTAGGGAATAGAAATGGGATTGGGCCATGGTGTTTGTTCCAGCAGCATCAGGAGGCCTTCGACCGCCTTAAGTCTTGTTTGTCCAGCCTACCAGTTCTGGCATACTACAATGTCAAGGAGCCAGTCACACTTATATGTGACACATCGTACTACGGACTCAGAGCTGCATGTTTGCAAAATGGCAGACCTACTTCCTTAACGTCACATGCTCTCACAGAGACTTAGGGCCCTATCTTGCAGGCGGCGCACCATGCCTTCGCGACTCGCGCAAGCTGTCATTGCTATTTTGTGCGAGCGCATGGTTCGTTTTTCTGTCAAGTAATTCACGTTGTCTAACTAGCAAGTGACTTTGCGTCCTCGGAGGTGTGTCGAAGGTGTGGCTAGGCGCGAAGCGCAAAAGATGCTATTATGCAGACGCAGAGAGGGATCCGCCAGTGACTGGAAAAAACCTGGTCATTCGTCAGTCACGCATTCCTGAAGTGCTATTTTATGGACGCACAACGCAATAGGTAATGCAGTCCTTGTTCCAGCATAACAATGACGGCCACAACAATAATTATTACAATCGGAAAATCATTATGATGCTCAGGAAGATGTGGTTAACCACAATTTATTAGCCTGTAACAGAAAACGAGTGAGGATATAAGAAGGGGGGACGTTAAATGGAGAATCAAGTTTACTTTCGCTTTCGAATGAATATTCCGAGATATCTAGCTTCCTTCGTGTCTTGTGCAGCCTGTAGACATCAATTTAATATTACCATACCCATTACGGCTCTAACTATGACTAGACCCGACGTGTGAGCTTGCTCGGTATTCAATATTTTAATTTCTTTAAATGCCCAAGGAGGAGATCAGCTGGTGTGATAGCAATTCACCAGGCGCTTTGCGCTGTTCGTTCTTAAAGGCAATGAGAGATTGATCTGCCATTGGTTATGCCTGTGTTACACCCATAACACACCCATGATTAATTAGGCATCCTAAGTCCAACCTTTTCTGGACTTGGCGCCGGCGCGAAGTTCATTTTCTGCGCTGTGAAAATAGCAAAAAGCCACCGACACGCCCCCAAAACCATATGCGCCATCCGCCAAACAACAGTTGACTTTGCGTCGTCAAAATAGGGCCCATAGACACAATATTCTCAAATCAAAAAGGAACTACTAGCTGTAGTATTCGCCTGCACTAAATTCAAGGACAATGGGTACATCTCAATACATAATAGTCAGGAGGGAATTTGCAAAGGTCGTGCACTTCTGGACAAGTTTTTGATTTTTGGCAGGGTGTTAGGTATAGGCCTAAGGATTTCAAAAATCAATGGATACAAGTTGGGATGACCCCCTAGTGGCTGGTATGCATACAATCCAAAATGGCTGGTATGCATACAAGAAAAGGCTGTATATAGGTTTCTTTTAGTCTTAAATTGGTGTATTATGTCATTTTCTACTTTGTTTGACACAAGGAATCCACCTCTGATATGTTCTTCTCATTTTAGGTAAAATTTATGTTAAATGTATTATCATAGTCATCTTTAGCTAAAATAAACTGTCAATATCTGTGAAAAAGACACACAGAATTGGAGGTGTCGGGTCATTATGACACCTTTCAAATGCATGCAAAGTTTTGTGATATTCTGTCCATGGGGGGCCATACAGTAAATTGATTTACAACATTTTACACCAGCTGGCCAGCAGGTGGCCAGACATTTTTCTTCAAATATCTTAAGAGGGCCTAGGAGGACCACATTTTTTATATGCTTGTCTTCAGGAGCCGTGTAAACCTATCCCATGATCACCCATTCCATGTATAGCGCCACCAAATTAAAAATTAAAACCCAAAGTAAGGTATTGTAATCTGTGTTAACGGGTAATCTTGGCTGCCATGGTCAAAACTACACATAATTGGAGGCCTCCCTCAAATGCCTGTTTGCTACTGGTCAATGTCAGAAAAAGCTGTGCTGAAGCTTAAACCAATCACACCACTCTTTCCTCTGACGTATGTGACGTGAAGGGAACTGCTTGAGTAATAGGACTGAGTAATGTCACTGCCTTGAACACGCCTCTAACAAGGGCCATTGGAGCTGCACAAAGTTGATTGGTTCTCGACAAAGTAGATAGAGCTCCCGATCTTTCAGGAGCTCAAACCCTGTGTAGATTGTAGCTGGCCAGACCATCGGCAAGCAACGCCGAAGGTGTTACGTCACTCGGAGGGAGGGCCAGGCTACCTAAAAACAGGCAAGCTTTGCAACCATGCTAGGCTGTTCTGTGACCCAAAACTGAAGGTCCTGGAAGTAGGCTTTGACCAGCCTTGTGATGCCCTCTTGGGACTTGGAAGAAGTTGAACACTGCCCACAACATCTCATGATGCGGCGCAGATCCGAAGGCATTGGCGAGATCTAGGACGACCACATGCAGGTCTTTCTTCCCCTATTGGCTGTCTGTATCTAGTGCCAGATGACATTTGTGTGTTCCAGACAGCCTGAGACAGCCTCCACTTATCCCTGCTTTATGCACTGAGCTGTCAACAAAGTTGTTCTTCTGTAGGAAAGCTGAGAGCCTCTGAGCCACACCACTGAAGAATATCTTTCCTTCCACATTCAGGAGACTGATCTGGCAGAATTGGTCGATGGTTGAGGAATTCTTTTTGGGAATCAGGTTCCCTCCCGCCCTTCACCACGCCTTTTGTACAACTGTTTTTTCCCATGCCACTCTCATCAGCTTCCAGAGGTACCTCAATACTCCCGACATATTCTTATAGCGTCTATATGGAACGCCATTGGGCTTAGGGGCCGATGATGCTCTTGCCCGCTTTACTGTCCTCTGATGTTATCTTTACTCCATGTAGGGGGCCTTGTTTCCATCTGATGTTCAGCTGGTTGGATTGGTGGCATGTCACCCGGAATGCTAGGTCTTTGAAGGTAGCTTTGAGGGTGCCAGATTTCTCTTTGACGAAGAGGGCTTTCACGAACTTGTAGGGATCTCTGTAGAAGGCACTCCTCGTTCTTTCCTTCTTCTTGTGTTGCTTTCTCAAGCATTCAGCTCTTCTCAGCGTTGGGGGACGCTGCTTAATGTCACCTAACAGTGTCTCAAGTCCTTTCCTCTCCACTTCTGCTGCCTTCTTCCACTGTTTTCTGAGGCACCTTCTTTCCTTCACCAGCCTTTCGATCTCTCTTTGCCTTCTGGACTTGGAATGAGCTGGTTCCTTAAGTACCTTACGGTGCTTGCTTTTCACCCCAAATCTCTCTGCCCCATAGCTGTAGGTGGCTTCTCCAATCTTGTCCAGCTTCTTCTCTACACCACCTCTCTGCCCCTCCAGGAGATGGACTATGTCTATGGTTCCACACTAATTTTTATGACAAGATTTTGGCCACAAGATTCGACCCTTTTTTCCTAACTTGATGGATCTTGAGACCCTTCTCTGATGTTATTTTTTTCCAGCTACAGATGCAGCTTTGTAGCTTGTGTCCTACCAGAGCTACTGCTGTTGTTTCCGTTGCAAGGTCCGTTAAGCCTCGTGGTCCGGAAGATGAGTCATCTTCCACCCCCACTCTCGCAGAATCCAGTGGTATTTTTCCTTTCAAACTTTTTGTAGCCACATTGGGTGGAGTCACAATCCAGTGACCAGTTCCTGCCAACACGAAACTTGGCATGCATTTTGACTTATTTTGCGCAGTTTTGACCATGTCAGCCAGAGATAGCTGTTAACACTGATTACAATACCTCACTTTAGCTTTTTCATTTTTAACCAGGTGGCGCTATACATGGAATGGGTGATCATGGGATAGGTTTACATGGCCCCTGAAGACAAGCATATAAAAATGTGGTCCCCCTAGGCCCTATGGTTCTTTAGATATTGCAGAAAAATATCCGGCCACCTGCTGGCCAGTTTGTATAAAATGTCATAAATCAATTTAGTGTATAGCCCCCCATGAGCGAATATTACAAAACTTGGCATGCATTTGGAAGGTGTCATAATGATCTGAGACCTCCAATTTTGTGTGACTTTTTCACAGATATTGACAATTTATTTTAGCTAAACATGATATAATTAATATAATTAATATAAAATTTTTATCTAAAATGAGAACATATCGAATTGGATTCCTTGTGTAAAACAAAGAAGAAAAATGACATTATACAACAATCTAAGACTAAAGGAAACCTGGATTTAGTCTTTTCTTTTTCTGTTGGGGGCCATTTTGGATTGTATGTATACCAGCCACTAGGGGGTCACCCCAACTTGTATCCATTGATTTTTGAAAACCTTAAACCTATATCTAACACCCTGCCAAACATCAAAAACTTGTCCAGAAGTGCACAATCTTCCTGACTTTGGACGAATTCCCTCCTAACTATAATTCCTCCGTCCTCCTTTCCTCACTTCCAACCTTTCCTCCGACCTAGCCCCTCCTCCCGTGAAGGAAGCAAGGAAGGAACGATCGGAGGATGGAGGAATCGAGGGCAGAAAGATATAAGAAATGAGATGACCTCCTGATTCATGCATCACTAGTATGGGACGTCCATTACAGATGACATCTCTGAAACAACTGACCAAAATAAAGGCTGTCTTCATCAAATATAGGCTATAACAACCACCAAACAATTTTATACATCATAATGCAATGTAATTAAACCAAGACAATTAAATCATGATTTGTTTTGCATCAGTTTACTTTTGTCTTATAACCACGGACAATGAAGATCATAATAAACTCGACTAAACAATCAACTTTCTTGCTGAAGTTGAAGATGTTTTTTTCTTACTATTTCTAATATGATTTTCCCTTGCTCCAAACAGTCATTTGAACTCCCTTTTGCAAATCGCAAGCTTTGTTTTTTTGTTGTTTGATGTTGAAGTGACAGAATGGGAGGGCATTTAAACTTTTTTTGATTCTCCAATCAAGCCAATGAACGCACACCTCGCTGTTTGCACTTCCGCGTTCTCTCCGCAAAGGATACACCTGTGCTTCCTCGCTTATCGGACCTTTCTCCTCTCTCCTCCGTCCTCGTTCCTCTCTCCTTCTCGCAGCACTTAAACAATTGAGACGTCCTCTGTGACGCCGAGCCTCGAACAATTTCCGGGGCACAAGTACGGAGGACAGAGGACCGAGCCCGAGGAAGCATATTGATATGTACCCTATGTCTACAGGAAGGCAACCATTGTGGAAACCGACCACCAGCCCCTGCTGACCAGAATGAAGAAGCCTATCAATGTCGCCCCCACCCGTCTTCAGAGGATGCTACTCCGCCTGTAGAGCCATGATATCAGCCTGGTCTACAAAAAGGGGAAGCACATGTATCTGGCTGACACTCTTTCCAGAGCTCCATGCTCTAAGACCTTACAGACCCCATCTGAGAACACAGACTACGAGGTCATGGCCGTGAGTTACATCTCCACAGCCCGTCTGGAGGAACTCAGAAGGCACACAGCACAGGATGAGGTGCTACAAGCCCTCAGCTCAGTCATTCAGCGAGGATGGCCCTCCAGAGAAGGCCAGCTCCAGCCTGCCATTGCCCCCTTCTTTCCATACAGAGATGAGCTCAGTGTGGAGGATGATATTGTCATGAAAGGCCACAAAGCAGTCATCCCCCATTCCCGCACAGTGAGTATTATCAACATTATGCACAAAGGCCATCCAGGTATTGAGGCTACTAAGCGAAGAGCTAGAAGTGTCATCTTTTGGCCGGAAATGTCAAAGAACATCACAGAGGAATTGCTCTCGTGTGCAGTGTGCAACAGCACCAAGGCACAGCAACAAAAAGAAGCACTCATGCTCCACCCCATCCCAGACCAGACCTGCCATGGTTCACAGTTGTGGCCGACATTTTCGATTGGCATGGGAAACACTTCCAAGTCCTTGTTGATTCGTACTCTGGCTGGTTCGAGGTAGACCTCCTCCGTGATTTGACCTCATCTCCAAGCTTAAGAGACATATCTCAGTACATGGCACACCCCACACACTCCTCACTGATAATGGCAGACAATATAGCCACCAGTTTAGGGATTTTGCCGAACAGTGCCGAACACTCTTCCCCTCCCATAGCCACACCACTGATGCATGTCCCCATTCAGAACAGTCCGCCGTACACTACATGCTCACACACACAAAAAGGAAATCTCTTTTCTCTGTTTCTGTCGTGTTTAATATATATGATTTGAGACAACATGCCCACTGTCAGTATGTTGTTATATGAGGTTTATTTGTGTCCTGATGTTAATGCCAGAGTGACATGTTTATCCTGTGCAAAGCACTGTTAGGATCATATTGTGTTAAGAATCACTGTTGGACAAGTGATGATTTGGAAGTAGAGCAGGAAAGAAAATGTGGTCAGGTCTATTCAGTTTCTTTTACGAACAAAAGACTAAAAAGAAGGAATGTAGATCATTTGACGAAATGATCATCTTGCATTATTTGTTTTGTTATTTGTTTGCTACGCCGTACACATGTGGTCTGGTCCAATCAGAATGCTCTATGGTTCACTCTTGATGATCCGTTCTGTAACTGAACTCAGTTAAGCTCTGATGCAATTAAACTACAGTCGAGATACTTTCAGTGTCATTATTGACTTACTACCATCAACTAAATTTCTACAGTAACGAACAAGTTGGTAGATGTCTTGATACATACATATAGAGAGTAGTTTATGTTGTTGAAATGTTTTGCCTTATCAGATCAGAATCTGTCATCTGTCAATCACACACAGGCCTACTGACTATAGTCTACTGCTGATTTGATAACCAAAGTATGTTAATGCATTTTGGCCTCTAACAGTAAGGGAAAGCTGATTAATAACTATATATTTTATAAAGAGCATAATATTCCTAGACAATCAAAACTAACTGATATTGCGGCAGGTTTCTGTGAAGTTGCAGCGGAAGTTGCAATGATTTTAGGAATTTTAATGTAAGATGGTTGCGAGAGCTGGTGACAATTGTGATTCTTTTTATTTATTTATTTATTTAAGCACCACTATAAAGTTTTTGGTGTGTTTGATGATAGTGATTGATAGTAAGTGTTTTATAGCAATGCAGTGAACAATGGCATGTTGCAACTACTGTAGGTGTTCTTTTATTTTGTGCTCAT
>JAODXP020000030.1:3601117-3618617 GCA_027497455.2 Sardinella longiceps
TATATAAAAGATATCTCTTCCATTATTGCAGACTTCTCGTGAAGAAGAGGTTAACATTCACTTGCATTATTTCTAATTTCTAATTCAGTGGTCACATGGTAGAATGTGGTGATATTGAAAAGTCAGACCGAAGATAGTTGATTTGCAAACTTTAGTGGATATCTGGCAAGGGTGTAGGTTTGGTCTCAACTTTGACACATGCGCCTTTTGGTGGTCACCTAACCAAACTTTTTGGTCTTTATGGTCAAACTGGGAGCCATAATAAGCTACTTCACTAATCATTATGGATTATACATGATTCAGTCTGCAACTGCAATAATTACGATTTTATTTCTACCATTGGAACAATATTAGGTTAAAGCCCCCACTTGCAGGATTGAACAGAAATGTTGACATTTCCTTCTCATTGTACCTGTATACTGCTTGTAATTGATTGGGATGGATAATGACATGGTTCTTGTACCTGTATACTGCTTGTAATTGATTGGGATTGATGATGACATGGTTCTCATTGTACCTGTATACTGCTTGTAATTGATGGGATGGATAATGACATGGTCTGGAGTTAAATGTGCGTCTTGTTGCTGCATCACAGCCGTAGTTACGTAACTTTCCCCCACGAGCATCATGCTCCCCGTTTCTTTTGGTTAGCAGGCAGGCTAGGTCATGTGGCTGGGGCTTACTATTTGAATTACGTGATTTGTACCCTCTTAGTCCATTTGACCATAGATACTTTTTGATAGCGGCTTCCTTATTTGATTACACAGTTCCACATGGAGGATTTTTGGCTGAAAAGTTTTAAGGAATAGCTTTAGGATTCTTCTTGATGGTGCAACCAGAACGTGCATATGACCTCTTTAATATAAGGTGAATACTGTTGCTTTAATATTGTTTGGTTGATTGATAAATGGTCAACACTAAAATAGGTGACTGTGTCTTTAAAATTTTTTTTACGTCTTTCATGCTGGCTAACTTGGCAGAGGAGTTCCTGACTGAACACACGTGTCAGGATTATAGCCTGTATTTAGGCTTCCACTGTATGGAGGCATTTCTTACCACCTTCATTATTTTGTTAAAATAAATAAAACCTGGTAGACATTTATTTACAGCAACCACCACTTATCAGTTGTAGGTCCTGCTCGTCATGAATATTAGTGTACTGGAAAACCTGACTTTAATATGTTAAGTTAAATAATTAGTCCGCCAATGTTGTTATTTTATAATGCTAATGAAAACATGTAGGCTAGGCCTGTGGTTGATTGGCCCCCAGCAGAGTAATGTGACACAGCACACCACAAGACCCAGGATTGAGTTCAGACATTACTGAGCTTAAATCAGTCAGAAAGCATCGTGTTGCAAATGGTTAGCATAAACGTTCACTATTTTACTTACTACTTGTATTGATTAGAACTTTTGGTAGTGGTATTCTTCCAGGTGCTTAAGAAAAAAAAAAAGCGCTCAGCTCAGCTTTTTTTTTTCAGCAGTTTGCTGAAATATTGGTATTTACATGTCACTATGGTCCATTTGCAAACCTATGATCTTGATATCTTGGTAGAGAGATTATTTTTAACGTAACATCAAAAAGGTTGTTTCTTCACATTCTGTTTCACACATTTTTCCGTCTTTCGAACCGAGGTCCTGACTCTCAGTGGTCATAAAAAGATCCCACGACACTTGTTGTAAAGAGTAGGGTGTTTCCTGGTGTCCTGGCTAAAGTCCCAACCTGGCTCATTCAATCTGGCCCCCTAATCATCCCCCACTGTAATTGGCTCATTCAATAATTCCCTCTCTCTCTGCCTCTAGCTAGTGTGTGGTGAGCGTTCTGGCACATAATGGCTGCCGTGCATCACCCAGGTGGGTGCTACACATTGGTGGTGGTCAGTGAGGTCCCCCTTCCAATGTAAAGCACTTTGGTTGTCTAGAAAAGCGCTATAGAAATCGAATGTGTTGTTGTTCTACCTCCTTTTGCCTAGATTATTGTTGAGATTATTGTGGCTAACCCTTGATCCCTACCTCTCTCTCTCTTTCTCATTTGTTCATGTGCTGGGTGTAGATGTCCCTGCAGCGCTGGAGACTGGAAAACAGCAATGGCACCTCATTGTGAAGCTCTCAGAGGGCAACGGTGTGCTCATTCCTGCCTTCCTTCCACACACACACACACACACACACACACACACACACACACACACACACACACACACAGTCTTTTTATTTTACTTTTGCCATGTATGTACATGTCGGTTATCTTATCCATGCTACTGATGAATTGTAAAAACAAAGCGCAAATAAAAAATGTTTTTGTTTGTTGTTTCAGAAGTTTTACACATGGTGCCTCCTGCGTGATTCCTTCATTGCACAGCCAATTTCCTTTGCATACTGTACATTCATCATCTTAATTGCCTCGTAGAAAAAAATGTTAAAGGTTTTTCTCATGAAGCTTCTACTGTTAGTGTGGTTTAGACTAAGTAGATGCTGAGAATTCGTAATACCTTATTTCTTAAAATAGGACAGACTTTGTTTTCCCCTTACCAGATGCTTTTAAAATAACCAACACTTCTCAGCAAAGAGAAGTGTGTTGGTTTGAAGGATGTGGTAAACCTATCGTGCACAAAGCTCATGCAGTCCACTGATCAAACATCACTTTTCTAGCTGATTTGAATTGAAAATCCAGGCCGATCAAACATGTCCTATTTGTAAACCACATACTCTCAACCCTACAGTGAGATATAAATCTGACGCTGACCACGTGGACCACGCCATACACCAGACTTGCCTCACGCTGCAGACAGTCTGAAGACCGTAAGTACCGTCATTACATGTCTAGAAGCTAGACTAGTACATAGTTTGGAGAAACCTGAGTTGATGCGAACTATAGAAAATGTTCCAATAAAGTATTTATCTAAATGTTATTAAATTTCCTTTTATTTGGGTTTCACTGAAATGTAGTTGACAGCAAAAATAGCCAGTCAGTGTAAAAAGAAAACTAAAAATATCTGAAAGGAAATGATTCTGAAATGCAAACATGACTCGGTAGAGAGAAAAAAAGAATGTATAAGTGTATAATGTAGCCAAATTATTCTATTGAATCTATGGGCAGCTGTGTGTTTTTTTGTTTTGTTTTTTTAAATTTGGAATCAGGATACAAATTTGCCATGCTGTGGTTTGTGTATGCTTTGCACAATCAAATAACTCCTGTGCAAAGTATTCCAATTTGTTGATTAATCAGTGCTAAGTCTTAAGGTATTATTCACGTCATTATTGTAATTATTTGTACAACAGTCCCATGTGCTGTAATTTGATGTTATGTTGTCATGTCCTGTAATGAAACAAGACTCTTACTGAGAGTGTGTTTGCTCTTTAGTCTGCCATATGGAAATACTATTAGCCTATGTTACATTCATAAGATTAGATGCTTTGTATTTTCACTGACTAACAATTTCAGCCAAAGTTTAGCCTTCTCTCAGTTCTCTGCTAAAGCAGTATTAGGGAACACTATTTCCAACAGGATTACATAATATAAATGTTACTAGGCATAGACAATAAAGGCAAATATGTAATCACATTTTAACCATAGTAACTAGTAACCTTTCCACATATCATCACAATGTCTTACATGCAGACTAAAATGGAGGCAGAGGCAGATGGTCTCATCAGTTACTCTACATTTACAGGTAATTCTCTTGGTCCTGCAAAGATGTGCTTTGTCCACCACAACTCCTCAGACATTCATGACCAATATCGCTGTTCTCGAGATAATCATATAAAATTCTACTTACTAGGTGAGAGTCTTTACCTGATTTTAGGCTCTCCTCTTCACATCTATTTTATCTGGCTGGTTGTCACACAAAATGCAACAGTCTCTAAGCTCTATGCTCTGACTGTGTCCCTTTGTGAGCTATTCTTCTCTGTAGCTGTTGTCGTTGGGAACACGGCTTACTTGGCTACGCACAACCACTGCCTCTTCTATATGGTGCTCCCCTCGTATGCCCTCGTCTTCTCTGCCCGGCCCCTCTTCCAGAGCCTTATCTGTATGGAGCGTTACCTGGCAGTGGTGCATCCGGTGGTCTACCTGAGGTGCAAGACTCTGCGGCACAAGCTAGCCTGCACTGCCCTGGCTGGCCTGATCACTGTGGGATTTACAGCGACCGAGGCGGTTAAGACCCCTCTCTTCATCATACGGGAGTTTGCTGTCCTGTTTGTCATTCTGCTGGCCGTGGACGTCTTCTGCAGTCTGTCTGTCCTTTGGGCTCTGAAACGTCCCAGCCCTGGAGATGGCCAAGGACAGAAGGACAGAATGAACTTCATGAAAAGAAGTGCTTTCAAAACCATCACTGTCATACTGGCCATTACATTCTGTGACCACATCATTGTCACTATCATGGGTCTCTCGGGCGACTTTGCCCAAGACGACTGGATTTGTATAGTAGACATACTGAACACTTTCATATTCTGCCTGTGTGGATTTATACAGCCTCTTATGTACTTGCACAAAATGAAGAAACTGCCTGAATCACTGCTTCCGGAACATGCCTCCGAAAAAATCCGCGAAAGAGCACTCTACTGATGAGGAATACGTTTCTCTTAATGTTTTAACAGAAATGTTAGAACAGCAAAAAGTCTTTTTAAAGACATGATGGATCTGCAGGAAAAAAACTTTAAATCGTTCCTGCAGTTATTCATGGAGACAGTAAACAAACGGGTCGATGACCTCGTAAAAGACCTCACTGAAGTCAAACAAAGCCTGGACTACACGCAATCGCAGGTGGATAACCAGAAAAAGACCAGCGACGAGATTGCAACAATGTGCAAAGATGCGCGCAGAGACATCAATACGGTATGCGAATCTGCAATATCACTCGATGGTAAAGTTGATAACCTCGAGGCGCAGTCCAAAAGAAATAACATCATCATAGAGGGCTTACCGGAGTCTAAACGTGAGAGTTGGGAGGAAACTGAGAGCAAGGTCCGCCGAACTCTAGCTGAAAAGTTGGAAATGGATGAGGGACGGATTGAAGTGGAACGTGCCCATCGAATGGGTGATCCGGCTAAAGAAGGAGAACGATATAGACCGATTGTGGTGAAGTTTCTACGATGGAAGGACAAGGAGGCCGTGATGGCCAGAGCAAGCAAACTGAGAGGCACGAACATCTATCTCAATGAGGACTATACTGAAGCCGTAAGACTGAAACGAAAGGAACTTATCCCAATTATGAAAGCTGAAAGATCAAAGGGAAATATTGCTTACATTCGCTACGATAGACTCATTGTGCATCCCCCATCTCAAGGAACTCTAACGTCAGGAGGGGAGAGACCAGCCAAGAACATGGGTTCGTAACGTTAACTTCTGTGCTACGCATAACATAAACTTTGGACTGTAACGTTACCGTTTTTCCTACTCATGTCAATGTCAATATTTCCTCAGAAAGGATTAAAAATAGCGCATGTGAATATATGCAGTCTAAGAAACAAAGTACAAGACATTGAAAACCTTTTAATGACTGAGAAAATCCATATTTTGGCCATCTCTGAAACGCATTTAGATAACACTTTTGATGATGCTACAGTGCAGATACAAGGGTACAGCATTTATAGAAAGGATAGGGACATATATGGGGGTGGAGTAGCAATGTATATTCAAAATCACATTCCTGTTAAGATCAGAATTGACTTAATGTCATGCGCAGTGGAAATGCTGTGGTTACAGGTTCACCTACCTCACCTAAAACCTATACTGATAGGAGCCTGCTATAGGCCACCAAGCTCTAGCAATCAGTATCTTGATACTTTATGTGAAATGTTTGAAAGAGCATGTGATGAAAATAGAGAAATTTATGTATTGGGAGACCTAAACATAAATTTTCTAGCAGCAAGCTGTCCCCTGAAAAAGAAAATCCTTAGCACCACCAGTGTTTGCAATCTGGTCCAGGTTATTGACCAACCCACTAGGGTGTCCACTAACAAGACAGGAACTGTGTCATCTACATGCATTGATCACATTTATACCAATGCTGTTGAACTCTGCTCAAAAGCCATATCTATTTCCATTGGTTTCAGTGACCATAATTTGGTGGGCATATGTAGGAGGGCGAAAGTTCCAAAGGCCGGGCCAAAAATCATACACAAGAGATCATACAGGAATTTCTGCTGTGATGCATATGTGAATGATGTCAAAAAGATTTGTTGGTCAGATGTTAGTATACAGAGAGACCCAGACACTGCACTTAATGTATTTTCTGAACTGTTGGTTCCTGTCATGGATAAACATGCACCTGTCAAGAGGCTTACGGTTAGAGCGGTTAAGGCTCCTTGGGTTGATAATGAATTAAAGGAATGTATGGCTCAAAGAGGTAATGCAAAGGAAGTAGCAAAAAGATCAGGCTCTATATCTGACTGGCAAGCATATCGCAAATTAAGGAATTATGCCACCAAACTCAATAAAAAGAAGAAAAAAATATACTATGAATCAAAGATAAGTACTATAAAACATGATGGAAAGAAGTTATGGAGCACTTTAAATGACATCATGGGCAGAAAGAGCAGCCCGACTCCATCTTTTATTGAAGTGGGTGAGTCTTTTATAACTAAACCTGTAGATATTGCTAACTACTTCAATGATTATTTTATTAGCAAAGTCTGTAAATTGAGACAAGAAATGGTAATATCACAAACTGAGCCACTATATTCATGTATACAGGATAAAATAATGTGCAACAAGAATTGCTCTTTTGAATTCTGCAAAGTGTCTATAGAAGAAGTAAGAAAACTGTTATTGTCTATCAAAGAGGAGAAACCTCCTGGTACTGACAACTTGGATGGAAAGCTATTAAAGATTGTAGCAGATGATATTGCTTCTCCCATATGTCATATTTTTAACCTTAGTCTTGACTGTAATATGTGTCCTCAAATTTGGAAAGAGGCTAAAGTGATTCCTCTCCCTAAAAATGCATGTGCTGCCTTTACTGGCTCAAACAGCAGACCAATCAGCTTGTTACCTGCTTTAGGCAAACTGTTGGAAAAAATTGTGTTTAATCAGATACAAAGTTACTTCTCATTAAACAACTTGACAAGCGATTACCAACATGCTTATAGAGAAGGTCACTCCACTTCCACAGCGCTTACCCAAATGACAGATGATTGGTTAAAAGACATTGATCAACAGAATATTGTAGGAGCAGTTCTATTAGATTTTAGTGCTGCCTTCGATGTTATTGATCACAGTTTACTATTAAAAAAACTTAAATGTTATGGCTTTAATTCATCAGCGTTAGCATGGATTGAAAGTTACTTAACTAATAGGACACAGAAAGTTTTTTTTAATGGAAGCCTATCAAGTGCAAGACAGATAGAATGTGGAATTCCACAGGGTTCCTCACTAGGACCACTGCTCTTCTCAATCTTTACAAACGATCTCCCACTCGTTTGTAAAAACGCATGTGTGTCCATGTATGCAGATGATTCAACATTATATATGTCTGCACGAACAGTAGATGAAATCACCTTAGCCCTTAACAAAGAGTTACAGATGGTATTTAAATGGGTCTCAGATAATAGACTTGTTTTGAACATAGCAAAAACTAAGAGTATTGTATTTGGAACAAAACATTCATTAAGATCCAAACCACAGTTGAATCTTGTACTGAACAATGCTGCTATTGAGCAAGTACAGGAAACAAAACTTTTGGGGGTAACATTAGACTGTAAACTATCATGGTCAAGGCATATTGATTTACTGGCACAAAGGATGGGGAGGAACATATCCATAGTCAGAAGATGCTCGTCTTATCTAACACCTTACCTAACCAAACAAGTCCTGCAGACCATTGTGCTGGCACATTTAGATTACTGCTCAGTGGTTTGGTCAGGAACCACAAAAATGAACCTAGGGAAGCTGCAACGGGTACAAAATAGAGCGGCTAGGCTTGCCCTTAAATGCACACCAAGAGCCAGGGTAAATACTATGCATGACCAACTCTCCTGGATGAAGGTTGAGGCCAGGCTCAGAGCATCACTTATCTGCTTCATAAAAAACATTAATACACTGAACAACCCTAAGTGTTTGAGTAGACAGCTTACACCAAGCTCTAGTGTACATACATATCCCACTAGACATGCAACTAGTGGCAATTATACCATACCAACGATTAAGACATGCTCAAAACAACGAACAGTACTATGTAGAGCAATGGGTGAATGGAACTTGCTTCCTGATCGAATTTCAAAAATTCAAAATAAGGTTAGGTTTAAAAAGCAAGTGAAGCAATATCTTATGGCTGTCATCAGTGAATCATAATACTGAATGTATCATTCAGGTTAATCTTATATACTGTATGCATAATGAATTCCATTTCTGTCCTATGGATCCTTTTTTTTGTGTGTGTGTGTGTGTGTGTGTGTGTGTCTCTTTTTGTTTTGTTAGTTATATGTTTTGTGTTTTGTGTTACCTGATTTTCTTTAAACCTGTTGTTCTGTGTGTTGACTTTCTGTAATTCATGGGTCTGTGTATGAGTTGTCTGTGTCTGTGTTGACTGGTTTTCTTTAACCTGTTGTCTTGTCTTGTGTGTTGACTTAATTTATGTGTCTGTGTATTTTAACCTTTTATGTGATACATGTGTGGACCCCAGGAAGAGTAGCTGATGCCTTGGGCATCAGCTAATGGGGATCCAAAATAAACAAACAAACAAACAAACTGCCGTGTGCAAATGGAAAACGGGATGGTCAAGAGTCTTATGAATTTAGCTGAAATTAATATCTGTAACTCGAGATATGTCATCTGCTAAAATCTTAGGTTTCACATATTTCTTGTGACCTTCAATGTTAGCTTTGAAAACATGTCACAGGGTACTGTATTTCGTCTGCAGTTTTCATTTGTTCATTGCCCAATGAGGATGTACTGCTTGACCATTTTAAAATCTACTGATTTTTCTTCTGACTGACAGGCTACTATTGCCGTAGATTCATAACGGGGTTAAATTATTTCTGATGCATTTGTGATAAGCCAAAAAAAAAAAAACACTTGTAAATATTTGTATTTCTTGCTTTCTTTTGCTCTACCGTAAGTAAACCAGGCCAACTGTCTTTTACTTTGACCACAAAATGTTACTGAGTGGTTGATGTATACGTGCAAACCAGCAGGAAGAATGACACCCTTGTTAAAAATGTTCCCAAGCACATCATAACATTTCAACTGCCTTTTAAATGTTGTGTAATGATCAATTTAAATGTTCATCTGACAACGACGCTCTCCATTGCACATGGTTCAGACTAGACTGATTTCCCTTCAAATATAATCTACAGGAAAAAATGACAAATTGACATAAGCTGAAGATATACCAAACTTAAACACGCCCCAGCTTTATTGGCTTGTTGTGAAGTGGTATTAGTCCTTTTTTAACCAATGAAAGTAACTCAAGCAGACCAGAACATAAACCTTTCAGGAACAAGATTCATCTCCAGTTACTCCACAGGGATGTGCCAGCTCTCCAGTTTCTCTCACACTGACCGCACACCAATGAATTCTCCAAAAGTCAATCAGGAGATTTTATTTGTAAGTGTTCAGACACCCCTGCTCTACCGAGCCTACAGCACTACTAAATGCATGTGCCATCAGACAAACAGATTTGCCACCAGCCAACATTTTACTAACACTAGAAGATGGTCTTGGACTTCCAAAATCATACAGTACATGATACACACATCAGCCTGACTATACTTTGCTATACTGTGATTCAGATATGCCACTAGTTCACATTAGTTCACTACATACTGTATGTGTCATTAATGTTGGGTCTGTCTATTATGCATTTTGTGTGCAGCATACAAGTCCAAGACACTTCAGTGGGACAACAAATGTCACATAACATTTTATTGTAGGCCTATTATGGAAATGATGGATCCGCTTGTATAATGTATGAAATGATTAATTTGGAGGAATCACAGACTAAAGCACTGTGATGAGCTTAAAAAGATGAGCTTAAAAGCTATTTCATTTAAGTGTGCAAAGCCTGAAAAGTAAAGGGGTGCCAGGCACTGAATGTTTTATGCCTGGAACAACAAATATTATATTGAATCTTGTTGTCTCAAGTTAAAATCATAGATCATGTGGATTGCACCATATTTTTGACAAAATTAATTTGGATGCATCACATGTATTATTAGACCAATTCCCCCTTCCAATGCGATGCCACAAGTTCAACTGACTTTCTAACAGCACCCTCTAGTGGAGAAAATGTTGTCCACATACGGAAAAGGTGTGACCAGAGACGGTTGATGAAAGCTCTCTGGCTCTGGTGTGACCACTATCAGAGAAATGGGCTCTGCCACTATCCTTTGGTACTTGATTTCCTAACGTGCCCATAGGAAGACAAAACAAAGAAACAAATAATTAAAGTAGGCTAAACAACACAACTGCTGTATATTTATAACAAATATTGCATTTCTGCAGTAAAGTGCATGCAGTTTTGTGTGTCCAAAATGGCATACAAAGTCGATGCAGTGTGGCCTACAGCAGGCCGAAATAGCATTTGGCTACTGCTGAAAATTACAATAACATAACGATCCGTTCAAAACGATAACGTATGTCTATCTTGCCCACTTTACAGATTACTGGGTGCCTAAGGGGTTGTTAAGCAAAACTTCAGGAGACCTACGATTCTTTAATATGAGTAGGCCTACAACTGCGGGCCTCACCAGGCATGAGGCCCACACGAGGGTGCTAAGGGGAGGTCCGAAGCTAGAGGGCGATCGCACATTTGTGAATTCAGAGCGCCTAGTAAATGACTGTCTCTAAATAACGTTGGCTGAACGTGCAACACAAACAACAAAACGTCAGCCCCTGACACTTCACGGTGTGGAGATTATCTGTGGCAATTACGAAATTTCCAACAAAAAATGCCAGGTAGGTTGGTAAATTAGAATGCCAGGTGCATGCGTATGCATTAATGTAGCAGACACAGCAATGCTTTCCACGCAAGTGTGTCACACAGTCACACAGACTGGCTAACGTTAGCTATTCTGCTATTGATAGCATGCTATCTTCATTCCTAGCATCAAAAGGGAGCCGTGGCGCTTTGTCCATTTATTGTGGTTGGGATGTTGCAAGATATCAGATTGACCGAAACCTTTAAAGTTATCACGGTCCAAAATCCATTGTATGTTCATCCTCACGTTAACATGTAGCTAGTGTAACAGGTGACCCGTCACACTAGCATGATCTTATCAAGTAGACATTGTGAGCTAACGTTGCTTGAGGTCCCCGAAAGCTTTGCCGCTGATGGGACTATTTTGCGGAGCGTGTTAGCTGGCTAACTTAACTGTTGGGCAAAGTTGCTTAACATGGGCAGACAAACACTTCTTCCTTTTACTTTATTTTATAACCATCTACTTACGATCTCGGACAGTTGTTAAAATGTTCTTGTAGTGGAAGGCTTCATTGCAGTGTTTTTACAGATTATGTGCACGCAGCACAAGGTGTGCATTGTACAACGTTAGGACCTTAATCTATGTGTTGTATTTTATAAGACGTTATTGGTGTTTCTGTGTAGATAATGTTTCCCTTTTGCAAAAGGGATTATTCACAAGTCGTACATGATCATACTTTCCCAATGCAACGATTTAACTTTTTTTTTTCATATACCATGTTGTAATGTGAGAGTAGCCTATATTAATAAAGGGCTAGGAGCCTCAGTTAATGTAAACACTCCTCAATGGGCTGTAATGGGCAAGAGATGAAATAAAGTTGGATCATAGAGGTGGTTCACTTTCAGTAAGTGAACTCTAGGCTACAGTGAGGAATTGAAATCTATCTAATTTCAGCTGTCAGAAGCCAGCAAAGAGGCTAACAATAGAGTAGGCCTATTTGGCTGATTAAAGATACGCAGCAGCATGTTGAATCATGTTCTTGTTCCTAAATGGTGCCAAGAGTGGAATGGTCAGTGGCCTGGACAAAAAAAAAAAAAAAAGAAGCATATTTTGCTTGATGTGATTAGCTTACCCATGTAGTGTGCAGTCAGGTAAAAGTTTTGGCATCGACACACGTCTTTCAATCTGCTGTGACAGTTCTTGAGGTATTGAATCAATAAATATTTTGTCCAACTCCTCAACACAGAGCCTACTGATGCGAAGAGTCCTGAGGTGGCCAAGACGCCAGTAGGAGGGACCACCCCAGGGAAGGAAGAAGGCCTAGTCAATGGCCACAAGGAAGGCGAACCCAATCCCTTTGCTGAGTACATGTGGATGGAGAATGAGGAGGAATATAATCGGCAGGTGGGTTTTAAGGCCTTTCAAAGCTTTATTATTCTAATGGCCATTTTCAGCTGTTTATTTTAGCCCTATTCCTAAGTTTGAGTTTGTTTGTTAGTTTTATTATTATTATTATTGTGGTCATACTACTGAGAGCAAAGTTAATACTATAGTATTTTGTTTGCCACCAAAACAAACCGCTGCAACTACTCTCTAAAACCGTTTAATCTCGTCGCGGATCTTCAGTCTGAATTGGCCCTTATACCTACCGACAGCACTCTTTGGCCTCGGAAGAATGGGTATATGGGCTGATTCACTCAGGGTTACTCCTTTAATGCTGTTGCACTCTGCAGTCTTAAAGGAATAGCTCACCTCCTTATGAAAATTGGTCATTCACCCCCTTACCTGGAGTTACATATGTGGATAAGAGCATTTTGGTCTCAGTGCATGTGATGTCCTACTCTGGCAAACCCAATTTTACCTTTAGTTTAGCATAGGTGCTGGAAAGTAAAGTTGTCAAAGAGTTGCTATCTGGCAACATTACATTCCAGTGCCTATGCTAAGCTAAAGCTAAAAAATGGGGGAAATTGGGGTTGCCATACTAGGAAAGCGCATGCACTGAGACCAAAATGCTTTCACCCACGTATGTAACTCCAGGTAAGGGGATGAATAACCAATTTTCATAAAGAGGTGAACTATTCCTTTAAAGAATGGGGATATGGGCTGATTCACTCAGGGTTACTCCTTTAATGCTGTTGATGGCTCCTCTTTGTTCTGCCCCAGGTGGAGGAGGAACTGCTGGAGCAGGAGTTCCTGGAGCGTTGTTTCCAGGAGATGCTGGAGGAAGAGGATCAGGATTGGTTCATTCCGGCCCGGGATCTCCCATCTGGCATTGGGCAGCTGCAGCAGCAACTTAATGGCCTATCAGTCAATGACCGCAACGCAGAAGACATTGCAGTAAGTGAGGAAGTAGGGTTGTGCAATTAATTAATTAATCTATTAGTTGTGATTATGCCTCAGTGTTATTAATCAATTAGATGTGATCATGTTATCATTCCAGAAGTTATAAAAATGGGATAATGAAAATTAAATTATTATTTTCAGACAACCCCATATTGTACAGGTGCCGGTCATAAAATTAGAATATCATGAAAAAGTTGATTTATTTCAGTAATTCTATTGAAAAAATTAAATTAGCATCATGTATACATCCATTCCACATAGATGGATGTATTTCAAGTGTTTATTTCTTTTAATTTGATGATTATGATGGAAAAATAATGGAAAAACCCAAATTCAGTATCTCAGAAAATTAGAATATCACTTAAGACCAACACAAAAACAGCATTTTTAGAAAGATTTAGTCAACTGAAAAGTGTCATCATGAAAAGTATGATTATGTACAGCACTCAGTACGTAGTTGGAGCTCCTTTTACGTAAATTACAGCAGCAATGTGGCATCACATGGAATCGATCATTCAGTGGCACTGCTCAGGTGGTACGAGAGCCCTGGTTGCTCTGATAGTGGCCTTCAGCTCTTCTGCATTGTTGGTTCTGGTGTCTCACATCTTCCTCTTCACAGTACCTCATAGATTTTCTATGGGCTTATGGTCAGGTGAGTTTGTGGGCCAGTAAAAAACAGGGATACCATGGTCCTTAAACCAGGTACTGATCGTTTTGACACTGTGTGTGCATGTGCCAGGTCCTCTTGCAAAATTGAATCTGCATTTCATAAAGTTGACCAACAGCAGAACATGAAATGCTCTAGCACTTCCTGGTAGACTGCTGGGTTAAACTGGGAGCTCCTAAAACACAGACCTCAGAACCAGTTGATCTTGGACCTCAGAAAACACCCACACCAGCAGATGACATGGCACCCCAAACCATCACTGACTGGGTTTGGCGTCTCGCATCTTCTGGAGGAAGAGAGGAGGGGCACAAAATCCATGGTGCTTGTGGTCCACACAGTCAGTCAGTGATGGTTTGGGGTGCCATGTCATCTGCTGATGTGGGTCCACTGTTTTCTGAGTGGTTCCAAGGTGAATGCAGCTGTCTACCAGGAAATGTTAGATCATTTCATGCTTTCTGCTACTGGTCAACTTTATGGAGAAGCAGATTTCATTTTCCAACAAGACCTGGTGCCTGCACACAGTGCCAAAGCTACCAGTACCTGGTTTAAGGACCATGGTATCCCTGTTCTTAACTGGCCCTCAAACCCACCTGACCATAAGCCATAAAAAACTATGTGGTATTATTAAGAGGAAGATGTGAGACACCAGAACCAACAATGCAGAAGAGCTGAAGGCCACTATCAGAGCAACCAGGGCTCTCGTACCACCTGAGCAGTGCCACTGAATGATCGACTCCATGCCATGCCACATTGCTGCTGTAATTTACGTAACAGGAGCTCCAACTACGTACTGAGTGCTGTACATAATCATACTTTTCATGATGACACTTTTCAGTTGACTAAATCTTTCTAAAAATGCTGTTTTTGTGTTGGTCTTAAGTGATTTTTTTGAGATACTGAATTTGGGTTTTTCCATTATTTTTCCATTATAATCATCAAATTAAAAGAAATAAACACTTGAAATACATCCATCTATGTGGAAAGGATGTATACATGACGCTAGTTTAATTTTTTCAATAGAATTACTGGAATAAATCAACTTTTTCATGATAT
Source organism: Sardinella longiceps (assembly GCA_027497455.2). Lineage (NCBI taxonomy): Eukaryota > Metazoa > Chordata > Actinopteri > Clupeiformes > Clupeidae > Sardinella > Sardinella longiceps. The sequence continues at coordinate 3,616,038 of JAODXP020000030.1, forward strand.
TCTAATTTTATGACCGGCACCTGTATGTATCTCTATTGACTGCATACTTTCCAGTGGCTGTATCTCTGAAAAGCTAATTGCATGGCTAAAGAGTTGTGCTTCAGATCAGATGGTTTGCTACTTTCGTTTTTGTTTAATTCAATTCTAAAAGTAAGCAATAAATCTTGAGAGGCGGGAGGTAATTGGTTTTAGCACAGGTGACACTATCACCACATTAACCGGGAATGATTTCATGAAAGGAAGACGCAACAACTAGAAATGTAGTGAATTATTCACTGATCCCAATTCCTCCGCCAAAAAATAATATGATGATGATGAAAATGATTAATATTTCTGAACTTGCTAAGTAGTTATTAACATATTGTAATCAGGTCATCCTACAGAAGGAGTTTGAAATGATGTACATTGACTAGAGGAACAAAAAAGATATACTTGATAACTTATCACTCTGTTCTTCTCTGTTCACCCCCACACCCCCACCACCACTCCACCCCACCTCTCCCTTGTGTTTAAACAGCGGAAGAGCAGCCTGAACCCCGAGGCGAAGGAGTTTGTCCCGGGCATGAAATACTAGGAGCTCCTCTCCTAGCCCCTTAGAGACTCTGAGGCCTCTGCCAGCCACACTTTCATACATTTCATACATCCTCCCACTAAGTGGGCTGTTTTTGGGCAGTATGCCACTGGTCATTTTTTCTGTCTTTATTTTCCTGAAGCACGATGGGCACCACGGACACTCCTTTTTTCCCTCCTTGTTTACTGGTATTCTTTTCTCCTGATAAGTCCAGATAAGTATAACTTTCCCAATGGATCTGTGCAAGCAGTGACTAGCTATCAAGACAGGTGAAAGTTATTTGTGCTGTTTCATTGATCACTACTAAGCAATTATGTGGTATCTACCATTATGATCGTGTTCTATAGAAAGTTATTCCACTCAGTGTTTATATACATCCATACATTTTATCCCCTTCTGCTCCTATTGAACAGAGATATCCTTGAAAAGAGATTATATTCCGATAAGTGGGAGGTCAGAAGGTCAGATAACTCAAATAATGCAGGTAGACCAGAGGACCTGACTGCAGTGGTCGGCAGCTCAACACTTTTTTTCCCCCTCTCTCTCTCTCTCTCTCTCTTCCCTCTCTTTTTTGAGTCCTGTGTGTAGTGTAAAACAGTGTGTACAACTAGCCAAAACAAAAATATGTATGGAAAAAGTATATGTAAATAAAGAAAAGAGCAGGTTCCCTCTTAATGAGTTGTTTGAGTTCTTTGTGACAAAATCTATTGTTCCAAGGTGGGTGGATTAGTTCCATTTCCTACTGAGTGACTCAAGCTTTTAGGAAAGACTCCTCCTATAGTTTATACATAAAAACAAACATTTTTCGCTTGCCCTACTTGGTAATGTTGTGTACTAGGTAAGTCACTAGTATCAGTACCACCAATCAGAACAAAATCAGCTGCCTTCACTGTATCTGTGTTACAGTTTGACACATGATGTACTTTGTTAAAGATCTGTCCTAAATGTGCTGTTTGAATGAATGAATGAATGAAGCATTATGACTAATATCTCAGTTTGGATATTAGGTGTGTTAGGGGAAAGGCTCGGTTCAGTTGAATGACAGGCCTTTTAAGAGAATGCATCCGGTTGCTGGGTTGATGTTGAGTCTATGGCAACTACTAAACAGTAACCACCCCTCCGTGCCCTCCTCACGTCTTACTTGTGTGTCTATGGTTTCGATGAAGCAGCGCACTTATGACCACCGGATTCTCACAAGACGACTGGCATATTACACTCAAGTGCACACCCACGTCTGTCAAACTCACTGCACGTCAGCAATAAATTGAAGTTGTGCAATTTTGCTTGACGTACTGTAGGCTGCGAGTGAACTGGTAGGTTTGCCTGACTGGCCGATTTAAAGCAATAAATTCTAGGGGGTAACAGATGGGTTTTTGTTTTTGTTGGGCAAGAGTTAGTGATGTTATCTATAGAAAAGGGTTTTTGCCTAATGAAAAAAAAAATCTAGCCAGTGGGGCGGCAAGCCAGCCAAGTTGAACAAGCCGAACTTCCTGAATTTTTCTTTTGACATCATGGCGAAAAGGTGTGTCCCAAAGGTTGGCGCATACGAAACTTCTCAGGTGTTACACCTACCTTGAGTGTGGCGTTCGGGTCTCACATTTCTTGACAACAGTTTCATCAGATAGATTCATGTTACGGAATGATGGCCGTTGTGTCTCAGCTTTATCACTAAACTAGTCAGCTGACACTCTTCTGGTAGGCTACCGCGGGGAAGTTTAATGGACACGCACGTAAAACGCGGAGAGGTCTACTTACAGCACCAGAAACATGGGGAGGTAAAGATATTTAATCAAAATCCTATGTGTTGATCTGTTAGGGCCATTGCTTTTAGCCTGATAAACTCATATAGCCTACCACTTCTAACGATAAAGGCATGTATTGAAAATCAGTTCCACCCAAGCCTTGTTGTAATCTTTTATTTACATGCAATATTTCCATTAGTCGAAAATGTCCAAATGTAGGCTATTAACAGTTCCTAACTTATTTCTGTTAAATGAAAGAAAGTTTTT
>JAODXP020000030.1:3623617-3669573 GCA_027497455.2 Sardinella longiceps
CTCTACCCAGCATTCCCTACAGCGCCAGTCTGGTGCAAAATGACGCCAACCCCAACCCCAGCTCTAGCACCAGCTCTAGCTCCAGCTCTAGCTCCAGCTCCAACTCTAGGATGGTGTCAGAGTCAGTTAAGACCGCCGGTGCTGGCGAGCCAATTTACACAGATCCAGCCAGTGTTGTCAGCTTCTCCAAGCCCATGTTGTCGAGCGCTCAGAATTCCCCTGAGTCGCCTGAGATTGTGTACGCTGATCCATTGGATGCCATCAGAACCCCTCAACCAATGATAACAGACCAGCGGCTGCCACTCACTCCTCCAACCATCATCCTCAACCCCAGCTCTGAGCCGGTGTACTCCAGCCCTGTGAACTGTGTGTGCCCTCCCCCTCCCTTGGGCTCTGCTAGCAATGCTGATTCTGAGCCAGTCTACTCTGAGGTCTCTGATGCTGTGCCTGCGACTGCTATACCAGTCCTTGACCAGCAGGAGGCAGTCTACAGTGTACCACACAAAGCTGTGGTGGATGAGCCTGAGAGTGATGATGTCAGAAGTGAGGAGATGGAGGACATGGCAATGGATGACCCTTCAGCCTTGTACAGTAAAGTCATCAAACGTCCCAAAACATCCCAGATTACCCAGATTACCCAGATTAACAAACCCCCCAAACTCTCCCAAAGCAGACACAGACTACCCCACCATGGACAGCCTCCCCCAGATGTTGTGTATGAGGACCTAGGGCTTATTTAAAATCATTTATTACACGGCTCTTTATAATGCTGTAGAACGCAGCATAGCGCATAGTCGGGATGCGTTGCATTACTCTGTCGGGAGATATTCCAGCATAATGACCGCCTAGCACTGAACGTTATCTCTTACACAATCTCTCCTCTCAAATCTTATCTACCAACATTTCATCAGTCCATCATAGTTGGAAAACACTCAAGTCACTCTTCTTTAGCCTTTGCTAACTACAGTACATGAACATCATTGTTTTTCCACAGATATCAAACAGTATTACAAATCACTAATTTCCTTTTATATCAAATGTACTTATATTTTTTAACCAATGAAACAGTATTCATTAAATGCATTTGAGTTGAAACAGTACATTACTATGCATAAAACCAAAAGTCTACTATTCATTGCCTGTTTTTGCTGCATCTGCCATTTGACTGTGTACACTTGCACTAAATGATCTAATGATGAGTTGGTACCAGACATCTTTATAGATGTGATGTAACCACAACCAAAATGAAGAGTGCTATCAAGGAGGAGCTAAACAGACTGTGCGCTGTTGCTTGCTTGCTTTTTCTTCTCCATCAGCTTTTGCCTGTAAGAATTGAGCAGTGCAAATGTTTACAGCCTTTCTTGTGTGTGTCTGACCACAACTGCTCTACCCATTTCTCTGCCATTTCAGAAAAAGTGTGTGTGTTTGTCATGTGCGTCATGTTCACAGCCCTCCATGCAAAAGATAGTGCCCTATATTCATACTTCATGTTGTGGCTTGGCCCTCTTGTTCCCATGATGATGCGGAAAGTAATGACTGTTCTTTCTTCCTTGCATTTTCACACCTTGTTTGCAGGTCTGTAACCGACATACAGTAAAAACAGGAAATGCTCATCTCTACAACTGATTGAGCAAGAGTTTAGTGTCTTCAAGAGTCAACAAAAGCATATTTAGCACTGTCAGTGAGCCAGAGAGATGCACTGTACTGTAAAGAGGTGAGCGGGATGCTGGGGCTGGGGTCTATGAGGAGTGACAACAGACACAATGGAAGGAGGTGGAACAGGGGCCATTCCCAAGGAGAGTACAGTTAACTATGGCAAGCATGATGAACCATACGTGTACGTTTGCTGTGCTTCTTTCTGTTTGGATGATAGCAAATGTTGGGGAAATCTTAACTTTGACTCAGACATTTAGCTGTTTTATGTTTGTCTGATGAACTGAGAGGAGCAGGCCTTAATAGTGACTCAGCCATGTAGGGTTTTATGTTTGACTTTACCAGAGATGAACAGACCGAGGCAGACCATTTCATCTTCTGCGGACCTGCGGTCTGTCTTTGCTATCGTCTTGTGGCTTTGTTAGCCACATACCGCAAGTGCATTTCAGAGTCATTTCAGCATTTTTAATCCATTTTAATCATCTTCTGCTTTCTGTTTTACTAAGAATCTGAAAAGTACACTTAATCTGTTACCACCGTGTTAGATTTGGAGATTAATTCTTTATTTTAGCTTTTTCCATATAGTTTTTATGTTGAGCAAAGTATTAATGAACAACCAGTTCATTAAAAAAGATTACAGAGCATGGAATATATACGTGAAACACAAGAGGGTATTTTCTTCTCTAGGAAATGTTATCTTTGGTAAGTTGAACATAATTTTACATGAAAAGTTTTCCAGGAATTGTGGACAGAAGTTGTATTTTAGAGCATCTATAAGTATGGATGGAAGTGTGCTATTATGTTCAATGATTTCTTCAACCTTAAAAATAATTGAAGGGAATTTAGACAACAGTTTGAGATTTGCTGTAAGACATTTTATGTAAATGTTGTAGCAAACATTTTTGAACAACTCTGTTTGAGGTTGTTTGTGGTTGGAGACATATTCAAAAATAGTGTTCTGAGACCTTTACCCAGCCATAAATGATTCAAATAGTAAACATAGAAGCCTGACTATTACAGTTTTACAGAAGAAGATGTTAAACAAATGTGCACATTGCTCTAATGTAAAGAGGGCAAAGTCTTCTCTTTTCTTCTTTATTAACACAATAGTTTATTTTGGGCCCCCAGAACCGGAAGCACAGTGTGGATAGCCCACCCCGGTATTTTATGAAATGGATTAAGGTTCTGTACTCAGTGTTTCTTTTTTCACTTTCAGTGTTGTTTCTGCAGTAAAGAGATGATAAGCTGTGTGTGGTTTTCTTCAGCTAAGCACAGTGTCCACCATTTCTCCCTACAACCACCATCACAAAAAATAAAATTAGAAATGATGTCAGTGAAACTTCCAGTAAATATGAAAATAGTTATGCTTGAAAAAAGATTTTATTTTATTTTCCAAAAGACAAAAGACAGGCAAGTTATCAAAGCTCTGCATTAAAGTATACATTCAGTCATCAGATCATCAGACCAATATTTCTAAAGAAATAAGGACGGACACATGACACTGCGCTAGTCCTCTACATCAGCGCACAATCCAGATTACTAACAGTGCCAGTGCTGTTCAGAGAGTACACTACATCACACCACTGATTCTTTTTCACACTCAGGACTTTAAATTTCTCATAGGGGGGGATCAGCACTTCTTCCTCATTGGGCAGATGGGAATATTTCCCCAGAGCTGCTCCGTGGCAGGTCCTGATCTCAAAGCAGGATTTCTTTCCAAAGTGGGGTGCAGCATCACGGCTGCGAGAGCTGGAGGTGAAGCTTCCGAATCGTATCTCCTTTTTGACAACATTGGTGTCAAAGTCCACGTTGGTTCTGCGGTAGGTGGTTTCACACTTGCCCTGGTCCTCTTTCAGATGTTTCAGAGCATCAGTCAACAGGAAATGAAGGGCATGGTAGATGAACTTTGCTGTTTTGTAAACATTCTTCTGCTCACGCACAGCTGCATTAAACTTGTCATAGATTTTGGGTTGGCCATTGGTATACACTCGGATGGCAATCGCATGGTCTTCAGTCAGTCCGTTCCCTGGGTTTTTATGCTTGTTGGTTTTCTGGGCACGGTTCCATGCAGCTTTGAAATCAGCATTTGAGTTCTTTTCGTTTTGAAGATACTTGGGGATCATCTTGGTCATTTCCTTTGTGCAGGTGGTATAGGCGTCATCTACAGAGCTGGGTGCCATATCTAGAGGAAATGGCTTCTGCAAGAATGGCACGCTATAACCCTTCAAAGTATAAATAGTATGGTTTTCTGTAGTATAGTATAGTGGAATAGTGTATTTTTATGTCAAAATCAATGCCTGTACAACTAAATTCATGATATAAAGCACTTTGTACTGGATATTGTACAAACCATTGCTGAAGTCACCATGATCAGTAATAGAATGTGGGCCCTCATTGTAGCAGCAGCCACCAATATTGTCCCTGAGATTGTCCACAGAAATCACCTCAAATGTTTTTAACCTCAGATAAAATAATAGGAATAAAATGTATCATCATCATCATCATCATAATTGTTAAATGTCACAGGACACTCAAGGAATTATTATTATTTTTTTATATAATTTTGAAGAGCTGTACTTACTCTCACTGAACAGGAGGATGTGAGTGTTGTGTGAAGCCACTGCTCCTGCCAGCAGGGTCTTTAATGTGTCTGGTGTGGCCCACCTACATTTAACTGCACACACAGGGACTGGAGGAGGAGGGCGGAGAGAGAGAGGACCACATAACCACATTCTGTACTACCACTTCTGCAACAAAACTGCCTCAAATATGCACAGAATATCAGTGCTAGGGAAGCTATAGTTAAAGGGACACCAGGCAATGTTTTGCTGTTAATTTACCAGCCTCGAAGTCACTTCGATGATTAAATGGTTCATTACGGGGTGACCGATGCCTACATCGTCATTCTCTAGCATTTGTTTCACGGTTATCCCACTTGCAATATGACTGGGTGGCGGGTCCACAAAATAGAAACTGAAAGTAGATATAACTGAAATCGCTTTTATTATCGGCTTGTCAGACAAAGTAGTACACGAAAATGATCATCTTTAGTTCATACTTTTTGGTTTGCAAATAAATTTACATTGGTTGTTGAGAATGTGCAATGTAGTTGTAATTTCTATAATATTTGTAGAAAAACGCAGTCCTGCCTGGTGTCCCTTTAATAGAATTATTTTGATTGAGGCAATGTTCAGGCAGGGCCAATCCAAGGTACTTATGGGGGCCCCAAGCAAATAGGATACAGTATTCCCCCTGTATACGTAGCTAGCGTAGCGGTCATATAGTGATTGTCAAAGTTTTTTTTTTTTTTTTTCCCCCGTCATCTACTTCCTGAATTTTTGGTCAACGATTCCCGGCACACCGTAACACCGGGGCACATGAAACTTGGTGGGCATGTAGCCCCAATAGACTTTTGCGGAAAAATTTCGTTTGGTCTCCAGGGGCCACTCCATCTTTGCGCTGCCCCCCCTCGAAACCCCAAAAATGCAATTTTTCCTAAAGAACTACCTGACCTGTGACATTGAGGATGATGAAATGTTTATGGAATGTTGGTCTCAAGAGCCCACATCAACTTAGCTTATAACCAGTCTTTGTGATTTGCACCCCCATGGTAAAAAATTAAAATGCAATATTATACTGCTTTAATTGCCCCTATCTTTAGATCAGATGTTATGAACTGCACCAAATTTAATGTGTATGATGAACCTGACATCTTGTGGGAACATGTCAAGTTTTGTGGAATTTCATCCATGGGGGGCTATAAAATAAATGAATTTATATGTACATTTAATGACTGTACAACCACTGACCTGTAGCGAAGGGTTACTGGTTTGGGATGATAGGCCTACTGTCTCACACACACACACACACACACACACACACACACACACACACACACACAGGGCATAGAATGTGCAGAACTGAGTGGCGGTCATATTTTGTACCGCCATGCTGAACTTATTCTAGAATAATCCTTGCCTTTCAAATTCATATTTTACTGAAAACACCACCAACCAAACTACTAAAATTATGAGGCTGCTGAAAAATACATATCATATAGACTTTTTTAGTCCCCATCCAGGCCATACTGGCCTCACCACAATGGCCCATATACAGAATATGTATTAAAATGCAGATAACATGGCATTCAAGTCAAGTGTTTTTTATTGTCATGTCAGCCATATACATTGTATACAGTGAGGCAAAATACATTTTCAACAAGGATCAAGAGGTGCTACATATATAAAAAGACAGCCTAGTCTATAGCCTAATGATATAAAAAGACAGCTAGTTATGCCTATGATTTGAACTGTTAAACGTATCAGCTGTCTCAAAACAAATGGAAGTGTCATTGTACATATAGGCTATAATAGAAGTGTCATTGTACACATAGGCTATAATATAAGTGTCATTGTACACATAGGCTATAATAGAAGTGTCATTGTACAAAGTACATAGGCTATAATAGAAGTGTCATTGTACACATAGGCTATAATAGAAGTGTCATTGTACACATAGGCTATAATAGAAGTGTCATTGTACACATAGGCTATAATAGAAGTGTCATTGTACACATAGGCTATAATAGAAGTGTCATTGTACACATAGGCTATAATATGAAGTGTCATTGTACACATAGGCTATAATAGAAGTGTCATTGTACACATAGGCTATAATATAAGTGTCATTGTACACATAGGCTATAATATAAGTGTCATTGTACACATAGGCTATAATATAAGTGTCATTGTACACATAGGCTATAATATAAGTGTCATTGTACACATAGGCTATAATATAAGTGTCATTGTACACATAGGCTATAATATAAGTGTCATTGTACACATAGGCTATAATATAAGTGTCATTGTACACATAGGCTATAATAAGCCATTCAAAAGTCCAGTTCCCCTGCCTTCAGATCCCCCCTGACTTAAAGTTGTTGGATGTTATTTTTTCTATTTAGTTTGTTCCACAGGAGACTAACAAAATTCATTTTTGCTCCTCTGTTGTACAGCGGCCTTGACAGCAGCCACAGCCTAAGCCATCACCTCTTTCCCCATCAGTGAAAGTCTTAACGTCAAAGTGGGGTGGGACACCTGACGGACGTCTATACAGCCATGTTGCTTAGGGTAGGTGTTGGTCACTATAGAACAGTGGTTCTCAAAGAGTGGACCGGGGACCACTGGTGGTTCGCGAGCAAGCTCAAGTGGTCCGTGACGGGATTTCCAAAAAAATATGTGAATTTAGTCTATATTTCTTACCCTCTTAACATTATTTGAAGGCAAGAGATTAATTGTTCACTGAATTGTATGCGGCAATTTGTTATAAAAACTTGAGGCTATCTGAATTTGAAGTACATAGAAAAGTCTATTTAGAAATGCTTTTAAGGATAAAAGGCAGCAGCATGTGACTTGGAAAGGGGGCACGAGGGCAAGTGGTCCCTGAAAAAAAATGTTTTGGACAAAGTGGTCCTTGGTCTGAAAAAGTTTGAGAAACACTGCTATAGAATGAAAGAGCCAACTGGAAGGAAGACTTCCTGGAGAAGATGGTAGATGAAGGAGCACAGTGAAGAACAAAGCCAAAAGATTAATAAATAGCTATGAACTGACATGATCTTTAGAGCCTACTATACTTTATTTATGACTTTTACTCAGGGCAGGGCACTATCATTGGGTTTATCCAAGTATGCTGACTTACAGTGTACACCACAATTTTGATTTGCTTTAATTCACTGACATTTGTCGTCATTTAAAGCGATGATTCAGCATCCTTTAAGCAAAGCCCTGGTGTGCAAGCGTGTGAAGTTTAAGAACTTGGAACAACATAGGCCTGATGTAAATGAACGAGCACCAAGGTTATACTAACTTGAATGATGCCAAACCATCACTAACAAATATTTTTTATTCTTTTTATACCTCGGCGTGGTCTCCCTTTATGGCATTTCTGTCATAAAATAGGGCTACTTGCAGCATGTTTGCAACATGAAACTGCTAATGGCGTGTGGTGGTGTGAACCTTTCTGTGCTGTGGTTTGCATTGTGGTTGCCCATAGATGTACTCCCCCTTGCACAGTCCATAGCCTACGTGAGCACTGTGCTGGGGGACTATGCATGACAGTGCAAAATGATTAATAAACAGCTAAAGATCATAATCAGAGAATTTAGAAGTGAATCAAACAAGTTTACTTTCATGCAATATTTCAATATTAAGGACTGAAAAGTTAAGCACTTTGAAACGGAAAATGTACTTTAGAGCGTACTGTACTTTTATTATGACTGACTCGGGGCACTGTCATTGGCTGTATCTAAATACCCCTTTAACCTTATATGCTGACTTACAGGAGCCTACATCACAATTTTGCTTTGCTTTACATTCAATGACTTTTGTTTTCATTTAATAAATATTCTTTTGTTCATTATTATACTTGGGTGTGGTCTGCTCATTATGGCATTTCTGTCATAAAATAGGGCTGTATTTGCAGCATGTTTGCAACATGAAACTGCTAATCGCGTGTGGTGGTGTGAGCCTCTCTGTGCAGTGGTTTGCATTGTGGTTGCCCATAGATGTACTCCCCCTTGCACAGTCCACAAGCCTACGTGAGCACTGTGCTGGGGGACTATGGATGACAGTGTCTGTACGCCTGTTGGTGCATTTCTCACGTATCACACGTCCACCTGTGCCCCAGTCATTTGCCCTTACCTGTCTGTGCCAAGCACAGGCTATACAGACCTCTGGTGGCTGAGATGTTTGTTGCAGGTATAGTTAAGACCTACAGTAAATCCCAATGCCCTCCTCCCTGAACCCTTTAAGACTGAACTGGGATTCGGCCAAAAGGTCACTGGTATCAGCAGTTAGTCTATCCAGTGATGTAGTAGGCCTACTAGAGCCAAGATACCAATCAAGGATTATGTTCTTTATTGTTGGTTCAATTGTTCACAACAGATTTTCACATTTATTTATTCAACAATACCCATCTCTCCTCGTATCCGCAAGTACAGACACTTTGTCACTCCTATACTATGATTGATTACTATTTATGAATTTTACAGTATACAGGCCTATTATATCTGTTTTAACATTCATGCTTTGTAGATTTCAGATATTTACTATTTATTATTTTGGTATGTTTTATCTTTCATTGGTAATTTGTGTGTCTCCCTATTTATAGAGCTGACTGTAATGTAAGCAATAAATTCCGAAAGGTTTGGCTACGCCTCATGCAACACCTGTGCTAAAACCAGTATTACCACTGGACTCAAGGGATTTAAAACTGTTACCACATTTCAATCAGGGAAGACCCAACAACTAAATGTAGCGGATTATTCATTGATACCAATTCCTCTGCCAAAAAATAAATTTCTTCTTACTGAATCGTTGCCAAGAAAAGCATAAACGTAGCTCCTTTACTTTCCTATATGGCACGCAGCAGTTTAGAACAAATTGCGGTTGGAGCTGTGCTACTGTAAATGGTGAATTTAAAACGGCATGGAGTGTGATTCAATTAATCGAGGACCAGAACTATCAGTTTTAGAAATCCCCTGGAGAGGTTAAAGACTTGACCTGGATATGCTTCAATACTCCACCTGCCAATAATAGTGTACAGTATTGACCTCTCAATGAGGGATGAACACAAAGCCTCAGCAAGTAACATTCAGCCTCTGTAAAATCAACACTTTTTCCACCCACACAAAGAACTTCCGTAAATGAATAATTGATGGTATAGAATGCATCTGCCATGCAAAGAGTTGACTTTAGGCTTCCCTGTCAACACAGCCACTGCAGTGATTCATGCCTCACATTGAGCAATGCCACCTAGCAGAACAAGAGAACAATGGAGCTCAAGACAACATCAAGATAAAAAAATATGACTTTTAAAGGAAACAGTTAGTCAGCTGGATGTTATTGCTCACTATCAACTCTCTCTCTCTCTCTCTCTCTCTCTCTCTCTCACGCACACACACACACACACACACACACACACACACACACACACACACACACACACACACACACTTACGCACACACACAAACAAGAAGTGAATGGTCACTGTAATGTCAGTAGTTGTACTCATATAATGAACTGTCACATTGAATAAATGATTATCTCTAGTTATCCCAAATGAGTAATTAATTTGATTAGTTTCCTGTTCTCTCATTCTCTCACTGACACATTCACACACATGCTTAAGACCACTAATGTTCTTTCTATCCATTTTGCTTTCAATTTCAACCTCATTAATGTTGCTGACGTTTCCATTGAACAATTTTGCATGTCGTTGCATCAATTTAGCTCAGTGTTCAAAAGCCACACTGTAAACTACACACTGTAAAGCTCTTTGAATCAACCGTGTTGTTAAAATGCACTGTATAAATACATATGACTTGACTAGACATTTGAAAGACCTAGTAAGTAAAAGAGACACACTTCAACTACTTTATTAAACAGAGTGACTGTGTAGCTCTATTTAAAGCCGCTAGGTTTGATTTAATATGGAGCCAGGAAGGAAGGAAAAGTCTTTTAAAACCCGTCATCTTCACATTTTCTACCTGTAACGTTAACGTTACCCTCTCCAGCTCTGGACAAACACACCACCTGACCACGATCATAGCCTTGATTGGTCCAGGGCAGGGGGAGCAGCTGTGAGCTGAACCGCAGATTTGTGAAGTTTGAATTGGATTTGGGAGTGAGAAGAACGACAAAGGGCCTTCTCTATGAAACACAAACAAACACCCACGCTTGTTAACAAACATGGGGCTTTCCTCTTGCACACTCACACTGGCATCTCTGGGGGAGTTGAGAGGGAGGGAGTGAGTGAGTGAGTGAGTCAAGGGAGGGAGGGGTGGATCATGTAGGCATAAATACCAGAGCCTCACTCAAGCAGGTGGAAATAAAACACCTGAACACTTCCAGGCCTGTTCACACCTGCAACACAGGTAGAAACATTTCCTATTTTCTTAAAAATGGTTAAGTTGATCAAATGTCCAGAAATGTTAAATGTGTATGCTAATTAAGTTAAACCGAAGTTGTAGTGTTAAGTCATTAACAGGTGTAATCAATCACTGCTTTGGCACCAATCAAAGAATATTTACTAAACCTGCAGGTTGTTCTGGATCCTTTCAGTGTGCTTTTAGGGTCACTGACAAATAAGGGTTTGCAATTTCAAAAATACAACCTACCAATTCAAATAGACTTTCTTGAATTAATTGATGTTACATGGGAACAGGCAGTGGCAGATAAATGTTTAAATTTACTAGTTGTTCATAAATCTGTGGCTGAACCTCATGTACCAAGAAAGCATAATATAACCTAACAGCATCAAAGTGTACAACAACCAAATTGGTGTGTTATCATTTTTCCATGCTGACATATTGTATGTTGGACAAGGAGTGGGCAAGGAGGAGGAAGAAGGAAGTGTGACCGTATGAGAATGAACAAGGGGAAATTAATCACTTTCTTGTCTAGGAAGTGTTTTTGTCATCATGCTTTCTCGAGCGGCAACCCACGCCACGTCTCTTGTCTGGGTGGTGATGATGCTGTACATGTGCCCACTCACTGAATCCTTCAAGCCGCTGCTCTCGCCAGGAGGGGGGTCTCTCACTCACCGTGACATCACGCAGAGGGCCATCTACCGCAAGACTGGACAAGTGTGCCGGGCTATAGCCACTGCCCAGGGCCAGGACTTTACTTTGCCAGTGAGTGTCCAGCAGGAGAGAGGAGTGGAGACAGTTGCTCAGGATTATAATTGTACCTTACATTTCTATAGCGCTTTTCAAGACACCCAAAGTGCTTTACAGTTGAAGAGGGACCTCACCGACCACCACCAATTTGCCATCTTATTATCCTACATCACACTGTAATCAATGTCAGAATCTCAATGTTCCCCAACAGTAGGCTAAGCCCTGAACCCATAGACATGACTGGCTTTGTGATTGGCCATTTCAATGGCTGTATGTGCATTTAGGCCAATCATTTTGCCCTGAGTCATGGTCATAGTAAAGTTATAGGAGGCTTCAAAATGGCAAGCCTTAGTTTGAGTCCAAAATAGTTGATGGCCTAAAGCCTAATAGCCTACATGTACAGTAATAGCCTACATGTATGAAAGTGGATCCTTTGGTTTGGTAAGAAAATATTAGCAGGACTCTTGTAGTGTCACACTTCATCTAGCGTAACGAGACAGTTATGAGTCAGACAGACAGTTAATTATGTAAACTGTGGTGATCTGTAGTTATTCATTTATCATCTTGGTTTCTTCTTCACTATCTCTCATCATCCACTGCCACCATTGTCAGATTGACGATAAGCTGACCGCATACAGCCTGCAACGCGCATGCTTTTCTGGGGGGTCTTCCTTCCTGTCAGCCCTGGCCTTCCAGTCAGCTGTGACCAAGACCTATCTGAGCAACGCTGGTGTGGATGTCCTTTGGGCTCTGAGCGCCCCGCACCACTTTGACGACGAGACCTTCGCTGATGGGAGAGAGCTGATTGGTCGGGCTGTGGCTGCGGTCAAGGCCGCTGTCAAACAGAGGAGCTTCACCTCTGCCAGAATTAGCCTGGGTGCTGCATGTCACACACTGCAGGTACTTGAGTTTTTGTGTAGGTGAGGTTGGTAAAGAAATAATGAAAATCTCTGTTTGGTTCCACTAAAGTGCTCCAATAATGTGTACATTTACAATGTATGACTTCTGTATTTGTACACCTAGTTTTCTATAGCTCAAGTTCTTGGTAGTGGCCACATAACCTGAGGGTTAGAGGGTAGGGTACAGTATATGTAACTCTCATACTTGCTTGGTCTATACACCTGTCATCTCAATAGATGGCTTGCCTGATCTTCAAAGTCAAAGTCAAATCTTGGGTGTCCCCTTGTGTATAAATTGCATGCAAATATTTGGATATGGCATATCATTTACTGGTAGCTTACCAAACTCCTTTTTTCTTTGTTAGAGCTAGGTATTTAGGAAAATACCAGACATACTGTGTAGTAAAAAGAAAATGCCTTGGATTTGCCTTTGACTTTCAGGAGGCACACCCTCAGCTTTACCTGTCAGCAAAAGCTGACTCGTATGTAAACAGATTGGCATGGCCTGTGTCACCAAATTGACAAAGCCTAGGCTATTTCAGAGGGACATAGGCACACATTTCGCCTGTTACTTTAGTAATGAGAATCCACAATGTTTCCTTTTGTGCAGGATTTCTACAGCCACAGTAACTGGATAGAAATGGGAAACACTGTACCATTCTCTAACTTGATCCGGCCAGACATACCTTTGGATAATCTGGCAGGTGTGTGTGTGTGTGTGTGTGTGTGTGTGTGTGTGTGTGTGTGTGTGTGTGTGTGTGTGTGTGTGTGTGTGTGTGTGTGTGTGTGTGTGTGTGTGTGTGTGTGTGTGTGTGTGTGTGCGTGCTTCTTAACTTTCTCAACTGCACCTCCATAAGGTAATACAGATATCCCAAACTGCATTAATATATTTCAAGAGTGGAGGTGTCTATTCCCTCATGTACTTCCAGTAGATTATACAGCACTTCCCTCCATTCAATTCAACTTGCCTTGTAGACTTAAATATCCATATAATTTACATACATGCAGACATGACATACATGCAAACGTATAACACAAATATACAGAAACACAACACACACACGCACACGCGCACACACACACACACACACACACACACACACACACACACACACACACACACGCGCAACAAACTTGCCTCCTCCTAATTACATGGCCCAGATCCATGATGGGACATTTTGACTTTCTTTTTTATGAGCAGAAATCAACTGGTAACTGGTGCAACTGTCAATATTAGTGAATCAATATTTTATGGCACATTATATTATATTATATTTATTATAGATTTTTGTCAGGCTGGTGATCCAAAACAATTGGATATGTTTTGGATACCCAATTTTCTTTTTTTAAAATTTCCTGCATGAAGAGGACAAACATTACACAATAGTCACAAACACTCACAAGTCTCTTTCTTTCATCCACACCCAAACACCCAACACCTGTAATATTTGTTTCCCAGGGCCTACCACGGCCACCTGTAGGAACTGCACAGGTGGGAAGTGCACTGATAACCTCCTACCTGAGATCCTCCAGGAGAAGAAACTCACCTCGGGCTACTTCAACCTCTTCTCCTCCGCCAAGCCAGCAGGTCGCCATCAACACTTTTATTTATTCACACCAAAACCTACATGTACAGTATGCCATCAACACTTTTATTTATTCACACCAAAACCTACATGTACAGTATGCCATCATCACATTTATTCACACCAAAACCTACAGTACATGTATGTGTTCGCTTTGCGGACAAGTTTTTGGTTCACCTCGGTTTAGAATCACATGTTGACAGATTAGTCCATGCACAGAGCAGGCAAAGCCAAACAGCCCTTGCGCTGCCCATTTGAAATAGAAAGTATAGAATGTTCTACAATAGAAGCAGGTTCAGGGAGGATCTGCTGTAGCAGCATGGGATGCATTGGGGGGCCAGTTGCATTGGATGTGCATTCCAGGTAGTTGGTAGCCTGGCGAATGCCAAACTAAAAATCAGGAGTGATATTTAGTCTGGAGACCTACCTATTGCATCTCTCGTAGCGGAAGCATCGTTGGGCGCTACGAATGTCCATCATAGCGTCTGTACATAGTTCAGAGCCAATACCAGAGCCACCACGTGACGTAAAATGCAATCGAGGGCCGTACTAGTCCCTTTTTGTTCTGTGATTGGATACCGAAAGCAGGCGAGAAAATCGGCCATGGTCACCATGCTGCTTTGCAGAGTGAAATGGAATAAGCACGCAAAGGAGCATATGGGAAACTCCCAGGCTGGGTAGTTGGAGGTTTAAGGCAAAATGTACTCTCAAAAGAGTTGGCAACCACAGCGCTTAGGATTCAGACACTTGCTAAATTGACACACCTCACTGCAGGCAAGTGCAGCCATGGTGGCTCCTTTGACCGGACCAGTGGGCGGGATCCAACTGGTGGGATCAACAAGGATGACACCTCAGAGAGCCATGGCCACCTGCACCTGAAGGCAGCAGAGGTGGCCATTAATGCCACCATGGAGCTGCTGGAAGACATCCGGCTAGCGACCGGTGACAAAGACTTCCTGCGGTAAGACTAGTTGACAGATTGGTTGAGTATTGTTTTTATTATTACCTCCGCCAAGGAGGTTATGTTTTCACCGGTGTGTGTGTGTCTGTGTGTCTGTGTACAAGATAACTCGAAAAATACTCCACAGATTTGGATGAAATTTTCAGAGAATGTCTATATTGGCACAAGCAAGAACTGCCTCGATTTTGGTGGTGATTGGTGATCCAGAACACGATCTGGAATTTATATTGTGTCTGTGACCACATTGCCTTGGCGGAGGTCTGCGCTCTCTGAGCGCTTTTCTAGTTTTTATTACCATGCACTTTCCCCCCTTCCTTTTCCTTCTCCTTCTTCCTCCCTTGTATTCTCAATGCACTTACAGTATCTAAACTTGTTCCTCTGACAGACTTGTGTTCTAGCGCTATTCTGCACTCATCTAAACTTGTTCCTCTGACAGACTTGTGTTCTAGCGCTATTCTGCACTCATCTAAACTTGTTCCTCTGACAGACTTGTGTTCTAGTGCTATTCTTACTTGGGCTCTCCACTGCAATGCAACTAGACTCTCGGATAAACATGTCATACTTTTGAAATGCATAAATATTAATGAGATGAGCAAATTCTCTGTCTCTGTCTGTCTCAGGCTGGTGGGTATGTCCCAGTCGTCTGTGCTGTGTTTTGTGATTGACACCACTGGCAGCATGGGAGATGACATTGCTGCGGCCAAGCGGGTCTCATTCGCCATCATCGACCTCAAACGTGGCACTCCACAGGAGCCATCCGAATACATCCTGGTCCCTTTCAATGACCCAGGTCAGGCCAGCAGGGGATGCACTCTCATAAAGAGTGATGGTGACAAAATACACAAACACACAGCTGGTCATGAGCTTTTTAGTCACAAATGTGTTGTCTCCGTGTTGAAACAGGCTTTGGTCCCCTCGTCAGGACAACTGATGCTGATGTTTTTAAGCAGGAGGTAAACAAGCTAAGTGCCGCCGGTGGAGGAGATGTTCCGGAGATGTGTTTATCAGGACTTGTAGTAAGTGTGTGTCTAACCTAGATTACTAAATACTATCATTTCTGGATCAGTATCATTATCAGTAAATGACAAACAGTTGTACAGAAGTATGCTTTGTCTAACCATGGGGGAAAATAATAATTAGTGTCTAACTGTTGTTGTCCAATGAGCAGCTGGCACTAACTGTTGTTGTCCAATGAACAGCTGGCATTAACCGCTGCACCCTCCTCCTCTGACATCTTTGTGTTCACGGACGCCCCTGCTAAAGATGCCATCCTGAGGAGCACTGTGAAAGCACTGATAGAGAGCACACAGTCAAAGGTGAATGGGATGGGGGTTGGCCAGACCTGACCTCACAAATGCTTTCTGTCTCTTTCTTCGACGCTCACAGACACACACCTGCATCAATCATTAGGCATATCAAGAGCATGCAGATTAGCAGAGGCACGTTAGTATACACCAGTGGTTCTCAAACTTTTTATGTCATTCCCCACTTAAGAAGGCAGAGAATTTTTCACGCCCCAACTGGAAGGCTCAATTTGCGCACAATATCTCTTTGAGAAATACTTTGCGAGTAGGCTATAGGTTTTTTGTTAATGTTTGAATTTTCATGTTATTAATTCTAAGCCAAATTTCTCTCTAACTCCTCATCACACCAAGTAACAAATAATACCATTGGAAAGCTCAATTTACTGTCAATTGTGCATATCTGACAAATAACTGTGAATTTGGGGGGCAAAGAGATGTCTCGCGCCCCACCTGTCATGTGTCTGCGCCCCACTAGTGGGGCCCGCCCCACAGTTTGAGAAACACTGTTATACACCATTTTCCAGTATGGAATCGCATGGAGCATTTTGGTAGCCTACCTCTGAACCAGGCACCAAAGTCATATAGGGCAAGAAGACTTACAGTATGTATGCTACATGATGGTGGGTGGCTACATGTCCACCTGGCACCTACAGCTAAACCTCACTCTAGAGAGAGTAAAAGCAACGCTACATGATCTTTGGTTACTCTTTGCTTATTTTTTGAGGAGCCTATTAGAAAATGTGTAGCCTATTGTCATTCATGCTGTAAAACTTCAGGCGCATTTTCGACCAACTCTCTTCTTGTTCTTGTATGGCAAACAAACTAGGTGCGTTATCGCCACCCTCTGGACAGATTAATTACTGTTTGTGCAAAGAAACTCAACATGAGTTCATGCATCATTTCCAGCTTTGGAACTTGGGCAAAATCGTGGTTCATGGATCCGACAGACTGCCCAGTGTTGAATATGGCATTGACTATCAATTCGCAGTTACATATGATGTCATAACTGCCTATTGTCCTTTCAGCCTCACCAAGCCAAGCACGGTTCATTTGTATTAGTTTAAAGGAGACACAGACTGAAGAAACAGTTTGGCCTTGGCCTTGATGAATTAGGAGAAATTATGCATGGTCATAAATACTCTCCCAAACATGGAGGAATGATGACAAAGCCAACATGTGATGTAAATGTTAAGTTTAAATTGGGCTTGTGAAATTGCACTTGATCTTATTTTTGATATATATTTTATATATTCAACTTTAATTTATCAAAGAACAAGGTGCAATACCCCTTTCATCCATTTGATGTCCCCTTTAATATGCGTCTCCTGTGCCATTCTTTCACATGGTGCCATTTTGTTAGCCTGGCGATGCCATCCTACTTACCTCCGCTAAACATTTTATCTCGGTTACTCTACGGTTTAGCCAATCAGCACACAGTTTAGAGCGATGTCTCAAATTTTTGTAGTCCTACAGGATAGGAACGCGTTTGTTCTCCCCCCCCACTTTCCAATTACATTCACAAAATTGGTACATGACATTAGCATCCATGATCTTGAGGATTTATTGCCACTACAATGTCAAAATAGATCAGAACTTGCCAGACACCTGTTAATACTGAAAGCAAAAGTTGTAGGCGTTAGAGCCAGTCGAGAGAATACATCATATCCAAACGGAAACCTATTGGATTATATTTTCATGGGATTTCTCCAGACCTTTTTTTTTTTTGACATGTTACATTACGGAAACTATTTTCTCCCAAAGGTCACCTTCATGCTGACTGATGTCTTGCGCTCCAGACGTCACCATCCTCGCTCCCTGAGCCCTGCGTCCAGAGCCCTTTCAGCGGATGATGCTAAACTATACCAAGACCTGGCACAAGCTTCAGGGGGGCAGGCCATAGAGGTGACCAAATCCTCACTGTCTCAGGCCACTGTGGTTATAGAGGATGCCTCCACCTCCGCGCTGGTAACAACAGAAGAGTTTATATATAAGCACATAATAATAATAATAATAATAATAATAATAATAATAATAATAATAATAATAATAATAATGATGATGGTGGTCCTTACTTTCTACCATCTTTACAGTCCTCCCCCATTGAGTAGGGAAAGGTGTTTGCATAGATAATAGCTATTTATATATACTGGCGATTAATCATCTCCATGCTGCCCTCTGCAGGTGACTCTGTTCCAGGCAGTCAGGACCCCAGTAGGGGCTGAGAATTTCACATTCCTCCTGGATGACATGGTGTCCAATGTGACTGTGTACATCACTGGCGTCTCACCCACATTCACTCTATACAATCCCACAGGTCAGAGAGGGGATAACATCCCTTATCTGTGCCCATAGATATTTGGGTTATAGACTTAATTTATTGCAATTTAGATATTGTCCATATCTTGCATCTTTTTGTGGAGCTGTCAGAAACAAGTCAGAAATGATGAGAAACTATTAAGAAATGCTATGACTATTTTCCCCACAATTTATTTCAGGTGAATCCCAAAGCTCTAGTGTGCCAGAGGGACCGCTAGGCTCGATTAAACAGGTGGGAAACCTCCAGCGCGTGCAAGTCAACACCAAGAACCGCACAGGACTGTGGGTAATTTCCATCAACTCCACTGAAACATTCACAGTCAAAGTCACAGGTGGGTCACATGTTCTCAAAATGTCACGCACAGATGACGAAGAATTAAACAAACCACAGTGGAATAAGCGTAATTTTTGTATTTTTGTGTGTATCCTATACAGGTCAAAGTTCCGTCAATTTTCTGTTTAACTTTGTGGAGGCCTTTGGTGGTGCACATGGAGACTTTGGCCTGATACAGAGTCGTCCATCCACTGGTATGATCAAAGTAGTCTAAAAATATTTGATTTTGTCAAATCTTCTAGGAGAAGAAAAACATGTCAATAACGGAAGAACTAAGGAACAGACCAACTATGTTTTTTGTAGAGGATTGTGTCTGGTCATCACTTTCTGTACCTTTTCAAACCAGAGAAGAAAGCTACGCTACTGCTGTCAGTAACTGGCAGTGATTGGCTGAAAGTGACGGAGGTGACTCTAGTGCCCGTGTCTGGTGATGGGGATGTAAACGGGAGCGTTAAGGCTGTAGGAGGTGGAGAATTCCTGGTGACCATAGATGAGCTGCCCGAGGGGGACTTCAACATCCGTCTGAGGGGCGAGACCAGCAGGGACTCCAGGGACGCCCGCTCCACCACCACCACCTTCTTCCAGAGGCAGTCTTCCACACAGCTCAGGCCCTCCAGGGTGACCGTGACTGTGAGCGCACAGGATATTCAGTTAACCGCTAACTAGTCCAACAACTAACTACTTATTAATACTCCAACAAACACTTTAACTGCTTCTGCAGCTACTGTAAATAACTACTCCTGCAACTGGCAATCACTCCAACAATGAACTACTCAAACAACTAACAAGGCCAACAATTAATAACTCCAATGACTAACTGGTCTGAGGTCAGCTCTTTGTTCCCACAGCTCTATGTTCCCACAGCCCTATGTTCCCACATTTCTTGGAAAATTTGGGAAATTGGGCCCTATGTTCCCACAGCCCCACAGGCTCTCACATTACAAAGATTTTTCTTTTTTCCCTCTGCAATATGTTCTGACACACATGTAATATTTATCCATTTAGCTCTTCCGTTCACATTAGAATTGATTCCAAAAATGATCGCTGAGGTGGATGAATATAAAATCGTTGTGGAATGTGGATGCAAAACTAAACCCCCCTACCTGGGAGGCACCATTGAGGGAAAATAATACCACAGATCGAATCTTGCTTGAACTTACATAGGGGGTCTACCAGGCAGGGGTAGAAATGTGGGAATACAGTATAGTACCTGACTTTGCAGAAAGAAAAAAAAAAGAAATGTGGGAACATAGAGCTGTGGGAACATACTGTAGACACGCTCCCACTGGTCCAACATCTAACTACTCCAATAGTCAGCAACTCCTTCAAGTCCTTTGGTGTGAGATGGATAACTATTATGTCCATCCTAGTGAAACAGTAAATTTATATTTGCAGTAATACAATGGTTGGAGTGCATAGTGTCATAGCATCTGCTGTGTTCCCTGCTGGTTGTCTTTTCTCTCCAGTTTTCACATCTGGACTGGACCTTAACACTTAAGAGATGATTTGTGTCCATGTGTACTGATCATTGATGCACTGTATGTTGCACTTAAGGCAATCAAAATGTAGTTGATAGTAGATTTGAAAGTCCTCACAGCAGGCGACACCAAAGCTTCGGTATTTATAGTGCTTCTCCTGCTACAGGCCTCAGTGAACAGCACTCTGGAGCCTGGAGGAACCATTACTGTGCCCTTCACAGTGGAGACCAATACCACGGCGGGTAGCTATACCATTCGAGCGAGGAATGACCGTGGGTTTGCCTCGTCTTTCCCCAGTAGCATGACCCTGGAGGCTGGAGGTCGTGCTGAGGGCACAGTGACCCTCACCGCTCCCTCAGACACCCCCTCAGGCACTGACGTCACATTGACCATCGAGGCTGAGGCTCCTGAAGCCACTGACTCCAACTATGTGCTCATGACCTTTGCTGTTAGCTCCAAGGTTACTGTTGTTATTATTATCATCACTTGAAGTACTCGACTACCAGTTCATTAATGCTCACTCTGGTACCAAGCATTTTGTCTCTCTGTGTGGCTAATGCATTTTGGACATGGTTACTGTATGAAATAAAGGAAATGAACAAAAAATAAACTAAATTAGATGTAAATATGCAGCTTCTTAAAGTGAAAATCCTAGCATTTACTTGGACGGCCTTTACACTTCCTTAACCTAGATAATCTCACTAATCAGCAGATCTTCCTGGAAGAAATATACGATACATGATTGCAGAATATATAATTTGCTGGAATTTTGAAGTAGTAGGACTTTTACTTTGTGATGTCAGACGTTTCCACCTCAGACTCAGTGCCAAGCTGACCCATATTATTCCCTCTCAACAGGTGACTGATTTCACCCATCCTGTCTGTCAGATTGTCAGCATTGATGCCAACTGTCCAAAGGACTGCAGCCAGGCAATGTGGCAGCTCTCTGCCAGGCTGAGCGATGGGAATGGCACGGGCATTGTAAGTGTCACACTCCGAGAGGGCAATGGAACCCTCAGCACCAACTCCTCTACTGTGGGCATAACCTCTGCTAACTACACTGCCTCCTGCTGTTCAGAAGTGGTACAGCTGGTCATGGTTGACGGTGTGGGCAATGCTGCCATATGCTCAGCCTCTATCAGAAACGTTTCCTCTGCCACAACTGTTCAGCCAGTGACTGTTACAACCAATGGTCCAGCCAACACCACAGTAACTCTGATAGCCACGACCTCCAGTGCACAGGTCCATTGCCATCTCTCTCTCTGGCTCTGGTCCTCAGTGATGCTACCTTTGCTCTGTCTCAGGACTTAAGACGCTGATACACAGAGAAACTGGAAGAGCAGTGTCATTGGCTAATAATTTGTGGCCTTTGTTTCTGATTGGATGATCACCATAGGCTACTCTCTTGTGATTAAAGTTTGTTTGATAAATATTTAGTACATACTATTAGTGGGATAGCACCTAAACACATCACTCAGCAACACTGCTATAAAGTTGCCTAGTGTATCATCATGTAGAGAGGCCCAGAGCTCAGGAAAAGACTGAAAGGACTTATGGCTGCAGTACCAAAACCTGCCAGAGGGTGGCTGTTATCAGACAGTACAGAAGGAGAGATGTGACTGGTCCTGTCCTACTTACAAAATTGTGAATGTTGTGACACCTGTGGATTGAGGCTGGGGGGTATTCCAAGAAAGCAGATAAATGACAAACCTGGGTAAGTTAAGCTGGAAGTAGTGGTAAATCTCATAATAGAGGAGCCTCAACTCCTTGTTCTCTTAACTTAACAAAGCCTGCAGTCTCCTCTATTAACTGGTTTACGACTTCCTCTAGCCCAACTTAGCCAGGTTTATCACTTAACCACCTTCTTGGAATACCCCCCGGGTTGATATCACTAATCCAGAGAAAATGTAAACACGGTTATTGCTAAAACAAAAAATGTGGTAACAAAGTACAACTTGGGACTTGCAGAGTAATTAGGCCGAAGGCATAACCTTGCAATTATTTACACATTTATCTTATATAATAGTTTCTTATACAATTATTTTACTTATTTATCATGGAAGTTACTGCGTTGTTAAAAATAATAATGCAATGAAATGGTATATCTATATGTATGTTGGCTCACAAATTTCGACGCCCCAAGCAGCAGCATACAGTATGTAATTCACTGCTGTAGACATTTAGGCTACCTCGAATTCAAGATGACAAAAACACATGCAACACATTTTATACGCCACCCATAGGGATGAATGGGAACTGCAGAAAATGTTGCGACCACTGAACTTGGCCCTATAGACG
The DNA here is from genome assembly GCA_027497455.2 of Sardinella longiceps. Classification (NCBI taxonomy): domain Eukaryota; kingdom Metazoa; phylum Chordata; class Actinopteri; order Clupeiformes; family Clupeidae; genus Sardinella; species Sardinella longiceps. The sequence goes on from JAODXP020000030.1 coordinate 3,646,127, forward strand.
AATCCGACGAGCATTTTGTGTAGGCTGCCATCTTGTGGCGACGCCATTGTTGGATTGTAAAAAACCTTCTTGACAATGCACAGTCAATGACAGCTAACAGCAAAGACCATGGAATACTCTGACATTATACAGGTAGTAGTGAATCTCGTAAATCACAGCATTTTATGGTGTGCAATTACGTTATCCCTATGGACAGATTGGTGATCTAACAGCTCAACAATGGCGCCTGCTTACTTCCGGTAGTTTCGTCGGTAATCACCATTTGGCATGCAAACTGATCCTCTCAGAACTGGCCGACCAATCACCATGAAGCATAAGAGATTGAAGGTGGAGGAGGGGCGGGCTTAAGGGGTTTACCAAGTTCTGGAACAAAGCTACTCGGTAGAAGACGACGGTTCTGTATGAACTAAAGCCTAATATTAATTTTATCAAAAATAAAACACACAGGGAAGCCATGCAGTTTTTGCTGTAAAAGTAATAAAAGGTATACAAACATACAAAAGGCATACAAACTTTTTTCTTCTTTCTGGCACTACTAGAACTAGAACTATTAGTGATGTATTATGTGAATCCTGTTTAAATGAGCTTTTTCCTATTTTGGGCTGCATTGGGATGATGCTGTGGAAGAGAGGAGAAGTTGCATTGGGATGATGCTGTGGAAGAGAGGAGAAGTTGCATTGGGATGATGCTGTGGAAGAGAGGAGAAGTTGCATTGGGATGATGCTGTGGAAGAGAGGAGAAGTTGCATTGGGATGATGCTGTGGAAGAGAGGAGAAGTTGTCATAATATTAGAAATGGAGGGAATGGCAGATTCTACAGTGCTACATTCTAGAATGAAACTGGCTGAGAGAGTGCAAGTTTTGCAGTCAGACCCATTGCCTACCTACCCTACCAAAAGCTCTTAGAAAATGCATAATGATAAGTTATAGGGAACTTTTGCACCCTCTGTAACAAGCCTCTGGTAACAGGCATGAATAAGCACAAAAAAGATGTAGTCAATTTAAGCATCTGGTTTATGTCGGTGAACACAGTTGTCAGAATTGCCGGACCCAACCCACCTATACACCTATTAAAAGGCAAGTTCTACAAGGGCTTTTTTAGTGACTGAAAGAGCTCCAGGAAGGGAGTTGATACTGCTGGCATATACTGTACCACCCTAACACTTACTGAGGCTAGATTAGTAATGACTTCCTCATCTTTCCTCAAATTCAGCTTGAATTTATCTGTTTCAAATCAAGACAGGCTTCGTTCAGTGACTCTGTGAGAGGTGAATAAGATATGGATCTGTGTTAGGCACAAAGAACAAATCTAATTTGCATTATGCAGTTTTAGATAAAGTATCCCATCATTATTGAGTCTGAGATTATTGAGTCTGAGTTGCTTTTGTGATTGGTAAACTGAACCCTGATAGCCTACTACTATGGCCTTGAGGGTGGTTATTGCAGCATATGATGTATTTTGGCAGTTAATCTTCCAAGCGTCATGGAAAGTCAGTCATTGTCAATACAAGTTCTAAAAATAATTTAAGGAACATGATTGTGCAAAACTAAGCAGCGAGTCATGTGCAATCATATCCATTTTGCTCATCACCCTGTGCTGTCTTGGTGAAAGTAAAATACTAATATATGTTGTCCTTACATTGTGCTTCTGATTTAATGTAAATTTGGATGATTATTTTTTGTTTCCTTTTTGTTTCTTTTTATTTCCTTTAAATTGTTTGCAGTGGGATTATTTTCAGGGGACATTACATTTACACTGCAATGCAAGCTGTAAAATGACTACATTAAGTTGTATTGTTTTTGTTCTGTAGTGTTGTCCCATGAAAAGATACAACATGAGGGTTGAGAGACTATTGAGAGATAATGTAGTAGTCTATGTCTGCAGTTCAGTTCACGCAGACCGCACTTTGCTACCTTGCAGGCATTGAAAGTTTTGTGAAAGGCCAGCAGCTCTCAATATGGTTTCCTTAGTTAACCACCTCCTCTATCTTAACATAATCAACCATATGAGATGAAAAGTCTCAAAGTCTCATAACCCTAGTCTAGACATATATGAATTGTCAACTATCTATGCAAATGTAGAATCATGTAGAGATGTGTATGAACTTGGAGATGGTCATCACTTTCCATGTGAAGGTACTGTAAGTAGGCACAAAAACATACACACACACGCACACGCACACACACACACACACACACACACACACACACACACACACACACACACACAAACACAGAATACTTACTTTTGGGGATGCTGTTCAAACGTAATGTTATTATCAGGTCTGTATTGGTCTGTCTTTGTTTTTACTTTCAGCAAAGTTAAACAATTTATTGATAGATTCTGGCCACGAGTGATAGACCCTCGGGTAAGACGACTAAAACCACTTTGACACAAAACTTTGACACAAAAACTGCGGAAGCGTGCATTTTGAAATTTAGCCAAGCGAACGTTACTCTAGGATCTTGAACCCTACTTTTTTAAAAACACACACACTATGGGCGTTGTTAGTGATGGTCAGGGAGGGTGTTCCACACCCTTGGAGCAGCAGAGAAGAAGGCCTCTTCACAGATAACCACTTCCTCTAGTTTAACTAGAATCAACCATAAAAGCTGAAGAAAAGTCTCACAGGGCTCCACTGATCGCCTACAGACATGTATGAAATGTCAGCTATCTATGCTAATGCAGAATCAAATACTAATGTGTATGAACTTGAAGATGGCTATCACTCTCCATGTAAGTAGGCACAAAACATACATACACACACACACACACACACAAGCAAACACAGAATACATTGTTACTTTTGGGGATGCTGTTCAAACGTAATGTTATTATTAGGTCTGTATTGGTCTGTCTTTGTTTTTACTTTCAGAAAAGTCAGCTCGGACACCACTGATGTCTGAGTACAATCTGTGGCTGAGTACTGCTGCTACCACTAGAGTACGTCTAGAGTGCTAGGCTTATACAGTGCTGTGAAACGATAAAGAAAAAAAAAAGTTGAAACCATATGTTTTCCATACAGCTTAGAGAGAAACACAAAATCTATTTTTTTCTTTAACTCTTGAACATTGTGTTAGAGTAAGCTTTGCCTGTTTCAAGTCATTATTCAAGTCTTTTTTTTTTTTTTTTTTTTTACATTTGTCAGGCTTATATTTTGTTAAATGTCAGAATGAAGAAGCATAATAAAGTGTATAATAAGTTAAAAAAGATAAGTGTTGTTTTAAGTGTTGTTTAAGTACAGTATCTACTATATTGTTTTAAGTGTTGTTTAAGTACAGTATCTACTATATTGTTTTAAGTGTTGTTTAAGTACAGTATCTACTATATTGTTTTAAGTGTTGTTTAAGTACAGTATCTACTATATTGTTTTAAGTGTTGTTTAAGTACAGTATCTACTATATTGTTTTAAGTGTTGTTTAAGTACAGTATCTACTATATTGTTTTAAGTGTTGTTTAAGTACAGTATCTACTATATTGTTTTAAGTGTTGTTTAAGTACAGTATCTACTATATTGTTTTAAGTGTTGTTTAAGTACAGTATCTACTATATTGTCGGGCACCTAGAGGAAGGATGTTTCACACCCTTGGAGCAGCAGAGGAGAGGGCTCGGTCACCCATGCTATGATGCTTGGTGCTGGGGGCTTAGAGGAGAGGGCTCGGTCACCCATGCTATGAAGCTTGGTGCTGGGGGCTTAGAGGGGGTTAGTGTTTGCAGATTGGAGGCTATTTTAGGTGGCATGTGTGGGGGGTGGGTCATTGAGGAGTTCCTGTAGAGAAGTGGGAGTCTGACCATGGGTACACATGGATGCTCTACCAAAGCGATCTATTTACTATTCAATTTTGGCTGTCATAATACTACAAAAGCTATCGAAGAGTGCACCTGTTGCAATCCAAATTCCAAACGGTTTTCCAGATCACCACAAAAAATATGTATTGATGTTTCTTGTTGTCATCAAAATCTGTGCAAAACTTAACAAAAGTTATTTTGCACAAAGACAGACACACAGAAATCAACACTGGTGAATACATAGCCTTGGTAGAGGTAAATATATGGGCAAACATTTTCAGTTATTGTTCTTTTAGATCCATTTCTTGAACTTAAATGACTTCACCGATGCATTTCCTAAATGTCCTGCGTTTTAGCTTCTCATAGGGCTTTGCCCGGACAAATGCAGAAGACGCCATGTGACCTTTCAAAGGAACAAGTCCATAGATACTATCGACCCACCACAATATGTCTGGGTGTGCTGAGTGCCCTTCTACTGGCGGTCATCATAGCTTCAGTTGTTGTCATGGTTGCCGGGAACAATTGTGAGTATACAGTACAACAGCAGAGCTGACCCAGTTATTAAAGGGACACCAGGCAACGTTTTACTGTTAATTTACCAGCCTCAAAGTCACTTTGATGATTAAATGGTTCATTACGGGGTGACCGATGGCTCTCTCGTCAGACTCAAGCATTTGTTTTGCGGTAATCCCACTTGCAGTTTGGCAGAGTGTCGGGTCCACGAAATAGAAACTGAAATTAGGTATAACTGAAATGGGAGCGTGTCTATGTTCCCACAACTCTATGTTCCCACAGCCCTATATTCTCACATGTCTAAGAGTTGTTTTTTTTCCCAAAGTCAGGTACTATATTCCATAATTTCTTTTTTTTTTTTAAAGATATATTTTTTAGGGCTTTTATGCCTTTAATTCGATAGGACAGTGAAGAGTGTGACAGGAAATGAGTGGGAGAGAGAGAAGGGTATGGATCAGGAAATGACCTCGGGTCGGAATCGAACCAGGGTCCCTGGATTTGCGGTATGATGCACTAGCCCACTGAGCTATGCCACCCCCATATTCCATAATTTCTACCCCTGCCTGGTCGACCCCCTATGTAAGTTCAAGCAAGATTCAATCTTTGGTATTATTTGCCTTCAATGGTGCCTTCCAGGTAGTGGGGTTTAGTTTTGCATCCACATTCCACAACGATTTTATATTCACCAACCTCATTTTTGGAATCAGTTTCCATTCTAATGTGAACGGAAGGGCTAAATGGATAACCTGTGTTGGAGTAAACATGCCCTTATCAGAACATATTGCTGTGGGAAAATAGGGTCAAATTTTTTAAAAAAATCTTTGTAATGTGAGAGCATGCGGGGCTGTGGGAACATAGGGCCCAATTTCCCAAATTTCCTAAGAAATGTGGGAACATAGGGTTGTGGGAACATAGGGCCTAATTTCCAAAAATTCTGTCAAAAATAAAAATTCCTGACAATATGGGAACATAGGGCTGTGGGAACATAGAGCTGCGGGAACAAAGAGCTGTGGGAACATAGAGCTGACCCCACTGAAATCGCATTTATTACCGGCTTGTCAGACAACGTAACACACAAAAAATATCATTTCCGGTTTGTTCTCTTTGATTAGCAAATAAATTTACATCGATTGTTGAGAATGTGTAACGCAGTTGTATTTTTTCTAATATTCTGGACGGAGATAGTAAACCGTAGTCCTGCCCTGGTGTCCCTTTAATAATAATTACATACATACATGCAAGCAAGCTGTATGTACTCTAAATATACAGTAAGACCTGAGTCTGTCATAAACATGACATGAAGTGTCATGCTCTTTAGGATATTGACACATAGTGACAATAGTCATTAATTTATCACCATCGTCATCAGAATTTAACCAAGCTTCCGTTTTAAGCCACTGTTGGGTTTGTGGTTTTAGTATTAATAAAGAGGAAGCTAGTGGTGTTCAGTAAACACTATAACACAAGATATTTTATACAGTCATAACAAAAAAAAACCCACATTAGAGCTTCACTTTAGCACAGCACTAAGAATTATAAGCAAAATTTACCGTATTCTTATGGTATAGTTCTTTAACCATGGCCTTTCTTCATCCAGATCCTCTAGAAAGTTCCTCCTGCAGTTCTGAGGAGAACCTTCTCACCAACCTCACAGAACAGATGAGGAACCTGGAGCAAGAGTACAGCGCATGCCGTTCTCAGAAAGACAGCTTGGAGCAAGAGTATAGTGCATGCCGTTCTCAGAAAGACAGCTTGTCCGCAAGCCATACCAGACAATCTGAGAAGCTAAGCAAGTTTCAACAGGAGCTGGATAGTCTACGCAGCATAATAAGTAAGATAGACAATATATATGTATGAATGTTCTTAAATGTTCTGTTGTTAAACAGTGAAATGATTAACTTTGGTGAATTCTGATGATTGTAATTCCACTGGCCGTGTGTTAGGCCTTCTCTGTTCACCTTGATACATTCTATCAGCCTGACAAGCTATATTATAACATTGAAATGGATAGTCTGGCAAGAATCGATAAACGCAACTCAATCCTGGGTGGGATCAGTCTTGCAAACACAATAGCTCACAGTTGCTTGATCACACAATAGTCTCCTCCACCCCTTGATCACCCAATCAGAGAAATAAACAAGATGTAAACAGTAGCCTAATTCAAGACTGCTGTTCATGGCTAAGCCCAACTAACAGTGTCCAACCAATCACAAGACCTACTGTAGTAGACCTTTTTTTTTTTTTTTGCTACTACTAGGGTACGTCTAGATTCTATTCCATTATGCTAAAATTCTCAAATGACCAGCAGTGTTAGTCTACAACTCTTGACACACCAGTGAGTACGTCCAGCTATCAGCCATAGGTTGTACTCAGACATTGGTGGCGTAAGAACTGTCAATCCACTCACAATGCTCTAGGTTGTATTCAGACATCGTGGTGTCTCGCCAAACACAACGTTCTATCTGGACAGGGAGTCATTGGGCGGGCTTAGCGTTGTTTGAATCGGCTTGTTAGTTGGCTACAGCAGTGTTGGGTCAACTTAAGGAATGCTGTCAGCTCTTAACCCAGATGTGATTTTGCCCGTGTGTTTTATTTAGAGGACACCTGTCCAAAGGGGTGGAGGAGACTGGGGTCCAGAATCTACTTTGTCTCCACGGTAAAAAATAGCTGGAGCATCAGCAGGGAGGATTGCAGACAGAGAGGAGCAGACCTCATCATCGTAAATAGCAGAGAAGAGCAGGTGTGTCTCTGTGTTTGTGTGTGTGCATACTTCTGACAATGATTGACAATTATGTATTAGCTTTGTATAATAGCCTGGTCATACACAGACATTTGTCATACATCATAAGTGATTGATTGTTTTTTTTTTCAACAGGAGTTTCTTAAAAGCCTGGAAATGCATGTTTGGATTGGTCTGACTGAGGACAAGGAAAATAGTGTCTGGAAATGGGTAGATGGCACACAGATAACTACCAGGTAAGATATACTGTAAGCCTATAGCTACCCTCTAGTTGCCTTTATTTTGACACACAAACACTTTATCTGTATCTTGTTGAATTATACACATACACACACCCTCGTACACTCTCACTCTCTCAATCCATGTTGATGTCCAGGTTCTGGGCCCCAGGAGAACCTAATGAGTATCGCAGTGGGGAAGACTGTGCTGTGAATCTCTATGGTTCTGGTTCACTCAACCTCTGGAATGACGAAAGATGCCACTCTAATTATGCCTGGGTGTGTGAGAGGAGGGTCTGCGATGGTAGCTCTTAGATTGTTCACTTGCTCTCTCTCTCTCTCTCTCTCTCTCTCTCTCTCTCTCTCTCTCTCTCTCTCTCTCTCTCGCACACATACAGTATCAATGATCCTATAATGATGTGGGTCGGAATGTGTCTGATGCGAACATGCATTTTTATGCCGATGACACAATAATTTACTGCTTTGGGTCATCCCCTGCTAATGCTGTTGAATTACTACAGAAGGCTTTTGACAAGGGCGTCAGTTTGGTTTCTGAAGTGCTGGGGACAAAAACACTGATATACAGCTTGGTTCCAAAGTGCTGGGGATAGAAATTTCTTAATGTTTCTTTTATGCTTCTCTCTATACAAAATTGCAACATGTAAGCCTATCTTCTCGCAAAAAAAAAAAAAAAAACTATTAGGCCTATCTACGTGATACGTGAGGAATTTATGTTTGGACAGCTTTGCGCACGCGAGTAGCGCTTGCAATCTGCTGCGCTCTCTAAGTCCATAACTTGTCCATATCTTGCGCACACGTGAGCGCAATGGAAGGTGAAGGGAACAAGAGGCTATGCTCTAGGCTTTGCCTCTGCATTAAATTCCCTTCGCATATTTCCTTCCTTTGAGGTGATGTCATCTTTGCATATCACTTGAACTAGAACAGGCTAGACTTAACAGTTGACGGCGATTTTACTTGCTGTGAAATAATTCTTGGGATGTTAAACGTTTTGCGTTGTTTCAAAAGTGTCGGTATACATTGCATTGCCTAATGTGCAAGGAGATCGCTAAAATGTTTACCGTTAATGCACTGAAAGTTATTCATAGGCTTACTGAACACTGATCGTGCTGCAAGTCTCTCACTCTTGTTCCCATCACCTGCCAAACCTTTCCAAAGAATAATAATAGGCAGAAAATGTACGGGACTAATTCAAAAGAAAAATAGCTGCCCCGGCCAGTGATGCAGAATGACGCTGCGAAAGTTATGCTTTTAAAAGTCATTAAACGTCTCGAAAACGAACTCAATGGTTCATATGAACTAACTGCTCTATTAGTCCCAATGTAAATGATTGTAACCACACAGTTTGATAGCAATTTAAGTCCCAAACAAAACGTTAATCTCTTGGTCATCAAACGTCGGGCTGAACGGTTAAAAGACTCTACTTCCCCAGCTGATGCGTCTTCAAACAAAAGCTTGCGGTAAGTTCCTATAACTTCACCAAAGTCACTAGTCTTCGATTCAGACTTTAGCCTACATGAACACGCAGAAGTAGTCTATGTCTGATCTTATACAGTATGTAACATGACCTACACTCACTGAGGCTACCACAAAGTAAATGTTAGAATTTGAGCATAAGGCCTAGGGAAAATCTGACTTTACACCAAGTCTAGATGAGCACAGCTGTTGTTTAGACCTTGCCTGATCTTTTTTTGCCTTAAGTGAGATTGGCTTTATTTTTGAAAATTCTCTGGCAGTGGAGGAATTCTATATGAGCGCTGCTGATCCAACGTTATTAATTCCGCAAGCAGACAACTTTCCTTGTAGGCTATTCGCGTGGATATCGTAGCCCTGGCATTTACGTACCATGGTTAGAGATTTTCTGTTAATGACATGTTATTTTAAATTGTCAATAGTGATGGGGACAAAATCTGTCATAACAAAAAGTCCCTGGGACATATCCCCGGCGTCCCCGGCTAAAATGACGCGCTTGGCTTTTGATGTGATCCAACACACATTTCTACAGCTAAAATTGCTACTTAAAGATGACACAGAATGGATTAATTGAGTATACCTTGTTCTCAGATGATAAAATGCAATATATTCAAATGTATTTTGTCAAAAAGACGGTCAAGCGATATTTATAAGCCTAGTTAACACCTCATATTTAAGATGTGTATTGAAATGGGTTTTTTGCCTAAACAATGCCTCACTCTGGCCACCTTAATTGAACTGCAATGGCTTTGTGCTATTTGACATCATTTGTAGGCTTTGTTCTAATTCGCCCATCATTTAATGGCTATTTCTAAATGTAGGATTTTCGTATGAAAGAGGGCAGAACCATGCCTCATGTTCATGATAGCTCTTTGACAATCCACAACCTCTCTTAATTCATCAAAACCAATGTAAAAGTGGTTTTCCATTCTATGTCTCCTTTAATGCTGATAAGATTAAGCAAATGTTGTTCTCAAAGCCAAGGAAAGTACCATCAATCATCCCCTCAGTATTCACCCTTGAGGGAAATGAAATTGAGGTGGTACATTTGTATAAATATCTTGGTATTTTGCTTGATGACACTTTGACATTCAAAGCCCATATTGAAAATCTTGTTAGGAAACTTAAGCTAAAATTAGGTTTTTTATTTAGAAATAAATTTAGTTTTTCCTTTCATGTTAAGAAGCGCCTTGTCTCTGCAACTTTTGTATCCATTTTAGATTATGCAGATCTGCTGTACATGAATGTCTCAGCTCAATGTCTGAGTAAGATTGACTCTATGTATCATGGTGCCCTGAGGTTCATCACTGACTGTAGGGCCCTAACTCATCACTGTGAACTGTATGCCAGAGTTCAATGGCCTGCATGGCCTGTGTTTTCTGCACCTACTTCATGGAACAATTTACAAAAGGACTTGAAATTATCAGAACTGATTCCATTGAGCGATTTTAATACCAAGATGAGATCACTTGAGACTGCGTCCCTTGTCTGTAACTTTTTTAATTGATTTGTTTTTGTTTTACTTGATTTGTTATTATTTTAATGCAACTGGAATTTAAATTTTGTAACTTGTGCCGCCACTTGGCCAGGACACCCTTGTAAAAGAGATTTTTAATGTCAACGTTTTGGTTAAATAAAGGATAAATAAAAAAAATAAAAATAAAATAATATCATGCAAAAAACCTTTGCTATGACTGTGTTTTGTGTCTTTCTGTTTTGTTTTATTTTCCTTCCTGGTTCATTTCCAGTGTTGGGCAAGTTACTGCAAAACTGTAATGCGTTATTTATTCCTTATTACTGACATTTTTAAGTAATCCCTTACATTACAATATTAGTGTTTTGAAAATGTTAGGCGTTACATTACTGTTGCATTACATTTAAGTTACTTTTCGGGCCCTCCGGAAGCCTTTGACCGTCAATAATTCGTTATCAAAGTTGAGAATGACTAGCGGAGACTGTAACGTTCTTCGCTAATTCCGGCTCAGCAGACGTTTTACCCTTACTGACCTCTCAGTGACTTTTGGCGAATTTGTATAAAGGGAAAAAAAACACCACATAATTCCAAGTTAAAAATGCATTGTAACTTGAGTTACTGACAATTGTACAGAGTAAAATATTACCAATTTTTTTTCTGTAATGCCTTACATTACCTAGTTACCACAAAAAGTAATGCATTACAGTAATTTGTTACTTTTGTAACTCGTTACTCCCAACACTGTTCATTTCTGCAAACATCAGCTGTCACAGGCAGCTGACACAACTTTTACTTACACAACAACCAACTCATGCCAGTAACGCTAAACTGGAAGGTGTTGTCATATAGAGGTAGCCTGGCAAGCCATCCTAGGCCCATATCATTGAAATGTATAGTCTGGCATCGATAGATAGATCAAACTCAATTGTGGGCGGAACAAGTTATCTTTCAAACTACTTCTGCACGCAATAGGATAGCCTATATGACCAATCAGAGGAACGAAGAAGATGTAAATACCAATTCTAAAGGCCGCTGTTTTCGGCGATGCCCGCCCTAAACACATAGGGCGTTGTGATTGGATGACACCAACGGTGTCAGTAATCAGGAAAGGGGGCCGCACTATGCATACACCTTTTATTCACACAGACGCGTTTCGGCGTTCTGCCTTCCTCAGTGTGTGCATCTGTGTGAATAGAAGCTTGAAAGGAATCCCGCACACTGACCATTACACAAGCAAAATATTTATTAAAGATTGAGAAAATACAACGTTTCAGTCTTAGTGTCTAAGTGGTCATTGTGCGGGATTCCTTTCAAGCTTCTATCTATGACCATACAGTCTTCTCCAACGCACCAGACCGAGAAAAATGGGTGTGCAAGAAGTCTTCATCATCACTGCGTCTGTGTGAATAAAAGGTGTATGCATAGTGTGGCCTCCTTTCCTTATTATTGACTGCATAAATGCTGGGCCAGCATTCTTAAAGTAACATAAAGACTTTTGACTGAAGCCTGCTCCCATCCTTCTGAGCCAACGGTGCTGGCCAATCAGATTCCCTATGGCTTGCTACTAGACGTACAGGCTGAGCAAATGTATTTGCTGTCGTTAGGGTTAGGACGTCTAGACGTCTTTCAAGCCTAATATAGAGCGTCATTTGAGTCAACTGATTATTGACAGCAGCAAATATCCATTGATAGCGCTAATTCAAAGTACTAATTCCTCTCAAGTACCAATCTTAGAGATTGATTGTTGGAATGACTTCTAGAAACACTAAATATCTGAAGTAAGGACCATGGTTGCAATAATGCTTTGTAGAAATTAATGAATCAATTATTCAATATGGTTGGCCAATTGTGAGGCATATTATCTAAATGCTAGAAAAGTGTTACGCACCTCTTAGCCTTGATGACAGTGATTAGGTGTGTGGTTTCTTTAATGGGTCTCATTCACAAAACAACTCGGTAACTTTTTAAGAAGCTACTCTGCTGTTAACTCAGGTAAACTGTTCTTAGATATTTTTTGTGAGATTGCAAAGGCATTAGGAGAAGTTTATCATTCTTGTCAAGTCTAGTTTTTAGTTCTGTCATCCAATTCGGCATTCTGGCTTGCTACTAGCCGTACAGGCTGAGCAAATGTATTTGCTGTCGTTAGGGTTAGGACGTCTAGATTTCTAGGTTAATATAGGTAAGGGGTCATTTGATTCAACTAATTATTGACAGCAGCAAATATCCATTGATAGTGCCAATTCAAAGTAGTAATTCCTCTCAAGTACCAATCTTATGATTGAGATTGAATGTTGGAATGACCCTTCTAGAAACACTAAATCGTAGAACTAAGGACCATGGTTGCAATAATGCTTTGTAGAAATTAATTAATCAATTATTCCTTATGGTTGGCAAATTGTGGGGCACATTATCTAAATGCTATAAAAGTGTTACACACCACCGCGCATTGATGACAGTGACAGTTTATAATCAATGGGTCTCATTCACAACACAACTCGGTAACATTTTAAGAAGCTACTCTGCTGTCAACTCAGGCAAACTGTTTTTAGATATTTTCTTGTGAGATGGCAAAGGCATTCAACATTTTTAAGCTATTAGGAGAAGTTTATCATTCTTGTCTAGTTTTTAGTTCTGTCATCCAATTCGGCATTCTGTGATTTCCAAAACCAGTATTTGTACCGGTAATTATTGTAAGCTACCGATTTATTGTATGCATATTGACACTTTCATTTCATGTCATCTCATGAACCATAGCTGTCAGCATAAGGAAATGCTGACTAACAATCCTAGAGGCACACAGATAATGTGATCCAGCATTAGAGCTTAGAGATGCTTGTGCAGCGGTTTTGTTTTCTCTGCTTCCCCAATCTGACAGAGTTTCAAGCAAGGCTGATGGAAAAAGGAACCAGAAAGCCTAGCTATTTTACTCACTCCACTTGGTAGCGGCAGGGTCACAAATATGTCTGTCAATTTTTACGAAAAGGATGATGCAGTTGAAGTCAAGCAGATTTTGACAGATGTAGATGAATATGAAAACAATGGTAGCACTTACTCTCTAGAAAATGCTTCAAGGAGCAAACAAAAAGGTAAGTCAATATTTTTTGCTTTGAATTTTGATGCTAATCAGTCCGAGTCGTAATTAGTATTAATATGGGACCTCTTTGGCATGCAAATCTTCACTTTGTCTTGAAAGACCTACATTGTTCAGTCCTGCACCCATAGCCAGTTTGAATGTGTATGGTTAATCTTTGCTACACACGTACATTAATGAGAATGCAAAGTGAATAAAACTAAATAAAAAGAATAAATTATAATTATAATTGAAGAATAAATTATAATAATATAGAAATTATTTTTAAAAATATTTTGAAAATGGCACTTAAACTAATTTCACATCTCTTAGGCTGTCACATAAAATGTAGCCTAGCCTATGTTGTAGAAAAGGTTTACGCAATATACCATTCAATGCATTTAAAAAATGAAGTGGGTCACATAAATCACATGCTGTATTGGCAAAACTCATCTCATCACACATCTAACCTTTCCCTCACAAACAAAGACATTGAGGAAACAGTTCATTGAGGAAATGGGAATCAATCTTTCTCAGAGATAGATTGATGCCTTCCTGGGATGAAATACTTAGTATTTCACATATAAACAGGAAAGTCATGGTGGGTTAGTTTGTGTGCCACTGCCTCAGAGAACAGCATGTGCTGTTGCCGATTTCACAATCGTGCACGTTCATGTCAAATAGATTGGAATAGCCTCAGTTACTGCACCAGGTAACTTCTACAAAGTTTTAGTATCTTCTATCAAAATCTTGGTTAAAAAAATAATAATTTTTCTATCAAAATTAAAATCTTGCTATAAACTAAATTATTTCATGAAAATATGACAATACAATGTATCAAAAGTTGTCATGGCTATAACTGCCATTTATTTCTCCACAGAGGCAAGGTTCTACAAAGTGTCCACGGTGACTGTGTTGGTGCTGTGTGGCCTTCTGCTTCTGGCCATCATAGGGCTGTGTGTGAGGGTCTCCGCACAGGGCCAAGAGCTCCACTCTACTACAGCCAGGCTCACACAGTCTCAGACCGCTAACGCTAACCTGACCAGGGAGAGGGAGGAATTGAAAGCCAATAACACCACCCTAACCAAAGAGAAAGAGAGGTTGGAGAGCAAATTCAGTGCTCTGGTCAGGGAGAGAGATCAGTTAAATACCAACTACACCAACACAAACGCAGAAAAGATCCAGCTTCAGACCAGCTACGATGAACTGAAACGAGGTCAAGAAGCACTCAACACCAGCTATGTTTCCTTAGAGAGAGAGAAGATGAACTGCATAAGGGGCTTTTGAACTTGGGTTAGTAGGTCTTGATTATTTAATATATACACATTATACAGGCCATGTGTTAAGCTAGTTTTGTCATGGCTATGGAGAGTTGCCATTAGACAGCCTTAGCCATGGTAAAACCAGCATAACTCACAGTTTTGAGTGGGTTATTGCGTTTCTATAATTGGTGCCACATTTACTTGACATGCTTTCATTAAAAGAGGACACAACAATGAGACATAAAGTGTTATACAGCCAGTTCGCACCCTCTTGTGGTGGGATAAAACATGACACATTAACAATTTCAAAGAAGTAATCTTACAGCATTACTGCTGGGTATCCAAGCTAGTAAGCATAATTACATGAATAAACTATTCTGACCTCTAACCCCCACCCCCCTCTTTTTTTCTTTCTTTTGAAAGGCTGGAGGTATTTTGATTCCCACTTGTACTATCTCTCCACTAATAACAAGACTTGGGATGAAGCGAGACAGGACTGCAAGTCAAGAAATGCAGACCTGGTTATAATAAACAGTCGAGAGGAACAGGTAAGTGTGTGTGTGTGTGTGTGTGTGTGTGTGTGTGTGTGTGTGTGTGTGTGTGTGTGTGTGTGTGTGTGTGTGTGTGCACGAGAGAGAGAGAGTGAGAGTGTTTTTTCTCTTTGTGTTATCATACATGCTAGTAAGATGTAGCATCCACTTCAGTGTTTTATGCATGCTTTTGAATGGTTGCAATGTT
The DNA here is from genome assembly GCA_027497455.2 of Sardinella longiceps. Classification (NCBI taxonomy): domain Eukaryota; kingdom Metazoa; phylum Chordata; class Actinopteri; order Clupeiformes; family Clupeidae; genus Sardinella; species Sardinella longiceps. Next base: position 3,661,422 of record JAODXP020000030.1, read on the forward strand.
ATTTCATGTGAAAGTCTATAGATCTGAAATCTGGCATATGCACTGTCAACACCTCGCCTTCATATATGCTTTTATTAAAAACACCAGGAATTTGTCTCGTCATTTAACAAAGAAGCTTGGATTGGCCTATCTGATGTCAACGTTGAAGGCCAGTGGAGATGGGTAGATGGCAGCCAACTAACTACTAAGTATGATCATAAATTTGTTGGCCCTATTTCAATTATGTGTCTTTGTCAAATAGATTTTTATGATACAGTGAGCACACTGCATGTATTTTGTGTCTATGTTGATTATGCTTGTTTAGTTTAATTGTCATTGGTCTGTGTCACTTGCAGGTTCTGGGCCAAAGATCAGCCAAACAGCTACAAGGGAGAACAAGACTGTGTGAAACTATGGCTAACACCCCCTCTAGAGAACTGGAATGATGAGAAATGTTCTATAATCCACAACTGGGTCTGTGAGAGAACCATTCTGTGAGATAAGCACCTTAGGCCTATAATCTGTGCACTAGACATCTCACTGTTATAGCTGAGGTGTATTAAAAGGGAAAACAAAGTGGTTAAAATAGAACTATTTATTTCAGACTCAATGATTTTTACAATGTGATCAATGCACACATATTTCAAGGTAGGAAAGGCAAAGTATAGCACATGACCCTCAACAATTGAACAAACAAAAAGAGCTTGCCATTGAACTATGACACTAGGGCAACACTAGATGCATCTCAGAAGCAGAAGTCAACATTGAGTCTGAAATAAATAGTTCTATTTTAACCACTTTGTTTTCTCTTTTAATAAAGCTCAGCTATAACAGTGGGATGTCTAGTGCACAGATTATAGGCCTTCATGTGTATGAGAGGAGGCCCAATCCAAACTAACTGCATTTTAAGTCACTTTATTGTGCCATTCTGAGCTTTATCTGGTTAAAATTGTGTTTTGGTTATGTTGTGTGTGGCGCCAGGCTGTGAACATAATCAATGGTCAATCTCAACTGAACTTCACCCAACTACCCCAGCTACTGTCGACATAATTAAAATCTCAACGCGTCATGGTGAAAATACCCTGGTCATGTCATGATATTATGAAAAATAAATACAAATTTGTCATCTGAATTTATCATCAACATTTGAGTGTTGTCACAGGCACTTTTCATCTTGGAGTCAGTGCAAGACAGTTAAAGGATATTTTTGACATTGCTGAGATCTACTGGTAGTGATTTGATCATCCGCTTTTACAACGTTTCACTTCGTGCAAAGCATCTGATACATCTGCACTGACAATTGTTTCCTCTCTATGGGGCGCTATGCAATATTTTGCTACAGTTTGTAAAAAATGTAAAAAATATATATATATTGTTATCTTGACTCGAGGTTGGTGATGTCAGGGCTCAATATTGTGGCTTCAGTTTCTCACTCTGTTCACAAAATGAAACTGCATTATGCTCTCTCTGACTATCTGGTGAATCAAAATGAAATGGGTGGAGTCAGCAGGAGGTGTTCTCCTGGCTACTGGTAGATATGACAATGAGAGAATTTGGTGCAACAAAATGTGTTACAGTTTGCAGAATTTCTGAAATGGAAACAAACGCTGACAGGGGCGCGATAAACTTCCATTTTTGTTTCTACGCTCGTACCAGATGTGAGTCCATATTGTTCCTGGCCACCGAGTGCTGTTGGTAATGGTAGGATTTGTTACCTCCACCAATTGCTTATGTTTTCGCTGGCTTCTGTCCAACTGTGTGTACAAATTAACTCAAAAAGTAATGCACGGATTTGGATGGCATTTTCGGGGTAGTGACAACAGATTAAGTTTTGGTGCTGATTGGTTATCCAAAATGCCTTAAGGAATTTATATTGTGTCAGTGACCGTACTGCCTTGCAGAGGTCTGCACTCTCCAAGGGATTTTCTATTTTTTTTTTTTTTTTGAAAATGAAAATCTCTTTGACTTTGACTTTTATTGATTCTGATAACTCAAAGTTCACCATTTGTTGATGTGATGTGGGGGCTTAGGCAGTAGATAAACAATTCCAGTCAACCTTTAGTCAAACATGAGCTCACACCAGGGGAATTTCCTCTTCATGACAACTCTAGTCCGAGAAAAGCCCTGATTGAGTAACTCCTCTGAACAGGAAACATGTTCTGCTAGGTAGGTAGTATGAGGTATTAAAATGGAATCTCTGTTTTTTTTCTTTTGTCTATTTAAAAAGAAAAGAACAGAATCCCCAAACTGACACTGTTATCATATCTACTAATGATGCTGTTACTCTTTTTATATTATCAGTTAAGTTGCAGTAACATTTGTATTTGGGAATGAAGCGGCATAACAATAATGTTGTATTTGAACTGTATACTGTAATACTGTATGTCAAAACTTGTTTATCATTTTGAGCAGGATAATTTAGAGCAGACATGGACTGACACCCACTGAGAACCAGATCATGGCCTATAGTAAGAGCTGGTTAGGTCCAGAACAGAGTCAAATTAGGACCAGAACAGTTTCATTTCCACCCTGGCCACTCCTCTGACTCCGCCCCGCATAAGCAGACACATTATAAAAGCCCAGTCTGGTGAGAAAACATCAGACAACATTCTGAAGTTCTACTGCTACTCAGAACAGCACCCAGGTAAGACAGCAGAGGCAGATGGAGGTCATCTTAGACTATACAGCGCGTATACAATACATAATGTGTGACACAAATACTTGCTTTGTAACAAACTAGTATTTTGGCAGTGCTGTTGCACCTCCGACAAATAATTTATCTGTCTTTCCATTTCCAATTCCTTTTTCTGTTGTTTGTTTAGTGTGCCATATTTGAAACGGATATCTTTGTTTTGAATCATCATGAACTCAGTGATTTTGCTGTGTGTTGTTTTGATTGTAGACTAAGTTATGAAGGCTCTCCTGGTGGCCGTGCTCCTGGTCCTGACCATGGCATATAGTGAGTCTTCCATTCTACACCCGGCCTTTAGTGGTCTCAGACATGTTAAACAAGCAAAACAAAGTTAGCTTTTGCTTCACTAAATCAAAGTGGATATTTTTGTCCAAACCTATGGATAACTAAATCATACACTTGGACGGTGTTCAGACTGGGGCTTTCTGTTATCACAGCGAAACACAGTTTCTGTCACGTTTTTCATGCCATTTTAAACATTCTTGTGCTGTTATGAGTTAACAAGACTTCAGTTCCCAGCATAATCAGTAGAGCTACGCGTGCGCATTAGGCACGGCGCGAATGATGTTGTTACTTGTTGAGCATTCTGCAATAAACCCAGTTCATGTTTAGAACACTGCTCGTCTTATTTACTAGTTTAAAAGACACAACATGGTGTCAGAAGTGACCAGTTGCAAGGAAGGACAGACGACAGTAACGTCCGCGATTTGCAACGTGAAGAACCGATTGTGAGTTAAGTTGAATGAGAGTTTGATGGAAGAGTAAAGTCCGGTGGCGTTGTTGGCTAGTCCCAGAACCTAGCGAGTGCAACGAACTAGCTTGAATACATGCCGATTACATGTCGGATAACGACGACTTTGTTGACGCTGAAGTTGAGGAGGAATCATTGCCACAAAGAGATGCTGTAATAGTTCCCGAAAACGATCAGCCAAGGCACGGAATAATTCAAGCTGTGGAAGCCCCGGCACCCCGAAACGTCATGGACAAACTCACCCCACCCTCGTGTATGCAATTGACAGGTAATCTTGCCGATAATTGGAAGCGCTTTAAGCAAAGATTCAACATTTATTTAGCGGCAAGTGGGGCAGGGGGTAATGATGAAAAATTGAAAGCATCCATCTTCCTGCATGTCATTGGGGAGGATGTCCTGGACATTTATAATAGCTTTCAACTAGACGAAGCTACCCTGACATTGAAGACGTTAGTAGAGAAGTTTGAGGATTATTTTGTACCAAGTCAGAACGTGACCTTTGAGCGGTATAAATTCTTCACTCATGATCAGAAGGAAAGTGTGCCTTTTGAACAGTATTTAGCAGAGCTCCACACGCTGAGCAAGACATGCGAGTTTGGGCCACTGAAGGACTCACTCGTTAGGGACAGAATAGTTTGTGGGATCAGTGACAACGTGCTCAGAGAAAGACTGCTCCGCGAGACAGGACTGACGCTGGAGAAATGCGTTTCCATGTGCAGAGCAGCAGAAACCACCCGAACACAGGCCAAGGAGCTGCGCAGAGGTGAGAGTGCAGTGCACGCTGTGGAAAAAGAGGAGAGAAAGAAATCATTTAATAAACAAAGAGATACTGGTGAGAAATCCACAGAGTTTCAATGTGGTAAATGTGGGTACAGTCATAAGCCTGCATCATGTCCAGCATATGGCAAGTCATGTAACAACTGTGGAAAAAATAACCACTTCTCAAAATGCTGTAGGGCTGATAAAGATAAAAAGACTCAGACTAAGAGAAAAGTTCATGCAGTTGAAGGAAATGAGAATAGCGACAGTGACTTCGTTTGTGACAGTGTGGAGACTGGCGAAAAAGCAGACAAAGCTGAATGGATAGTGCCGATAGAAGTTAATAAGACTGTAATACCATTCAAGCTCGATACAGGAGCTCAAGTAAACTTACTGTCATTGGAGGACTACAAAACTCTGACAGTGAAAAGCAAGATCCTTCCTGTAAAAATGAAAGTGACAGGCTATACTGGAGAGCCAGTACCAGTGATAGGGAGTTGCATTGTAAACTTCAAAAACAAAGGGCGACAGATAAAGGCACAGCTGCTGATCGTGGACAAAGGAGTACAGCCGATCCTCGGACTCAGGGCATGTGAAAAGCTTAACCTGGTCAAAAGGGTGTTTGTAGTGACATCACCGAAGGGCGCAAATGATCACAACTCGCTCATGGAGGAGTATGGAGACTGCTTTGAGGGACTTGGATGTCTACCTGGGCAGCATAAGATACATGTGGACAGGAGCGTGTCCCCAGTCGTGCACCCCTGCAGAAAGGTTCCGTTTAAGCTCCGGGACAAACTGAAAGTGGAGCTGGCCCGCATGGAAAAAATGGGGGTCATAACAAAAATCGATGAGCCTACAGAATGGGTCAGTTCGCTGGTCATAGTGCAGAAGAAGACTGGTGCTTTGAGAATATGTCTTGATCCAAGAGACCTCAACAAGGCAATTAAAAGAGAACACTTCAAGTTGCCAACCAGAGAGGAAATCATGGCGCAGTTTGCAGGGGCAAAATGGTTCAGCAAATTGGATGCCTCGTCAGGGTTTTGGCAGCTAAAGCTGGAAGAGGACAGCTCGAAGCTTTGCACTTTTAACACACCTGAGGGCAGGTACCGATTTCTTCGTCTGCCGTATGGCATCTTGTCGGCCCCTGAGGTCTACCACAAGACCATTCACATGATCTTTGAGCACATACCAGGAGTTGACACCATGATGGACGACATAATAGTATGGGGGTCTACCCGAGAAGAACACGACACAAGACTGAGACAGGTACTCGACAAGACAAGAGAGGTAAATTTAAAACTTAATAAGGACAAATGTGAGTTTGGAGTGAAAACACTGACCTTTGTGGGAGATGTTGTCAGCGAGGAGGGGATAAAGCCGGATCCAAGGAAGACATCTGCGATCAACAACATGCAGCGACCCCTGAATAAAGATGACGTCAGGCGGTTCCTAGGCATGGTAACGTATCTCGCCAAGTTTATACCGCAGCTGTCCACACAATCTGCACCACTCAGGAGCCTCCTCGATCAGAAAAATGAGTTTGTCTGGTCACATGAGCAGGAACAATGCTTTCTGCAGCTCAAAAAGATTCTGACACAAGAACCTGTGCTGAAGTTCTACGATCCTGAGAGGAGTACCAGGATCTCTGCGGACGCCTCACAGTATGGCCTGGGGGCGGTACTGCTGCAACGGCATGAGGGTGAGAAGTGGCTACCGGTCGCCTACGCATCCAGAGCATTGACAGGCCCAGAGACCAGGTATGCTCAAATCGAAAAAGAACTTTTAGCAAGTACATATGCATGTGAAAGGTTTCACCAGTATGTCTATGGTCAAGCTTTTGAAATGGAGACAGACCATAAACCACTCGTCTCGATCATGTCTAAGCCACTGAACGATTGTCCTGTGAGAATACAACGCATGTTAATCAGACTGCAAAAGTACGATGTAGAGATGATATACACACCTGGGAAGTATATGTTCACAGCTGACACACTGTCCAGAGCAGTGGACAAGGAGGAAGACGCTGACAGCGAGAAGTGCGCAGACATTCAGGCTTATGTGGATATGATTGTGGCATCGCTGCCAGTTACAGCTGACAGAACTGAGCACATCCGCAAAGAAACCAATGCGGATGACACCATGACAGTGCTCAAAGAGATGATACAGAGAGGATGGCCCACCAACAAAAGAGACTGTCCAGGAAAAGTACAGGACTACTGGAATCACAGAGCGGAGCTCACAGTGGTGGACGACATTGTTCTTAAAGGAAGCAAGTTGGTCATACCTCATTCACTACGGGCACTAATGCTCCAAAAGATACATGAAGGCCACCTAGGAGAAGTTAAGTGCAAGCGCAGGGCCAGAGAGGTGATGTACTGGCCAAGAATCAATCACGACATACACCAGACAACAGCATCCTGTGAACTTTGTCGTATCTACAGACCAAAACAACAGGCTGAGCCACTGATTCCTCATCCTGTGCCCTACAGGCCCTACTTTAAAGTGGGAGCTGATTTATTTGATTATGATGGAAAGAGTTTCATTGTGGTCACTGATTACTTTTCCAATTATCCTGAGGTAGGACAGCTGCAGCCGGCATCAAGCAGATCAGTCATCAGCTACCTCAAGACTGTGTTTGCCAGGCATGGCGTCCCGTGTGAGCTATTCACTGACAATGGGCCGCAATTCTCTAGTGGTGAGTTTGCTGCATTTGCCAAGGAGTGGGGAATCCGACATTCTACATCAAGTCCGACATATCCGAAATCGAATGGTCTCGCTGAGAACTCTGTCAAGATAGTCAAAGGTCTGATGAAGAAGGCTAGAGGTGACTTTCAGAAAAGCCTACTGATCTATCGCAGCGCGCCTCTGGAGAACGGCCTATCACCAGCCCAGATGCTGATGGGCCGGCGTATTCGTTCCAATTTACCAATAAGCGAGAACCTACTGACGCCAAAGGAAGCACACAAGGTCAGAGGGAGAAAGGTGAGACAAAAAGAGAAACAAAAACAGCTGCATGACAGGACCGCTAAACAATTACCCACGCTGAAGCAAGGGGACACGGTACGTCTCCGAGACATCACCTCAGGCACATGGAGACAAAAGGGGCGTGTTGAGGAAGAAGTTGCTCCACGTTCCTACAGGGTTCAGACAGAGTGTGGACTGTCCCTGAGAAGAAATCGCACTGACCTTCAGCTGCAACTGACTGATGAAGAAACAACAGCTCAGGAGGAGGAGGTTCAGCAGCAACACACGCCAGAATATCCTGTACCACCCAGCAGCCAGCATGACCAGGTAGACAATGGCCTGACGGCAGTGTCCAGGTCACCAGCTGCTGAGAGACTTCCCAGACCTAGGAGGGCTATCAAACCAACCCAAAGGCTGATTGAGAGTTGCTGAAAAGGAACATGGACTGTTTAATACAAAGTTCCTAAAAAAAAAAAAAAAAAAAAAAAAAAAAAGCACAGACAATGACTGTTTACATACCTTACTGTGCACGTACCTGTGGTACTGACCTCTTAAAAAAAAAAAAAAAAAAAAAAGAAGGAAAGACAATGCAATGACTGTTAATACCTGTTTACTTACCTATAAAAAAAAAAAAAAAAAAAAAGAAGAGAAGTGAGTTGTAATGAAATGTGAAGCCTGATTAATGCTACAGTGTTTTTTTAGGGCCCAGGGTTCTGAATGTGTAGATAGAGATTTCAGGATATTGTTTATTATATTCAGTTAACTGTTTCAAACAGAGGTTTGGGAAATTGATATTATTTGCAAAGCAGGGAAACTTTGATTTCTCTATAGGGGGGAAGATGTGGTGTTATGAGTTAACAAGACTTCAGTTCCCAGCATAATCAGTAGAGCTACGCGTGCGCATTAGGCACGGCGCGAATGATGTTGTTACTTGTTGAGCATTCTGCAATAAACCCAGTTCATGTTTAGAACACTGCTCGTCTTATTTACTAGTTTAAAAGACACAA
>JAODXP020000030.1:3669673-3688327 GCA_027497455.2 Sardinella longiceps
TCCAGAAAAGGTACATTTTAAAGGGTAGATTAGTTTCCTCTCAGTGCCTCAGGTCCAATGGCTATACGCTAAAGTCACTAAATAGCCCTGCGAAATCCACAACTAGTACCAATCAATGGGAAATTTACTTGATTTCCATATTCCACCACATAGACATCTGGGCAAATGCAAACATTGATTTTCAGACTCATTACACCAAATTTCACTAAAACACATTAAGGAATCGGACTAGCCATCTCTGGTTGGATGTCACCTAATGCAATGCCCAATTTCTTCCGCTAGGTGGCGATGGCGTCCAAACCCAGACAGAGCCGTATCAGATCAGTGAAGAAGAAGGACACAAACAAACGCGTCCTCTTCTCACGGAGCGTTTCTGTGCAAAGCATTACTTCAACGTCTCTGTTGCTCCATAGTCTTCGTCTAATAGAGAGACATTTTATCATCAATTTGTGTCGAATAGTTTGGTGTCACATGTGTTTTGGGGCGAATGAAGATAACGTTACATGATGGAAACAGTGGGTGGGATACATGGACACAGTATTGTTAACCTTACGGATAATCGCCGATTGAAGACATCAATAGTGTGGAATCATTTCACTCGTTCGGTGGAAGACGGTAACGTTACTGCCACTTGTGTATATTGCCTGAGGACACTACAAGTATGCAATGGCTCTACCTCGTCATTGCTCAAACACCTGAAACACAAACATCCCACCACTCTGTCGGCTAACGTTACCTCCGATGCAGGACAGCAAGTAAGATGGTTGTTTTGTCAAGCATGATTGTTGATGTAGTGCATAGCCCACAGCAGCTTGTGATGTGTGTTGAGGCAAGAATGACGTTAAGCTGCCCCACACGTTAACGCCATTGCTTGTTAAATTTCACATGTTAAAATGCATCTTCAGTCAATTTCAGCAAGATAGAGTACATATGACCAAAAAAGTGGTTAAAACAAGCAGTCACATGTTTACAAACCATTTTATAAACACTGCATAAAAATCCTGTTTTAACCACTTTGTTAGTCATTTGTAATCATACACACTGCAGTGCTGTGTGGTGTCTTAAGATGTATCGTTAGCATTTGGTTGTCAGAGCATGTTAAGATGTCCCCATGGGTCAGTTGTCAGTGCTAATTCTCCATTCAAGTAAATCTATGATTGGACCAAATTTCTTCCATATTCAGTGCTGGTAAGACTCAAGTAGCTTGAGCAATATAGAGCTCTTGTTGAAATTTTACAGAAGTTGTCCTTTAATTTCATTGTCCACATAAAATGAGTAACTAGGCCTACCTTTAAATTCACAGGTAAAGTCTGAAGGACCCTTGAGTAATGGCCCAGAGCAGCAACGGAGAATAGAAAAGCAGTCCATCGTGTGGTCTCATTTTACCCGTTCGGAAGATGGAGAGGAGATGTCCTGCCATCACTGCAAACAGACACTTAAGTGGTCGTCAGGTTCTACCTCATCTATGCGCAAACATCTTAAATCGCGCCATCCCGCTGAGATGTACCACAGTGAGCGACGCAGAGTGAGACAGATCTTTTCTTTTTTCCAGCCAAGCACAACCTTTTGCTCTTCTTACACTCCCTCTTGTGATGCAAATACTTTTTGTTCTCTCCACACATCAGTTATATTTTACATTATTGATTGCTAATCTCTGTGTACCTGTAAGGATATGAGTATGGATCGGCCAGGACCATTTCCTCGTGAAAATAGTCAACATGCACTCATAAGTAGTGTGCCATGCCATTGAATGATCAATGATCAGATATCTGTCTGTTTGTACGCATGCACTGTCTGTCTGTCTGTCAAGGAAATGGCAGCATGTGCCAAGAAAAATGCTATACAGCATGGAAATCCATGGAAAAGGAAGATGTCCAATGCTCCACTTGAGATGGAATTAACTACTGACTACAGAGTAAGCTATGTGCAAGCAGCATGGACAGTCCATGCAATCACTTAAAGTTGTAGTGTAGTATTTATTTATTAGAATTGCTACACTTATCTTGTGACAACCTCTTCGGTGTCGTAGTATATTTGCCTAATTGTCCAGTCTTTACCCTGCAGTCTGACAAATGCAAACCATCGCAGACATTAGATGACCATTCTGAGGCCAAGAAACTCTGCAAGCAGCAAGTGGAGACGCTTCTGAAGAGTTTGGAGAGGAAAGAGCAGCAACTGGTTGAGGCCTACGAGGTAGATACGCTTCCGTCATGACTCATCAACTAACCGTCTATGCTCTTCATCTTAAAGGGGAACTCCGGTACGTACGGCTTTCATTACATTGTTTGAAGTCATTAAGGACTGCCAGTTGTCAAAACATCTCGCTGCTAACGGCCTAGGCAACATGGATTTGTTTCATTTTTTGACAACTGACAGTACTTGACAACTTCTAACTATGTAATGACAGCTGTACTTACTGGAGTTCCCCTTTAAGAACCTTTGTGTTTGCCTACGGTCCTGTCGTAGTCTGTAGTAGACAATGTGTTTTATTTATCAATAATATGAAGTACTGTTATCGTTGTCCATTTTCTCATGTTACTTGAATCCACCTGTTTGACAGGCATTCCAGAACATTGTACAAGGTCTTCGGGAAGACATGGAGACAATCAAAGATGAGCTTTTCAATATAACCGGGTATAGACTCATCGGTCATCATTTACTTTACAATACACACAAAATAGGGATGAGTGATGAGCACAGTCACCAGAGTGTTGTCCATACCTGTGTCTGCGGAAGACATGATTATCTGATGTGATTGAGATTTGTTTGATTATTGTTTATTAGTTTGTTTTTAACCCCTTGATAAACACCTTCTAACCTTGTAAATGTATTTTCCTACACAGTAAACACCACAACGAAAGATGTGGCAATACTGTCCGCGACATAAATCAACATACTGGACCAAATTCATTTCAGGGTGAGGTAGGTGATTCATCATATCAAGGTACTAGTAAACATAATGGTAAATAAAATGTATTCACTTTCCCAGTGTAATATGGCTTATAAATGATTTCTTACAGGTGTGTAAAGATGAGCCTTTACTTTCCCTGTCCTGCACCTCTGAGCCCAGCTCTCCTGGTTATGATGATGATGATGATGATGATGCGGAAAGGTCGCAAAGGTCATCTCAGAACCAGGAAGTCACTATTATTGGCCTGTTTGCCCCTCACTCAACAGTGTATGGCGACAAGATTATGGTATGTGTTTGTCCCGGTTATTCTCATTAAGATTTTAAAATGTGCCGTGTAATAATTTCAGATTAAAACCTGAAGGACCCCTCAAAGCAAACGTATTGACATACTGTCAGAAATTCTAAGCACCAGATATCCACTGAAGTTGGCATGAAAATCAACACTGTCTTTCCTATGGTGTCATGTTCTAATACTATGTGAAGCTGCTGTGTGAAATACTATGTGAGTGAATGCAAAGCTATCTTCAAGAGGAGTCAACACATAGGTTGCAACACATACTTCAGATTTTGCCACTAAACCGTCTCGAACTTAGCATGTGTGCCTGTAAAGGCAGACATTGAGACTGGGCCTATGACAAGCGGCTCAAATGCAACAAAATTGTACCCACAGAAAATTGTACCCCGCTATTTAAAATGCACTTTCTTTATGTTTGCTATATGTGGTTGCTTTATGTTTGGTATGAGTTTACTTTATATCTGGTATGCATTTGCTTTATTTTTGTTGTGCGTTTGTTTCGTAGGACTGTACAGACACTTCCAGGCACACTGCCTCTACCTCAAAGGCCAACACCGGGTACAGTAACACTGAGAGACAACCACAGCACCTGCTCCTGAAGATGCCGTTAGTGAGGCTAGAGGACTGCAGGCACAAACTGGGACCAAATGGAGTCTTCCTTGTTCACAATGACATGAAGCAGGAGGAGGATGACAACAGTGATGAAGAAGATGATGATGATGGTAGCGGTAATGACAGTGAAGCCCTTGATTATAATCTGGAGACAGACCCAGATTACAAACCTGAAGAAAATTATGACAGTGATGAAAACTCTGAAAGTAAGTGAAAGGATTGGACAAAAAATTAGACTGTCAATTACAGATTACATATATAGTAGATAAAATAACAAATAGATCAACATACTGCACGTGACAAAACAATAATCAGTCAAAGGGTTTTTTTCAGTCACGGTTGGTATTGTGTTGAAAAGGGCTTTCCTCTGCTCCAGTATGAAGTCTCAAAAACAAAATGTATTTAATGTGTTTACCAGAATGTATGCAGACATCTTGTGGGATAAAGCTCAACCACTATCAGCCATCCTCACTTGCTGTTGAATACCAGCACCCAGTTTCCCCCCATCAGGAAGCACCCCTGCAAGAGTCCGAAGGAAACCCCACAGAGGAGAAACCATTCAAGTGTCCAGAGTGTGACCACAGTTTTGAATACTGTCCAGACTTCATACAGCATTTAAAGACTCATGGCATGGGCCTGGAGCCATTGGGACAGCACAGTCAACAAGAGTTGGAGGAGGAGGAGGATGAGGATGACGACTGCGGAGTTGGTGATGATAATACTGAAGAGGACCCAGAGTACATCCCTAAAAATGATGACAGCATTGAGGACTTTCCTGAAAGTATGTAATAGCAAATCAAGGTGAGGCCAGAAATGATAATCTGTTGTTGTTTTTACTGGTTTTAGTTCACATTTGGCTATTGTCTAACCTCAAGTCATATTAAATAAACTATGCTATACAGTAGCTCTGTGTTACACAAAAGCAAAGAAAATAAATAAACAAAAGAATTGCAAACACTGCAAATATGTAGCCTGGCTAACGGCAAACTAAATGATCACAAATATTTAGTCTGGAGTCCCACATATTTCTTTTGTCGTAGCTGAAGCTTCTCCAGGGCGCAACAAATGTCTGTCAAAGCGTACATAGATGAGAAACGATTGTTTTGCAACTTTGGATAAACTAGGTTACATTGATTTTGTATGAAGTAATATTTGTTTCATATGTTCATTATGTCCCCCAGAGCGGGCCTTGCAGGGAGGAGTGGGAGAAGACTAAGCACCTCTGGTGCTCTTCACTTTCACCAAAGACAACCCAGTGACAAGAACATCCCAAGTGCACAAGACGCAAAGGACATAAATTGTACAAGTGTGACAAGTGTAACAAATTCATCAAGCATCTGCTGTGTGGGGAGGGACACTTAAGGCCACCGGCTCCGACACAGTGCTGAGCACTCTGCTCCCAACATTCTATTCCATTGTTCTCAATGAAACCCCGCACACCAGAGCCAAAACCTTCCGCTGTCGATTGCGAATTACGAGTCTATTTTGTCGGAGCCGTCCATTGACATCCATTGTTGTTTCTCATGCTACGGTGCTTTACCTCACTCACGTCAGATGATGCGCTATGTAACTTTAAGGCACTTCCGCGCAACGATCTGATGTTGAAGCCCTTCAGAGCGATTTCAAGCCCAGTATTTTCTACGTCTAACGTAGCGAAGAAGCAACTGTTTTGAATCCAACTAATCCAACAAACGTAACCAGCGTCATCGGTGTGATTGGCTGAAGTGTACGTCAATTAAATTGATGGACAAGCCGTTTGTCCAGTTAGATTCAAGGATTTCTGGCTCTGAAATAAATCGTCTATCGCTGTCAGATCATCAGATGTTCGCGCGTTAGCGCTACATCTGACATGAGTGAGGTAAACGGTGCTAAGTTCGTTGCGAAATTGTCGGATTCGAAAGTGCTCCGCAATGCAGTCGGAGCCGGTGTGCGGACGGCTTTATTCTTTACTCTGCATGTTCCATTCTTCCCAGTCCTAAATTTGTTCTTAAGGTCCCATTGAAATACCTATATTGGTGAAAACAAATTTTAGAAACTGCTTAAAGGGGAAATCCTGTCAAATTTCAACAAGAGCTCTATTGCTCAAGCTACTAGAGATTAGCAAATACTGAAGACGCTAAAGACATTTTAGTCCAACCATATAGGTTTCCTTGAACAGAGAGTAAGCCCTGACAGTTCACCCAATGGGGCAAGTTTTCAAAACAGTTTTCAGCATCAAATCATGCACCAAATGTCACCCCCAAAATCTATGTAACATCATCAGACACATTACAACACACTAGTCTAGTGTTTATGACTACAAATGTCTAACAAAGTGCTTAAAATTGTGTTTTTATGCAGTGTTCACAAAACCGTTTTACGTTTTGTAAACAAACAATATTGGGCTGCTTGCATAAGCTCACAGTTTTAACCACTTTCCCAGCCATTTGTTGCCATACACAATACAGTTCTGTGTTGTAATGTGTCTGATGATGTTGCATAACTTTTGGGGTGATATTTGGAGCATGTTTAAATGCTGTAAACACAGTTTTGAAAACTTGCCCCATTGGGTTAACGGTCAGGGCTTATTCTCTGTTCAAGGAAACCTATATGGTTAGACCAAAATGTCTTGCGTCTTCAGTATTGGCTAATCTCAAGTAGCTTGAGCAATAGAGCTCTTGTTGAAAATTGACAGGATTTCCCTTTAAGCGGGAATTCTTCAGACTTGAAGCACATCTGGCTACTTTGCATTTCAGTGCCTATGCTAAGCTGAAGCTAAAATTGCGGTTGCCAGACACAAAGGAAAACACATACACTGACACAGAATGCTTTTAGCCACATACAGGTGCCGGTCATAAAATTAGAATATCCCGAAAAAGTTGATTTATTTCAGTAATTCTATTGAAAAAATTGAACTAGCGTTAATGTATACATCCATTCCATATAGATGGATGTATTTCAAGTGTTTATTTCTTTTAATTTGATGATTATATTGGAAAAATAGTGGAAAAACGCAAATTCAGTATCTCAGAAAATTAGAATATCACTTAAGACCAATACAAAAACAGCATTTTTAGAAATATTTAGTCAACTGAAAAGTGTGATCATGAAAAGTATGATTATGTACAGAACTCAGTGCTTAGTTGGAGCTCCTTTTACCTAAATTACTGCAGCAATGTGGCATGGCATGGAGTCGATCAGTCAGTGGCACTGCTCAGGTGGTACGAGAGCCCTGGTTGCTCTGATAGTGGCCTTCAGCTCTTCTGCATTGTTGGTTCTGGTGTCTCACATCTTCCTCTTTACAATACAACATAGATCTTCTATGGGCTTATGGTCAGGTGGGTTTCTGGGCCAGTTAAGAACAGGCATACCATGGTCCTTAAACCAGGTACTGATCGTTTTGGCAACGTGTGCAGGTGCAAGGTCCTCTTGCAAAATGAAATCTGCATCTCATAAAGTAGGGCCAGCAGCAGAACATTAAATGCTCTAGCACTTCCTGGTAGACTGCTGGGTTAAACTGGGAGCTCCTAAAACACAAACCTCAGAACCAGTTGACCTTGGACCTCAGAAAACACACACACCAGCAGATGACATGGCACCCCACACCATCTCTGACTGGGTTTGGTGTCTCACAACCTCTGGAGGAAGAGAATAGAGGCACAGAATCCATGGTGCTTGTGGTCCACACAGTCAGTCAGTGATGATTTGGGATGCCATGTCCTCTGCTGGTGTGGGTCCACTGTTCTGAGCAGTTCCAAGGTGAATGCAATTGTCTACCAGGAATTGTTAGATAATTTATGCTTTCTGCTGCTGGCCAACTTTATGGAGAAGTAGATTTCATTTTCCAACAAGGCCTGGTGCCTACAGACAGTGCCAAAGCTACCAGCACCTGGTTTAAAGACCATGGTATGCCTGTTCTTAACTGGCCCACAAACCCACCTGACCATAAGCCCATAGAAAATCTATGTTGTATTGTGAAGAGGAAGATGTGAGACCCCAGAACCAACAATGCAGAAGAGCTGAAGGCCACTATCAGAGCAACCAGGGCTCTCGTACCACCTGAGCAGTGCCACTGACTGATCGACTCCATGCCATGCCACATTGCTGCAGTAATTTAGGTAAAAGGAGCTCCAACTAAGCACTGAGTTCTGTACATAATCATACTCTTTCATGATCACACTTTTCAGTTGACTAAATATTTCTAAAAATGCTGTTTTTGTATTGGTCTTAAATGATATTCTAATTTTCTGAGATACTGAATTTGGGTTTTTCCAGTATTTTTCCTATATAATCATCAAATTAAAAGAAATAAACACTTGAAATACATCCATCTATGTGGAATGGATGTATACATAACACTAGTTTAATTTTTTCAATAGAATTACTGAAATAAATCAACTTTTTCATGATATTCTAATTTTATGACCGGCACCTGTATGTAACTCCTGGTAAGAGGGTGAACCAATTTTCATACACTATAGGGGGAATATCCCTTTAATACAAAACATACTGTATAAGCATCAGCTTTTGTGTAGTCTGACATAGCCCGCCCACAATACGAATGTTCATCGGTATCCATGGTCTGGGAACGGTCTTCTTGGCGTGTTTACATCGGTAGAGTGTCTACCGGCCAATAAGCGAAGCTGATTAGACGAAGCTGTCCAGTCGTTTCAAACCAGAAGTGAATGCCCTCCCCTCTGCAGTGTAATCGCGTCAGGTTAAAGAACCTCCAGACCATGAATACGGATGAACAGCAGTATTATGGTCGGGCTATGTCAGGCTACAGCTTTTGAGCAACTTTTCTTTTTTCCATTTTGATACGTCCATGTTTTTGAGTTGATGCACCAGGCGCAAAAGCTTTACAAACTAAAGATGTAGAGATGCTAACTTGACATTGTTTATACTCCAGACCTGGATGTTCGTCATTTGTCAATAGTGGAAAAGCCATTTGACTTTTGATTTGGGCAGGCCATTTGCAGTGCCAAAGCCTAACATTACAGAGCAAAGAAGTTTGAGAGGACTGAGAGCCCAAAAGAATACAGATTCCCTGACCCAATCCCAGAGCTCTCAAAAACCTTGGAATGCTGGACTGAATTCCCAACAAACTGCTTTGAAACCAAACCATCTAGGAGGACTTAAGCAATGTTATTGGCTGCAAAGGTGTCTCTCTCTCTATTACCTCTATTACTATCGTCAGAGAGTTGCAACTTTTTCAAGACTTTTTGCCTGTCTATGAAAAAAAAGCTCACTGTTTTTTGAATAAATATTTTGTTTTGAAAAGGAGGTACCTTGCTATTCTTGCCCTACCTGAACTCATGTCACATATCTACATGTACCAAAGTAAAAGCAAGTAAGGATTAGTGATATAAGTGATAGTAGGCTAAATGAATGAGTAATTAAATGTATATTAATTATATAAAATTAAAATTAAATTTTTCCCTTATTGTGTGATTTAGGGTTGTGCAATGATCTAGCATCCTCTTGATTCTGCCAGGAAGCTGTTTTTGACTAGTCAGTGAACAGCTCACAGAAAAAGCATTGCTAGTCTATGTAATACGATAGGAGATATGTGACACTTTGAATAATGTTTACCTAATTTTAAGCTTAAACATGTTACATCTCAGGTCCCTCCAAGTCCTGCAAAGCAATTTTTATGTCTTTATTCCCAACCTTTTGGTGGCGCTATGTACCACATTGTGCCTCGTGTGCATGAGAGACGAAGTAAACAAACTCTCCGAAAGCAGTGCAGCAGTGGTTAGGTATCTTTGGCATATTTTTTTATCGTTTAACCATGCTCTTGGATAATGAAAGGTATAACATTCGCAAACAGGGAAGCAAGTCGAGGAAGTGGTCTTCTGTCTGGACTCATTTTAAGGTAATATCAGGGGAGAACTCGGTCATTTGTCGACACTGCAAAAGGAAACTAAAATATGCCACCTCGGGAAGCACAACTCCGCTGCTTATCCATCTGAGGAGACGACATCCATCTGTGGTACCTTTGTCCACGTCCAGGAAAAACAAAGTAAGTGACCTGAGGTCAGGTTTGCTAACTTTACTCGTTTTTAGCCAGGGGTTACTGTACATCTGCACAGCAATCTACCGTGTCATGACGGAAGTTCACCTCTACCTGAGACACTATTGGAATGAATTAATTGAATGAGTTGACCTAAATTTCTTATTCATTTAAGCCTCGCAGTCCACGAAATGTATGTCAACTTGAAGAAACGTCTAACGTTAATGAACTCCGAAAACAACCCGGTCAGCTCCTGATACAAGTGGAGAAGATGCAGAGACGATTGAATGAGAAGGATGCAGAGGTTACAGAGACCTATAAGGTAGGCTAACGCATTGAAGAATGCCTACCCTACCCTTCTCTCTATTTAAAACACACACGCACACATTAAAGCGGGGCTCTCAAGTTTTGATAGAAAGGGCCAATTTAGGGGGCCACCAAAGGGGCGGGGGAACAAAGGGTGGAAAAAGCCATTTGTAATAATTTTAATGACCCGGTTGCATCTTTACAGTTTACATTTATTGCAATAAATAAATGCATAGCCTACTTAACATTCTTTCAAAGCAATGTACAGTTTTACAGATTTTATAGGATGTTGTTGCGGGCTGCCAGAAATGTTTCCACAGGTTGCCACTGGCCTCTGTTGAGAATCATGACCGTTTCAGTTGAAACAGTGCCATTGGTCATTAAATGATCTAAAGAGTTTACTTTTCGAGAATTTGGATACTCATACAGTTTATCCATCAACCACATGGATCTAACATTATTTGTTTGTTTTGTAGACTCTCCAGCAGACCATTCAAGCCCTTAAGGACACCATGCAAGTCATGAAGGAACAGCTAAGGCAACCGATGGGGTAAGAACTTAACGGATGGCAACTAGCTTGGCAAGCTGGCGGCAGTACATGTAAATCCTCACAACCCAATCTCCTTCAAGAACTGCCTCTAACTTCTGAGTTAGAAGCCTGGGCCTTTAGCTCAGTGGTTAGAGTGTTCGACTCCCATGCCAGAGGTTTGTTGTAGCTGACAGGGTGGCAGGTTCGAGACCCGAGTGTGGTGCGGGCCGCCAGCGACTACACTTGTACATATAAAAAAGTAAGCACAGTGTTAATGCACTTCACGCAATGGGTTGCACAATTACTGTAACAAGCTAAATAAATATCACATGTTCTGTAAAGATTCTTGTTCCCTTGCAATAGTCCTTTTGAGTGTGTGACAATCTGACATGTTTTTGGATTGATTCTACCTCTCAACATTTAAAGTATTTACAGCACAATGATCACTTGTCTTTTGCATTTAAGAATTTGCTGTTACTGTTGTGTTGCTAAATGATTTAATCACATACGTATTCTTGTCAACATCCTCAGTCCTCTTGTTATTTGCCCTCCACAGAAAGCATCAGGTTGCAGATCAAAGTGAACCTGGCAGTCTATTCCAGACCAGCAATCAAGAGCTCACTGCAGCATCTTCTCAGCATGCAAGCCAGCTTTCTCCTGAACACACGGTACATGGAGCTAAATGATTTTGTTTATTATATTATTCCTCTTGAGTGTTTAAATTATTTAGTTTATTAGACTTATAAAGCATTCTGTTTCACATAATACACACTCTACAATCTCTGAAACAATTGCCACTACAGCTCCAAGGCTAGCCTTGAGAATCGAGAGTTCTTCCTGCCATGTTTTACAAACTTACTGACTGTACTATCTGTAGGAACAGGAAGAAGAGAGTTTAGGACATCGTAGACTGAATAGTGAACCTGCAGGTTATACCACTGGGGCTTATGGGAAGCAAATCTTAAAGTGAGTGTATAGCCACATTCAGCCAACATGATATTTTAGCATTAGGTAGCATGGTGACAACAATGTTGTATGAGTCTGTAGGCCTGCTCTATGTCTGTGTCTGTAGATACAGTACATTGTAATAACCATAATGGAGCTCTCTTTGTTCAGGAGGAAAAGACGCCCGGTAGTGTGGAAGATGAACACCATGAAGACTGTAATGGCAAGAATGACGATGTCTTGGATTATAATCCTCACATAGACCTGAAATATTTGTTGCAAGATGACAGTGACCCTGGTGAAAACCCTGAAAGTAAGTTTAACTTGTGTTTGGTCAACAAGGAGTCTCATACAACAGCATTCAGCAAAATAATCTAATATATTTTTGACGTTATTCATTCATGCTGGATGGCATTTCACACACAATCCCTAAACCAAACATTGCTCCATACAGTACACTGTCAGGAGTATTGATTTAAACGTATTGATTTATTTATTGCTTTGTTTGTTCTTCCAGATCAGACCTTGCAGTCTCCCGATAATGACTGCAACACAGTCTCGTCCACAGACCCCGAGGCCAGGGAGCTTTATTCTTGCACCTGGTGTGGAGATCGATTCACCAAAGAGTACTATATGAAACTGCACAGATTAATTCATGACAAGGAGGCTACCGTTGCTCAGTGTCTCTCTGAGCCCATGAAGTACGTGAAGGTGATGAGGCCCTATAAGTGTGGTGTGTGTGGAGCAGGGCTAAATACCTTCAATGCGCTCCATGTCCACCTAAGATTGCACAACCCAGAAAATGGCCATTGTGAGCGTGACGAAAGAGGGCGGAGATTGTACAAGTGCGGCTGGTGTGACAAGACTTTTACAGACTCAACTTTTTTCTGCGTCCACCAGGGAGTGCATCTAGGCGAAAAAGTATTTGTTTGCTCGTGGTGCAAGAAGTCTTTCACCTATCCAACCAGCCTCCGAAGTCATCAGAACTGGTTCTGCAAGAATAGGCCAACGCAGAACCCCTCGTGTAATCCACAGAGATCATATCTCTGCGACTTTTGCGGCAAGGAGTTCGGGACTAAGAATCATTTTAAAAGACACGCCATGCTACACACTGGAGAAAGGCCATACAAATGTGAAGTTTGCGACAAGGGCTTTCGCATGAAGTGTAGCTTAACACAGCATAGTCTCAGTCACGCCAAAGAACGGCCTTTCAAGTGCCAAATATGTGGCAAAGGATTCACGAGGTTGTATTTTGTCCAGAAACATCAGAGGGTCCACACCAAGGAAAAGCCCTACAGTTGCTCCTATTGTGGGAAGGTCTTTGGCTATCAGGAATCACTCTATGTTCACAAGAAACGGTGTCCTACTGTGACTGGGTGCTAAAGCACAATTCTGGAGCAGTTCAATCCATAGCTGCATACACTTTACACTTTTGCTTACGCTTTTTTTGAACTAAAGCTTTCTGAATCAACCATGTGATAAATATACTCCAGTACAGCATATGTTTCACCATCATGACAGTGCCACGATGGTCATATTTCTTAATCTCTTCATATTTTACAAAATATTTCCCTGAATAAAATCTAGGCTTTCCACATTTCTTTATTTTCTTTCTCTTTCTTACTTTCTTTTTTAATATTTAACATGCATTGAGACAT
Source organism: Sardinella longiceps (assembly GCA_027497455.2). NCBI lineage: Eukaryota > Metazoa > Chordata > Actinopteri > Clupeiformes > Clupeidae > Sardinella > Sardinella longiceps. The sequence continues at coordinate 3,682,922 of JAODXP020000030.1, forward strand.
GTCTCTCAGTCTCCTCCAAGGACTATGCAAACTTTTGTAATGTACTGTATTTCAAAGAAATTAATGTTTTGAAACAGTGATTTTCAATGGTCATTCTTAGGACTGAAATGGTTAGTAGTGCACAGTAGTGCCCCCTTGTAGGGGGGCAAGGGGGGACTGTTACCAAGGCATCCTTGAGGGGTCAGGAATTGTGTACAGGAGCCAGAATTTGGTGCTACACCCCTCCAAAATGGACAGAACATTGTTGTGGAGGGTCAGTGGATTTTATTTAAACCAGCGGGAATGTGCAGCCTCCCCCATAGTTTCATCAAATCTTTAGGGATGGTTGAAACCACTTTATATGAAGATCACGGATCAGCAGTATTTGTCTTTGGGGGGAGCTGTTTGTCGTCTGAGTGACTGGAGGCAGATAGCTAAACAACCTAAACAAAACTATTTAATAGTAGGCTATTTATCAGGAAAAATGAGCCTAATAGTATAGTTTAAGTAGGCCTATCAAACTTGGATGACCTTTGATGATTTTGGGTTGTAAACTAATTAGTCTACTGAGAACAAGTAAATATGTTTTCTGTAGCCTTAATGACATAACAAACACACAATGACATGAATTGCGCAACAGACAGTGGCTTTGAGAAACAACCTTGGGCTAGTTGAATATTCCATAGGCTGACATAGTTTGACCTGAATGTTGTGTGGCAAACAGTTTGCATCATAACGGAACAAAAAGAGAGGCGGGCAGGAATTCTCCACGTGGTTTGTGGTGATTAACAGCGCTCGAGCCGACTGGCACGGCACCAAACTTGGAAACCTTATTGAGCTATGTGTGCTGTTTGACAACTCTCTTGCCGTTTCGATGCTGTTGTGTTCAACACAGGTAAAACTCGAGGATTCATTGATGCTCATGCCAGTTAAATTGTGAAAACTGAAGTTCCTATAGGTGAGTTTGTCCGGATTTTGGTCGGGCATTCCGATTTTCCAGGATTTTGCTTACGCAATAGCAAGGCTTAAGTGAAAAAAGCGCGTTCTTTACAGTGACATTGCGAGCGCAAAACTGAACATAAGCTGACGCGCACTGAACAATTGCGGACGCGTAGTTTCAGGCCATAACGTCTCCAAAATAGGCAGCTGGCTCTTCTGACCAACTTCAAGGTTTTAATCTACATGTAACAGTGCAGTTTAGCACGATATACGTAACATTTGAAGTTGTTTTTTTTTTATTATAGACAAAAACACAGTTGATTTTTTTTTTATTTTAGTTTGGCAGGTGGTCAACTTATATTGTGCTAAATAAATAACTTTGCAATGTGGTGTAGACGGTTAGTTAAATGAATCGCATAACGTCGATTATGATCCAAAAGTGGAGACCTTTGGACACTTGGCTGTCCAGGTTTCACAGAGACGGTTTAGAGTCAGCTGAAGCAAAGACAATGTAGTAGAGGATACCAACCTATCTTAGGAACAGGGGTTAAAGTGGGGGGTACGCAGTTCCGGCACCTCAGATAAATGAACAATATCATCCCATTCTTCTTCTATTCATTTTTCTTTGTTTGTGCCAACACAAAATATGAGAGTTCCCCCTCCTGCCAAATCCCACTTTAACCACTGCTTAGGAACATGAGAAGAAAGCTTGCAATCATTGTTATAAAAGTAAAATGAAAAGCCCACTGTGAAATTGTTGTTCTTTAGTAGGCAGAAATGCCATATCATGATCTTTCTCCTCTTTTTACAAACCTTTGAAGTACAGTAGGCCTAGTAGCAAGTGTAGACAAAAGGAGTTCCTGTTTGGTCAATTCAACCAAGCAGCTTTTAACAACCTGTGCCTTTCCCCTTACATGTTTGCAATTGCATACTAGTCTAGCCTACATGGAAGTGTTTGTCTTCCTCATTTTTAGATCCTTATGCACCCCCCATCATTGCACTAGAGAGGGGTGAAGTATACTGTAGTCTGACAAAACATGACTGTAAAGTCGCTGACGTTTCATTAGTAGAGATTTAACATTTTGAAAGCCATGACCGAGCTTGCAACTGGAGACAGGAGTAACAATATGTTTGCATGTTTACTAATTATAATCTCTTTTCATAAAACAGCCTTTCAGCAATATGTATTTCATATGTTAATGTTTCTTTTTTTGTAGGAATGCTTGGACCCTCTTACCCTTACTCCCCCATTCTCATGAGAGCCAACTCTGTACTCCTCCAGCAACACTGACAGGACAGGGCTCTGGAGCGGCTCACTCTGAGGATGCTATCAGTGATGCTGACAGACTGCAGACACAAGCTGGGACCTGGAGGAGTCTTTCTTGTGTGTAAGGAGTACGATCAAGGAGAAGATGAAATTAGTCAAGAGGATAGCGACTATGTCCCTGACGGTAAGTCTGTCTATACAGTATATTTCAGATATTTGAAAGAAAAACAAGGGATTGTAGTTGGTGGAAGTGACAGTCTTAAATCATTTCCAATCCATTCAGTTTTAGTGAACCATTTACATAATATTATATTAATATTATACCATATTACTGATACTATTACCCTTTAATAAACATCACCAAAACAACATTGATTAAGTAGCAATAGTAAGAGTAGGACTAATATGGTAATAGTGATACAAGTAAAGTATGATTTATTTGAGTATTCTTTAGTAGCCTATTATTAATAGTTTTATTTGTTTTGTTTTAGATGATAGTTGTGAATCCTTCTCCGATGAAGCAAAGCCAAGAGATAAAAGTGAAAATGCAAACCAGAAAATTTGTGTGGGAAGGTCAGAGATTCAGACACGACCCGCTGACTCTGCAAAGCGAGGCCAAAGAAAGGAGAAGAGTGAAAGGACAAAACAACATGAGTGCATGGACTGTGGGAAGATCCTGAGGTGTGCAGCTAGCCTACGCAATCACCACAGAATCCACATGGGGGAGAAGTATTATGGCTGTGCTCTGTGCGACAAGACATTCACTCTACCCAGCAGTCTCCTCTCGCACCTCCGCAGACACGACAACATCAACTCTAAAGTTAACTCCCCAACAGCTAAAAAAGACCAAACACAAGACCAGTCCATGGTGAACGCACACTTGTGCGACGAGTGTGGTAAGACGTTTTCGTCCTTGTCGAACTTAAACACACACCAACAACTTCACAAGGGAGAAAAGTGTTTCTCTTGTGGTCTCTGTGAGAGGAAATTTCACCAATTAGGTAACCTCAAAGCGCATCATATGTGGCACGCTCAAGAAAAGCCACATCAGTGTCAACATTGTCCTATGTCTTTTATAACAGCATCGAAACTCAGGGTCCACCTCAGAGTCCACTCAGGGGAAAAGCCCTTCGCCTGCAACTACTGTTCAAAGGCCTTTTCTACCTCTGGCTCCCTTAAGACCCATATGAACATTCACTCTGGAGAAATGCCTTATGAGTGCCCCATCTGTGAGAAGAGATTCAGAGCTTACCCAACTTTAAAGGTGACATACAATGAATTAATTGACTATTATTCCTTGTTCTCTGATGTTAAAATATGACATAATCATCATCATATTATTGTATTTTGTCAAAAATAAGGTGGTGATATTTTACAAGCCTAATAACACCTAATATTTAGGATATGTATTGAAATGGCCCTTTTGCCTAAACAACACCCTCCCTGGCAACCTCAATTGAACTGCAATGGCTTTATGCTATTTGACATCACTTGTAGCCTATGTTCTAATTTGCCCATGTTTTAGTGGCTATTTCTAAAGTTAAGATCTCAATATTAAATAGGGCAAACCATGCCCTATGTTCATGAAAGCTCTTTGACCATGCACAACCTCTCTTAACTCATCAAAGCCAATGTAAAAGTGGTTTTCCATTCTATGTCTCCTTTAAAGGTTCATGAGAGGTCCCACGAGAGGAAAAAGCAGTACCTGTGCCATACCTGTGGGGTGGCGTTCAGGACGTCCACGCAGCTCAAGGAACACCAGCAGACACACACAGGTGAGAGGCCTCACCTGTGCTCGGAGTGCGGGCAGGCGTTCGCTCGGCCTCTGGCCCTTAAGAGACACGAGCGATGTCACTCGGGTGAGCGGCCCCACCTGTGTTCCATCTGTGGGAAGGCGTACACCCGCGCTGAAACGCTCCGGGCGCACCAGAGGACTCACACCGGGGAGAGACCCTATAGTTGCCACATCTGCGGGGAGAGTTTTGGCTACGCACAGCGCCTACATGGCCATCAGAAACGGGAGCACGGCACGGTGTAGGGATGTCAGTGTGTGTGTGTGTGGATTGGTTGCTTGTCAAATTATGTGTTTTTCCTTAGTTTGCTTTCAGATGATGGTGTCTTTGGTCCATATTTTAGTAGTATATGCACAGTTGTGGAAACATATAGAATCTATAAGGCCAGCTGAAATAATAGCAGGAAGGAGAAGGGGTGTGAACACCTGAATTTGATTTCGCCACTTGAATATCTGTGATTGTTACATGAAGTTACTGTTGTGACATCTACTGTGTCACATTTGACAAATGTAAAGTATTTCAAGGATAAAGTAGACCTATCCTATCAGGGAGTGCGTTGGAGAGAGAGATGAAGTCAAATGGTCACATTCAAACACAGCCATCTGCAGGCACTGTGATCCATACACGTGGTGTTTGTCATGAAAGAACTTTAAAAACCACTAAAGTACTAATGCAGAGAGGGTTAAAGAGTGAAATTTTCAGAATGTTGCCTTTTATTTGAGGATATAGAGGATCAAGGGTTGACAATTGACATGTTAAGTTTACATGACATGTTGTGTTTGAAACAGAACAACAGTTATTATCTCATATTCAGGAAGCATACATGTACAGTAATATAGGACAGGAGCAGTATAGGCCTAGTACATACTGTAAATACACTCAAACATATGCATAAAGTCTAAAAAGCCATACTTAGGCCTAAAAAAGGGTGTAAAGAATTACCCATTTAGCCATAACAAAAGAAGATATAGAGAATATAATCAATTAGTTGCCACTATATGGCTTTCACCCTACACACTCTACAAACTAACTCCAGGGTTATACATCTGTCTAAATTTCTTGATCAACGTCCCATGTTAACTTCTTTGTGTTGATATAAAACCTGTACTATAGTCTACACACCAATAGTAAAAATAGTAATATAACTGCACCACTTCTGTTATACAAACTAATCAATAGAAAAATGTGGAAAAGCAAAACTGACCTCTCATTGCACTTTACTGCTATTACAGTAGTGCATTTGGCCAAGAAACTGTATGCCAATGGAGGCTAATGGTATCTTACAAAAATTTTACTGCCGCCCCACGAAGACCTACAACAATAGCGAGAAAACCTGATCCTGCCTAGGCACCTGCAACGTCTTGGAGGCTTAGGTTTAGGTTTAGGCTTAGGTGGTGGTGGCCCACACCTGGATCCTGTGCAGGTGAA
>JAODXP020000030.1:3688427-3708416 GCA_027497455.2 Sardinella longiceps
ACAGGAGACATCGCTGTAGCACTGGGGGCACCAGTCGCCTCATCAAATTAAGTGTACTGTGACGGACCTTTCTATCTCCTTATAGTTGTAGACATTGAGGATACATGGAATTGACTCACCACTCTTAGATGTCGCAACAGAATAGGTGTTTACAAATTTTCAAGCCATAAAAAATGTCTATCTCGCCAAATGTCTAACCTGCGCGCCAACGCAACGTTGTGCAGTGACTGACTGTGAGTGAGACGGAATGGCTATTACAAAAAATAAACCTCACCTACAGCATGCTAATTTGCTTGGGTGTAAGTTAAAAGAACTGTTGGTTGTTACACTCAAAACACCACTCCAATGTGCATGATTGCCCTCCACATGGCTTAACAACCCAAACTCAAATCAAAATGTTGGTCTGGGGACTCAAGTGGAGGCACCGAGTTGGGATAAACTGCTGTCTTTCGAAACTGTTACTTACAACAAGCCAGGATACTCACCAATTCGGGCAAAGACGCATTTGCTCTTCAGGATGTGTTTGGCCAGTTTTGGGCATCTGCATTTCTAAGCAACTCTTCAAATGACTCTGATTGTGTCTTTGGTATTTAAGTTAAATTAAATCCTTTCCGCTTCATGTGCAGAAATTGGGCGGTGCCCATCTCTGTTTTCTTAACCCAAGACCACATGGCTGCACAGAACAGTAACCTATGACTACAACAAGTGTGGGGTTAGTCCTTGTAGCCCCATGTGTTAATATTTTCTGGTATTCCTGTTATGATGAAACTGTGTCTGGTCCAACAATTCAACACATTGCAGTCGGCAGAACTACAGAATGGATAGAAATAAATACATAGATTTATGTTTTACACTTACTCTGTTTTAGTAGGAGTATTGCAAGGTTATGGCTACCTGAACAACCACACATTTGTCCTTTTCTGTGTCATTTTTGCTTTTTTATTTATTTTTTTATTTTATTTTTTTTATTGCAAACAAGAATGACATTACAAACAAGACTGACAATGTAGCAACACAACATGTAACAATACAATACACACTATCAGTAGACACAAGTACAGTAGGGCCTACACACATACAGAGTTATTTTTGCTTTCTTACCCCTTTCAGAGAATCAGAACTTCATGGAAAGTTCTTGTGCCCAATACTCACCTTATCAGAACCAAAATTGTTATCTGGGATAGGCTAGTCTAAGTAGTTGTCAGTCTAATCTTTGTCTCATTCACTGAATTCTCTGAAGGTGTAAAGAAAATGGATAAATCTCTGTTCACCAGTGACGTAGTAGATATGCTGCAGGTAAGTGTTGCTCTTGAATGGAACTACTTTAATGAATACAGTCATGAATCAGATTAACAGTTACAGTGTGCTATTTAGCAGATTAACTTATGTGGTAACTTTCTTACTCTTCATGTACAGACTGGGATATGCTACACCTTTTTGATGATTTGCATTTGGATATTTTGTACCAAAATGAGATGGAATTGGAGCACGCCACGAGTGAGTCATTCTTCATAATCCAGCAGTCCACACTCCACATCAGTACTTACCCGTCACATTCACAACACAATGAATGAATATAGGCCCACCTAACTTGGTCTCAAAAAAATCTGTGAGATGTCTTAAAAGGATAGCTCCGGACTGAATTCAAGCATAGCCCTGTTGAATGAACCTGCTAAATGCACTAGGTAGTGAGTGGAAAAAAATAATTTGGATAAGCATAGACCGAACGTGAAGCACTTTACATTGAGTCAGTGGTACCCATTATACATAATGTAGCCTTTGCCAAAAAGACACAATTCATACCCATCCTTTCACTCATATAATGGCACATATTTAATATTCTCCCAAGAGTGTTGAAGCATTTAACAGTTTATATGTTCCAGGCCCCAATTGAGTGTGTGGAAAACCCCAGTGGGGTCGGCGTGAGGATTTACATGGACAAGACATTTTACAATGGTCCCTTGCCACAGGTAAACTTGGGTCACACAACAACTTAATACGAAAATAATGACTGAAGGTGTAATGCCAATTTTATTCTCATGGCAAATGTGCTAACGCAAGAATATAAAAACTGATTGATATAGCAACTGTTGTCTTACAGAGACCATTGCCATTTGTGAACAACTCAGATGACCTCAGTGTAGCGACATACTATGAAAGGTTTGTTTTTCATCAAGATGCAATCTACGGTAAGACCACCTCAAAAGTGTAAAGCTGACGCCACACTATATGATTTTGAAATCTTATAACTTTTTAAAATCAGCACGAGATTCACACCGATGCGGCATCACTTTTGGGTGTTAAAATAATCTAGGCTTATTCACAGTCAAAATACAAAAATAGCCTACCTGTCATATACTGTATATATACACACTGATATTTTTATCCATCACACTTTTTGAATAGTCTATAGGGGGTGGTGTAGACATGCGTCCCTTTTTATTGCTCAAACTATGATGTGGCATAATGCTTTGACCTTGGATCTGTGATCTTTGACATGTATGTTGACCTAACAATTGTTTTTTTTTTATTTTACAGAAATGCCAGCCAGAGGAGAGGATTGAAGAGGATTACTGAATGATTGCCTATTCTTCTGTTTTTGTTTTTTCAAATATTTATATGCAGCTGTAGTCTTAACTGTCATTGTGTGTGTGTGTGTGTGTGTGTGTGTGTGGGTTTGTTTATGTGTATTTGTATTTTGTGTGTTTTACATGTATGTATTTTTGCAATACTGCACTTTAGGCTTAGCCTGCCATAACCAGCCCCTCGGTCTATGTTTCTCTTAGTTCAAATGTCTGGAATCTCGGCTATTGAGAAACCACTGCTTGCTAGAGATCTCAAAATTCCAAAACGATTGGACCAGCCCTTGACTGAGCCCTTGATTCTATTAGCATGGTCCATAGCGTGCTCCATTCTTAAAGTTCACTGGACGGCTTGGCTTGGGCTCAGTGCAGCCGATGCAAACAAGGTCAATGGGCGCAATCCCAGACATTCATGGAGGAAGATAAAAAACGAGTAGTATTACTGTACATAGGAAGGCAATGTAGGCCTATCGGAAAGAGAATTACAGCCATAAACCCAATACCTTTGCCAATACCTTTAACCAGTTACCCACGCCATTTGAATGCAATTGGTCTTAAAACCTTTGGTGCCTTTTCTGTCTGACAGTGTTACTCAGGGTACTGCCTAGAAGCAGACTGTGAAGTGTGAAGGTGAATATGTACTGTAGCATTTCCATTATGCACACATTGCAAAGAGACAACTAAGTTGTCATTCTCCAACAGTACATTTCAATTTTCATTTCCAAGACAAGACACCAACAGCTGAGAAGCCTATGAACTTGCCACCAGCAGAAGTATTGTCAAAGGCAGCTTTGAGTCTCTCTCTCTCTCTCACACACACACACACTTCAGTTCTTTTATTTGGATCTTAATACAGGGTAAAAATCAGATCAAAACATTGGTCAGAAGTACAGTATGTGTCTCTCTCACACACACACTCAAAGTGCGCACAAAGAGAGAGTCTGTTTTTATTATCCTTTGTGTTTTATTTTTATGTTTGATCAGCTGTTGTGTTAAGATGATTTATTTAAAAATAATAATAAAAAAAAGGATGCAAAAATCTAAATCGTACTGTAGCCTATGTTTTGATTTATTATTCTTTATTTCAGTAGTTCTCAAAGTGTGTTCCTCTGGTCTGCAAGGGTGTTTCTAAACATATACAGTATGACACCAATATCACATAAGAAAAGATTTTATTTCAGGGAACATAAAATACACAAAGATGTGAAAATATTTAATCAACCAGGGAAGTTTCATGGAGATATAGTGAAATTTCCAGTTACATTTGAGGTTTTCAACACATGAGGCACTTGAACCTGCCATAGACATGACATTAATTAATGAACATGTAACAACACTGTAATTGTTGGCAATACAGTATCATTGTTTTTGTAATGTCTGGCCCCCAAACAATATTGACTTTACATTATAATACCGAAAGACACTTAATGACAACATTCATAAACATTTATAGAGTTCATATCATTAAATGTTCATGATATGTGTGGAGGCCAGCCTACAGGCCTCAGTGTGAAAGGCATAGGATGTTCTCAACGCATAGCTCAACAAACAAATGTCCAATCTGTAGCTCCAGTTAGGTGGTGTTCCCATTTATTCTCAGAAGATATATTTTCCATAAAATTGAAGGCCTATATGTTACCTTATTCCCGTGCTGTTTATGTGTTGTAATGTTGAAAAAATAAATTTGTGTTCCCCACCTTCCACACCATTGTCTAATTAGTGGTCTCACCTGTACTAATACCTACCTGGACACCATGTGACTAACACCAGTGCAATACACCCCCAAGTGGCTAAATTAAGACAAGATGAATAAAACGAATAAACCTAAACTAAAGAGTGACTATAAATGGCTCCTACAATATGTGTCATGTCATGTTTATAGGTGTATGTTGCTCTTATGTTGAAATACTCAAGTAAAATGAAATTAACCAAATTAACATATTTACATGCTACATGAAATGCCACTCCCTATTATACCCTAGACTTAAACCACTCTGCTAGCTCTCATTGCAGGCACATGTTTCATGCGTATGTATTGTACGTAGGCCTATGTGTGTGTGGGTGTGTTCATTATACATGTATGTATGTGTATACATATATAGCCTGATCTGAGCTTCGCTTATTGGCTGGTTGCCTCTCTACCGATGTAAACCTGCCCCAGAAAACCGTCCCCAGACCATGGATACGAATGAACATTTGTATTATGGCAGGCTAATACATATACACTACAGACCAAAAGTTTGGACACACCCTCTCATTCAATGAAACTCATTTATTTCCATGACTATTTACATTATAGATTCTCACTAACAGCATCAAAACTATGAATGAACACATATGAAACTAGAAAAGCGCTCAGAGAGCGCAAATCTCCGCCATGACAATGTGGTCACTGATGGTGTTCTGGATCACCGATCACCACCAAAATCTAATCAGTTCTTACTTGTCCCAATACAAACGTACGAAAATTTCATCCAAATCCGTGCAGTAGTTTTCGAGTTATCTTGTACACAGACACACTCACACACAGACACACACACGCCAAGCAAAACATAACCTCCTTGGTGGAGGTAATTATGATCATACTGAGTCTCCATGACCTCTTGAAACAGAATATTGTGTATCTATAGACTCAGAAATGCAATTGAGCAACCTGTCAAGCTCTTAGGTGTCCTTGGTCTCAACACCACTGCTGCTGGTTGAAGAAAACAAATGGCAGAATTAAATATTTCAACATAATGTGTTATTAGATCAAGATTCATCATGAGCCACTTACAGTAATGCTGAGTGTTAACCATACTATGTATCTTCACCTAAACTGATGGATTGAAATCATTAGCATGTACCATCAGATGTATAATGGTGAGGAATGGTTTGTACAGAATACTTACATGTAGTAACCTATGGCTAGAATTATATATTTCCACAGTTATTAGGTGTCCTAAAACTCTGTTTCTGTTATTACCTCTGCCAAGGAGGTTATGTTTTCACCGGCGTGTGTGTGTCTGTGTGTGAGTGTGTGTGTGTCTGTGAGCAACATAACTCGAAAAGTACAACACCGATTTGGATGAAATTTTCGTACATTGTCCGTATTGGGACGAGTAAGAATTGATTCGATTTTGGTGGCGATTGGTGATCCAGAACACCATCTGTGACCACATTGTCTTGGCGGAGGTCTGCGCTCTCTGAGCGCTTTTCTAATCTATTTATCTAACATGTTTTTTTATTATAAATTCTATTATTAGGCTGTAGCATCCCAGTGCACAAAAAACACAGCACTGACTGTTGAAACCATAGCTAAATGAATGTCATGGTAAGTTAATCTCAATTTTTCAGATGCTGTTCTCTTCTCAGGATAGCACTAGGGCAGCAGGATGTCTGAAATAATATGTGACATGGGCTCCCTCTAGTGTTTAAAGGTAAACAAGCAGTGGCCTGGGCCTTGTGCAAAGAGGCAGTATAGACCCAAGAAACACATTCAAAAGCTTTAAAAAGGGATGTAGAACTAGCCTGGGAATTCCCATGCTCCTTTACGCGCTTATTTCATTTCACTCTGCAGAGGAGCATGGTGACCATGGCCGTTTTTCTCGCCTGCTTTCAGTATCCAATCGCAGAACAAAAAGGGATTTGTACGGCCCTCGATTGCATTTTACGTCACGTGGTGGCTCTGGTATTGGCTCCGAGGTATGTACAGACGCTATGATAGACATTCATAGCGCCCAATAAACGGCTATGGACAATTGTAAACGATGCTTCCGCTACGAGAAATGCAATAGGTAGGTCCCCAGACTAAATATCACTTGTGATTTTAGTTTGGCATTCGCCAGGCTAATGTAGAATCTGATAATGTAATAATTTCCCACTAATGTAATAACTCCCGATAATGTAATAAAAAGTCCCAAAAACATGTAATAAAACCTGATAATGTAATAAATCCTGATAATGTAATACGGTGCATTTCCCAATAATGTAAAAATCGGCATACTGATCATGTAATAAAATGTTACATTAATGGGAAGTTATAACATTATCAGGTTAGCCTCAATTTTGCAGAACCTGATAATGAAATGATTTACTGATATTGTAATAGTTTTGGTCAGCCATGTGGCATCAGGCCACCAATTTCTTGGGTCACAAGGGTGAAACTGTTCAGACACCTGCTGCCTCTCTATTAGCAGATATTATACCTATTTTTTTTTTTAATGTGAATGCACGGTTTCTACCATGTGATGGAATATTGTAATTGGCTCATTCATCCCTTCTCTCCTGTCCCTTCCCTGTCTCCACCTCAAGCTGGTGCGTAGTGAGCATTCTGGAACTGGCTGTGATGGCTGCCTTCTGTGAAATCCATTAATTCATTCAATTCTATGGGCTAAGTGTGAAAGTAGTGTTCGTGTGAAACTGAACGCGAGCAATTAAGCAGTTCGCTAAAAAGCACTTGTTCTGTCCAAGTCCCACTCCACAACTTTGCATTAATAGTTATCATTTAAGTTATAGCATGACCAGTTAAAGGGACTGACTAAAGTTGACATCTGCCAACACTGATTGCCATAACAGAACGCACGTTGCAGTAAGTACTTCTGAGTGTTCCAGGTGGCAACTAGAGATGAAGCAAATAATTAATGTCCATATCAGTGCAACAGAAAAACATTTCAAAGCTTTTACCTCTAGAATTTCATACTCTGGCTCACGCTTGTTTTTTTCTTCTCCAAGAATGTTCCATGTGGTAGAATTCATAAAGGCCAAGGTTCTCACTGTGGTACCTGATCTTTGGTATGAAGATGGCTGTTCGCTGTGGCCTTCCTACAGTAGTGATGAACGGATCTTCAGGGCTGCAGTGCATAGAGAGGAGCCACAAGATGACTGGGAGTCATTTGATGTCCGCATCATCAAGTCATCTGGTATGCCGAATGTAAAAGTTGTTTCTTGGTAGGCCTGTAACGATAACGGATTTTGCTTTAGCCAGTTGGAAAAAAATAGCTAATTGATTTACTGATTATTATTACAGGCCTGTTTCTGTATTACAGGCCTGTTTCCCCAACTAGCCTGGATCCCCAGTTAGTTGGGCATGTTAGCGTTATAAGACTAACATACATTATTCAAAAACATTAAAAATACAACGGTTTGAAAGAAAATGTTTATTAAAAGCTGAAATTAGAAGGCTCGTGCAGCAGGACTATGCTTAAACTTGCTCCGATATATTGGAAGATGTATTTTACTTTGCAATAATGTCCTAAACTGGTCCTGTAAAGCCATAGAATTTTTGCTGGACAACCACTTGATGTCACGTTTTACCCCTAAGTCAATGAAGCATAACCGTAATAGAAGAATAAAGACACATTGACAAGCATTCACACACTTTGTTATAACACTTGATAGCTAAATTCTGGCAGCCTCAACTTCAAAAGCATCTTTGAGACAAGTCTAAACCTTTTCACTGGAAGATGTGTAAAAAGGCTGTCTGGAGAGCTGAGGTGATTATGTTTTCAACAGCTGCTGAGGTCCACCTTTTAAGCCTGCTGGAGTATGTAAAGCTGCAGTAGGACCAGATGAACCTGAAGATTGACACCATAACCAGCAAGCTAAACAACCTCTCCATGTCTCCAGAGCCACACCACAGCCACAAAACAGCACTGAGCTTCCTATGGAGTCTCTGCAGTTCTAAAAGAGGCTTCCAACGTAACATCACGACAGAGAATGGTACAGGATATCTTCCTATCCACACTGAACACTAATGGGACAATGTAATAGAGTGATTCTGTGTCAATTCACACGCCCTCCCCAGTGACCCCTTTTCAATTTGCCTAATTTTATTTGTACATGTACTTTCAGTAAAAATACATGACTCTGACATCAGTCAATACTCTTCAGATGCTATGTGTATGTCCTGTCTTAATCAAGCCTTTCTCAGGGATGCAAAATGAATTTCAGTGAAACTGACAATAAACTCTTATCGTATCATTTTCGAAAATGCCTACTACGTGACTACTACATACTGATCGTATACTGATCTCTGCAGACAGCAGTGTGTAGCATGCAGTACATGACAAATATCACAGGAGTAGTGTGGGGCTTCAGTCAGGTGGAGCCAAACTTAAAGGAGAGTACCGGAGTGAATTCAAGCATAGCCCTGTTGAAAGAGCTTGCTAAATGCGCTAGTTAGCGAGTGGAACAAAATAATTTGGTACAACACAGACCGAGCGCAGAAGCGAACAGGCACTTTACACTGAATCAATGGGACCTGACTGTTGGAAACCGAAAGTAAGATCTGAGGTTACATTGACTCAATGTAAAGTGTTTCGTGTTCGCGTTAGGTCTGTGCTGTTCGAAAATCTTTCATTACATACGAAATAGATTGCTGTTAGAAGGCTCGTGCAGCAGGGCTATGCTTAGGCCCAGTCCCATTTCTATCACTTTACTATCACTTCCCCTCGATTTTGGCCCTAACACTCGGTTTGCACGTTCATGTGTAAGTGTAGGGTATCCCAATACTTTTGGGACCGAGGGATAGTGGCTTTCAGCCCTTCAAATCGCCCCTTCAAACGGAGGGAGGTCGGGTGCAGACTTCGAACGAAGTGAAGTTGAAGTGAAAATGAAATTACCCACGATTCTTTGCGAACTGCGTGTCGGTACCCAATCTGTGTCCGACTGCCCGAGCTGTGTCCCGTTCTCTCAGCTCTGGATAAGAACTTCAAAAATATAGCTACTATTGCAATTAAGCATGTTTATATATTTTTTAATGTTGGGATATCTTAGTTTGATGTAAATTCTGTTGAATTCCGCACTGATGTGTTAAAACATGACTATTAGAAAGATCGATATTTTTCAAAGTGCGCAAATCTTTCACCAGTATTACCAGAGCCTCTCATGTGGGTGATGATAATTGTCGATGACGGCTTTTGAACAGTTTATCCCGGTTAAGAGCCTTATATCCGTTCAGTCTTAACGATAGACGCATGAAACAGGTGAAGACGTTTTTATGCGAAGTGCTGTCCCATTTATTAGGGGAAGATCTGCACTTCTCACTACACATTCGAGGGGTGTCTCATCTTGGAGGGAACGCGAAACTCAGTGCTGCGGCAACGAGTGTTTGAATATGTTTACTGAGTTTGAAACTAAAAACAATGTAGACTACTGAGAAAACGTATTTTCACGAGAAAACGTATTTTCCTTCGCGGACTGCTGGGTGGACTCATTCACCAGATTTGGTGAGATGTATTGTTTTTCTGTGTTTTCATATTGCTTGACCTAGCAGAGAGACAGCAATCGCATTTTTCCTTTTTTCTGTGGATTATATTTTCGGTTTGCTATATGCAAACAAAGTTTTGTCGGCAGCAGCCCTCTCACTTTCCTGGATTGGATTATTGACTCTTGTGCGTGGTCCTGGCAAAATACAGGACATCTTTCGTTTAGTTTGGACTTTTAGGTTTATTTTCAGGACTGAATGAAAGGGGGAATTGCAATGCCTGGGATTGTTTGGGACATTTAATTGTGTGTGAATATAAAGCGCCGCTGTGCGACCTGGGTTATTGTTTCATGTGTGTCCTCCTTTACTGTTAAACCGATGTTTCATAGCCTATAATTAAGAGACGCACTCAGATTTGTAGCCTACCTTGTACTTTATTCTCAGAATTATCTGTTTATTGCATTCATATTTAGTCATTCAGAAGAACCCCTTGATTGTTACAACAGGCCAGCACATTTCCACCTGTTTTTAGACACACAATGCTGCAAAAAAGACGTCTCCTCTGTTCCACGAATTTTGCGTCTTTCATTACAAGTCATTCATTCATCTCTACTGTGTATGGTCGGACTAATGGGACTTCGGACCAATGGGCCTCTTTTTTTCGAACTAATGGTATGTCTGACTAATGGGATCTCTATTCAATGGTTCATTTTCGGACTAATGGGATGTCAGACTAATGAGATGTCGGACCAATGGTCCGTCCCCTTGTAGCCTGACATAGCCCGACCATAATACTGCTGTTCATCCGTATTCATGGTCTGGGGGTTCTTTAACCTGACGCAATTATACTGCGGAGGGGAGGGCATTCACTTCTGGTTTGAAACGATTGGACAGCTCGTCTAATCAGCTTCGCTTATTGGCCGGTAGACTCTCTACCGATGTAAACATGCCCCAGAGGACCGTTCCCAGACCATGGATACGGATGAACATTCGTATTATGGGTGGGCTATGTCAGGCTAGTCCCCTTGTAGTCCACAAGGCAATGCAACAACTCCCTACTGGAGTAGAGTACATGATCAGAGAGACATATAATTGGTTTGCACACTCTGTTAAACGTCAAAGTGACTACCGACTTCTATATGAAACGATTAATGGAGGGTCACTATTGAAGTTTACATTTACATTTATGCATTTCACCTAGCGCAACGCGCTGGCTAGTTGGCGCAGATTGTATTGAAAGAATTTTTTTTATTATTATTGCAAACATTTTTGACATTACAAAAAAAAATGCAAGACTATGACAGGCACAAGAGTACGAAAAAGTAGTTAAGCCCACACATTCGAACCTGACCTGGGAGCAGGACAATCAAATAAGTCTATAAGAATGAAAAAAGTCCGCTGCAACCGGGATTTAATTTTTTATTTTACCGTTATAAAGGGGTACCAAGGAGAGGTTGTATCCTGAGTATTGATTAAGTTTGTAGTTGATTGGTTTTCTAATGATATATAGTCGGTTAACAGGTTTTTCCTAGCCTAGAACTCTAGACGTACCCCTAGCGGTAGCAAATTTGACACAGCACAGCAGACACGTCTAGAGACCCCTGATAGAAACCCGTTGTAATCGTTCCTCTGGTGGCGGAACGCGAACGATTTTGCACTTGTAATTTTCTTTGAAAGTGAAACAATAAAGTGCACTGAAGTCTTTTGTTCTGAAAAAATAGGTCTTTGCCGTGCTACCGACGGGCTACGGGAAAGGTTTGATATACCAGCTGGTGCCACTGGCTGGAACGCTAGCCTATTACGTGGAGAGTCAATTTGAAAGACAACGCAATCACCCGCCCCTCCATTGAGGTACAGTCTATCAGTGGTCTCCAGACTATACATTCTTATGATATAGTCTGGCGTGTCAGGCTAGGTTTTTCCAGTGAGTGATGTGAATATTGTTCCTAGATTTCCAGTTCATGAGGATTGTTTTCTTTGCGATAGTCAGCGCTACTAGCAGAGTTTTATTGCAGGAGTTGCTTAGATTGACTGTGGATGTATCACCAAGTATGCATAAGGAGGAGGATGCTGGGATGTGAAAGCCAAAGATGGAAGAGAGAGATTTTGTGACATTCACCCAGAAGTGGTTGATTGGAATGCAATGCCAAACTGCATGAATGTATGTGTCTGGGTTATTTAGTGTACAGTGAGAGCATAGATCAGAGCCAAATCCCATTTTAGCCAATTTATGTGCAGTGAAGTGACATCTGTGGAGAACTTTGTATTGTATTAGTTGTAGATTACTTTGTCTACCAGTCTTTGTCATGAGGTAGATGTTTTTGCACATTTTGGTCCAGAAGTCGGCACCGGGAGTAATTGATAAGGCAGGCTAATAGTTTTTTCTGAACGAGATATAATTTTGTAAATTTGGGAGAGTATTTTTTGGGGGGAGGGAATATTAAACAACTCAAGGTCGAGGTTAGTTGTCTGGATGTTAATTTTTCCTAGGATAGATGATTTAATTTGCAGGTATTGTAAGAAGTGTTTACTCTCGATGCCGTGCTTCTGGACCAAACAGGGGGGTATTCCTGCAAAGTCGCTAACGATATCGGCGCTTATGTGATAAAGCCTCGTTTGAAGTAGCGTCAACTCAGAGATGAGGCTGAAGCCATTCCATCAACGCAAGTTAGCTGCGCCTGCTTCTCGTTAACTTAAACAAGGCTGCGTGCACGAGCTCAACACTAGACCTAAATAGGTGATTTAGGAATACCTGATGAACTGTCGTAAAATTAAGGCAGAACTAAAAGAATTTTAAGAAAGAAACTTCGATATGCATACGTAATCTGTTGAATTTTGTGTGAAATAACTGAATATCACAATTTCATAGTAGTAGGCCTACTGGCAATGCATAAATTTGAAAAGGTGATTGAAAATATATTTTGAATCATAATGTTTGACCATTGCTTGTTGGAACAAATTGCCAGTCTCATGTTGTTCTGTCACAGCAGACTTGCACCTGCAACTGAAATCAATCAATCATTCAATTAAGACGTAGCCTACAACTCCAGACACCACGTGATGGGCCGGCATGTGATACGTCTCTGATCATGCATGCATTTGTTTTTAATTAGTAACTAAAATTATTCCTAATAGATACATGGAAATAGCAATAGTAATTTAGTAAAAAGGGGAATTCATGCATGATCATAGTGTTTGCAACACCTATCAACCTTTATTTGGTGGGAAAGATTATTAAGCAGGTGTATGGAACCTTTTTGGGTGACTTGTGTTTCTGACTGATTGCATTTTCTGAGACACCGCTTTATTAAGCCTTGCAGTTAACCTGCCACGGAGCTGGTTAGTTTGGGAGCATATGTTACCCCAGCAACTCAGCTGCGATTAGTGTTAGCGAGAGTAATGGAACTGAACTCACACTAAAACTAGCGCTGCTTGCCGAAGTTAGCACGGCTTAGCGAATAGCTCCGTTGATGGAATACCCCCTGGAAAATGAGGCCAGATTATTGTCTTGAAGGTGTGTGATGCCCTTTTCCATCCATGTGTGAAAGTTAAGTGTTTTTTTATTGACTGTGAAATCTGGGTTATTCCAAATCGGGGTGCGAACTGATGGTGCTATAGGTGAATCAGTGATGTGGTAGAATCTCTAGCAGGCTGTTAGAGTAGATGAAATTGTTGGGGCTTTGAAGGATGGTTGTTTTTTGACTGACTGACTGCAGAAAGGGACATCTGAGATTTTGATTTCTTTATAGATTGTTTGTTTTATGTCTAACCAGGTGTTGTCTGAGGGGGTGGGGTGTAGCCATTTGTAGATGAATTGGAGCTGGTTGGCCAGGGCATAGTGCTGGAAGTGTGGGGCCTCTAGTCCTCCCAGAGCTTTTGGTTTTTGGAGAGTGGTGAGTTTGATCCTTGGGGTCTTGTCTTTCCAGTAGAATTTAGTGATTGATGAATCGAGAGACTTAAACCAGAGTGGGGTGGGCTGGGTTGGAATCATAGAGAGTAAATAGTTTATTTTGGGAAGTATTGTCATTTTGATTACTGAGATTCTGCCCATGATGGATAGTGGGAGGTTTTTCCAGCGTTGAAGGTCTTCATCTATTGAATTGAGTAGAGGGGAATAATTTAGGTGAAATAAGTCTGACAGCCTGGGGGAGACTTTTATCCCTAAGTATGTGATATACTAAGTGCAGAGTGGGATAGGTGAAGAGTTGGCTGTCACATCCCAGCTGTTGGGATGTAATGGGAGTGCAGATTTATTCCAATTGATTGAGCATTTTAGAGAATGTGTCAATGAGTTTGATGGTTTCTTTAACTGATGTTGTGGGGTCTTGAAGAAAGAGAAGAATGTCATCGGCATAAAGGCTTATTTTATGATGCATATATGGAGTCTGGATACCCTTGATGAAGAGGTTCTGACGGATGGCAGCTGCTAGGGGTTCAATGAAGATTGTAAATAGGGAGGGGAGAGTGGGCACTCCTGTCTAGTTCCCCGGTGAAGAGTGAAACTTTGTGAGGTTATTCCATTGGTGATTACTGTGGCCGAAGGTGAGGTGTATAGAAGTTTAACCCAGTTAATGAACGACTCACCGAAGTCAACCCTCCCTAAAGTGGAAAACAGGAAATCCCAGTTCACCCTATCCAATGCTTTTTCTGCGTCTAGAGTTGCTATGATGGTATTATCTAGAGACTTTGTGGAGTGATACATTCTATTGAACAGTCTGCGGGTGTATTGAAAGAATTCTTGATCAAGAAGACGCATTTGCTCTGCACTTCAGTGTAGTAGCAGGCACTGAGCATTGCTTTGCGGTGGGGCTACTAAGCAATATGTTCAAGGACAAAACAAACATTCTTTACATGCATTTTCTCCGTCCTCTATTGATTGAAATGAGGGCTGTGAACAAAAGCTTCCAATTAGAGACTTGGGATAGCCTTGCCGTCTTTCGTGACCTCAATCTGCTGTACCTCCCCATATGAAAAAGATTTATGTGAAACTTGAAGAAGTGTCATCTGAAAAACATATACAGGTGCCGGTCATAAAATTAGAATATCATGAAAAAGTTGATTTATTTCAGTAATTCTATTGAGAAAATTAAACTAGCGTTATGTATACATCCATTCCACATAGATGGATGTATTTCAAGTATTTATTTCTTTTAATTTGATGATTATAATGGAAAAATAATGGAAAAACCCAAATTCAGTATCTCAGAAAATTAGAATATCACTTAAGACCAATACAAAAACAGCATTTTTAGAAAGATTTAGTCAACTGAAAAGTGTCATCATGAAAAGTATGATTATGTACAACACTCAGTACGTAGTTAGAGCTCCTTTTACGTAAATTACAGCAGCAATGTGGCATCACATGGAGTCCATCATTCAGTGGCACTGCTCAGGTGATACGAGAGCCCTGGTTGCTCTGATAGTGGCCTTCAGCTCTTCTGCATTGTTGGTTCTGGTGTCTCACATCTTCCTCTTCACAATACCCCATAGATTTTCTATGGCTTATGGTCAGGTGGGTTTGTGGGCCAGTTAAGAACTGGGATACCATGGTCCTTAAACCAGGTATGGTAGCTTTGGCTCTATGTGCAGACACCAGGTCTGGTTGGAAAATGAAATCTGCTTCTCCATAAAGTTGGCCATCAGCAGAAAGCATGAAATGATCTAACACTTCCTGGTAGACAGCTGTATTCACCTTGGAACCGCTCAGAAAACAGTGGACCCACACCAGCAGAGGACATGGCACTCTAAACCATCACTGACTGACTGTGTGGACCACGAGTACCATGGATTTTGTGCCTCTCCTCTCTTCCTCTAGAGGATGCGAGACACCAAACCCAGTCAGTGATGGTTTGGGGTGCCATGTCATCTGCGGGTGTGAGTGTTTTCTGAGGTCCAAGATCAACTGGTTCTGAGGTCTGTGTTTTAGGAGCTCCCAGTTTAACCCAGCAGTCTACCAGGAAGTGCTAGAGCATTTCATGTTCTGCTGATGGTCAACTTTAGGAAATGCAGATTTAATTTTGCAAGAGGACCTGGCACATGCATGCACACAGTGCCAAAACGATCAGTACGTGGTTTAAGGACGATGGTATCCCTGTTTTTACTGGCCCACAAACTCACCTGACCATAAGCCCATAGAAAATCTATGAGGTATTGTGAATAGGAAGATTTGAGACACCAGAACCAACAATGCAGAAGAGCTGAAGGCCACTATCAGAGCAACCAGGGCTCTCGTACCACCTGAGCAGTGCCACTGAATGATGGACTCCATGTGATGCCACATTGCTGCTGTAATTTACGTAAAAGGAGCTCCAACTACGTACTGAGTGCTGTACATAATCATACTTTTCATGATGACTCTTTTCAGTTGACTAAATCTTTCTAAAAATGCTGTTTTTGTATTGGTCTTAAGTGATATTCTAATTTTCTGAGATACTGAATTTGGGTTTTTCCATTATTTTTCCATTATAATCATCAAATTAAAAGAAATAAACACTTGAAATACATCCATCTATGTGGAATGGATGTATGCATAACACTAGTTTAATTCTTTCAATAGAATTACTGAAATAAATCAACTTTTTCATGATATTCTAATTTTATGACCGGCACCTGTAAAAACCCTTTCCTGCCAGAAACATATATTACTATCCAAATCTTATATGGCACATACTACAAAAGTGGCCCGTTTCTCATTTAAGTCATATTGAAGCGATATATATGATATGACAATATGACAATATAGGGTTAGACACATCAGACAGTGAAGTTACCCATACTGACCTGATACAGTGGGCTGCACTTGATGGCAAACGCAGCAGACCAGGAATAATGACAATATGGTAATAATAAATAAGCCTAACACCTACCATTTATAAGTTAGATGGACTTCATCCACGACGATGCCCAACAGGTTGGTCCTATACACCTCCGTGGAAAGCAGGTCTTGCCACTTGCGGCTCATCCAGGCCTCTGGACTGCCGAATAGAATTTAGTAACGGCAACTCTTTATCGCCTTTTCCTCCTCTGGAACAAGCTGTGCTGCAGTGATCCGAGGTCGGTTGCCTCCTTCACTTGGTCCTCCATCAAAGCTATTAATGGCGAGACCACGATAATGACTGGAGTCTTGCTAAGTCCCAGAACTTTAGCCACTAACGGAGACAGCTAGTAAATCAGGCTTTTGCCAAAGCCTGTTGGCAGTAGGGCCGAAACATCTTGCTTACCTGTAAAACTCTTAAGGGCTAAGCATTGCTCTTCCTTTACGATAAACTTTCTTTGTAGAGTACTTAAAACTCTTTCTAGCGCTAGATCGAAAGAGATCTTCGAATCTGCCGCCATGTTGGAGAAATGAACTACAAGCACCGGCGTCGAATAGTACGCGTCATCGTCTTACCATCCCTCCCCGTTTTGTGATTGGTGAAGCGAGAAAATCGGCCATGGTCACCATGCTGCTTTGCAGAGTGGAATGAAATAAGCGCACAAAGGAATATGGGAACTCCCAGGCTATCTGTGTTGTGCGTTTTCACCATTTAATGAAAAAAAAAAAAAAAATACAAAAGGACTTAAAGATTAATGAATTTAATCATTGTATTTTTGTCAGGTATTTTTTTTTTTTAAAAAAAAGAAATAGGACGTAAAAATGACATCCAAGCTTGCACATCTATTTTGAACAGGCAAGCAAATTTCACACAGTGGTGGGCATTACTGGTTCAAATGAACAAAATCCTTCTCTGTCACCTCCTCTTGCCTCTCCTTCTTCAATTACTGTTCCTTCTCGGTCACCTCCTCCTCTCTCTCCTTCAATTGCTGTTCGTTCTCTGTCACCTCCTTCTCTCCCTCCTTCAATTGCTGTTCCTGCGCTGTCACACCAGGAAGTCATACAAACTAAGATGGCATGGCTTTAAAATATATAGAGCTACCGAGCAAGTTTTTTGTATCTAATATGTAGTATCCAAGTAGTATAGACAGCAGGATGTTGGGCCAGTCATGTAGATGTTGTGTGGGTGTGTCGTCCTCACAGTACTGTCCTCACGCTGCAGAATCAGTGAATCAGACCGTTCTTGGAGCCTTTTTGTCACCTGCACCAAGGGACTCCTGATCTTACCATTTTTTTTTAGCTGGTACAAGTAGCTCTCAAAGCGGAAAGCGCTATGCATCCAATGAGCCATATTTGATGGCATCAGCGGTTATGTGCAGTAGAGAATGCACATTGAACACCAGGAATTCTTACCCATAAAGCAATCTCCCTTGCTCCACCACATACGTAAGGAGGTCATGTGCGTAGGCGCTGCGTTTTTTTTGTGAGATGGGGTGACACAAGAATTCACATTGCTATGCTAAATGCCATAAAATGGCGGTACATTTCAGGTGGTTAAATGCCTTTCAGAACAATTTTGCCAGTGTACAACATAAACAATCCGATTCTGTAGCTTTCCACCTCTCCAAATCATCAAGGCCACAACACTTCCTTGCAAAGATGTCAGGGATGTATGGCCTGAGGTTGAGCAGCCTCTCACTGACTTCTCTAATCTGAGCTTGTGTGAGTCTGTGCATGGTCTTGCCCTGAGTTCATACTATTATCAATTTCTTCGTCACGCCCAAACAGCACTGGGGGGTATTCCTGCAAAGTCGCTTATGATATCGGCGCTTATGTGATTAAGCCTCGTTTGAAGTAGCGTCAACTCAGAGATTAGGCTGAAGCCATTCCATCAACGCAAGTTAGCTGCGCCTGCCTCTCGTTAACTTAAACAAGGCTGCGTGCACGAGCTCAACACTAGACCTAAATAGGTGATGTAGGAATATCTGATGAACTGTCGTAAAATTAAGGCAGAACTAAAAGAATTTTAAGAAAGAAACTTCGATATGCATGCGTCATCTGTTGAATTTTGTGTGAAATAACTGAATGTCACATTTTTTTATAGTTGTAGGCCAACTGGCAATTCATAAAGTTGAAAAGGTGATGATTTTGAATCATAATGTTTGACCATTGCTTGTTGGAGCAAATTGCCAGTCTCATTGTTCTGTCACAGCAGACTTGCACCTGCGACTGAAATCAATCAATCATTCAATTAAGACGTAGCCTACAACTCCAGACACCACGTGATGGGCCGGCATGTGACACGTCTCTGATTATGCATGCATTTGTTTTTAATTCGTAATTAAAATTATTCCCAATTGATACTTCGAAATATCAATAGAAGTTTAGTAAAAGGGGAATTCATGCATGATCACAGTGTTTGCAAAACCTATCAACCTTTATTTGGTTGGAAAGACTATTAAGCAGGTGTATGGAACCTTTTAGGGAGACTTGTGTTTCTGACTGATTGCATTTTCTGAGACACCGCTTTATTAAGCCTTGCAGTTAACCTGCCACGGAGCTGGTTAGTTTGGGAGCATATGTTACCCCAGCAACTCAGCTGCGATTACTGTTAGCGAGAGTAATGGAACTGAACTCACACTAAAACTAGCGCCGCTTGCCGAAATTAGCGCGGCTTAGCGAATAGCTCCGTTGATGGAATACCCCCCTGGTGCATGTAGTCCCCTGGAAACGCCCTCACCATGTCAATTGACAAATCAGTGGAAGGAGACTCAGCATCTTCTTTGTGGTGCTCTTCTTGGTAATAAGCTCGTTCGTGTTCAGAGTCGGTACAGCTACAGGCTGTAGCCAGAGCCAGCGAGATCTACGGAAATACGTCGGTGGGAGTGGAAAAGCATGGGGGACAAGGTGGACAACACAGCTGCAGCTGGCTGTAGCCAAACACACGTGAACATGGACGTGATGTCAGGAGATATCGCGGAAGTTTGTTTGCACTGAAAACAGCTTGAATCCCCTCATTTCACCATTAAAATGAACGTGATAACTGGCGAAATAAATCATATAATGTTGCTTAATAAATTATTGTTGCAATGCAAGAGGAACAGAGTTGTGTTTGAAGGTGTTTTGTTAAAATGTAATTTTGTTAATGTGGTATGAAATGCTTATTTGAGATGGCAAACCCAGCCATGCTGGAGAGCAATAAGGCTATTTCATTGGGCAAAACTTGCATACTGCTTAGCAGCAGCTCATTCAAATAAGCCCATTTTCAGTGAGTACAACGTGGTTGGTGTCATATTTGTCATGAGGAGTTTCAAACCAATCGGAATAATGAGTTACGTCATGGGGGTGGGATGCATCCTCTTGCAGCCGAGAAAAAGGAGATGCGGGTTTCGGCTGCAGCCGCCTTG
>JAODXP020000030.1:3711875-3749730 GCA_027497455.2 Sardinella longiceps
GCACACTAATAACTAGAGAATGTAATTTCAGAGAAATTACGAGTGCATTGAAAATGCAGTTGCTGTTTTAGTGGATTGTGTTGCAAATCATTTCAGTAAATATAATCGCAACAAATTTAGATGACTGGAGGCATAATTAGATGATTGACAGTTGGAATGGTTGAATAGTTAATTAGTTGAAAAGTTTGAACCATATGACAATATCATATATGTTAATATTCTAACTATGCTAACTAACATGTTAATTATGTTACCATGATGACCACAAATTAGCTGAGTTGAATAGCATCAAAAAATGAAAATGCTAGCATCTAGAATGTTAATAATGCCAGCATGATGATCAGAGGACCTGAGTTGAATAGCATCAAAAAATAAAAATGCTAATTAGCAAGCTAACCATGCTAGCTAGCATGCTAATAATGTTAACATGATGATCAGAAGACATAGCTGAGTTGAATAGCATCAAAAAACAAAAATGTTAATTAGCATGTTAACCATGCTAGCTAACATGCTATCAATATTAACATGATGATCAGAAGACTTAGCTGAGTTGAATTGCATGAAAAACCAAAAATGCTTAATTAGCATGCTAGCTAAGCTAACATGTTAATAACGCTAGCATGATGATCAGAAGACTTAGCTGAGTTGAATAGCATCAAAAAACAAAAATGCTAATTAGCATGCTAACTATGCTTAACTAGCAGGCTAACTAGCCATCCCGCCACTGAGGACTTTTATTTTGATATAGTTGTTGTCAGAGGAAACAGTTGACAGGAGTCATAGTTGATGACAGTTCACAGTTGGAATGGTTGAACAGTTGAATAGTAAAATCATTTTCCATCAAATTAGTATGATAGGGACTTTTAATTTGAAACAGTTGCGGACAGGAACTGGCTGGGAGGACGCATAGTTGATGACATCCGGAAGTTGAATTGAATCTGTAGTCCTAAGTGAGAGGATTGTAGTCTGTGGAAGTGGTTGCTAAGCTGTTGTTAGGTACCTAAGATGATTGATAGGCTGTTGCTAGGGTAGGTGAAGTGGTTGCTAGGGTGGTTGCTAGGTAAATCAAGTCAGTTGCCATGGTGGTTGCTAAGTTGCAAGTGTGGAAGTGGTTGCTATGTGGTTGCTAGGCAGTTGCTAGGATATTTGAAGTAGTTGCTATGCAGTTGCTAGGTTGCTAATGTTAAGTCTATGTAAAAATTATTTAAAGTTTATAAGCCATAGCTGAAAAAGTATAAAAGTTACAAAGATAACAAGACATAGCAATAAACTATCAAGTATGATCTATATGATGAAAGTTGAATGAGGTTTCTAAGTTAAATGGTTGATGCCAAATTAGGTGCGTGGAAGAAAAATAATAATAATAATAATAATAAGAAGAAATCGAATAACAATAGAGTGCATTTTCAATGCACTCTAATAAGAAGAAGAAATCGAAGAACAATAGAGTGCATTTTCAATGCACTCTAATAACTAGAGAATGTAATTTCAGAGAAATTACGAGTGCATTGAAAATGCAGTTGCTGTTTTTTAGTGGATATTTTTAGATGACTGGAGGCATAATTGGATAACTGACAGTTTAAATGGTTGAACAGTTAATTAGATGAGAAGTTTGAGCCACATGACAGTTAAGTTGACTAAGATGATAACAAGACTTAGCTTAGTTGAATAGCATCAAAAAACAAAAATGTTGATTAGCATGCTAACCATGCTAGCTAGCATGTTAATAGTACTAGCATGATAACCTGAAGACTTAACCGAGTTGAATAACGTCAAAAACGAAAAATGCTAATTAGCATGCTAGCCATGCTAATTAGCATGGTAATAGTGCTAGCATGATGACCACAAGACTTAACCGAGTTGAATAGCATCAAAAAGTAAAAATGCTAATTAGCATGTTAGCCATGCTAGCTAGCATGCTAATAGTACTAGCATGATGACCACAACACTTAACTGAGTTGAATAGCATCAAAAAACGAAAATGCTAATTAGCATGCTAACTAAGCTAACATGCTAATAATGCTAGCATGATGATCACAAGACTTAGCTGAGTTGAATAGCATCAAAAAACAAAAATGCTAATTAGCATGTTAACTAAGCTAACTAGCATGCTAACTAGCCATCCCGCCATCGAGGACTTTTATTTTGAAATAGTTGTGGCCAGAGGAAACAGTTGATAGGAGTTATAGTTGATGACAGTTCACAGTTTAATTGATTGACAGGTGAATAGTTGAGCAGTTTAAATGCCCTATAGTTTAAAAAATGACAGTTGAAGCCATAGACTGTATGGGTTGAAGCAGGTCACCACTGATTGGTTATCACCGGGTGAAAATTTGCATATCCCCAAGATGATTGGCTAAGGCCCCACTATGACATCACCCACTCTAGCCTCACTCTAAACAGCTCAATGTTAAGTCAATGGGGAAAGTTTTAAAAGTTTAAAATTGTCATAGTTTCAAAAGTATAAAAGTTACAAAGTTGAAAGTTACAAAGCAAACGAGTAAACAGTAAGACCTTCGCAACGCAGTTTGAATGAAGTTTCTACGTTGAGCGGTTAGAGCAGTATAAGTTGCGTTAAAGAATAATAATAACTAGAGAATGTAATTTCAGAGAAATTACGAGTGCATTGAAAATGCAGTTGCTGTTTTAGTGGATTTTTATGCAAATCATTTCAGTAAATGTAATTGCAACAAATTTAGATGACTGGAGGCATAATTGCATGACTGACAGTTGGAATGGTTGAATAGTTAATTAGTTGAGAAGTTTGAACCATATGACAGTTAAGTTGACTAGCATAAATTATAATATATGTTAACATTCTAACTATGCTAACTAACATGTTAATTATGTTACCATGATGATCACAAATTAACTGAGTTGAATAGCATCAATTAACAAAAATGTTGATTAATATGCTAACTACGCTAGCTAGAATGTTAATAATGCCAGCATGATGATCAGATGACTTAGCTGAGTTGAATAGCATGAAAAAATAAAAATGCTAATTAACAAGCTAACCATGCTAGCTAGCATGTTAGTAATGCTTAACATGATGATCAGAAGACATAGCTGAGTTGATAAGCATCAAAAACCAAAAATGCTAATTAGCATGCTAGCCATCATGATAATAATGCTAGTATGATGATCACAAGACTTAGCTGAGTTGAACAGCATCAAAAACCAAAAATGCTAATTAGCATGCTAACTAAGCTAACATGCTAATAATGCTAGCATGATGATCACAAGACTTAGCTGAGTTGAATAGCATCAAAAACCAAAAATGCTAATTAGCATGTTAACTATGCTAATTAACATGCTAACTAGCCACCCCCCCCCCACTGAGGACTTTTATTTTGAAATAGTTGTGGCCAGAGGAAACAGTTGACAGGAGTCATAGTTGATGACAGTTCACAGTTGGAATGGTTGAACAGTTGAATAGTAAAATAATTTTCTATCAAATTAGTATGATGAGGACTTTTAATTTGAAACAATTGCGGACAGGAACCGGCTGGTTCGAGGAGGCATAGTTGATGACATCCGGAAGTTGAACTAAATCTGTAGTCTTATGTGAGAGGATTGTAGTCTGTGGAAGTGGTTGCTAAGTTGTTGTTAGGTACCTACGATGATTGATAGGCTGTTGCTAGGGTAGGTGAAGTGGTTGCTAGGGTGGTTGCTAGGTAAATCAAGTCAGTTGCCATGGTGGTTGCTAAGTTTCAAGTGTGGAAGTGGTTGTTATGTGGTTGCTAGGCAGTTGCTAGGATATTTGAAGTAGTTGCTATACAGTTGCTAGGCTGCTAATGTTAAGGCTATGGGAAATTTAAAAAAATTTAAAATCGTCATAGTTTCAAAAGTATAAAAGTTACAAAGTAAAAAAGACATAGCAATAAACTATGAAGTATGATCTATATGATGAAGGTTGAATGAGGTTTCTACGTGAAATGGTTGATGCCAAATTAGGTGCGTGGAAGAAAAATAATAACTAGAGAATGTAATTTCAGAGAAATTACGAGTGCATTGAAAATGCAGTTGCTGTTTTTAGTTGATTTTGTTGCAAATCATTTCAGTAAATATAATTGCAACACATTTAGATGACTGGAGGCATAATTTGATAAGTGACAGCTGGAATGGTTGAACAGTTAATTAGTTGAGAAGTTTGAACCACATGACAGTTAAGTTGACCAGCATAAATTATCATATATGTGAATTAGCTTTCTAACTGCTGACTAGCATGTTAAATATGCTACCATGATGATCACAAGACGTAGCTTAGTTGAAGAGCATCAAAAAAACAAAAATGCAAATTAGCATGTTAACCATGCTAGCTAGAATGGTAATAATGCTAGCATGATGATCAGAAGACTTAGCTTAGTTGAATTGCATGAAAATACAAAAATGCTAATTAGCATGCTAGCTAAGCTAACATGCTAATAATGCTAGCATGATGAGAAGACTTAGCTGAGTTGAATAACATCAAAAAACAAAAATGCTAATTAGCATGCTAACTATGCTAACTAGCATGTTAACTAGTTGTGGCCAGAGGAAACAGTTGACAGGAGTCATAGTTGATGACAGTTCACAGTTGGAATGGTTGAACAGTTGAATAGTAAAATCATTTTCCATCAAATTAGTATGATGAGGACTTTTAATTTGAAACAGTTGCGGACAGGAACCGGCTGGGAGGACGCATAGTTGATGACATCCGGAAGTTGAACTGAATCTGTAGTCTTAAGTGAGAGGATTTTAGTCTGTGGAAGTGGTTGCTAAGCTGTTGTTAGGTACCTAAGATGATTGATAGGCTGTTGCTAGGGTAGGTGAAGTGGTTGCTAGGGTGGTTGCTAGGTAAATCAAGTCAGTTGCCATGGTGGTTGCTAAGTTTCAAGTGTGGAAGTGGTTGCTATGTGGTTGCTAGGCAGTTGCTAGGATATTTGAAGTGGTTGCTATGCAGTTGCTAGGTTGCTAATGTTAAGTCTATGTAAAAATTATTAAAAGTTTATAAGCCATAGCTGAAAAAGTATAAAAGTTACAAAGATGACAAGACATAGCAATAAACTATCAACTATGATCTATATGATGAAAGTTGAATGAGGTTTCTAAGTTAAATGGTTGATGCCAAATTAGGTGCGTGGAAGAAAAATAATAATAATAATAATAAGAAGAAGAAAACGAAGAACAATAGAGTGCATTTTCAATGCACTCTAATAATAAGAAGATTAGAAGAACAATAGAGTGCATTTTCAATGCACTCTAATAATAACCTATAATAATAAGAAGAAAAGTAAGAACAGTAGAGTGCATTTTCAATGCACTCTAACAAGGGCCCCAGGATTGAACCTTGGGGCACCCCACAAGTTACTCTATGAGGATCAGAAAGGGTCCCCTCAACATCACATATTTGTGTCCTATCTGTTAAGTATGATGTGAACAATTTAATAGATGAGTTACTAAAACCCATACTCTGCAATTTAGACATCAATATTTCATGGTCAACTGTATCAAACGCTTTTTGCAGGTCAAGCAGAAGTATACCAACATAATTCCCTGTATCAAAATTCTGGCATATGTAGTCAAAGAGATGAATGAGACAAGTGTCAGTTGAGTGAGCAGCTCTAAAACCAGATTGGAGCTCATATAATAAATCATGTTCAACAAGAATCCTCTACCTGATCATACACAAGACGCTCAACAATCTTTGACATGGTTGACAAAATAGAGACAGGCCTATAGTTTCCTGCATCAGCTCTATTATTTTTCTTAAATAGTGGAACCACCCTAGCATTCTTCATGTCATTTGGAAATACACCCTGCTCTATGGACATGTTTATAATGTGAGTGAGAATATTAGAAGTAGCCATAGCACTATCTCTGAGAAACCTGGATGGGAGAAGATCCAAGCCAGTGGCCTTATTTATTGACAAGGCAGAAAGGCTTGACCTTACTTTGTCTTCTGTGACAGGTCTAATTCCAAATGCATCTGCAGATACATTCTTACCCCTGTAGAATGAGTTAACAAAAGATTTGCCATACTTCTCAGTAACAGCAGGCAATTTATTTACCAGACTAGCAGCAACAGTAGTAAAATAATTGTTAAAATGACAGGCAATTGTACGCTTATCAAAACACATCTCATCTTCAATGATAAGGCCTGCTTTACCAGACTTTGATTTTGATTTTGCAGCTGATCCCATGTCATTGAGAATTTTCCATAGTTTTTTAGGCTGTTTAGCATTAGTAGTAATGGCTTCAGAATAAAATTCAGACTTTGCCTGTTGAACCTTGTGGCTAACTTGATTTCTAAGACTAACATAACAGCTATAGTCAGCTGGTAGTTTAGACTTCTTAAACTTTATGAAGCATCTATTGCGTTGCCTGATCAGATCAATGATTTCAGATGACATCCAGCGTGCACTTCTATGTTTAATTCTTGTTTCTCTAAATGGTGCGACTTCATCAAGAACAGCTATAAAACCCTGTTTAAACAAACCCCAAGCCTTGTCAACATCATTACATTTGAACACATCTGACCAGTCTCTATCCAAAAGCTTTTGATTGAACACTTCAGCAGAGTAGGCCTACTGTTTGGTACATCTGTATTTGATTGAACAATGCTCATTTACTGGCTGAGACTTGATTTTCTTACGTGTGCAAAACACTGCATTATGATCACTGAAAGCCACATCCAGTACACCTGACTGGCTAATCATTCCACTGTCTGATACTAAAATTAAATCAAGAATAGACTGACTATTTATAGTCAACCTAGTGGGCTCAGTAATTAATTGCAGTAAACCAGAGACCCTGCAGAGATATGAAAGGGATTCCTTTAAACTACTTCGTGGCACTTGTAAATTTGTATTAAAATCACCCATAATAATGCATTCCTTTTCCAGACATATATTGCTTTTACAACAGACAGATTCAAGGAGTTCATAAAAGTCTGTTTGTTTAGGTGGGCGGTAACATACACCTACAATGATGGGCTTGGTTTTGGGGAGTATTAACTCGATCCATGCTGAACTCCAATCCATCCACTTGTAGATCGTATCGCGGGTTGAAAGTTAAGTCCGTCCTAATAAAGAGGCACACTCCTCCTCCATGCCGGTGTAACAAGCCGTCTGGTTTCACCACCTACTGGTTTCCTAGCCTTTCCAGATGTCATGAATACACATTAGCCGCATGGCCATTAGCAGATTCGTTACAATGTCATCATGATTTACTTATGTTTCCTTGGTGCATGTCAATAAAATCAAATTGTATTAAATAGTATGGGGATTAGTGTGTCGTGATGAAGCTTAGAGAGGGTATGTGGTATTTTCTTTCTCTGATTCATACATAAAAAAACGTCTCTCACTGGATTCGAACTCAGGATTCAAAAGACAAGAAAGTGTCCCGGCGCAATTTTTTAACCATTGTACCACGCTTACGCCTTTATATTTACAACAATAACAACACTTCACCCAAGTAGAGGTCCTGTATGTGTTTCAAGTTATGTGCAACAACGTTCAACTATGTTACCATGTTTGCTCAACGAGATACGACTGACCATTATTGTCAACTGCATCACTCATGTCCAACGGAAACATAGATATTAATCTGCCTACAAGTGCTCACTGAAGTATTTTGTAGACATTTTTCATAACGTGACAGTGGGTCACCAGTTGTTTTGGAATTACTTTACCGAAAGAAGATACGCTACCAGACCACAGGTGCGCGCGATTGCGCTATGATAGACAGCAAAGTGCATAACTGGGTACCACTGAAGAATATTATCGCTAATACGACAAAAGTCATGGTAGCAAGTTGTTGCACAACTTGAAAAACATCAGGTGGCTTATGCAGGACATAGACTACTTGGGGTAAGTCTTGTTACTGTCTCTAAAATTGAGGCAAAAGTGTGGCACAATGGTCACAGACTTGCGCTCAGGACAACATTTGACTTTTGAATCCTAAGTTCAAATCCAGTGAGACGTTTTTTTTAAATGTTTGAAATAAAGAAAGAAAATACCATGTAACCTCTCTAAGCTTCGTCACAACACACTAATCACTATACTATTTAATAGAATTCGATTTTATTGACATGCACCAAGGAAACAAGTAAATCATGATGATATTGTAACGAATCTGCTAATGGCCATGCGGCTAATGTGTATTCATGACATCTGGAAAGGCTAGGAAACCAGTAGGTAGTGAAACCAGACGGCTTGTTACACCTGTAGCGATCTCGGCGGAAGATGTTGTAATCTTTAAGCCCAGCTTCCCCGTCTAAAACAGAGCTGGCTAGCCAGGTCTCTGACACCGCAATCACAGCAGCCTTGGAGGTAGCCGCTAGGTGTTCGATTTCATCCAGTTTGGGTAGAAGACTTCCGGCATTGACATGAATGAAATGCATCCCTTTCCGTTTTAACTGCCCAAGTGAATCATAGTCTGTCCTATTTGTACTGTCCTCATCGTTAGTCCTGGCTGCGTTTGACTGACCGTGAGTCCTGACTTCATTTAAGTCATCAACAACATTGGCGCTACACATTTCCCACACACAACATTGGTTGCAAACCAGCGGAATGTCTGACTTTTTTCGTTACTGCCAAGTCATACAATCGCGGCACAATATTCCCACACTTAATGTGAACAAAAGCGTCACAAGCAACTGCTTTGGCGTTTGATCTTACCACCTTTCCGCAGTTTGGACAGCAATCGCTGATAGATTGGAATTGGGATTTCCGTAGTTTAGCTGTTTGCAAGTTTGTGGGTCCCGGTGTGACGGATCCTCTTGGGCCGCCTGTTAACTGGGGATACACATCTGTCTACAAGTGTAGTTAGATTTACCTAACGCCGTTACACCGATTCGACTAAATTGGGACTGAAATTACGTAGGCGTACGGATGATCCTATACGCAAGAGCGCAACAATGTCGATAATACAGTTTATTAGCAGGAGGCGCAGTTTCTTCTTATCACGTAGCCTCCCTCCGATAGGCTGTTTAGCTGAGAATTTAGTCGGGCGTGATTTTGATGTGTTATTATATTATTCTAGTTGTTGATTTTTAAAACAGGCGTTTGAATAATTGTTTTCCTTACAGTGTGTTTATTATTGTGAACATGGACCTAATTAAATGCCTTGTGGTCAGTAGGCTAATGTAATTTCAGAACCAGTTACGCCTATGTTTGTTCTGTATTTCTGACTAATTGCAGATTAAATGGAGTCTGAACACCATGTAAAAAAGTTTCCAACTTCACTTATCATATCTCTGGTCAAGTAGGCCTACATCGCTAGATATTTTTCTCTCTCAACATTATTTAGCAACAGGATGTGTAACAAAAATGCATCATGGGTAACGTAGTCACTTTAACAGACTAAACCTATGCAACTATGCACATTCAATTACCTAAAATAAATCTGAATACACTAAAGTAAACTAAACTAAATTCTAAAGAATAAACTCAGTGCTTAGGAGACTTAAAGTTACAACAACGTTAAACAAACAGGTGTATCAACCATATAGCTGTAGCCTATACATTCAGGTGACTAATTGAAACGAGACAAGACAGTTCATGTTACTGGTTTATTCACCTTAAGAGTTATAGGATACATAAAGGGCAAGAAAAAGCCCTAAAGAAATAAAATATTAACAAACAACATAACGTTATCGCAGATGCAACATAACAGGAGTAACGTTGACAGAAGCAGGCAAGGCTATCGATAGAAGTGGGCAGTGGAAAGATAATCTAACGTTAATATAACATAATGCAATCATGATAACAGCCCAAATTACGATGGCAGTGAGGTGCTGATTCTTAATAGTAGACTATGCGAGCTACTCCTCCTCGGCGTTTCTTCCCATTCTTTCAGACTCTGCATCACCGTGTAGCCTTATGATGTTGGGCTACACTGACCAAAGACAGACAAACTGCAGCAAATTATTAATGTAGTTATACATTATACGTTATCGTGGAGTGTACACATCTTGAGAACTCCTCTTAGCTCCAGGCTGATTTGTTTAATCTTCGTCAGAACGCGATAGGTCTACTGACAACTTCTGTTGCTTGACATCCTCTAGGCTATATCCCAACTTGAACTAATATGGGCTGCTAAGGAAAACAACTTGAGCTACTGAAGAAGAATTAACTTAGTTATATTGAAGAACACGTTAGTTGTAGGCTATGCTACCCTACATTAGATAGGCCTAGGCCTAAATTTGCATCTTCACTTGCTAAATCGATACTTGAACAAGTAAATGAATGACAGTCTAGGATAACTTACAACAAGGCTGACAGGCAGGACAACTTACAATTTCAGTTCCGTGAGTCACAATAGATTAACGTTATGCCTGGTGAACGATTACATTCTACGAGCATACCCTATTAGACGATTAAGTTAGACCCACTGTATCCATACTTTGATTTAGCAGTCGACTGATATGAGTCGTTGTAGAAGTCCTTAGCCTGGCTTCACCTGTGCGCACGCGCAGTAGGCTACCACAGGCTACGTAAACCAGTATTCACAAAAAACTTTCACTGATGTCGGTTTGATTTGGTCGAAATAGAATTAAATAGTCTGATTTCATTTGCTAAGAAAAGGACCAAAGGTGTCATCATCGCAAAAATATAATGTTTTAATTTCACGGAAGAAACTGGCTTAATGTTACATTTGCCATCATTTGTTATTTTGTTGAATCAGGGTCACGTTTGCCCTAATTAAGGTAAAGCTATCGTCACTTGATTACGTCGACGTGTGTGTCCCATAGAAATCGCATGTGTATCCCGAGTTAACAGCTTCCCGAGAGGATCGGTCACACCTGGCATTGATGAATATCTCCCGAAAGTAGAGAGATAGTATTGTGCCAAAGACATCGGGTCGCTGGGTTCCCTTGGAACTTGCTTTGAATAGCCTACGGCCTTGGACTGCGAGGTGATCCAGGCAAAACTGCCGTGTCCACAAAGTTTATCAGCATTTAGTGTCCGACAACAGCTTTTCTCCTCAAGCTGCTTCAGCGGATCAGGTTCAATGTATTCCTTGTGATTTTCGAAACGATAGCCTAAAATGCTTAAAATCACGGTAAAAACTGCTACTGATAGGCCTACAAGCATGGAGGTATTAATAAACCTGGAGATACATACCAAGTCCCGCCTCCCATTCATTCCAATGTGGAATGCTAGGCTAGTGAATTCATCCAAAATTGAACAAAATTTTCAGTTGTCAAGATGGCGTTTCAAGGAGCTCACTTCCGACTCCATTTCATTAGGCCAATGAGGGCCCATGTTACTAATGGAGATGAGGGCGGCTGTGGCGGACACACACCTGATGTGCACAGGGAGCTCGTTAGCATGAGCTGAAAGTGTAGCATTAACCAATCAGCATAATATCAAATGGAGTCGGATATGATGTCATTTCTGGAAAATGGCGACGAGGAAGTGGAATGCTAATTGGCGAAGCTAACCAGCCAAATCCTGACCCCTGGGATACAAGCGCCCCAAACACACCTGGCGCACCTGATGCCATGACGCAGGAATGTGATACTTGTATATGTGATATTTGTTGCATGTGTTTGTATGTCTTGTCCTTTCCATCAGGGACCATGTTGGAAACAAGTGTTTACGCTTTTACATGTCATCCCTTGGATACCCATTGTCTTCGCTATATCCATAAATAAACCAAACCAAACCAAAAACACCCCGATATATACAGGTGCCGGTCATAAAATTAGAATATCATGAAAAAGTTGATTTATTTCAGTAATTCTATTGAAAAAAATAAACTAGCGTTATGTATACATCCATTCCACATAGATGGATGTATTTCAAGTGTTTATTTCTTTTAATTTGATGATTATAATGGAAAAATAATGGAAAAACCCAAATTCAGTATCTCAGAAAATTAGAATATCACTTAAGACCAATACAAAAACAGCATTTTTAGAAAGATTTAGTCAACTGAAAAGTGTCATCATGAAAAGTATGATTATGTACAGCACTCAGTACGTAGTTGGCACTCCTTTTACGTAAATTACAGCAACAATGTGGCATCACATGGAGGCCATCATTCAGTGGCACTGCTCAGGTGGTACGAGAGCCCTGGTTGCTCTGATAGTGGCCTTCAGCTCTTCTGCATTGTTGGTTCTGGTGTCTCACATCTTCCTCTTCACAATACCCCATCGATTTTCTATGGGCTTATGGTCAGGTGGGTTTGTGGGCCAGTTAAGAACAGGGATACCATGGTCCTTAAACCAGGTACTGGTAGCTTTGGCACTGTGTGCAGGCACCAGGTCTTGTTGGAAAATGAAATCTGCTTCTCCATAAAGTTGGCCAGCAGCAGAAAGCATGAAATGATCTAACACTTCCTGGTAGACAGCTGCATTCACCTTGGAACCGCTCAGAAAACAGTGTACCCACACCAGCAGAGGACATGGCACCCCAAACCATCACTGACTGACTGTGTGGACCACGAGCACCATGGATTTTGTGCTTCTCCTCTCTTCCTCCAGAAGATGCGAGACACCAAAACCAGTCAGAGATGGTTTGGGGTGCCATGTCATCTGCTGGTGTGGGTGTTTTCTGAGGTCCAAGATCAACTGGTTTTGAGGTCTGTGTTTTAGGAGCTCCCAGTTTAACCCAGCAGTCTACCAGGAATTGCGAGAGCATTTCATGTTCTGCTGTTGGTCAACTTTATGAAATGCAGATTTAATTTTGCAAGAGGACCTGACACATGCACACAGTGCCAAAACGATCAGTACCTGGTTTAAGGACCATGGTATCCCGTTTTTTTTACTGGCCCACAAACTCACCTGACCATAAGCTTGTAGAAAATCTATGATGTATTGTGAAGAGGAAGATGTGAGACACCAGAACCAACAATGCAGAAGAGCTGAAGGCCACTATCAGAGCAACCAGGGCTCTCGTACCACCTGAGCAGTGCCACTGAATGATCGACTCCATGTGATGCCACATTGCTGCTGTAATTTACGTAAAAGTAGCTCCAACTACGTACTGAGTGCTGTACATAATCATACTTTTCATGATGACACTTTTCAGTTGACTAAATCTTTCTAAAAATGCTGTTTTTGTATTGGTCTTAAGTGATATTCTAATTTTTTTTCCATTATAATCATCAAATTAAAATAAATAAATACTTGAAATACATCCATCTATGTGGAATGAATGTATACATAATGCTAGTTTATTTTTTTTCAATAGAATTACTGAAATAAATCAACTTTTTCATGATTCTAATTTTATGACCGGCACCTGTATTTAGCCCACCCAAAAACTGATTTCAACTAAGATCGATCGATGCATAAAAGTGCACCAAAGTGCAGTGCTATGATTTGTCTATGGTATACCACTACCAAAATTTCATAATTTATGAGTTTGTTGTTTGTATGTATGTCATTTTGCAGATGTACGGTATATCTGAAAGGAAGAAACAAAAAGCTGAAAGATCAGGCAAACTCATTCATAACAACAGGTTTGAAAATGTTTAGTCTGACAAAGTTTTCAAAAACTGCCAACCTTACTTCAATATTTGATGAGGTAAGCTTCTCTTCATCATTTTA
Organism: Sardinella longiceps; assembly: GCA_027497455.2. Taxonomy (NCBI): domain Eukaryota; kingdom Metazoa; phylum Chordata; class Actinopteri; order Clupeiformes; family Clupeidae; genus Sardinella; species Sardinella longiceps. Next base: position 3,725,419 of record JAODXP020000030.1, read on the forward strand.
ATATTGTCAGTATACAGTTTTTTAAGTAGCAGTACATGATAAATATTTTTTATATATAGTTTTCTTTCCCCACGGTTCCATAAATGTAACACTATGTAGGCAAACAAAACAATGAAAGTGACTGCTCAAGTTTTCATTTCTTTTCCTAGATGATCCACAGCATCCTGTTCTCATTATATATTATTGATAAAAATATAGAGCCATTTAACACTATGGTGATCAAATTACTGCTCTGCAAATTTGCCACAGCCTTAAAGGAGAGTAAAACCAAACTTCCAAGAAGGACTCCTTTGTCTTGTTTATTTGAAATGGTTGGTGTTGTTTTTGCTTGTGTTTTCTAATTTACTCTATCTTATTAGTATCTTATGGTCATGAGTAGCTGGTGAAGAAAAACTACTGACAAACTGACAATAACTTGCATTGCAGATTGTTGAAGCAAAGGGAAAGGAAAACACAACAGTGACGGAATTTTTAAACACTGTGAAAAAATTGGATATCGTATCAAAGAATAGGCTCACTGGGAATACTATTTGCATTACTCATTCTAATCAACAGATCATAAGTGTTGGAGCACAAATTCCACATGCCGAAACAAAATACAAGAAAATCTGGATTGATTTGTCTTGTGTGCACACATGGCACCCTTGTGTGTCCTATGCTGTAATGAAATGGATCACAGAAAGAGAAGAATGTGCATTCACTTTTCCAAGTCTACACGTTGACTGCACTGCATATGATATCATCAGACCATTAGATCCAAAGGACCCTTGTCAATCTTGCTGTGAACTTTTCTCGTTTCAAGACATCAGACAAAATGAGAATGGAAGTAGAAACCTTTATGGTAATTGTGCTGAGACAGAGGCCATAAGTAACCTATTGAAATGCAGAGGGGATCCCTCTTTTGATGGTGCCACTCGCATTGAGTGGATGACTCTGAAGGATCAGAGACAAGCTACACTTCAAAGAAGACTCCAAAAAATTAAATGTGGTCATCTCATTACAGATGTATATAAACCTCTTACAATTAGTTATGGTGATTACTTTTTACTTTTTTGTACTTTTTTTTTATTATATTTCAGTTTATTATTTTATTAATTGCAATCTGTAAATACATTTTCAAAACTTAATACAGTTAACACACCATGATCTTGTAGCCACACAGTTGACACATTTCTTGCTGTATACTCACAAAATGCAGTCAATTAGGCCAGTTTTCTCTCAGGTGCTTAAGTTAAAAAAAAAAAAAAACCTGCATGCATTTCAGCCTGCACAAAGCATTTTTTTTACTTGAGAGCACCCATGAGAATACTGCCCTTAATGCATTTCTAGAATGCTTACATTTTTACCAGAACATCTTCAAAAACAAGAAAGTGTGTTTGAACGCTGCCTGCTGCACACACTTTGACTCACTCCAACAACCACTGTGACACTCCAAGGATACTGTATAAGTGTATAAGTTGTATAGATCTATGCCAATTCATGACAAATATACCCTCTCTGAATGATGACCCCCCCCCCCCCCCTCTCTCTCTCTCTCTCTGGCATTTGCATGTATTATTGATTAACAAAATAAAAAGCTACATAACCTCTGCACTCCTAGCAGTATTTCACAATTTTGTTCATTTTCTTATGCAATCTCCAGTTTGAATACAGGTAAACATGGGAGATTAGAACTTTCCTAACAGACGCCTCAGTGAACACAGAAAAAGACTTAATTTAAATCTAAAACAAGTTGGTTTTAATTGGGGTTATTTTGGGAAAACTGGCATTATGGATTTGGAAATGGCGTTATGTAAATAGCCTTCCAAAAACTATATACCGGTAAAACAAGTGTGAATGGTGAATTTTAACCTGTAATAATTTAAATATTTGAAATGAATAATTTGTACATCCACATCAATTTCTACGGTGAGGTTGACTTTTTCGTGGAATTACCCAGATATAGACGCAGTACTACAGTACGTATCTTTCAAAAATCCTAACCCTTTGACTGTTTCAGAATAGTTGCAAAGTGCATAATGGTTGCATCGTCAACAGTAAACACAAAGAAAACTGCTTCACAACTAGAAACAAAATGCTGACATTCTGTTAAAGGAATTATCCGGAGTGAATCAACCCGTTCACCTGTTGTTTGACAAGTCTCTCTCTCTCTCTCTCTCTCTCTCTCTCTCTCTCTCTCTCTCTCTCTTGTTGTTTCGATGCCATAATGCCATAATACTACATACAACATAAGTCTTTTTTAAGGTTCTTCAGGAATTACAAACCATAAAATTTCAAGAAAGGTGATGATAGTCTATACAAATTACAGAGAGAGAGAGAGAGAGATTTTGATAAGAGCAAAAATAATGGTGAGAAAGAGAGAAAGGTGGGTATGGTGAAATACAGAGAAGAGAACGATGCCGGGGGAAAAAATTAGGTCCTTGATCTGCAGTGTGCTTGCTGTACCATCAGGGGGCAGCAAAGTGCTAATTAACCAGCAGTACATCCTCATAGGTAGTGGTCCTGCATGATGGAGGGAGAGAGTGAGGGAGAGAGAGAGAGAGAGAGAGAGGGATAGATAGATAGAGGGAGAGAGAGCTAGAAAAGGAGGAGTGACAAGGGAGAGTGTGAAGAGACAGAGAGGGTTGTAGGGGGAGAGATATTCATTCACTTAAATGCTTAGAGCAAATTTCTCGTCTCTGATGTCATTTGCAGCAAACAACTGTTCATCTTCTGTTGAGCTATCAAACGCATCTAGCTTGCCTATTCAGTTCGCCATGCTCACTCACGTAGGGCCTTGATCTTCCAAACTTTATGCTTGACTTCATAGAATAACCACACCACTGTATCCAGGAGCAACAGGTAGCTTACTCTATCCTCGTCGCCACTGTTGTGTCCTAAGGTTTCATAATGACTTACAGAAGCACGGTTAGCAAGTTCCTTGCTTTATTGAACACACTGAATGCAATGGTAGCCTAAACAAATGGCATGACTAATCAATTAGATAATAGACTAGCGACCCCTAGGGTTGCTCCAAGACATTACAGGCTGCGCACCATTGTCTGCTACTGGCTGCACTTCACTGCACTGCAAGGATTTCCATTAGTCTGGTCTTTTTTCAAGAGACTGGTTAACCATATTATTGATATCTTCTAATCATACAGTTTCTACCATTTGCATTGTGTAAGGTAGTCGTAATCTGTGGTAGCTTTGTGGTAGCTAGCACATTAGCGCTACATTTACATTTACAAAATACAGTCAGGTTTTTTTGCTCCGCTTGAATCCTCTCTGCTTACAGTATGTGCACATCTTGTACACACACATTCACAGTCACATACTGTACATATACGCAGGCTACAGTATAGTATTGCATTCATGGTCAAAATGACCAAGTATTCTTTTTTTACACAGAAGTATCATAAGACATACTGTACTTTTCAGTGTTGTGGTGTAATTTTCTATGTAGCCTCAGCCGCAATATTTGTCATCCTGGACTCTATGCTCACATTCCAGACACTCATCAAGAATACAACCAAATTTTTCACCTCAAAACATCTCAAGACTCTGGCCATCACTCTCTGACTCTGTGACTAAGACCCTCATCCACTCATTCATCACCTCCTGCCTGGACTACTGTAATGGAGTACTGTATGGTCTGCACAACGTGGCCCTGGACAGATTACAATATGTATAGAACTCAGAGTCATCATCCCCCATACCAGACTACGGACCATAGGGGACAGAGCCTTTTGTGTTGCTGCCCCCACCCACTGGAACAGTTTGCCACCCCACATATACCATGACCTCACACTGACGTCTTTCATAAGGCACCTCAAAACACATGTTCACTGAGGCCTTCAGTCCCTAACTGATTCTCCCCCCTTTCCCCTACTGTAAAGCGACCTTGGGTACCTTGAAATGCGCTATATAAAATTAAGCTTTTATTATCATTATTATTATTATTATTATTATTATTGTTGTTGTTGTTGTTGTTCATATACTTGATCAGCTCCCTCTGAGAAGATAGCACATTTTGTACTGAATATTTGACCTCTCCTAAACTTTGCATCATTCCAACATAGGTTTGAGAGTTAGAGTGTTTGCAAACAACAATCCGCCTGAAAACTGTCTTTGTTTACAACATTTCCTGTTTTCTTCATGTTCAGAAGCAGAAATCAACATGGCCTCACAATAAGTTCTTGAAATATTTCCATTAGCCCCACAACAACCCACAACTTTCCTGAGTTACGGTATCATATCACATACGTGTGCCTCATACCCAGTGATTAATGATTGTAGCAGCTGTTTCTAAATAAATATCAACAATATATTAGATGTGCGTTGTCTTGGCTGTTATTTCTAATATGTAGTTTCTGTTCTCAACGTTTGAAATTGTTAAACACTCTTGGTAAAAACTGTTGGTCACGTTGCTAGTGGATGGATGCTAAATGGAACGAAAAGGTAGGCTAACAGAGACGTTGGAACTTTTAAAGGAACCTTCATAATACAATAAAATGATATTCTACAATAAAACAACAGTATAAGCAGTAAGAGAGAGGTATACTACTGCAAAACAACAGTAAACAAACAGTAAAGCTATGATTATCTACAACAGTACTGTGTTAAAGTCGGACAGCATTCTACTGTTGAAATACTAACGGTACAGAGGATGGTAAAGTGACGGCATTCAGCTGGCGTCTCAGCTGCCAGCATTTTACTGTAATTTAACACAATAGCCTCAGCCCCAATATTTGTCATCCTGGACTCCATGCTCACCTTCCAGACACACATCAAGAATACAACCAAATCTGCCTTTTTTTTCACCTCAAAAACATCTCAAGACTCTGGCCATAACTCTGACTCTGGCCATAACCCTCTGACTCTGTGACTGAGACCCTCATCCTCATTCATCACCTCCCGCATGGACTACTGTAATGGATTGCTGTATGGTCTGGCCAACAAGGCCCTGGACAGATTACAATATGTTTATAACTCAGTTGCAAAGAGAGTCCTATCCTGCATCAACACATCACCCCTGTACTCAAACAGCTTCACTGGCTCTCAGTCAAATCTTGCGTCTCATACAAAATCCTGCTCCTCACCTACAAATCTCTCCACTCCTTTGCCCCACAATACCTCTCTGACCTTCTCCATTCCGACTCTAAGTCTAGGTCTCTGTGGTCCTCTGCCAAGGACCTGCTCTCCATCCCCCAGACTACGGACCATAGGGGACGGAGCCCTTTGCGTTGCTGCCCCTAATCTCTGGAACAGTTTGCCACCCCACATATACCATGCCCCCACACTGACGTCTTTCATAAAGCACCTCAAAACACACATGTTCACTGATCCTCCCCCCTTTCCCCTACTGTAAAGTGACCTTGGGTACCTTGTAATGCGCTATGTAAAATTAAGCTATTATGATTATTATTATTATTATTATTATTATTATTATTATTATTATTGTTGTTGTTGTTGTTGTTGTTGTTGTTGTTGTTGTTATTATTATTGTTCATATACTTGATCAGCTCCCTCTGAGAAGATAGCACATTTTGTACTGAATATTTGACCTCTCCTAAACTTAGCACCATTTCAACATAGGTTTGAGAGTGTTTGTAAACAACAATCCACCTGCAAACTGTTTCTTTGTGTACAACATTTCCTGTTTTCTTCATGTTCAGAAGCAGAAATCAACATGGCCTCACAATAAGTTCTTGAAATATTTCCATTAGCTCCACAACAACCCACAACTTTCCTGAGTTACGGTATCATATCACATACGTGTGCCTCATACCCAGTGATTAATGATTGTAGCAGCTGTTTCTAAATAAATATCAACAATATATTAGATGTGCGTTGTCTTGGCTGTTATTTCTAATATGTAGTTTCTGTTCTCAACGTTTGAAATTGTTAAACACTCTTGGTAAAAACTGTTGGTCACGTTGCTAGTGGATGGATGCTAAATGGAACGAAAAGGTAGGCTAACAGAGACGTTGGAACTTTTAAAGGAACTTTCATAATACAATAAAATGATATTCTACAATAAAACAACAGTATAAGCAGTAAGAGAGAGGTATACTACTGCAAAACAACAGTAAAGCTATGATTATCTACAACAGTACTGTGTTAAAGTCGGACAGCATTCTACTGTTGAAATACTAACGGTACAGAGGACGGTAAAGTGACGGCATTCAGCTGGCGTCTCAGCTGCCAGCATTTTACTGTAATTTAACACAATAGCCTCAGCCCCAATATTTGTCATCCTGGACTCCATGCTCACCTTCCAGACACACATCAAGAATACAACCAAATCTGCCTTTTTTTCACCTCAAAAGCATCTCAAGACTCTGGCCATAACTCTGACTCTGGCCATAACCCTCTGACTCTGTGACTGAGACCCTCATCCTCATTCATCACCTCCCGCATGGACTACTGTAATGGATTGCTGTATGGTCTGGCCAACAAGGCCCTGGACAGATTACAATATGTTTATAACTCAGTTGCAAAGAGAGTCCTATCCCGCATCAACACATCACCCCTGCACTCAAACAGCTTCACTGGCTCTCAGTCAAATCTTGCATCTCATACAAAATCCTGCTCCTCACCTACAAATCTCTCCACTCCTTTGCCCCACAATACCTCTCTGACCTTCTCCATTCCGACTCTAAGTCTAGGTCTCTGTGGTCCTCTGCCAAGGACCTGCTCTCCATCCCCCAGACTACGGACCATAGGGGACAGAGCCCTTTGCGTTGCTGCCCCTAATCTCTGGAACAGTTTGCCACCCCACATATACCATGCCCCCACACTGACGTCTTTCATAAAGCACCTCAAAACACACATGTTCACTGATCCTCCCCCCTTTCCCCTACTGTAAAGTGACCTTGGGTACCTTGTAATGCGCTATGTAAAATTAAGCTATTATGATTATTATTATTATTATTATTATTATTGTTGTTGTTGTTGTTGTTGTTGTTGTTGTTGTTGTTGTTATTATTATTATTGTTCATATACTTGATCAGCTCCCTCTGAGAAGATAGCACATTTTGTACTGAATATTTGACCTCTCCTAAACTTAGCACCATTTCAACATAGGTTTGAGAGTGTTTGTAAACAACAATCCACCTGCAAACTGTTTCTTTGTGTACAACATTTCCTGTTTTCTTCATGTTCAGAAGCGGAAATAAACATTACTAAGTTCCTCACTAAGTTCTTGAAATATTTCCATTAGCCCCACAACAACCCACAAGTTTCCTAAGTTACGGTATCATATCACATCAGTGTGACGTAACTTCTGACATCAGTGTGACGTAACTTCTCTCTGTTAGGAAAGCTCCTCCGAGAAGAGAGAGCACATTTTTGCTAAAGCCACTAGTTTGTGTGGAGTCTCCTTCTTCCGACTGAGCAAGTTGATGTAGCCTCAGCCACAACAATTGCCTTAAATGAACCTCATGTCTAAAGATTGCAAGTCTAGCAGTTGTGATTTTAGTCTATGATAGGGGAGCTTATTTCGGTTCCATATCATAAGTCTGACATCCCATTAGTCCGAAAATGAGCCATTGAGGAGAGATCCCATTAGTCAGACATACCATTAGTCCGAAAAAAGAAGCCCATTGTTCCAACATCCCATTAGTCCGACGATACACATGTAGAGATGCATGGATGGCTTGTAAGGAGGCTAGTAATTAATGACCAAAATATTGACGCTACTTGTCAGTGTTGAGCTGTTCTCGCTCCTCTGCGTGTGAGTGAATGCGTGTCTCCTCCTCATTTTGAATGCTAATTTGTGATGGGTTTTGTAGTAGGAACGTTTTTAGAGTGAAACAGTTTGATGTTCATTTGCACACAAAAAAAACACATCCACGGCTGATAGATAATTGTCGCAGTTTAGGGAATGCGAACCTTGGTTGCCCGTGCAACTGCCACGCACGCACCCCCTACCCCACATCTCTGCTGATGCTTTTAATTAATTAACCACTGAATAAATCCACACTGCGGTCTATTTCCTAAAAACTCCGTCTGTCATTGTTTTTGTTAGACTGACGTGACACTCTGTGTGAATTCCGTTATGTTTTAAAAGTCATAATTGCTAATTAAACAAAATCGATCACACAGAGTTTGTCCTGGAAGAAAATGGTTCTATGTTCCCTGCCTTGTATATGACCACGGAAATTGCATGGGATATGCTTGCGAGTGCACATTTCGTAGGTAGCCTATCCAACCTGCGGAGTTTCGCACCATCTCTCTGTTGCCTGCATTATGCAGAAAGCAGATTTGGATAGCCTGCTTGAGATTGGACAGTTGAATGAATAGGCTATTATATCTTATTTATTTGTTCTGTAATGTTCTAACCAACCATACTATAGTGGTCCGCAAGTAAGCTATAGTGGTAAAGTTTATGTCCAATTACGCGCAACTCCAAGGCCAATCTGGAGACGTCTTTTGCTCAAAATCTCTCATACTTGACTTGTCCTTTTCGTTTGGTAGCCAATCTATAGCCTAGGCTATCGCGATCAGACATGATATCCATAATCTTTGATTTTGGAGATAATGGTGCATTAAACTTTTGGGACTTGGTTGTTTGTTTTGTGCTGATTTAGGCTACTCTTAAAAGCGGCTGCTTTCTGCAGCGGCCACGAGACGTTTCCTTATCCTTACAACTTCTCAAAGTTTAGGCTACTTGTTGTTACTGTGGGGTAGCGTAGTGTATGGGGTTCCCCCAGCAGTAGTGACGTAGACGGATGACGTGGGGAGGGAATCCCTTTGAGGATGCGTTGCACCTGGATATAGCCCCAACAGGTAAGCAGGTTGGGAGAGTCGGCCAGTCCATTGTTTGCTCAAGTCTCGTGCCATCTTCGTCCAGCTAAGCGGGTTTTGTGTGTCCAGGGTGTAAGGTAAGACGTTAACGTTAGTCTGTTTTAGAGCTGATGGAATGTGGGTAGACGGTAATCGTAATCGGTAATCGGGGATATTTGTTTTATAGCCAATGCGGGGAAGTTGCAGTGTTTTGTCCGGGAAGTCAAGTGAACAATAAAATGCCGGGAGCTGGGTGAGTTGGCATGGGCCTTGTGGCTGTGGGTTGGTTTGTTTCATCATTTATACGGTTTACGTTAATATGATAGCCGTGGGTAATGTGTTTTATCTTTCTTTTTAAATCACAGGCATGGCGCACGCCACTGTTCGTTCCTCAGTGTAATAGTAACGTAATTCAGTAACGGTGCATCTTGTGGTTGTTGTGTGGGTGGAATATCTAATGATTGTAAGGCCATTGAGCCACTTTTATGGGAAATGCTTATTGTAGTGGGTGGGAATTCCGTGGTTTATTGCACCGCTGTCTTAGTTATGAAGATATCTGAGTAACGTTAGCCTAACGTAGCGCCGTGTTTGGTGTGTGTCAACGTGCCTCCGTGTGTGTGTTAATTAACGCAAATTAATAAATAATTGTATTTTTCTACTTTTTTATAAATTGGCTCCTGCTTCGTTGAATCGGTCTTACATTTCCAGTAGTTTTTTTCGGTAAGATATTAACCTTGTTCGATTTATAATGTAGTGTAACTTGGGAATTAGTGCCGAATAGACCGCTGGTATTTTGTAATTGTGTTAGGCCTATTCACTGCTTAAACCAGCGCACTTCTGCAGCAGCCTTTTTTTCCAGCAGTGAAGACATTAAGGACTGTCAATGCTTTACTTAATCCTTGTGTGTGTGCTTTTGCTGTGTGTCAGGCTCTTCAGTCAAGTTGACTGCAAACATACAATTGTCATTAGGCTGATTGCCACTGTGTCTTCTCAAGCAGCTACTGTTACATACAAGACTTAAGTATCTCAATTAAATCATTTAAATCAATTAAACGTGACTATATCGCACTGGGCTCCGCACTGCGCCTCTGTGCAAAGAACTTCAGTTCGCGGCACCCCCTCTCCTTCCCTCATCACAAACAAAGTGTGGGCACGGAGCAGCAACAACCTGCGCCTTGCCGTGCGGCTGCATGGAAGCAGCGGGGAACATAGGGATGACCCCGTACTCAGTGCTGCGGCAACGAGTGTTTGGATATGTTTACTGAGTTTGAAACTAAAAACAATGTAGACTACTGAGAAAACGTATTTTCACAAGAAAACCTATTTTCCTTCGCGGACTGCTGGGTGGACTCATTCACCAGATTTGGTGAGATGTATTGTTTTTATGTGTTTTCATATTGCTTGATAGAGAGACAGCAATCGCATTTTTCCTATTTTCTGTGGATTATATTTTTGGTTTGCTATATCACAAACAAAGTTTTGTCGGCAGTGGCCCTCTCGCTTTCCTGGACTGGATTATTGACTCTTGTGCGTGGTTCTGGCAAAATACAGGACATCTTTCGTTTAGTTTGGACTTTTAGGTTTATTTTCAGGACTGAATGAAAGGGGGAATTGCAACGCCTGGGATTGTTTGGGACATTTAATTGTGTGTGAATATAAAGCGCAGCTGTGCGCGACCTGGGTTATTGTTTCATGTGTGTCCTCTTTTACTGTTAAACCGAAGAAAGGGACATCGTTTCATAGCCTATAATTAAGAGACGCACTCAGATTTGTAGCCTACCTTGTACTTTATTCTCAGAATTATCTGTTTATTGCATTCATATTTAGTAATTCAAAAGAACCCCTTGATTGTTACAACAGGCCAGCACATTTCCACCTATTTTCGACACATGATGCTGCAAAAAAGACGTCTCCTCTGTTCCACGAATTTTGCGTCTTTCATTACAAGTCATCCATCCATCTCTACTGTATATGGTCGGACTAATGGGACTTTGAACCAATGGGCCTGTTTTTTTCGGTGGTATGGTATGTCTGACTATGGGATCTCTATTCAATGGTTAATTTTCGGACTAATGGGATGTCTGACTAATGGGATGTTGGACCAATGGTCCGTCCCCGCTTATTTCGGCCCACCTGAAAAATAATATGAGACAGCCGTTTTTCTCTGTGACAACTCGTAAAGTTTTCATCACACAGACACCACAAACAGGTTAGCCAAAATCAGCACCTTTCTGATGGTGCTAGTTGTCAGGGGCATCGCTAGCCATTTTTATCAGGGCTTCAGCCCAGGGTTGATTCCGTATGATCATGTGTTTACTTATCCTTCAGTAAGACAATATTTGAATTTAAAATGGACAAATACTGGTACCCATAATTCTCGGACGTAACTCTGAAACACCTCTGTCATGAAAGTGTTGACATGCGCTAGAGCCAGTGGGAGCTTAGCTCCAGGAAGTGTGACTCCAAGTCAGAGGCGCCGCTAGGGGGGGAAAGGTTAGGACGATTCTAAGGGCCCAGCACTGACAAGGGGCCCTTTCAGGGCTGTTAGTATTACTTTAACAGAATTGGCTTGAGAAGACTTTTGAAATTAAATATTTCATTGTATTTGTTCAATTAAGCAAATTAAACATTGTTGTGATATTCTATAATATTTCCCACAAATATTTTTTTATATAGTCGTTTCACCCCTCTCCCTTTTTACCAAATGGTATGGTCCGAATCGTTCAGCAGTACACCTTCAAATACTCCTGCTCCAACAACACTGCTCAGCTGCAAGGTGTTCAGTCAGTTGCAACTGCTGGTGAGCATTGTTTGCCAAGTGTGGAAACAAGTTGCTAAATTAGACATATGGTGTTGATGAACTATGAAGCCTTGACCCCAAACACGAAAGGACAAACAGCAGAAATTTAAGAGGGAACGGCACACGCATTTTAAAATGAGAGGCGATATCGCGGTGGGTGCGCAAATGTCCAAATTCACCAGTAGCCTACTTCTCGATTTAATAACTCTGAGAGTTCTTCTCTCTCAAATGCTGTACAGATATCATTTTAAAGTACTTTACAAGGGCTACATGACTGTGGTGGTTACTAGTTGTGGTAATGCGGTAATGGTTTACAAATGAATTAATTGCGAAGACAGTTGTATTGTGGAAACAGTTCTACATTGTGATCATGAGGTATGCTATCAAATAGGGCTGGACTGGGACCAAAAAGTGGCCCGGGCATTTTTGGTCATAGCGGCCCACCATGATACGCAGAGGCACGCGACAAACCAGAAGATATATGCAAACATTGTGTTATGTCAAGCACACAAAGTGCAGTACCTTTTGCCACAAGCCCCACTGCCTAAAGTCTTGTAATAATGTCACGTGTTGAGCATTTGCACACTTTTAGGTCCATAATTTCCCCCATACTGAATATCTATGCTACCACTCATTTGTTGTTCAGGCCTCTCAAGTTTTGAACTCCGCTTGGAGTGAGATTTTTCTTTTTTGGCCTGGCGTAGATCTACAGTACAGTGTACATGTATGTACGTGTATAAGAGACAGTAGTCTAAATGCATGTACTTTAGGTGATTTAGAGACAGACAAGGTACAGTCACCCCAAAATAATGACCTCCAATGAATTCTGTGAAAAGAAATGGACAAATGGACTGGCATCAGGAGGCTGTTTTGCAAGGGCTTAGACAGCACTGGAAAATATAAGAATTCACTCTAAAAAACACTGGGTTATTTTCACAGCCCAAACACTGGGCTGAAGCAGTTGGGTACTGTCATGGGATTATATTAACTACAATTGGGTTGTTTTATCCCACCCAACTGTTGGGTACTAGTTGGGTCAGTGTCTGTGACCACACCAGACTACAGTAACCAAACCCCTGGGCAACTGTGACTCAACTTCTGAGTTATTAGTGATTTTAAAAGATGTGTCTTGAGTGGCCATTTTCTTGACTGACAAAGGGGCAGGATCCAGAGAAAAAAATGATTAAGTTATCCCACACAGCACCATGATGTGTGGCCGCGGCGGATCCGCCTTGCTATCGCCAAGTTTGCCTGAATCCTTTTTGCTGCGTCAAAAGTATCAGGCCCGTCTTCAGATTGCCCCCCCAAAATTGCTCCGCTGGCCGGACTCGCCTCGTGTGAAATGACGGTTGAAGACTCTTGTGATACTTTAGTTTGAGCTCTACTGCTGTACGGTTAAGCTGCCCAAAGGAGCACACAAACGGACTAAGTATAAATTATGTTTTATTACCATTACTACTTTGTTAGTTACAGAGAAATAATTTGTATGTTGTTTGTATGGTTTTCTGTGCACCTGAGGTGCGTTCATATTCACTCATAATGATACAGAAACTATTGATAGCTAACGTAGCTAGCTTGCCTTGCCTAATATAGAACCAACCTAAATCAGGCGTGGTACAGCCTTTGTAATAGGACTAGATGTTTAAGTCCCTCCATGTTCATACTAGGTAAACGGTGAAGTGGGATTTGATCCTGATGTCCATGTGGCTCCGCCAGCGTGACACATCATCAGTTGTGTGCCCTGGCGTCCTTGGGTGTTTCGGCCATTTCCTCACAAGACACCCTCTGCCAGGGTTGGCCCACCACAGGCTGATCAGACCTGGGTGTGTGTCGCACCGTGGCACCACATGGTCATCTGGCAGCCCATGTAGTGTCCCTTCGCTTGAGCCACAGCCAGTGACTGCTTTGCTCAGCTGCCGCAGACAGTTCTTTTATTGTCCTCCGTTGGGACTGCCCTCTGATGCCAACTTCCTTCAGAAGCCCTATGGTACTTCTGGCCACAAAGCCTCTGCAGCCCACCTCCACAGGCCACACCTTCACATTCCAGCCCCGCCCCTCTGCTTCCGCTGCCAAGTTGGAATACCGCAGTCTCTTCCTCTCATATGCCTCTCCGATCGCTTCCTCCCATGGGACGGTGAGCTCCACGATGAAGACACGCTGGCAGGAATTAGACCATAGCACCAGATCTGGGCGCAAGTTTGTTACAGCAATTTGGGGTGGGAAGCTGAGCCTCTGACTGAGGTCCACCCGCATTTCCCAGTCCCGGGCTGTGGTGAGTGGGCCTCTCTCCGGAGGAGCTGGATTGGTCCCCCTTTTCTCCCCTTCCCGGACAAAGGGTGTCTTCCATGGGACAGCCGGCTGGGAATTTGGAGGCATGGCATTAGTGGATACTCTTTTCTCCTCAAGTTTGGCAGCCAAGCACTTCAGCACCTGATTGTGGCGCCAGGTGTACCTTCCTTGAGTCAGGCTGGCCTTACAACCCACCAGGATATGCTTGAGGCTTGCAGGGACCGCACACAGGGGACAGGCTGGTTCTTCTCCATACCAAAGGTGTAAATTGGTTGGAGACGGCAGGACATCGTATGTGGCCCTGACGATGAAACTAAGCCTGTTAGCCTCCATACTCCACAGATCGCTCCATGTCATCCTCCTCCTCTCAACACCCTCCCACATCATCCAGCGCCCTTGCCGCGCTTGGGAGACTGCTTTTGCGCACCTAGCCGCTTCCTCCTGAGCACGCACCTCTTCCACTACCAGGTGCCGCTGTTCTTGTGAACCAGCCTTTCGCCATGTGGGTGTTGTTGCTTGCACGCCAAGCCCACTCCTGCCGTGCTGTACATGCCCCACTATGTCCCGGTGCCTGAGGGCAGCCTTTGCCACTGCAACTGCTGCTGATGGTTTCCATTTCCTTCCCGTTGCTAGTGTTGGCGCCACACCTCTGACAAATGGGTCCCGAGATTCGGTGAGGGTCATTTCCAGCCTTGCTTTGGCGCACTTATACTCCTCCACTAGGCTTGAGACTGGGAGGGAGAGGGCTCCATTGCCATACAGGCCTATGCTGCTTAGGCATTTGGGCAGTCCAAGCCACTTCCTCACCTGCGCATTCACCAGCCTCTCCAGCTGGTTGGCATGGGATAAAGTGACTTCATAGATGGAGATTGGCCACATGAGACGGGGTAGCAGTCCGAACTGAAAGCACCACAGTTTCAGCTTTCCAGGGAGAGCAGTGCTGTTAATCTGCTTGAGGCCACTGATGGTATCCTGCTTGAGTTGCTCCACCTGCTTCGAGTCTTTGAGCTCTGCACTGTACCAGCGGCCAAGACTTTTGACAGGCTTCTCCAGAACTGTTGGTATTGGCTCGTTGTTAACGTGGAACCTCTCATTAGCAAGCTGGCCTTTGACAATTGAGATGCTGCGGGATTTGCTGGGTTTGATCGCCATCCGTGCCCCTTGAATGTTTGTCTGGAGTTTATCCAGTAGGCGTTTGGTGCATGCAGGTGTTGTTGTTATTGTTGTCATGTCATCCATGTAAGCTCGGATTGGAGGAAGACGCAGCCCGTTCTTCAACCGCTCGCCTCCAACCACCCATCGCGATGCTCGGATGATGAGCTCCATTGCCATGGTAAACGCCAGTGGGGAAATGGTACAGCCCGCCATAATGCCAACCTCAAGGTGCTGCCAGGCAGTTGTGCTAGCCTGCGCTGTTACTAGTAGAGCAGATTAATGCCATTTTTTGGCCGAATCGTTCACTTTGGTATAAAAGCATGAAATTTGGCACAGATACTCTCCAAGGGTCACTTTTTGGAAAAAAAGCGCTGGCCACGCAAAATTTCAATATGGCGGCTGTTTTTTCAAGATGGCCGCCACTGCTACTAAATGGTTAGTGTAGAAACCATTTACTTTGGTATAAAACTATGAAATTTGCCTGACATACTGTCTGAGGGCCACTTATTAGGGAAAAGGCCCTGGCCACCCAAAAATTCAATATGGCGGCCATTTTTCAAGATGGCTGCCATTGTTACTTATGGTTGGAATAAAAACCATTTACTTTGGTATAAGAACATGAAATTTGGCTGAAATGCTGTCTGAGGGCCACTGTTTTGGAAAAAGGCCCTGGCCACGCAGAAATTCAATATGGCAGCCATTTTTCAAGATGGCCACCATTGCTACTAAATGGTTAGTGTAAAAGTTGTTTACTTTGGTATGAAACTATGAAATTTGCCTGACATACTGTCTGAGGGCCACTGATTAGGAAAAAGGCCCTGGCCACCCAAAAATTCAATATGGCGGACATTTTTCAAGATGGCTGCCATTGTTACTTATGGTTGGAATAAAATCCATTGACTTTGGTAAAAGAACATGAAATTTGGCTGAAATACTGTCTGAGGGCCAATGTTTTGGAAAAAGGCCCTGGCCACACAAAAACTTCAATATGGCAGCCATTTTTCAAGATGGCCACCATTGCTAATGCCACTTTTAAAGTTGGTACATACTGTATACAATAAATCATGGTCCAGAATCACATATTATCTATTCACATTTGCAACTGCAAAGTTCTGTGCATCTGAAACCCAATTTAAAACATGTGCATCTCTCCTGGCATTCTGTTTTGCAGCCACACTTGGCTAGTTGTTCACAACTTTGTACAATTGGTGCCTTTGCAGTCCTGAAGACCTCCCATTGTTCACCAAGCTTTTTCCATCCCCAGTCAGCAGGACTCTCTGCTTCTGGCTGACACTTGGTTGCTTGACCCCATATACACCATTTCCAGTATACATTGGTATGCCTGTGTTTTCCACCAGGCTTCTTTTCTGGTTTCGGCAATGTTGCATGAGCATGGTATGAGTATCTCATATGACCAGGTGCTAGAGATATTAGCTCAACTTGGAGATGCCACAGTACACACAAGTATGTTGAGGAGGGTGAGGTCTGTCCACCAGTGCTACGGAAAGGGTTGTTCACCACTGCTGTCATTGACAACAACTGCTACAACATCATTCCATGGCACCAGTGTATCTGTGTTTCAACATCCGACAAAAGAAAACAATGGTTAGGAGCGTTGGCAGCTTTGGGCCAGAAAAAGTAAAGTCTGTGTCAGAACTTCCAGACTTTTTCACCAACATTCATCCTGCTTTCTTCAAGACAAAGACTCCAGTTCCACCAAATAGCCCAGTACCAAATCCTGTCACCACTGTCTTCAGGCCAAAGCTTGCCCTTGAGTATGAGTGGCTTGAGAAAGTAAGAGTTGTGGAAGACATATTGTACTGTAGGTGATGGCCAGCCCACCATGCCTCATTAAGGAGCCCAGAATTTAATATAAGCATCACATTGCTCTTGCCCTTATTCAAGCCCACTCTGTTGCTACATCACAAGCAAGCATGTGATGGAGAAAGTGCAAGATATAGTGCCATATCTTAGCCCAGGTCAAGTACCCATCACCACAGCCGACCAGCCAATATGCACTTGCAAAGCAAATGCACTTGGCCTTAATGAGGCATGGTGGGCTGATCATGTAAGGTTCACTGCATCACCTATTTCTTCCACAACTCTTACTTTCTCAAGCCACTCATACCCAAAGGCAAGCTGTGACCTGAAGACAGTGGTGACAGGATTTGGTGGATCAGAATTCTTTGTCTAGAAGAAAGTAGGATAAATGTTGGTGAAAAAGTCTGGAAGTTCAGTCACAGACTTTACCCTTTTCTGCCTCAAACCTAAGCTGCCAACGCTTCTCACCATTGTTTTCTTTTGTCGGATGCTGAAACACAGACACACAGGTGCCATGGAATGATGTTGTAGCAGTTGTTGCAGAAGGGTTGTGGTCAATGTCGTCAATGACAGCAGTGGTGAACCGCCCTTTCTGTAGCACTGGTGAACAGACCACACCCTCCTCAACACACTTGTGTACTGTGGCATCTCCAAGTTGAGCCGATATCTCTAGCATCCAGTCATATGAGATACTCATTCATGTTCATGCAACATTTTCACCAGGCTTCTCTTTGTGGTTTTGGGAAACACAGACATACCAATGTACTGTGTACTGGAAATGGTGTATATGGGGTCAAGCAACCAAGTGTCAGCCAGAAGCAGAGAGTCCTGCTGGTTGGTTTCAGATGCACAGAACTTTGCCGTTGCAAATGTGAATAGATAATATGTGATTCTGGACCATGATTTATTGTATACAGTATACCAACTTTAAAAGTGGCATTAGCAATGGTGGCCATCTTGAAAAATGGCTGCCATATTGAAGTTTTGTTTGGCCAGGGCCTTTTTCCAAAACAGTGGCCCTCAGACAGTATTTCAGCCAAATTTCATGTTCTTATACCAAAGTAAATGGTTTTTATCCCAATCATTTAGTTGCAATGGCAGCCATCTTGAAAAATGTCCGTCATATTGAGTATTTGGGTGGCCAGGGCCTTTTTCCTAATCAGTGGCCCTCAGACAGTATTTCTGTCAAATTTCATGCTTTTATACCAAAGTAAACAACTTTTACACTAACCATTTAGTAGCAATGGTGGCCATCTTGAAAAATGGCTGCCATATTGATTTTTTGCGTGGCCAGGGCCTTTTTCCAAAACAGTGGCCCTCAGACAGCATTTCAGCCAAATTTCATGTTCTTATACCAAAGTAAATGGTTTTTACTCCAACCATAAGTAACAATGGCAGCCATCTTGAAAAATGGCCGCCATATTGAATTTTTGGGTGGCCAGGGCCTTTTTCCTAATCAGTGGCCCTCAGACAGTATGTCAGGCAAGTTTCATAGTTTTATACCAAAGTAAATGGTTTCTACACTAGCCATTTAGTAGCAGTGGCGGCCATCTTGAAAAAATGGCCGCCATATTGAAATTTTGCGTGGCCAGCGCTTTTTTCCAAAAAGTGACCCTTGGAGAGTATCTGTGCCAAATTTCATGCTTTTATACCAAAGTGAACGATTAAGTCACTAATCTGCTCTACTATACACAAAACTGAAGGTCCTGAAAGTAGGCTTTGACCAGCCTTGTGATGGCCTCTGGGACTTGGAAGAATTGAACGCTGTCCACAACATCTCATGCGGCACAGATCCAAAGGCATTGGCGAGATCTAAGAAGACCACGTGCAAGTCTGTCTTCTCCTTCCTCGCCATCTGTATCTGGTGCCAGATGACATTTGTGTGTTCTAAGCAGCCTGAAAAACCACTTATCCCTGCTTTCTGCACTGAGGTGTCCACAAAGCTGTTTTTCTGCAGGAAAGCTGAGAGCCTCTGAGCAATAACACTGAAGAATATCTTTCCCTCCACATTCAGAAGACTGATCTGGCGGAATTGATCGATGGTAGAAGAATTCTCTTTGGGAATCAGGATCCCTCCCGCCCTTCGCCATGCCTTTGGTATGATTCCTTTTTCCCATGCCACTCTCATTAGCTTCCAGAGGTACCTCAAGACTCCCGGCGTGTTCTTATACAGCCTATATGGAACGCCATTGGGCCCAGGTGCTGATGCTGCTCTTGACCGCTTTACTGTGCTCTCAACTTCGCTCCATGTAGGGGGCCTTGTTTCCATCTGGTGTTCAGCTGGTTGGATTGGTGGCATGTCATCTGGAATGCTGGCTGGCACGTGCCTCTGGTTGTCTGAGTAGGTCTTCCTCAGGTGCTCCTCTAATTCACTTATGGGTGCTTTAAGGGTCCCAGATTTCTCCTTGACAAAGAGGGCTTTAACAAACTTGTAGGGATCTCTGTAGAAGGCACTCCTCGCTCTCTCCTTCTTCTTGTGCTGCTTTCTCAGGCATTCCGCTCTTCTCAGCGTTGCCAAGCACTGTTTGATGTCACCTTGCAGTGCCTCAAGCCCTTTCCTCTCCACTTCCGTTGCCTTCTTCCACTGTTTTTTCAGGCGCCTTCTTTCCTTCACTAGTCTATCGATCTCTCTTTGCCTTCTAGACTTGGAATGGAGATGGATCCTTGGGTGCTTTACGCTTGCTTTTCACCCCAAATCTCTGTCCCGTAGCTGTAGATGATTTCTCCAGTATATATTACAAGCTCACAACGCTTAAAATTGAGTAGTTGTTGTCCCAGAAGACGCCAATTTGGTAATATTGTATTATTCTTTGAACAAATTATCTCGTTTGAGCTGCCGTTAGTGTAGTAAACTCTGTTTTACTGTTAGGTTTTTTCCAAGCCACTAGAGGGCGCTATGCGTTTAGTTATGAGTGGGCTTTTTCGTGAACACTCACTTCAGTTCAGTTGAGAGGCTGTTAGCCTGTGTACAACAATGTGTGAAGCTCTTCTCTAATAAAAAGTTAAGTGAACCTCTTTGACTGTCCAAGTTACTACATATGGCGACGAGGATCAAAGGCAGCCGTAACAAATTGTGATTGAGAAGAGTCACTGAAGATTGAGTACCAGCAACACAACTGTAACATGGCAAGTTTGGTTGGAAGTACTGTACCGTTCAATAGCCAGGAGCAATCCTGGGAAGAATATTGTGAAGTCTTACAACATTTTTTCGCCGCTAACGGCATT
Organism: Sardinella longiceps; assembly: GCA_027497455.2. Classification (NCBI taxonomy): domain Eukaryota; kingdom Metazoa; phylum Chordata; class Actinopteri; order Clupeiformes; family Clupeidae; genus Sardinella; species Sardinella longiceps. Next base: position 3,745,478 of record JAODXP020000030.1, read on the forward strand.
GATGCAGCAGAGAGGAAAAGGGCTATTTTGTTAAGCTCAGTGGGAAGTCATACATACAGCTTGATAAGAAATTTACTTAGCCCTGTGAAGCCTGGCGAGAAAACCTATGATGAGCTTGTTAAACTATTGACAGACCATTTCAATCCAAAACCAAGTGAAATTGTTCAGCGTTTCAAGTTTAACTCGAGGTCAAGGAAGCCGGGGGAAGCAGTTTTGGACTACATTGCTGCTCTGAGGAAGTTGGCTCACGATTGCAATTATGGAGCAAATTTGACTGTAATGCTAAGGGACAGGCTGGTTTGTGGAATTGGAGATGACCGTATACAACGCAGATTACTGTCAGAACCGGAGCTAACGTTTGACAAGGCACTGAAATTAGCGCAAGCAATGGAGGCGGCGAACAAAGACCTACAAGAGATACAAGCTGGTGTTTCGGGGACCTCTCTGTCTGAGGGAAATGTGACTCAAGAGGTGCACAAGATATCCACTGCAGAGGTGAGCGGGGAGCGCCGCCGAATGTGCTACAGGTGTGGGAGTGAACAGCATATGTCCAAAGACTGCCGTTTCATTTCTGAGAAGTGCCACAAGTGCGGTAAGAAGGGCCATATTCAGCGTGTGTGCAGGTCTAGAGCTTCTTTGGGAGAATTAAGGACTGACGAAAAACAGTTTAGCAAAGGAGGACTAGTTCAGAGGACTCACCATGTTAGTGGGAGGGAGCAAAATGATCCCGGGGAAGAAGAGGAAGTTTATGTGATGTATAGTATGCAGGACACTGCCATTTCAAAAGTAGCTCCTCTCACAATGACATTGTCAGTAAATGAGACACAGACAAAGTTTGAAGTGGACACGGGTTGCGGAGTGACAATCATGAATGATTCAGATTTTGACAAGATGTGGACTTATGAGAGTAGGCCAGAACTTCAAACTTGCCCCATCAAGCTAAAGTCATATACTGGTCAAGTGGTGAAAATACTCGGCACTGTAACGGTGAAGGTGAGAAACAAGGAAAATGTCAAAGACTTACCGTTGGTGGTAGTACCAGGCTCTGGACCTAATTTGCTTGGAAGAGACTGGATAAAAGCGCTGGGTTTGGCATGGAGTTCTCTAAACCATCTCGCTGACACACATAATAAGACACTGCAAAATGTTCTCACATGTAATGCAGAAGTGTTTAAAGAAGAGCTGGGAAAGCTGAGGGGACCGCCAGCAAAGATATATGTGGACAAGGACACACCACCTAGATTTTTCAAACCACGACCAGTCCCATTTGCAATGAGAGCCAAGGTTGAAGCAGAGCTGGACCGGTTGTTGAGAGACGGGGTAATAGAGGCGGTCAAATATTCAGAATGGGCTGCACCAATAGTGCCAGTCCTTAAACCAGATAATTCGGTGAGACTCTGCGGGGATTACAAATTGACCGTAAATAGAGTGTCAAAAACTGAGCAGTATCCTCTTCCCAGACTAGAGGATTTGTTTGCAAATTTGTCAGGGGGAGAGAAATTCAGCAAGCTGGATATGAGCCATGCATATCATCAGATAGCGTTGGATGAAGACTCAAAAAAGTATGTAACTGTGAATACACACAAGGGGCTGTTCACCTACAAGGTTTTGCCTTTCGGAGTTGCATCAAGTCCCGCAATTTTCCAACGCACCATTGAGGGAGTTCTGCAAGGGATTCCACATGTGGCAATCTTTCTGGATGACATACTTCTGACAGGACAAAATGACACTGAGCACCTAGAGACTTTAAATAGGGTGTTGGAGCGCTTACAGGATGCTGGGCTGAGATTAAAAAGGAGTAAATGCATGTTCATGGAGAATGAAGTGGTGTTTTTGGGGCACAAAGTGGACTCTACCGGCCTGCATCCATTAACAGAGAAGGTAAGGGCCATCGAGAATGCACCACCCCCATCAAATGTAACTGAGCTAAAGGCTTATTTGGGGCTTTTGAATTATTACAATAAATTCTTGCCCAACTTGGCAACTGTGTTAGCCCCTGTACACAAATTGCTGTGTAAAAACACCAAGTGGGAATGGGGTGCAGAACAGCAAGCTGCATTTAATGACTCAAAGAGGTTGTTACAGTCTGCAAAGGTCTTAGTCCATTATGACCCTGGAAAAGAGATCATCCTGTCTTGTGATGCTTCACCATATGGGGTAGGAGCAGTGTTATCTCACATAATGCCAAATGGAACAGAGAGACCAATAGGGTTCATGTCCCGCACATTAAGCAGTGCAGAGCGTAATTACTCACAATTGGATAAAGAGGGACTAGCCGTCATTTTTGGAGTTCAGAGGTTCCACAAATACATCTATGGCAGGAAGTTTACAATTGTGACTGATCACAAACCTCTGCTGTCACTCTTCAATGAATTAAAGGCAGTACCACAGATGGCGTCCCCACGTATCCAGAGGTGGGCAGTGACTCTACGAGCATATGAGTACGAGATCATCTACAGGCCGGGAAAGCTGCATGGGAATGCGGATGCCCTCAGCCGCCTGCCGCTACCAGAGGGACCGAAAAGAGAGGTGCCAGAGGAGAGAGTACTCATGCTGGAAAACTCTGACATAACGTTGGTGACAGCGGAGCAGGTACGGGCATGGACAGACAGAGATCCAGTACTGGCCAGAGTTCGGGAGATGGTACAAAAAGGGTGGACAAATGAGTTTGCTGGTGAGGACTTTAAACCATACAATCTGAGGAAGCATGAATTAAGTGTGCAGAAGGGATGTGTGCTATGGGGTGCAAGGGTTATTGTACCTAAGCAAGGCCAAAGAGATGTGTTACAACAACTACACCAGTGTCATCCAGGAGTGTCTCGCATGAAGTCGTTAGCCCGGAGTTATGTGTGGTGGCCAAAACTAGATCAAGAGGTGGAGAACACAGTGAAAGGCTGCAGTACTTGTCAGGAGCAAAGACATAATCCAGCGGTGGCCCCACTGCATCCTTGGGACTGGCCGGACAGACCCTGGAAAAGGCTACATGTTGACTATGCAGGCCCGTTCATGGGAAAAATGTTCTTCATTCTCATTGATGCCCATTCAAAGTGGATAGACGTATATCCTGCAAATTCTGCAAACACAGCCACCACCATTGAATTCCTGCGCATCAGTTTCAGTAACCATGGGTTACCAGAACTGTTAGTTTCAGACAATGGCCCTTGTTTCATCAGTCAGGAATTTGGAGAGTTTTTAAGCAAAAATGGGATACAGCAATGGATTGGCTGAACGAGCCGTACAAGTGTTCAAGGAGATGATGGGAAAATGCCGAACGGGATCTTTAAACACAAAGGTGGCAAGAGTTTTATTCAGCTACAGGACAACTCCGCAGACCACAACCGGTTTATCCCCAGCAGAAATGTTGATGGGGAGAAAACTTTGTTGCACTCTGGATCTCATGCATCCTGACCTGAAACAGGGAGTGCAGGACAAGCAAAGGAAGTCAAAAGAATACCATGACCGGAGGGCAAAGGGACGTTCTTTTGAAGAGGAGGATGCGGTCTTCACCAGGAATTTTGGTCCAGGACCGAAGTGGATTCCTGGAAGGGTGGAGTCAGTCACTGGTCCAGTCTCCTATAAAGTGAGGTTGGGGGATGGCAGAGTGGTCAGAAGGCATGTGGATCAAATCCATTCAAGAGGGCTGACGCAGTTACGTGATGAGGACATGGGGGGTTACTCAGTACCTAACTCAGACATTCCAGCTCCTCCACCTTCCTTTCCTGAGTCTGTTACCCTGGAGCCTGCAGCAGTTCCAGAACAGAGCACAAGTTCAGAGCCAGTGCCTCAGGGTGGGGGTGGTCCTGAGGCTGAGGGGGGAGGGATGGAGAGAGGAGGGCATCCAGTAGGAAGGCAGGTGCTGCGAGCGAGAAGATTACCAGAACACTTCAAGGACTTTGAGTTGAATTTAAAAGGGAAATAGATAAGAGGACATATTTTACCTAAATGCATGCATAGTTACTTAAGAAATGTTCTGCAGGTTAGCTGCATGTTAAGTAATGTTGACACTGGGCTTTTATGTAGTTCTCTAGGGGAGATATATGCTAACTTAAGAGGAGGGAGATGTAGTAAACTCTGTTTTACTGTTAGGTTTTTTCCAAGCCACTAGAGGGCGCTATGCGTTTAGTTATGAGTGGGCTTTTTCGTGAACACTCACTTCAGTTCAGTTGAGAGGCTGTTAGCCTGTGTACAACAATGTGTGAAGCTCTTCTCTAATAAAAAGTTAAGTGAACCTCTTTGACTGTCCAAGTTACTAC
>JAODXP020000030.1:3749830-3777330 GCA_027497455.2 Sardinella longiceps
CAAAACAAACATACAGCACACTGAATGTGGAGAGAAATCCATTGATGAATCTGTTTGTGATCACTAAGCGCTGGGCTGGTCTGACCACAGCCTCACACTCTCTTCTGTGTTATATTTGAGCACTGAGGTATAGTGAATTTAGACTATTAGATTTAGATGTAGCAGAAGGCAAACAGTGTTGTGACTTAGTGTGCATGGTATTTGGCCCGACATTTTGGCCATATAAGGGCTGAAATTTCTAAAGCAATAGCAAAAGATTTAGTTTTTTTGATCCAGCAGAAGGTTATGTGATACCCCTACACTAACAACTCTCCCATTTTCACTTGTCAGTTCTGTGTTACCTTTGTTTAATTTCAGATATAGTTTAATTTGGGTCAGGCCCTTTTACAAAACCAATCGAAACGCAGAAAAACACGCTGGTGTTTTTCGCCTGTGTAATTACATGTCAAACAGAATGTAAGAGAAGGTGTGAAAGCCTGACATGTCTTTTTGTTGCCAGCGCTCATGGAAACAAATCACTTAGCGGACAAGCTTTTTTACTCCCTTTCGTTCAGATAATAACTTACTGGTGTATCATTCACTTCAACCTCAAAATTATACATTTTTAACTATTTTTATTATTACGTATTATTGCATTGAAGTAGTGAGGCCTCTATAGGCTAGTGATACATAAGCATGTATGTATTGTACATGAAATACATAATTTATCAACAAACTCTTGTGAGTTATTGAATGAGTGATCAGCAAACCATTTAATTAATTGATTTATGAATTACACAAACAGTGACTTCATTGATTGATATTGTCAATAAGTGGAAATGAAAGAAAGTGATGAAAATAGAATCATGATGTGGTTTTAGTACTATTAAATGGTCTATCATAGACTTTCAGCTTATTCATATTTTATTTCACTAAGTTCCTTTACCAGTGACCTTACGTGCCATCAAACAGAAGCACTGTACTGTGTCAGTGTCAGTATGTCTTAAATTTAAAACCGCTCACATTAAAAATGTACCATCATGAAGCCTTAAGGGGATTATCCTCTTTCATTTGACTCTGTTTGAACATTCAAAAATGCGTTTCCAGTTCACCTGCACCATTCCTCTACTCCTGTAGACAGTAACCCTGACGCTTCTCAGGCTCTTGAGTATGTGTGTGTGTGTGTGTGTGTGTGTGTGTGTGTGTGTGTGTGTGTGTGTGTGTGTGTGTGTGTAGTGTGTGTGTGTGTGTGAGAGAGAGAGAGAGAGAGAGAGAGAGAGAGAGAGAGAGAGAGAGAGAGAGAGTGTGTGTGTGTGTGTGTGATAATGGACATGTAAAAGCATTGTGTGTGTGTGTGTGTGTGTGTGTGTGTGTGTGTGTGTGTGTGTGTGTGTGTGTGTGTGTGTGTGTGGTAATGCACATGTAAAAGCAATCTGGGAAGAGAACCTCACTACTCCAGACACACACCAGAGCTCTCCCGGAGACACAATATATGGCTATCCATGCTTTAATTTTGCATGAGGTCCCATGACGAGTACAGGTCCATCTGACATATTTGCCTTGCTACACCAATGTGTGTGAGATGGCTGCCAGAACTGTAGATGGTAAAGGTACAGTAAGACTTTTAAGGCTTTTGGTTCATGCTGAAAACAAAGACTTGATTGAATATACAGGGGTCCTGTAGTGTTGAATTATTTAACAACGCTGGGTAGAAGATGCCTTAAACACACCATGAAGTGTCTTTTTTCATGTGGTTGGGTGGCAGTAAGAAAAGTCCCTGTGCTTAGATGACATTATTGTTTGGAGTGTGGGGAGCATTTGAATGAGGTTGCTCATCTGGATGTACGCCACAGAGTCAAAAGTATTATTCTGAAAACAAATCCCATTCTTCATGGCAGATTACTATGCACAAAATAAATAGGTTGTTTTGACAAAGGGGATTTAAGTGTGTGTGTGTGTGTGTGTGTGTGTGTGTGTGTGTGTGTGTGTGTGTGTGTGTGTGTGTGTGTGTGTGTGTGTGTGTTTGTTTTCAAAGGTTGACCAAAGTATAAACAGAATGCTTGATCCCGAAATTCAACTTAAAAAGCAAATCAACTGCTGTATCAGCCAAAACATATTTTTGCCATTTATTCAGCATCACAAAAGCAATGCAAGACTTAGTTTGTGCATCAACTCCATTCATTTACTGTGGTTATAATACCTTTTAACAGTAATGACATCTCAGATATATCTGAAGTATTTTCCTTTCAGAGGTTTATGATGTGAATATCTGTGGCTTGTTATGACAAGAATATTTTAAAACCACAACCTTGCACATCAATATCTGGCCCATGGCATGGTGCATTGAGGAGTTGATTGATTCCCCGGCCTTTCACTAAATGAGGGAGGCTGTGGCTGATTATTTGCCGCTCACGTCTCAGAGACTTGATCGCTTGTTATCTGTGCTCGACCACCATGGTGTTTGGCTTGCGCGTGCTTCCCATTAGGGCCATGTTTAAGTCGGCCAGGAGAAAAGCTTTTGATGTGTGAGGGGAGGCGGACCCAGCTCTCATTACAGAATGGCGAGCAAGCAGTTGTTAAGGCGATCGCTTCCACTCACAGTGACAGGCGAGTTCTCGACTTGAGGGGGCGACGCGGCCAAAAAAAACTGCTCTGCCAAGTGAGTGTTGTGGATGGATGGAAGGATGGTGGATGGGGGGGTCAGATGAACAGAGCACTAGAAAGGGAAATTAGAAAGACAAGAAAGGGAAGATGGTAGAAGAAATACACAGGAGGTGTGACAGTAGGAGAGGTACTGAGAGAGAAGAAGGAAAGTAGGAACGGTAGAGCAAAAAAAGAGAGCATCGTAGATAAGCAATGAGTGAAATTGAGATAGAAAATGTAAGAGATATACAGGGAAAGGAAAAAACAAAAATTACTGTGAAATAAAAAGATTGTGTGTGTGCATGTGTGTGTGAGGGAAATATAGAGATGGAGTGTGAAAGGCACAGAGGGTGATAGAATGAGAGAAACAGAGTTAGAATAAGGAGAGAGAGAGAGAGAGAGAGAGAGAGAGAGAGAGAGAGAGAGAGAGAGAGAGAGAGAGAGAGAGAAACTTAAAATAGCTCAGTCTCTGGGTGGCTGTCGCGCTGCTTGCTGTGAGTGTCTTCTCTATGCCGCCACTGTCTTAGTGTGCACTAGCTGATGCAGTGAGACGCACGGACTCAGCCCCCACTGGTGCATTCTGGGTACCCAGGGGACGTCCCTCAGGCCCTCCTGACACCATGTTTGCCTACTGTATGAAAAAGCCCAGCAGGATGACACTCAGTGGGAAGAATCTGAGGACTCCCCATTAAGGCTCCCCAAGCAGAGGAGAAAACTGCTGTAGCCCTACTGTACCTGTCAGTATGGAAATACAACTCAGAAAACCACACGACACACACACACACACACACACACATCACACATCACACACACACACATACACAAACACACATAGCCTTTTTTTCACTCACCTGTGAAAAAAATTCTTTATCAATACACACACATACACACACACACACACACACACACACACACACACAGAGAGAGAGAGACAGACTTGTGGGTACATGAGGGTACATGGAAAATCTAAGCAAAGGCAGCCAATATTCTCTTGGCAATACTTAGACGTAGACAGAGACCAATGAAGAGGCAATGAGTAGATATAATCTGAAAGATGACTAACAAAGGCCAATGAAGAGGTAGAGAGTTGTATACATAAGGATATAGTAAGGATATAAATAAAGGATATAAATATTTTATGTACTTGTATATCTGATGAAGGTCGATTGACCAAAACATTGTAATAATAAATATGTTTTGCTTGTGTACTTGACAGTGTGCAGGAGTCTGCATTCATCTTTAAGTTATAGACCGTTGGTTATGTCCAACACACCTTTCCAAAGAAGTTCAGTGACTTTTTAGATATACAGTACAGACCAAAACGTTTGCGACACACTTTCCACATTAAATTACTTTACTTGTATTTTCATGACTGATTGCCTCTGGCAGTGACAATCTACAGCAATAAACAGACTTATGAATGAGACACGTGGCATTACTGTGACTTTATAAACAAAAGTGTGAAATAACTGAAAACATGTTTTAGTATTCTTCGTTTCATCAAAGGTATCCTTCTTTTGTTTTGATAACTGCTTTGCACTCTTTTATATGTTTTTGACTAAGCTTCAAGTAGTTAGCTCACCTGAAATGGTTTTCCAACCGTGCTTGAACAGTTCATTCATTCCCAGAGAAGCTAAGAACTTGTCGGCTCTTTTGCCTTCACTCTGCAGGTCCAGCTCACCCCGAAACCATCTTGATCGGGTTCAGGTCCAAAACTTGTGTCATAAACCTACACGGAAATGCTCATTACATCGTGATATCAACCCTACGGTGTGTCAGAGGGACAAAAGAATCTATAATATAAATTGTCCTGGAAATAAATGAATCGCATTGAATGGGGGGACGTAGTGGTGTCCAAACTTTTGGTCTGCACTGTACATATCTGAATTATGACCGACATATAGGGGCCAATGAAGAGGGAGTGAGCAGGTAGGCGATAGGCTACATATCTGAAATATGACTGAGAAGACTTACAGTGAACATGATCAGTAGGCTACAGTCATATAGAGCAAACTCCTAAAGTGGTTAGGCTTCCTTCGAAAGCTGAAACCCTGCTGAAATAAAGGTAAATTCACAGAGAACACATGCTGAACGTCCTGTATACTGCAAATCCCTATATCCCGAGTGACACAAATACTGTCTTGATTGCATTAGCAGTAGGCACTCCAGGAACTTAGCAAACACTGACACAGTTAGGCTAACGTAGGTTAGCGTAGCCTTAGCCTAGCACAGCACGGTATGTTTTCTCTTTGGCTCAGGCTACTGAAGGAGCGGGCCAGCGCCAGTACTCCTCCTTTATTCACCAGACGAGTCACACTCTTTATACTGCGCAGGTAATTAATCTCCTGCTCGTTTGGGTTCTTGCCACTGCTTTCCTTTTGAGAAAAAAAAAAAAACATTCTCAAAGGATCATGCTTTTTTTTCTCTTCCTTCCTTTCTTCTTCTTCTTTTTCTCACTTCACAAACAGATTGGAGGCTCCCCTGCCCTTGCCTCTGTGTGTGTGTGTGTGTGTGTGTGTGTGTGTGTGTGTGAATGCCAGTATCTTTATGGTGTACATTTCTGTGTGTGTGTGTGTGTGTGTGTGTGTGCATACTGTATCTCTGTTTGTGTACAGTATGTCAGTGTATTTGTGTATAGCCTACATATCTGTCTCTGTGTGGGGGGGTTTCTCTGTGTGTGCATCTTCAAGCATCTTTATTTAAATCGTATTCTACACCATGAAGACCTTTCATGTGCTGTTTGTGGGAAGCAGAGGCAGAGCGCACACACACACACACACACACACACCCCTGCCTAGAGTGAGCCAAATCACTGAGTATGCCTATACCAGAAATAAATGAGCACAGTTGGAAAAACACACATACGAGGGAGTAACATGAAAGAGTCAGACACCAAACACTCACACACACACACACACACACACACACACACACACACACACACTCACACACAGAACATGTTACATAACACACAGCCTATATTTGCGTGTTTCTTTACCCATATTTCTCTAGTGTAAATCAGTAGAGAGTTAAACGTGCTGCTATATTTAGCCGTCTCGGCTATAATGGCTCAGATCTTTGCTATAACGGCAGGGCACGGACAGGGCAGTGGTCACTTGAAGCGAGCAATGATAATAATAAGCACGGTCTAGCACACTGGGGAAGAATAGTGGAAAACTAGCTAATGGCCTCATTTTACAGACATGCACAAAGATAATGCACAATACATTCATGACATGGCTGTGGATGCCATGATGTGGGTGAGGAAGATGGCCATAATGAGGATGAGGATGATAACTCTGTAAGCCATTGTAGGGGAGTGTGGACAAAATGGTTCATTGACTTAATTTGCTTCTGCACAGTGACTATAGGAAGCAATTGGTCTAGCAGACCCAAAGGTCAAGGCAACAAATGGAACTAAAAGTATTTACTTCTGGGTGAATGTAAAATACTCTGTTTTCTGTTTAAAACCCTTGCTCTGGTAGTCTTATCACTGAGGTCAAGTGATTTTTAATCCGTCAGATATTGAGCACATCAGCATCACATAGGCTACTGTAGCATCACATAGCATGCTGGATCAGTGAATCATCTTTCTGGGACTAGTTTTACTGTTTGCCTTTGTAAGTGCTGCAATACTTTGTGTGTGTGTGTGTGTGTGTGTGTGTGTGTGTGTGTGTGTGTGTGTGTGTGTGTGTGTTTTGTGTGAATATTGTAAAACATTTAAAAATACTTTTTGTTTTAATGCTGACATGTAGGCCTGCAGTAAATGCACTGGCTCCAGTTTTGCCAATATGTTCAACCAATTAATTTCCTCAGGCCATGAAGAAGTAGTGCATGAAAGCACAGAAATGTCTCCATAGATACAACATGCTCCAGTCATTTGGCTTAGCACATCACAGAGGGCTGCACAGCATGCAGTCATGATCTGGATCATCATGTTAATGGTTTTGTTGATGATGAGGATAATGACGACGATGAGAACAACGATGATGGCTTCTGAACCAAAGAAGCATGGAGGAGTAAGCAAAACTAGATGTGCAGTACTAACCGACACAAATGAAACTCCATACTCTATTTTGATACTACCTAAAGGGCCGTTCACACCTAACCTCACTCTTGTCAGATGCAGTACCCCTTCTGAGATTGTGTCCATTGAAAGGGATTTCAGGACTGATATTGAATGGATGGACCAACCAGGAGACCGTACGAACCGCTGGGTGGGGTTTTTGACGTAGCTCATCTCTTGCAAACGTACAAAACATTACTAACAGTTATACAGTATATGAAAGAGACATCTATATTATGCGAGTTAAATCGATTATTGTGGCAATAATGCTGCAGATACTGCCTTGTATGTTTGTTGGGAACAGATGAGAAACTAGAAATCGCATGGGATCATGGGATGCAACTGGTAGGTTTTGATAGCCTATCTGGTTGAAGCAAGATGACAGACAAGTGGTTTGTCCAATTATATATGTAATTTTTGATGACGTCCAGTCCTCTGAAACAAATCTCGTAGGGATGAAATTCAGATGGAGTAGGCTGTCTGCTGCTACGAATCATCTGATGTGAGTGAGGTTAGTTCACACCTGGAAAGTTAACTATAAATATCAAGACAAATTAATATTGCTCTAATTAATATGAATGACAACGTTCACATCACAACTATACCGACAATGCATATGCAACGGTATCATTGGAGATTCCTTTTCGGAGCGTTTTTTAGATCAATAAAAGGCTGATAGCCAATCAGAAACCATGGGATTTTAGGCATCAATTCTCTCGCTTGAAGACAGGCCAACATTATTGTTTGATAGTGTGGATGCATGGAAATATTGTTATAAATTAGTTATCGTTATAGTTATTGCTCCAGTTGTAGAACCTTAACTCTATACTGTAATCTATACTCTGTACAAGTATACTAACTCTATAGTCTAGACTCTATAGAGACTACTAGATGGGGTATATACATCCCAGCCTCAGCAGACAGCCTGCTGTAATACAACTCACAGTTGTATTCCCTGCTGAACAGAATATTAAATAGGCTGAAGAGGGGGGAAAAAATCTCTACTCCAACATCAGGAGCTTTGGTTAGATCTGTGGATTTAAAGAGGGCCGGGAGCAGGAGGGAGAGCTGGACACAGTGCTGGTCATCAGTCATCAGACAGGGTCTCCCTCCAGGGATAAAGGATGTGAAGGGAAGGGGCTTCTTAGCCTGCTGGTGGACTACACTCTAAACCCAGAGGATGAAACACAAAGGGGCTTTACTATGAAAAAAAAACAACCAGATGGATTGGGATGATGTCCCTTCTCCACTGTCCTCCAACATAGGTGCATCCACCATGTTGATGTGCGCTGGTGTAGTGGAGACCTGGCACGATTGTCAAATGATATGAATCTATTCTGTTTTCAAAGAGTTCGCTCTGATCTGGCGATGTTTGATGTTCACCTGTAAATAAGCTACCCAGTAGGGAGTGCAGGTAGCTATGAGCAGTGGGTGGGCTCACCCCAAATGATTCATTATTTATAACTGTCAGAGGTAACCTGTGATGTATTGAGGAGAAAGAGGACCTTTCTTGGGATTAGCTTGCCGATGGATCTGACGTGTTTATGGTGTTGCAGTTGACCAATTCTGGGTTGGACTCGGCTTTGATCTGTCTGGGATCCGGCACATCCGGACCGGATCTGGTCGAGTCAGCACTGATCCGGTTCTGAGTGGTACTGAGACGTGACCTCGGTTTCTCATCAGGGGAGGTCCACCTTCAGAACACACGCAGCGGCCAACTAAATTTAGCTCCCTCCCAAAAGCAGAGCAGAGAGAGGTCATGCATAATGATTTCAAGAATTGAGTGATATGTTAATGATTGGAGCACACAGGCACAGAGGGAGGCACACACATGAAATAAAGGTACTGTATACACGCCATCATATATGCAAACAGATACAGATACACACACATACTCACTGACACACACACACACACACACACACACACACACACACACACACACACACACACACACACACACACTTTCTCTCTCTCTGGGGCAGAGACCTTGGGGAGTGTTATCTCTGAACGAGGAGATTTTGTGAGGCGATGCTGCCTGTACCTCCACACACAGAAGCTCCAGTGCAGGCAGGCACTCACAGGCAGGCAGAGCCTTTATTCCAACCATCTGTGCACCCTCCTCCAGGAATTAATTGGCTCTCACACAAGACAACACTAGGAACTCTGCTTGAGCGCCTTCCTACACTGCCTTGAGCACCACTGACTTCAAATGCTGTCTTTTCTTTCTTTCTTTAAAAAAAAAAAAAAAAAATGTAGTCTCCCTGTCCCCTTTAACCCCTGTCTCTCAAGACAGCAAATGTTTTGAAGAATGCCCTTTTTTGCCCCCACCTCTGTGACCATCACCACCACCACCACCCAAAGCTGCCAAAAAAGCCTATACACCTGCAGGAAAATGACATATCTGAAAGAGGAGGTGTATCTTTTTTAGAGAGTAGCTTAGTCATTGGAATGCGAGGGTGTTATATAGGTAGTAACGTCAAAGCAAAGACAACCGAGCTTCATGCGATTCCATTTTTTTTGCATTATTTCCACTGCCATTTAACAAAATGAGCAAATCTTCAATCTATTTGCAATCTACTGGCACATTTCTTCCATAGGCTATAGGCTCTCAAACCTTGGGGATCAGTTGCACAATTAATCATATAGCCCACTTTTGACTGCAAGCCCATGATGAAAGGAGAGAAACACTGTGAGTGCGCGCGCGCGCGTGTGTGAGCCCCAATGTCGAAGTCGAAAGGGGTTCCCCTCTCCTTGTTCAACTCATTAAGCTTCATTACATTCCTATTCCTAGTGCAATGGCGACACGAATTATACAGAAAGAATTAGGCGATAGCCTATGTAATCATCAGTGGTAATGCAATAGTAACGGCAATAGTAATAGGCTACTCCAATAGCCTAGTAGGCTATCTGAAAATGAGTGCCTTATAGCCTATCCCGAAAAATATCCTCATAGATTATGTTCTAAACTGAAACAGCAATGCAAAAATGAGACATGGGGCTTTTCAAAGGTGATGAAAAGCGATAAGAAAGAGTCTATGAATATTTTACAGGGAAGGGTGGTGACTTGGAGAGGCAAATTTGCCGACGGCTTTCCTATTGGTTTAGTGAGAATGTGATGACATTGAGGAGTTGGTCTTAACACTTTATAAAGCTTCCCTGTTGGTGGTCAGCCACTGTAAAATAGACGACTGTTAACTTCTGATAGGCGCTGGAAAATCCCTGTGTCTTCGGCACTACAGCAAAAAACATGAGTGAGGTAGGTAGCTTACACTTTTGGTTTTTATAAATAAGCTATGTGTGCGGGCGCGAGCAGCTGCCGCGAAACCAAGTGGTGGTGCGACTATTTTCCATAACCGTATATTAGGAACCCAAAATAGCCTGAAATTACTCGAAAACAAGTCGAACACCAACACTATTAGACATTATCCAACATCGACGAACAGGCTATATGGATGGACTTTATCGTAATCGTAGACTATCATAAAGTTTAATGATGTGAATCTTCTCAAATTGTTACGCGTACTACATGTAGTTGTGTGTGCATGGACATGCATTCGTTGTATAAGGAGTAAATCATATGAGTACACAGTTAGATTTGATTGGCAGTGGAAATGTAAGGAATAGTGAAATATTTCGCGTTATGATCGTATGTTTTGTTTTTTGATCAGAAACAAACACAGATGTTAATGTAGGCTAAACCACAAAAGCTGAGACCCCTCACTTATTTATTATCCTTCATACATTCTCAAATTAAAAATAGATTAATTGTGAAGCAAGAGTTAACTCATTCTTTTGTGGTGTGATATGATGAAAGTTCATGGTCAGAAATGGAAAACCGCTGCTAGGGGTTTCCCCGCAAAAACCGCGTCTTGATCCTCGGTCACAGATGTTCAGGCGCATCACCCTCTGAAGTGGAAGGAGGAGGATGGAAGCGCCTTTTCTCAGCTAAGAACACAGTAGACTCGAAAGTTCATTATTGCGGTGTCGCAAACCAAGATGGGTCTTTAAGGACACGAATTTACCTGCTTCTTCTTCATGTTGCATAGCATATTAGTGAGGCTGCCGCTGATGTGGGCAAGTGAATTGCTTAAAATATGTTGCCATTTTCACGAAGGACTTGAACGAAACATTTTCATATTCCACAAATAAGGCAGGGTGCTTACTTTTGTGTTTTCAAAGGTTAACAGCCTGCGGTGATAAGAAATGTAGAATTTTATCACTGAAAGTTTGTTATACTGTGCACTTAATTACAAACTACAGGAAAGCAATGTGATTCTTGTAATGGTATCAGGCGAAGTAGCCTGCTGAAACTTTACTAAGTCTACTGAATTACTGATCGTAGGGAATCAACCAACAGTTTATTATCCGACACTGAGGAGCTCTCGGTGTTCATCAACAGACAATCAATCAGGCAAATAGCTTACCAAGTTCAGTGCAGCACGGAGAATAGATTAAATTTAACCCACATCAACTACATCAATCTGCCCTCAGTAAATTGGGTTACAAGCTGTGTTCATTGGTATTGACATCCAAGATTTCCCCCAACTGATACTACAGTCAGAATAATCACAACAGAAACGCTCTTAGCCAACCTTTATATTCCACCGAAGTTTGCTTTGTCCATTAAATCTGTTGTGAAATCCTCCAAAAGAAGCTTGTGTAGACATTAAAAATGTATAGTGAAGGGGGACAGACAGATTATGATTTAGGATTGGTTAATTATTTTACAGCTCTTGTTAGTCAGTATCAGAAATCTATGTTTCAGAATTATTATGAATCCATGATTAGCCTTTTCAAACAGCAAATTCTGTCAGACTTGAATGAGGATTAATTTAGAAATAGATTGAAGAATGCTTCCAGTACAGTACACTGCAATACACCAGTAGGCTATGAATAATGATGATTGTTTGGTGATGTCACACACACACACACACACACACACACACACACACACACACATACTCTCTCTCTCTCTCTTTCTTTCTCTCTCTCTCTCTCTCTCTCTCTCTCTCTCTCTCTCTCTCTGTCTCTCTCTCTCACAAACACACACGCGCACACACACTCACTCTCTCTCTCTCTCTCTCTCTCTCTCTCTCTCTCTCTCACAGACACACTACCCCTCTCTTTCTCTTCCCCTTCTCTCTCATACTCTCTCTCTACCTCTCTCTTCCTTTCTGTCTTGCTCCGCTTAACAGCCCCCCCCCCCAGTCAGTGTGGCTTGGGCTAAGTTGTCTGTCCCTGGGGTGTGGGGGCTATCAATCTTACCTGGACACTGTGTACAGCCTGTCCTGCAGGAGGACTGTGCAGAGGAGGACTGATGACAACCGATTCTCCAGCATAGTCATCCTCCACCTCCAAGCAAACCCTAAAATTATGCTTGCCTTTTCCATCTGTGATACTCATTTACTCATTGGGTACTCTTTTGGACAAGGGGTTGTTTCAAACATGGGTCCAACATGAAGAAGTTACTGAATTTAAAGAAATATATTATTTTAATTGGTGCTGAATAAGGTTAGATTGTTTAAGGTTGTATATTATTTTCTGACAGTTTTGTTCTTTGGAAAACCTGTCAACATGGAGTAAAAAATTGTTAGTTTTCCTTCCATATAAAGAAAGGATGCTGTATTTTGTGAAATCCTTTGATCTTTCAGTGGCTATGCCCATTCGCCCAAAGGCACAGTATGCTTGGAAATACAGAAGAAGGATGTATTATATTTTGAATCCACCACCACCACTACCAGCACCACCAACACACCCAGCAGCAGCAATATGTGCCAACCAAGCTCCAGCCAGGGCCACAGTTGCTAATTATACGTCTAGAGCACATGAGATTTGCCCGTTATTAGTGTCAGCAGCAGTGGTAGCAGCAGCAGCAGCACGTGGAAAAGGAGCTCATTTGGAACGGCTCTCAGGTCCCCGCTCGCTTGCTCGCTCGTCCGCTCGCCCTCGCCAAAAAGCAGTGATGTTCCACGCTGCTATTGATCTCTCCCCCTGTTAAAGGCCTCGCTCACATTTTTACATGGTAGAGTCTCATCAACTTCAAAGGCTTCTAGGCAAGCTACAGTACATCGAGACGACCGCAAGTGCAGTTTCAGTTCTGTTGAGTAGAGGCTGAAACCAAGGCGCATCTAGGGAGGGGATCTATGCTCCCCAAACCCTTCCATCCTTCTTTTTTTTCTTTCTTTTTTTCAGGCTTCTGTTTTATTGGCCTTACCCACAATATGTTGTTTTTCTTGTAGTTTTTTGGAAAGCATACGAGCCAGACTGTCTGTGATGTGATGTGCAGTGGGGTAGCATGGGGAGCAATATTAATTAGCAGGCTTCAGATATTAGCATAAGCACAGCCCCACATATCTCCAGTGAGGTCATTAACACATGTTCCTGTTCCGGGCGGGAGGTATTGCTGTCTTAAGGAGCCGGGAGGAAAGCAACTGGTTTTCCAAAACAACATATGCTAGTGCTATCTGGTGCCTTGTTATAACCGCCTTAATTTCCCTCCTCTCGTGAAACAGGTTTTTCCGTTTTTGTTTTTTTTTTTTAATATATTTTTCAGTTTAAACTAAATGGAGGAACACCATGACAGTGGAAATGTTCTGCATGTTCATATACTGTATTATGAGAAACAACCAGAAAAAAAAGAATTATTTTCATGACAGTGAACCTTAAGATTATGATGTTAAAGGATAACAAGCTTTCAAGCGTACCAGTATAAGGTACCAAAGACCTAATTTACAGTATCCATCCACTTGTTCACTTCAGACAGCCATTCTCTGGACACAGCAAAGTAGTGCAGTGGTTGGAGTACCTAAGGGGAGGTGGCCTTAATGGTGTGTGTGTGTGTGTGTGTGTGTGTGTGTGTGTGTATGTGTGTGTGTGTGTGTGTGAGGAGCGGGCAAGTGAGCGAGGAGCAGGCTCAGAGCAGAGCAGAGCCGGTCTAATATGATGCTGACAACTCCCCAATAATTGCCATCCCCATTTTGGCATCGCCCCCGTTTGCTCTTCCCATGCCTCTCTAATTCCACATGGGCATCTTTACACATCATCACACCAGCTCTCCTCATCCATCCATCTCTCTCTCTCTCTCTCTCTCTCTCCCTCCATCTCTTCCCTCCTCTCTCTTCATGTCCATTTCTCTTTCTCTTCCCCCCTCTCTCTGTCTTTCTTTTCTTGCTCTCCCATCCTCCCCCTTTCTCTCACTCATTCTCTCGCTCTCCTCATTCTGATTCTCCCTTACCCATTTCTTAGAGTCTTATTCAGTTTCCTGCCATCCATAACACCCCCCATAACCCCCCCATAAACACACACGCACGTACACACACACACACACACACACACACAAACTCACACACACCACCCCCACCCGTGCGCCCGATTGCTTTACGCCACTCCAGAGGCTCTCCGCTGTTTGCCATATTTCCAGGCATGTGTCAGAAATGAGATTGGACATGTGCTGTCATCATTTGCTGTGCACAGTGTGCACTACACACACACACACACACACACACACACACGCACGCACGCATACACGCACACACACACACACACACACACACACACACACAGAAAGACAGAAACACACACACACACACACACAAACCAAGTCCCTGCATCCCCTCTGCTTGCTGTTGATAATGATTTTCCTTTCTTTTCCTTTCTTTTCTTTTCTTTGCCTCCCCCGCTCCCCACATCCTTAAGCTGCTTGGTGTATTATGGTCTGATGAGGAAGACTAGCTCTCTCTCTCTCTCTCTCTCTCTCTCTCTCTCTATCTCTCTACAGCTAAGCGCTAGTCCTCTACTCTAAGGGGTTGGGGGGATGAGGGTGTGGTTTATACTATGACAGACAGAGAGTGTTCTTTCCCAGTAGAGTGTGATAGCGCTAGGCTACCTGGTTTACACAGGCTAATGATGACTCTGCCAGGATGCTGAAGAGCTCTGGAGCTGTGCTAGGATGAGAGTCTACTTGGATTGTTCTGGAAGATGGCAGATTGCCGCTGACGTCCTTGTTCTCTGTTGTTCCCCCCCTTTTTTCTATTTCTCACATCATTCTGCATTTCATCTCTCCCCTACTGTTTCTCTTTGACTGGCTTTCTATTCTTTTTTCTTTTTCTCTCTCTCTTTCTCTGTCACTCTCTCTCTCCCTCTCGGTCTTTGTCATTCTGCAGCTCTCATTGAAGCTCTTTTTGTCAGTTCAAGTACAGTTTGTACTGTATTACTGTATTATAATTTGTGTACATCTACATCTGCAGCAGATCAACACCAGAGCTTTAAATTGCAGCTTTAGCTCTTCCAGGCTCTCTTGCCCTGCAGCCTGATGGTGATGTTGGTGTGGGGAGGCAAATGGGTGGCTTATGGGTGGGATAGGGTCAGTTCTGGGCGGGGTGGGGGTTGTTAGAGTGGTAAGGGTGGGGGGTGGACAGTGGGACGACCCTAGAAATGAAGTATTAAGCGGCTTTGCATGGCGTACGTGTGTCAAAGGCCCTGGGATTATTCTAAACGGCGTGGATTTCATATTGGAGTCGTGATGTTCTGACAGCTTGAGGGACAAGCTCCCTAGTAGCCTGTACTTGGCTCTCAACCCAGAAGGGGTTAAACTGGCTTAGCCTGCTCCACATGGTGCTGGCCGATTGGTCCCATGGTGGAACAGGACAAGCAGGGTGGGCAAAGTGAAGTGAATTGAAGCCCCCCGGTAACAGAAGTCAATCTTTTTGCGCGATCCGTGAGTTGATGGTCAAAAGCTTTAAGGCGAAAATCCCTTTGCTGTTGGCTTGACCAGAGCCTCATCATACCTTGTTGACAGTCAGATGTGACAGCTGTTGATCCCTCAGAGAAAGACATAGAAAAACACTAACACACATACACAACAAAACAAATCAAAACAACAGAGTATTATGATGCTCTGGTCCGTGACCAGATATTGGGATGCGATTTTAATATTAGGACAATGTTATCCAAACTCAAAGCCTATTCCCTTTCTTCTCAATGCTTGATTATTCAAAAATCCCAGCTAGCTATGCTTTACCAGAATTGATGTGTGTGTGTGTGTGTGTGTGTGTGTGTGTGTGTGTGTGTGTGTGTGTGTGTGTGTGTGTGTGCCCTCTCCGTGGAATGGTTATTAAGTAGGGGATGCAGTGTGCGCTGAACATACCAAATGCTCCGAAGTAAATCAACAGGGTATGAATATTTGAATGGCAATTTTCCCCAATGAGAGGACTATAAATCTTGGGAACACACACACACAAACACACACACATTTGCAGACACACAAATGCATATTCTTCCTGAAACACACACACATACATACAGACGAACACACACACACACACACACACACACACACAAAGGCATTTGCAGCCACACATGCATATTCTTTCTGAAACACACACAAACGCACACACACATGCACGCACGCGCGCACACACACACACACACACACACACACACACACAAAGGCATTTGCAGCCACACATGCATATTCTTTCTGAACACAAACGCACACACACACACACACACACACATCCATCAAGTCTTAGCCACATCAACCACACCAATGGCGGATTAATACTAAGAGCTTTACTGTTTCCATTACAATAAATTATTCTGTCATTTAAATGATGCTGTTTGTTTGTTTGATCACCATCACACTGTCCACTAATCACCCTTACTCTGCACACACACACATCAGACCATAATGAGCGCCCTGCCATTGTTTGGCAACAGCCACACGTATCTCAAAATTAAATCGATAAAACAAATGGACAACTGTATTAAAAGCTCCAGATGGAGATGGCTGTTCAGGATTGCAACAGCAGCAACAACGAGCATCAGCATCCACATCAACGTCTGGCTCCCTCGACTGATGAACGAGTAAGGAGAGGCGAAGTTATGGATACGGCGCATTGCGTTAAAAACTACCCTCATTTTGCTAATGTGTTTTCTATTGAGTCAAATGACGGGGGAAGCGATTGACCAAATAAGTGGGAGTATTGTTGTGTCTCATTACAAGGCGATTGTAAGCACTCCACTGGGATTCAATTAGTATGAATATCTTGCGGACCGTCTGTCCTTACATCTTCTCTCGTCGACTCACAGATTGACTTTAAAGCACTCGTTGCTAAGGCTCCTGCTATTTGACAGTTAGCATTTATATCTATTCCCAAGCCATAGCAACAACAACAACAACAACGACAATAATAATAATAATGATGATGATAAAAACACATTAGGTTCTTCTGTGCCCTCGTAATCACTATAGTACACATAGGCTATTAATCTGAGCATCACAGATTGCGTCAGATTTGAATACGATACAAAGAGTAATCTCGATTGTGTCACTCTACCGTGTAATGGGCAAATTCTATTGCTCTGCTAAGCTCTCATCAAGGTTCTATTACACTACTCTATTAGCTGGTTTATTACTCTGATGGCTCTCTTACTCTATTAGTGTACTAGTGCACTGCTTAGTCTGATTGCTTCTTTCTGGGATCAGGGATTCAGGGTCCCCTAGTGGTGTCAGCAGGGAATTTGTGTGTGTGTGTGTGTGTGTGTGTGTGTGTGTTGATGTATGTGGATGTATGAAAACTGGGTTGCTTGTGAGTGTATTAGAGTCTGAGTGTGTGTGTGTGTGTGTGTGTGTGTGTGTGTGTGTGTGTGTGTGTGTGTTGATGTACTGTATAATGTGGAAAATGGGGTTTGCTTGTGACTCTGTGTGTGTGTGTGTGTGTGTGTGTGTGTGTGTGTGTATTCGGGGGTGGGTGAGATTGCGCTCCTGCCATGCACCACAAATATTTCCTCCCACAGAAAAATCATTACGCCAATTCATTCTTATGGTCCCAGGAGGACAAACAGCCCAATCAATGCAGTAGCTCCCTATAGCCCTAGACCTATAGAACAGCAGAAAAGCACTCCATATTGCTCTGTGAACTCAAACAGATGCCATGCTATTGCCACCTTAGACCATATAACTCAATTACTGTAATCAGTATAGCTAACAGCAACACATGCACCAACAGGGTATACATGGAACTGTAATGATGAAAAATAGTGTGTAGTATACAGATTGAATCTCAGGAGTCTGCAGAGCATCTTAAAAGGTTTGAAAGGAGACTAATGTATGTTTCTAATCCACAGTGGTGCCTATTTGGCAGGTGAAATAGGAGTGTTCAATTAAAATGATGGATGCAGCATCAACCATGTACAATTTTAAAATTTCATGTTTTCAATAATCGCTACAGCCAGCCTTTCATTTGTGATTTTGTGTAGTTCGGCTCTTTCAAAAGCCAAAGTGAGCATTTCTCTCTCAATTCTACACTATCTGAATGTGTACAGAGGGAGAGAGAGAGAGAGAAAAATTGAAGATACGCCTTTGATTTGCATTCAGCTAGCTACTGCTTCATCTTAGTCAAGGAGAGCAGCAGTATGTCTCTGAGGTTATGATCACGCTGTTCTCCCTAAACATCACACAGCCCGTGAACATAACATATTCTCAGTTATACAAACCAGAAGAGAAAGTAAATCCTAGTGTAAGTAGTAAGGAACCCTCACACAGCGAGCAGATCTCTCTCTCTCTCTCTCTCTCTCTCTGTTTAAATAAACCAGCAGCCTACAAATCAAGCCAACCCTGAGGCCTTACTAAAGGCTACTGAGTACTCATGCCCTACAGGCCCCAGACCAGTGTACAGCTGGACAAGAGACACAACACTGCCCAGAGGAGTGTGCTATATGGCTGAGAATAAATAACACTAGAAGGCAAACAGAAAAAAAGTGTTCAGATGTGGTATGCTCTTTTTTCAGTAGTCCATAAAACTTGTTAAAACAAAATAATGCAGGATTCTTTTTTGATTATTAAAAAGCGTGTGCTGACGAGGCATGTGCAGTCTGTAGACACTTTGCTTTGCTGAGTGTTGTCAGATATTCAATAAAAAAAGAAATTAAAGAAAGAATTTTAATAATAAAAAAAAAAATCTATTCCATTATAAAACATTCACCAGGCAGATAAGATAATCAAAGACACGGCTGTATAGTGATAGAGAGAAATGAAGAGAGTGATTTACAAAGGAGGATAGACAGAACACAGATAAAGAATGAGAGAGAGATGTGAGGGGAGAGATGGAAAGAGAGAGCTATGAGGAAGAGAGGTGGATGTAAAGGAATGGAAAGACATGGAAGGAGGGGTGTGGAATAGAGAGAGGAAGAGAGAACTACGGGGCAGGGTTAGATGGAGAGAGCAAGGAAAGCGAGCGTAAGTGGAGGGAGAGAGTGATAGTGAAAGATGGATGAACAGAGAGAGAGAAAAGGAGAACTACAGAGAAGGGTGGAATGGAGAAAGCAAGGGAAGTGAGAGTAATAGGAGGGAGAGGGTGTTAGAGATAGAGAAAGATGGCTAGAGAGAGAGAAAGAGAGAACTACAGAGCTGGGTTGGATGGAGAGAGCAAGAAGAGGAATAGAGTTAAAGAGAGGGTTAGAGAAAAAATGTAAGAGATGGATAGAGAGAAAGAGAGAGCAGGGCAGGGTTGGATGGAGAGAGAATAGGAGGGTGAGAGTTAAAGAGAGTGTGAGGAATGGATAGAGAGAGAGAGAGAGAGAGAGAGAGAGAGAGAGAGAGAGAGAGAGAACAGTCTGCTGTATCCCATCAGCCCCTAACCCCCGGAGCTATGGCTCCAAACGTTAAGTGGGCATCTGCCTCTTAATCAGTCGTGTTTCCATCTCCAAAGCTGCATAAATACTCTGGCGGGGTGCAAAGGATTCTGGGAGAACTGTCTGGGGCCCGCTCAATGTAATTACCCTCAAGACATGCCAACAAATAATGTCAAAATAATCCGCTAAGAGCCGGCCGGATATGAAGGCAGCCACTGCTCAGCACACCAGTACTCCCGCATTGTTTGGGATGAGAGAGTGGCAGAGAGGTTGTGTTAGTGTGTGTGTGTGTGTGTGAGTGAGTGAGAAAGTAGGAGTATGTGTGTTATTGTGTGTGTGTATGTATGCGTGTGTGTGAGAGAGTAGGAGTGTGTGTGTGAGTGAGAAGGAGTGTGTGTGTGTGTGTGTGTGAGAGAGAGAGAGAGAGAGAGAGAGTAGGGGTGTGCGTGTGTGAGTGAGAGAGTAGGAATGTGTGTGTGCGTGTGTGTGTGTGTGTTTGTGCTTTCTGTCTGTACTGTAGGTGTTTTGTGTCCAGAAGGCCAGTATGGATGGAGGGATGCCAAATGAAATAGGAGTCTGGAATAAATTAGGATTAGGATTATGATTAGGTCAGGAGGTGAAACACTGGCATGAGATTAATCTCCCCAGACACAAGACATCAGCCATCGCATTAACAACACATCTACGTGCTTTTGTTTTGTTGCCTTTTATCGTTATACAGCTGTCATATTCTTAACTAATTAATAGCTTGTAGTGCATTTAATAAAGTTTAAAAAAGGTTATAATCAATTACACACAAAGACAAATGACAGAAGATTAGGATTACATGAAGCACATCCGTCTTTCTAGAAAACCTGGTTCACTTAAAGAGCATCTGTCCTTTTTAAATTGCTGCAGGGGTGGCACTTTTTAATTTTATTTAATTTTATTTTTTTCTTCTTGAAGAGAGTCATATTCCAGGAGAGGCACAGCTGTTTCTCAGGGGTATAGGAGCCTAAGTGGAAGAGATCTCATTAGATGGAACGGCTGGCTGTGATGAGGATGATGATGATGATGATGATGATGATGATGATGATGATGATGGCATGGTGAAATTAGAGCAGGGTTGGCGCTGAGGTGACACCCAGAGGGAGCGGCATGCCGCAGGTTACCCGCTGCATCATGGTAACGGGGCCAGGGACACGCGGGCTCCCCGCTGACTCCTGAAAGGTCACGGGCAAGGTCAGCACAGCGCTCAAGAAAACTGGCGTACTACGAACCCTCAGGGTTTCACTCGCAATAAAAAAAAGAAAACTGGGGCCAGTTTGCATCCAGACAGAGACTTGCCCCAGTCCTGATTATCTATTTTTAGAGTGTAGAGTAGTGTAGTGAGAACTGCCTCTCCAGACCAAAGTTGAAAAATGTGTCTGTGCACTTTCACTGAGTTTCATTCTTTAGCCCAGTCTTGCAGAAGATTATCAGGTACCCTCAAGTAAGTCTTTAAAAAAAAGGAAGAAAGTAAAGAAAAAGAAAGAATGCTACGGCAAGTCATCTCTGAGGATGAGCGACAGCAACATAAGTAGCTGCAACTTGAAAGGATGAAAAAAAAGACAACAAGAGTGGTTTCATTGTGGGTGAGCACTGGAGCGTCTCAGAGCAATATGTCTGCTCTAAAGCAGCTGCCGGCTGCTCGTAAATCATCCCTCCTGATGACAGCTAATACCTGCCAGTCAAT
This sequence comes from Sardinella longiceps, assembly GCA_027497455.2. Taxonomy (NCBI): domain Eukaryota; kingdom Metazoa; phylum Chordata; class Actinopteri; order Clupeiformes; family Clupeidae; genus Sardinella; species Sardinella longiceps. Next base: position 3,770,869 of record JAODXP020000030.1, read on the forward strand.
CTCCTCTGCGTCAGCGTCTGTCAGTGCTGAGCGGACCTGCCGCTCACCTGAGCGAGCCTTTACAGCACTTGCTGCATTTGTTTGTGTTTTTCTCTTTTAGTTTTGTTTGTTTGTTTGTTTGTTTGCTTGGTTGATTGATTGTTTTTTTTTTTTTTTTTGTGATTGTTTTCCAGTCTCCTCAGCTTCCCGCGGGCCCTGATGTATAACAGGATTTGATGTTGAACTCTGAGAGATGTCAGCTTTTAGCCGCAAATGATAGCGGATTAAAAAAACAAAGATAATCAAATTACTGGCTTGAAATAGCCATGTGTAACTAAAATGGCCACAGGTTCCCCTAATGTCCAAGGGTAATTTTAGAAACAACATTACTGTCCTGTCAGGACCTGAGAGTGAGTCAGTCCCACGGCAACTAGCCTAAGGTGTGTTATAACCTTCTCTCTATGATAGGCACATTTCTGCTATTACATCACCCGCTTACAGATAGGGAGTCTGTGCCAATCATTTAAAAGGATGCAAATGTGTGTGTGTGTGTGTGTGTGTGTGTGTGTGTGTGTGTGTGCATGTGTGTGTTTTTCTGTGGGTTTGTTTCCTTCCCTGAAGGGTGCATAGTGTCATGAACGATACATCACATATTTATGCAAGACTAAACACATGGATATGCTTGTACGGCGCACTAAGTAGCCTACAATATGTGTCTATTGTTAACGCTCATCAAAGATTTAAAATGGAGATGCAGCATCTAGACTGTGTAGAGTGAAGACAAATGACTGTAGCCTTCACAGATCTTTTGGCCTTACTGTATGCTCAAAGCTGTAAAGCTGTAAAATCAGTGTGTTTGCTCAAAAAAGTGATGAAGTGATGATGCAATGAAGCAATGGAGGTGGAATTAACACCAAAAGCCAAAATCAAGAGACAACCGACAGATGCATTTTGGCTTAGGTTAATAGATGCCTCCTCAGAAGACAAGTAGCCTGGTAAAGTAAAGTAGCCGGCTAAAAGGGACTCCAATTACCAGTCAACCTTTCAATTGACTTTGAAAATCAGGCTAACAACTGTCAACAACAAATTCAGATCAAAGATTCAAATCATTCAGATTGATAAATGTTTTTTTTCCCTGTGTTTTGTCACACTATCAAACGCTGAATATTGTTGGTCGTCATTATGTAGGAGGCATCATGTGTTGCGATGTGAGTAGATGTTTGTCACACACTCAGTGGCCAGTCATTGCCTTTTTAATGCGAGACTAATCAAGAAGCCCTTGCTCTCAGCAACCCCCGTAACCTCGGCTCATTTAGAGGCGCCTTGGTGCATTTGTCATTTCGCCCTCACCTCTCTATGAGATGGAAGGGATATGATGATGATGAAAGCCTCGAACACTCGCTCCTTCGCTCGTTCGCTCACTCTCGCTTGTTTTCACTCGTGCCGTCTGTGGCCTACTTCTGTGTCCCCTTCCTAAATTGTTAATGGACATCGAGTGCCGTGTGGAACCGTCTTCTTCAGACTGTGCGCAAGCTGCCTGACTGCCTGCCTGCCTGCCTGCCTGCGCGGCTCTTAAAATAGAGCCACATACAGCAACGCTAGGATTATTATTTATTTATTTATTCACGTAATTCCATCCTCCTCTCTCTCTCGCGCACTTCATCACTTGAGGAATTGGACCTCGTTGTTTGCCAGACCCTAAATGCCTACTGGTTTGAAACATTTTGTTATTATACAGAGCTGGGTGAAGTAGTACTAATTGTTTATAAATATTTTCTCAAACACTTTCCCTCATTTCTGGATTTCTGAATTTATAAACCACCAAACCAGCATCATTTTTGGTCTTTTCCAAAATGCTTTTGGCATAAATGACTTTTGCACACTGTTTTACAGACAAGTGCACACTTTTGTGATTCACCAAAATTATTTTAATTATCAGACTCATGCTGTTAGTGTGTGTGTGTGTGTGTGTGTGTGTGTCTCTCTCTCTCTCTCTCTCTCTCTGTGTGTGTGTGTGTGTGTGTGTGTGTGTGTGTGTGTGTGTGTGTGTGTGTGTGTGTGTGTGTTCAGTGATGGGAAGAGAAAGGAGTTGGAACACCTGCAGGGCTGCCAGTCCAAGGAGAGATTTGTGAGGGATGCTGCTGCCTGCAGTATGATGCAGTCATCACTCCTCATAATTATGGGCACAAATTGAAGACCTTGCTCCTCTTACCAGCTCATTTGCTGGTGTGTGTGTGTGTGTGTGTGTGTGTGTGTGTGCATTTGAATGTATGCGAGTGTATGTGTATGTGCGTGTGTTTGTGTGTGAGGGTAGTTGGTTTCTGTTTTCTTTATGTGTGCATGTACATTTATGTGTGTGTGAGTGTGTGTTTGTGTGTGTGTGTGTGGGGGGGGTATTTTTCTGTATGCCTCTTTATGTGTGCATGTACATTAATGTTTGAATGTGTGTGTGTGTGTGTGTGTGTGTGTGTGTGTGTGTGTGTGTGTGTGTGTGTGTGTGTGTGTGTGTGTGTGTGTGCATGCATGTGTGTAAACGAAGCTCTTCTCACACCACATGACCCACAAAAGTTGGCAGGACATAATTTAGGTCATGCAGACGATGGAGGAGGAATGAGTCACACGAGCTCTGAGCCCTCACCATAGCAGACACTGGTCCTCTGCTGGGCCATCAACACACACACACTGTGTGTGTGTGTGTGTGTGTGTGTGTGTGTGTGTGTGTGTGCCACCTTGTTGAAAATAGCTCCGTTTCCACAGGGAGTGGGTAGATGAGGGAATGTAGCACCTCATGCATCCCCACCTCCACTGCTGAGATGGATGGACTCACATGGACACCTACTGTAAAAATGGAGGTCATTTTTGTACACTAATCCAGGGTAGATGATTTTGTAACATGGATATGAATGTGTAGTTCTGAGTCTTGTGTCTTCCTGTTTAAAGGAGTGGATATGAATTCGAGGGACAGTGCTTCTGTAGGATGTAGGATGAGCTCACATTGTTCCACGGCGTGTATAAATACCATGGAAACCATCTCAAGGAATTTTGGTGTGACTTTACCTCAAGCCTGGGTTTGTTTGAGTTCAAAGAAAAGGAAGAAAGAAGTGAAAAAAAGAAAGAAGAAAAAATGTTGCTTCACCCAGTTCTGTGCTGCACACTGGTGCCATGACAACACAGCCTCAAGGTTCGCTTTCTTTTCTTGGGGAAATACGGGAGATTCCGGTGGTTTCTCTCTCTCTCTATCCTCCCCTGAAGCAAGAACCTTCTAAGCTGGAATAGATTTCATCATCATCATCATCATCCTCATCATCATCATCATCACCGTCATCACCATCGCCTTCATCATCAACAACATCATCACCACGATCACCATTACCATAATTATCACCATCTTGTTCTTGTCCTTGTTCTTTTCCTTCTTTAAGAGTAGAGTAGCTACTCTCTCTCTCTCTCTCTCTCTCTCTCTCTGTCTCTCTGCCACTAATGAAACCGATGCACAACCAAAAGCAATCTCACCAATTTCACACTCCATTAGACTGACAAAACACGTGGTTGGTGAAAGAAAAAAAGAAGAAGAAAAAAAAAAAAAACAATTTGAGGGGAAATCTGTATGGCAAAGGGTAATTGGCACAGAACAACATATTCAGTGGAGATACATTAAAAGTAAACAAGCTGTTTTTTCCCCCCTAATTTGCTACCTTTTTTATATGGAGAGAAAGACATCAGCAATCTGGAGTTTTACAGTATGCCTGCAGCCTATGACTCTGCAACTGCTAGTTAGAGTTAGCTATAGAGAAGATTGGAGACATTACTCTGCCCTCAACACTCACACACACACACACACACAGGCACACGCATACACAAAGACACACACATATACAGCACATACAGTCACACACACAGGTACGCACACACACGCACACACAAAGACACACACATATACAGGTGCCGGTCATAAAATTAGAATATCCTGAAAAAGTTGATTTATTTCAGTAATTCTATTGAAAAAATTAAACTAGCGTTATGTATACATCCATTCCACATAGATGGATGTATTTCAAGTGTTTATTTCTTTTAATTTGATGATTATATTGGAAAAATAGTGGAAAAACCCAAATTCAGTATCTCAGAAAATTAGAATATCACTTAAGACCAATACAAAAACAGCATTTTTAGAAAGATTTAGTCAACTGAAAAGTGTGGTCATGAAAAGTATGATTATGTACAGAACTCAGTGCTTATTTGGAGCTCCTTTTACCTAAATTACTGCAGAAATGTGGCATGGCATGGAGTCGATCAGTCAGTGGCACTGCTCAGGTGGTACGAGAGCCCTGGTTGCTCTGATAGTGGCCTTCAGCTCTTCTGCATTGTTGGTTCTGGTGCCTCACATCTTCCTCTTCACAATACAACATAGATTTTCTATGGGCTTATGGTCAGGTGGGTTTCTGGGCCAGTTAAGAACAGGGATACCATGGTCCTTAAACCAGGTACTGATCGTTTTGGCAACGTGTGCAGGTGGCAGGTCCTCTTGCAAAATGAAATCTGCATCTCATAAAGTAGGCCAGCAGCAGAACATGAAATGGTTATAGCACTTCCTGGTAGACTGCTGGGTTAAACTGGGAGCTCCTAAAATACAGACCTCAGAACCAGTTGACCTTGGACCTCAGACCTCAGAAAACACCCACACCAGCAGATGACATGGCACCTCACAGCATCTCTGACTGGGTTTGGTGTCTCACAACCTCTGGAGGAAGAGAATAGAGGCACAGAATCCATGGTGCTTGTGGTCCACACAGTCAGTCAGTGATGATTTGGGATGCCATGTCCTCTGCTGGTGTGGGTCCACTGTTCTGAGCAGTTCCAAGGTGAATGCAGCTGTATACCAGGAATTGTTAGATAATTTATGCTTTCTGCTGCTGGCCAACTTTATAGAGAAGTAGATTTCATTTTCCAACAAGGCCTGGTGCCTACAGACAGTGCCAAAGCTACCAGCACCTGGTTTAAAGACCATGGTATGCCTGTTCTTAACTGGCCCACAAACCCACCTGACCATAAGCCCATAGAAAATCTATGTTGTATTGTGAAGAGGAAGATGTGAGACACCAGAACCAACAATGCAGAAGAGCTGAAGGCCACTATCAGAGCAACCAGGGCTCTCGTACCACCTGAGCAGTGCCACTGACTGATCGACTCCATGCCATGCCACATTGCTGCAGTAATTTAGGTAAAAGGAGCTCCAACTAAGCACTGATTTCTGTACATAATCATACTTTTCATGATCACACTTTTCAGTTGACTAAATATTTCTAAAAATGCTGTTTTTGTATTGGTCTTAAGTGATATTCTAATTTTCTGAGATACTGAATTTGGGTTTTTCCACTATTTTTCCTATATAATCATCAAATTAAAAGAAATAAACACTTGAAATACATCCATCTATGTGGAATGGATGTATACATAACGCTAGTTCAATTTTTTCAATAGAATTACTGAAATAAATCAACTTTTTCATGATATTCTAATTTTTTGACCGGCACCTGTACATAGTCACGCGCGCACACACACACACACACATATTTGTGCCCACATGTACATTCAAAATAGGTTCTCATTTTGCCAGTAAATCTCATTAAGTTCCTCCATGCATGTATTTTAATAAGGCACACCTAATTGCCTCCCTCCGCCTTGCCTGCCATGCCTGCCATGAAGCAGGAACATCAACCAAAGAAGCAACTTTGCCGAGCGAGCTGCACAATCTCACAACCCTCCCAGGAACACACCACCAGCAGCCAATCAGATTGCAAAACGAGCTCTGGCAGGCTCAGTCAGCGCTAAATCACGGCGAGCGGTCTTTTCTTACGAGGTAGTTATTTGTCGTGCGTCATAAAGCGCAGGCAAATGCGGTTGGCGTAAGATGTAGATTGGGTGATCGTAAAAGACCCCAGGGGGCTTTCTAAGGACAGCTCTGCAGTCTTCAGCACCCACAGCCCTTAAATCCTCCCTGGACTCAAGAGGTTGAGGAACACAGAGATGGAGCAAAATAACACCAAAGCACGCAAGGAAGAGACAGAAAGATGCTGAAGAGAGAGAGAGAGAGGAAGAGACAGAAAGATGCTGGAGAGAGAGAGAGAGAGAGAGAGGGATTCAGTAAGAATGAAGAGAATCTTCCCAAAACCCTTCTTTCCCATCATCTGTCACATGTAATGACAATACAGCATACTACTGCTCCACTGCCTCTCTCGTGTGTGTGTGTGTGTGTGTGTGTGTGTGCATGTGTGTGTGTGTGCCATCTCAACACTGCAGCAACCTTTCTCCTCCAGGAGTTAGTCAGTCACTCCCTCTTCATCTCCCATCTGTCCGTCTGTCTGGCTGTCTGGCTGTCAGGAGGGTTCTGACAGTGCTGCTCACTTCCGAATGTGTGTGTGTGTGTGTGTGTGTGTATGTGCGTGCGTGCGTGTGTGTGTGTGTGTGTCATAGACTCCAGGC
>JAODXP020000030.1:3782330-3787330 GCA_027497455.2 Sardinella longiceps
CATGTTGGCATGGCGTGCATGTGATGCCAGCGTGCCCACTGTGCCAAAGCTGTGAGCGTGCCAAGGATGTCAGGGGAAGGCTGTAGCCCTACCCAGATGGGTCAGTTTGTGTGTGTGTGTGTGTGTGTGTGTGTGTGTGTGTGTGTGTGTGTGTGTGTGTGTGTGTGTGTGTGTGTGTGTGAGAGTGTGTGTGTGCGCATGTGTTTGTGTATGCTCCTAGATGCATTCATACATGCACACTCAGTCTAAACTGATGCATGCAGGCACTCCAGTCATAAACACTCAGACACTGTTGTTTCACTTGTTCACACTAGTTTACTCACACAGCAAAACCAGCCAATCACAAACTCATCTATGAGTATCCTTGTATTTGATCATCCATGCTAGCATGTATATTCACACACACACACACACACACACACACACACACACACACACACACACACACACACACACACACAGTCATAGTCAAGCTCCTACCAGAGATGCAGAGACAAGGAGAGGCACTCACTGACACAGAAACATGGATCCAGAGATGCAGGCAGATGATTGGACGATTAGGGGGGAATGCATAGGCACAGGCCACTGATTGGACGCTTAAGCAGGAATGCAGAGACGCAGCCTGATGATTGGTTGCTTATAGGCAGGGATGCAGGCGAGCAGGCACTCCATTTCATGCCCATTACAGAGACTGAGGCTGAGCGTGGGGGTGGGGGTGGGGGTTGGTGGTGGAGGGTGCTGGGTGCAGAGTGGGAGTTGTGGGTGGTGGGTGGTGGGGGTGGCACGTCCTGCCTGCCTTTGAACTCAGATTAGTGCCCATGCCAGAACAAAGTCCTCTCTTATCTGGAGAGAGAGAGAGAGAGAGAGAGAGAGAGAGAGAGAGAGAGAGAGAGAGAGAGAGAGAGAGAAGAGGGAGCGTTATAATGCTCAGTTATTTATTTCTTTATTTGATGCAAGACTCAAAGATGGGAGCTTCTTTTCCTGGTTGCAATCTTCTTGTTCCTATTTTTGTTTCTCTTGTTGCTGTTGTTGTTGTTGTCCTTCGCCGTCTTCTTCTTCTTCTTCTTCTTCTTCTTCTTCTTCTTCTTCTTCTTCTTCTTCTTCTTCTATTTCATCTTCTTCTATTTCATTTTCTTCTTCTTCTTCTTCTTCTTCTTCTTCTTCTTCTTCTTTTTCATTTTCTTCTTCTTCTTCTTCTTCTTCTTCTTCTTCTTCTTCTTCTTCTTCTTCTTCTTCTTCTTCTTCTTCTTCAATGTCTCTCTCTCTCTCAGTGTCTGTTTGTTTTTCTGTATGTTTATCAAGGGACAATTGGCCAGAAAGTCTTGACAAGTGGTTACATAAGATGTTAGCCATGCTTGAGAATCTTGTTTACCCCCCACACACACATTTCACACTCTTCCCTTCTTCCCTCTCCCCCTCCCCCTTTTCTCTCTTCCAAATGTCTGCCTGGCATCAAAGCACTGTGAACACACACTGCTTGAAAATTCATCGAAAGCCTCATGTTAATAATTCAAAGTGTATGTGTGTTTGTGTTTGTGTTTGTGTATGTGTGTGTGTGTTTGTGTGTGTATGTGTGTGTGTGTGTGTGTGTGTGTGTGTGTGTGTGTGTGTGTGTGTGTGTGTGTGTGTGTGTGTGTGTGTGGATGTGGGCAGGAGTGGGTAGGGATGTGTGTGTGTGCAGAAGGGCATGTTTGGTGTTGTCTTCTCAAAGCAGCTCAGAAATTAAAATATTGAGTGGTCGAGTGGCTAAATGTTTAACCATCAGACATACTGGGTATTTGATAGTTGTGGTCTCCTCTCTCTCTCTCTCTCTCTCTCTCTCTCTCTCTCTCTCTCTCTCTCTCTCTGTGTGTGTGTTTGTGTGTACGTACAGGCATTCATTTGAGTAGATGTGTGTGTTGATGGATGGTATTTGTGTGTGTGTGTGTGTGTGTGTGTGTGTGTGTGTGTGTGTGTGTGTGTGTGTGTGTGTGTGTAGAGTCAGGTTAAGTAAATGGCAGAAGGATACTCCATCTTGTGATCTATCTGACTGGGTAGGAAATAGGAGTTTGTTGTAGGATTGATATTTATCTTGTCTCCTCCTCCCCCGCTGAACGCCCATATTTGTCAGTCAGTGGGGGCGATGTGTCACCCGAAATCTCCACTTCTTCAAACATGGGTGTCTCGTCGAAGAGTCATGGCAGGCATTAATGAATTTGTCTCTGCCACACTTCACAAATCAATCTGACCCCCTCTGCTTGCTTAAGCACACAAAAGTGGAGCACAAACAGTGATCAGTGCAGATGCCACATTACATCCTCTGGCCTTAAATTGCTTTAATCTAAAGCAATCTACTCTAATGCTACTACTGATTCTACTGATAGAAAAGTGTAAAAATATTTCAAAATACTAAAGCAGTGAGGATGCTTGGAGGCAACATGCATTCAAGTAGCTTAGCAATTCTGTTAACATTAAAGTATAGACAAAGCCCTTATTAAGGTTCCTCACTTTGTCACACTGGTGGCGGAACCCATAATGGAGCTTTCAGGAACCCTTTTAAAAACTACACTAGTTCTCTGAAGATCTTTGAAGGATACTTGAGGCTCTTGTAAAGGTGGAACTCAAAATGAGGATCCTTTCATTTTTATAGTGTAGGGTGTGCATATAAAACTGCATAACTAAGAGTAAAACTGTTTGTAAGTAATGCAGGTGCATTGGCCATGCCTACACCACCAAACTACCTTCCATCAGACAGGGAGAGAGTGCAGGTAAGCAAAGCGGCCCAAGAGCCGTCATAACGCTATCTCCCTCACATCTGTGTGTTCAGGGTCCAGTCAGGGTGCCGCATACTCCACAGAGAAGCTTATCACACACAAAAACACTCACACACAGGCACGCACGCACGCACACACACACACACACACACACACACACACACACACACACACACGTCTGGTCAAGGTGCTCCACAGAGAAGCTTATCAGTCGGCATGAGTGTGAGTTGATGTGTTGTTGACACAGCTGTTAAAACCTCTGGAGATCAGAATAGACAAAGACACTCCTGCATTCCTGCATTCTCAGGCTAGATAAAGAGCATCCTCTTTAGTTATTCTGACAGCTGTCAGATGAGGGGAATAAAAGCTTTTTACTCAGATTAAACAGATTAGTCACACCTCAAGCTCTGGATGCATCTCTTTGCAAAAATACAGGAACTGACACAGAGAGATGCTAAGGGATGCAGAGGGATGGATGTAAAAGGATGCTGAGGGATGCAGGAGGTTGCTGAGGGTTGTTAAGGGATGCTGAGGGTTGCTAAGGGATAGAGTGGGATGGAAGGGGAAAGAAGCATATACTGTGGGATGCTGAAAGATGCAGGAGGTTGGTAAGGGATGCGGAGGGAGACTAATGGATGCTGAGGAATGGATGAAAGAGGGTGCTTGCTGAGGGATGCAGGGGGCATAGATTGGGAACGAAACAGATACTGTGGAATGCTGAGGGATGCTAAGAGATGGCGGCTGATGGTTGCTAAGGGATGCTGACAGGTGAATGGAGAGGGATGCTGAGGGAGACTTAGGGATGCTGAGGGATGCAGGGGGATGGAAGGGGGAATATACAGATACTGTGGGATGCTAAGGGATGGATGCTGAGGTTGCTAAGGGATGCTGAAGGATGGATGGAGAAGGATGCTCAGGGATGCAGGGGAATAGATTGGGAATGAAACAGATACTGTGGGCAGCTGAAGGGTGCTCAGGGATGCCAAGGAATGGATGGGAAGGGATGCTGAGGATGGATGCTAAGAAATGCTGGTATACTGAGGGAGGGATGCTGTGGGTTGCTAAGGGATACAGATGGATGCTGAGTGTTACTCTGGGATGCTGAGGAATGCTATGGGATGGATGGAAAAGGATACTGAGGGAAGGATGGAGATGCTGAGATATACTGAGGGATGCTGTGTTGTTTGGCCTTGTGTTGGCTGCTTTCATCAGCTGAAGATCCACCCTAGCAGCAGCAGCAGCAGCAGCAGGGAGGGTCTCAGTGGAGACAGACTCAGGGCTGTGTGTTCAGTGTGTCTGGGCTTCTCTCTCATCTCCAGCCTCATCGCAAACTTCTCAGCTCACGCTTTTTACTTTTTTTGTCTTTCAGGCTCACAAAGAAACACAGACACACACACACACACACACACACACACACACACACACACACACACACACACACACACACACTCATTTGCACACATATACCTCTTTTTCCCTCTGCACGCACACACACACACACACACACACACACACACACACACACACACACACACAGTGCTCTCTTGCATCCCTACTTCTGCTTACTCCTTTCTCTTGTTCGTCTCACTCCCTCCTTCTACTAAGTGGGAAAGAAAAAGAGAGAATCAAACGCATTGAGAGAGACAGAGAAAGAGAGACTTCACTTCATCACTACATCATTTCACAGTCAGTTAGTCTAACTCAGACACTGTTGTTTTTTGGGAGGGGATATCGATCCCTCCGCCCTCCCTCCCTTCCCCCCCTCTGTGCCTCTGGCTGTTAGAGTGAACCCCACTCTTGTGTTCCGTCCGGTGCCGGCGGTTCCTGTTCAGTGCCCGAGTCGGAATCGGAACTGACATGGGCATTCCGCTGGGCACAGGAATAGTCAGTGGTCCTGGCCAAAGGACAACAATTGTGTCCCGATAACATTGCAAGGTGACTCTCTCCCTCTAACACACACACATACACACCATCCTCCTGTGGTGCTCACACACACACACACACACACACACACACACACACACTATCCTGGCCACTTCCTCTTCCATTGCATGTCGTTCTCAGATGAGATTTTTTGGGGTTGTTTTTTTTTAGTCCTCGTCCTCCTCAGCAGGAGAGAGCGTTAGATACTGTGGAATGCCTTGTCTGATAGGAAGGAGAACAAATGACATCCCATAATTAAGCCCTTCTGCCTTTTGTCATACAAGTGATATCGTGACGCTAACCGAAGAGTGTGGACAGTATCAA
>JAODXP020000030.1:3797330-3803208 GCA_027497455.2 Sardinella longiceps
TAGCGCTTGACAAGGCTACGGCCTCGTTTTACCTCCAGTGGCCCAAAATAGTCAATCCCTACATGGGTAAAGGGTGGTAGGTCAGGGGTCAGCCTGTCAACAGGAAGGTCTGCCATCTTCTGTTCGCCAGGATTTGAATTGACTTTTCTGCATGTGATGCACTCATTTATTACCTTTCTGGCAAGAGCGTTGGCACAGGGGATCCAATATCTTTGCCTAAGTGTAGCCAGCATAAAATTCCTTCCATTGTGCCCAACCCTTTGATGGATGTCGCGGAGTACCAGCTTAGAAACATGATGCTCCTTAGGTAGGATCGCAGGGTGCTTTTGTTCAGCAGGCATGGCCATTCTTCTCAAGCGACCGCCAACCCTCAAGGTACCAGAGTCAAGAAAAGGGTCTAACCTGAAGATGGAGCTGTTTCTGTTCACGTATTGGCCCTTCCGTAAGCAAGCCATTTCTTGGGGAAAGCCCTGCCTCTGGCAAAACTGCACAATAGCCATCTCTGCACCTTCAAGATCATTGACTGACAGAACATATGGAACAGTGTTCTCTTGCTTTCCTTTCCTTGTGATCATTGCATGCCTGGTTTGAACCTTTCCTGCTTGCCGTTTCCTGGCCAGATCCAAAAGGATTGTCTTCAGCCTGAGGAACCATGCCACTGCTTTCTTCAGCTTCATCCATGTGGAGAAATACTGCACCAGGTAAGTAGTGGCATCACAGTTGTCCATAACAGCCATGTTCACTGTAACAATTTTCCTTAACTCAGGATCATCTGGAAGGAGAGCAGAGTCAAGCGGAGGTTCAGGCCAGCAATCAGGAGACTCCTTCAAGAAATCCGGACCACTGATCCAGGTATGTCCTTTCAGGAAGGTTTCAATGTTCAGTCCCCGAGAGACGCAGTCAGCAGGGTTCAATTTTGTGCCTATGTATTTCCACTGAGACACTTCTGATGTACTTTGGATGACGTTGAGGCGGTTGGCTACAAAGGTTTGAAATCTTCTGTTTTCATTACGTATGTACCTCAAAACAGTCATGCTGTCTGTCCAAAAAAGAGATGTTTCCAATTCCATATGCATCTCCTCAGACAACATCTGGTCCATACGCACTGCAAGAACAGCAGCAGTGAGTTCCATCCTTGGTGTAGTCATCAATTTCAATGGAGCAACACGGGCCTTTCCCATCAAAAAGGAGACGTGAACCCTGTTGCTGCAACTTGTCAGTCTCAAATAGGTAACTGTCCCATATCCAATGTCGCTTGCATCACAGAAGTGATGCATCTGGGCTGATTTGATGACTCCAAAATCATCAGGAACCAAACAGCGACTGACTTTGAAGTCCCTCACTCTGGGAAGATCTTGCCACCATCGCTTCCAGGATTGGACATGGGTCTCTGGCAACTCATCGTCCCATCCAGTGTTCTGCCTGCATAACTCCTGTAAGATGCATTTTGCAGGAAGGGTGACGGGTGCGAGAAACCCAAGCGGATCATACATGGAGCTGACCATGGAAAGAATTCCACGCCTGGTGGTTGGTCGCTCTTTGATGGCAACCTGGAATGTGAACGCATCTTCTTTGACACACCATTGCACACCCAGCGCTCTTTCAATGGGAAGATCTTCAATGTCAAGGTCAAGATTCTTTATCTCCTTTGCCCTTTCAGACTCTGGGATGGAGGCTAGAACAGCTTTGTTGTTACTCATCCACTTGGTTAACTTAAACCCTCCAGTTGCACAGAGTAACTTCAATTCCTTGCAGAGCTCAATGGCATGGATCTCAGTGTGTACCGCCTTCAGCAGGTCATCCACATAAAAGTTGTTGTTAACTGTACTTATTGCTTCAGGTGAGAAACATCCTTTGTTGTCCTCAGCAGTTTTTTTTAGTGCGTAGCTTGCTGAGCTGGCTGATGACGTCGCGCCAAACAGATGCACAGTCATCCTGTACTCCTTTAGTGGCTGTGTGATGTCCCCATCTGGCCACCAGAGGAAACGAAGAAAGTTGACATGGCGAGGTGAAACTTTCACTTGATGGTACATTTTCTCTATGTCTGCCATGATGGCAATCTTGCCTTGACGAAAGCGAACTAAAACTCCAATCAAGGTGTTTGTGAGGTTCGGGCCTTGAAGAAGCTCAGCATTGAGTGAGGTCCCCTGGTAACCCGCAGAGCAGTCAAATACTACACGCAAGTTCCCCTTCTTTGGGTGAAACACACCATGATGTGGTATGTACCACACATTTCCTTCTTCCTGCATCAGCTGGTCTTGGGGTACGAGCTCAGCATGCCCACTGGAGATGACAGTTTCCATAAAGGCACTGTAGTCTTTGTGAAAATCACTGTTTCTCTGGAACTTTTTCTTCAACGACAATGTTCTGTGTTCTGCCAGATGACGGTTGTTTGGCATGGTGAGATTGCTGTTCTTGAACGGTAAAGGCAACTGATAATGTCCATTGACCATCTCGGCTGAGCTGGCCATAATCTGCATGAACTGGCAGTCTTCTACTGACATGTGTTTCTTTTCATCAAACCTCTTCTCTGGGAAATCATGGTTATATTGCTGGATTAGGAGCTCACTCAATTTATCAACAGAAATACGATGCACATGGATGTGCCTCTGACCTTGCTTATCGATGCATGCATCTTCACCATGGAGAAGTCCATTCACCACCCAACCAATGAGTGTCTTGATAGCAAAGGGTCCATTATCCTGGCTATTTATGATTCTCCAAGGCTCCATCAACTTAGGTGCATTTATGCCTATAAGCAAGTCCACTTCTGCATCAATGCTGGGTATCTGCACATCCTGAAGATACGGCCATTTTGCGAGATCCTCTTGTTGTGGGATGTGCTCCTTGCTGACTGGAATTTCCTGCTGAGTGTAGGTTTCAGGCAGCTCTATAAATGTCTTTCCTTCCAATGCACAGACTTCCAGGCCCCTAACAACCAGGCTATTAACAGCTTTCTTTTGCCCCATTGTGCGCAGTAGTATCTGTTGTTGCTTGCCCTTTGCATTCAACCTTCTTCTCAGATGCTCTGTGCAGAACGTAGCAGAGCTCCCTGGGTCAAGGAAAGCATATGTCTGTACAGTGTGGTTTGAGTTCTTCAATTTGACTTGGACTGGGACAATTGAAAGAGTGCAGTGCTTGTCACTGATACCAAATAGCCTCTGCTTTCAGTGACACCAGGCCACTGTTCACGGTCTTTCCAGGATCCTTGTCTGAGTCACATGAAGAATTTTGGCCTTTTATGTCATTCTGTGGTATGTGCAAGATACTGGGGTGGCGCTTAGAACACACAGAACATGTTTGCCTGTTTTTGCAATTTCGGCTCATGTGCCCTTTAATCAGACAACCAAAACATACACCTTTAGCCTTTAAAAGATCGACTCTAGCTGGCTGAGATCTTTTTAGCAATTCCTGACATGACGTGATCTCATGCTGCTCATCACAGACAGGACAGAGTTTTGACAGACTGGGCACATTGAACATTTGCACAACATTCCCTGCAGTGGAATGTCCTGCAGTGTTCCCTGGTACCACAGCTACAGTCGTGGCAAAGCTGGTTCCCTTGCTCTTCGGTCTGGGGCTCGGGGTAGGCTTACTGATGCTGATGGTTGATGGTCTTTTAGGTGTTGAGACACCTTGAAGGCTTCCAAACATTGGATCTTGCAGTATCTTGGCCTGTCTTTCCAAGAAATGAACAAGATCTCCAAATGTGGCCTTTGCTCCTGTTCTTTCTTTAATATCATAAGCATGTGTTCTCCATTTTTCTTTGACTTTGTATGGCACCTTAGAAACTAACAGTCTCAGATTTGAAGGCAAATTTAATTCATCCATGTACCTTAAAGTGCGCATTAGATTGCAACATCCACGCAGAAAAAGAGCATATTTCTGTAAAGCTTCACCATTGTCTGGCGGGATGTTGTCCCAACTTAAAGCTTTGTCTATGTAAGCATTTGTTATTTTGAATTCATCTCCAAAATGTACTCCAAGCAGCCTTTTCGCCTCTGCATAGCCCCTGTCTGCACCCATGTGAAGGCAACTTCTGACCAACTCCTTTGGCTGGCCAGAAGTGAACTGTTCCAGATAATAAAGCCTGTCCTGGCAACTGCTGGTGTTTCTTTCAATGCGGTGCTCAAAGGCTTGCATGAATGGTCTGAATTCAAGAGGTTCTCCATTGAATACAGTCAGGTCCCTAGTTGGAAGTGAATTCATCTTTTGCTGCTGTGCTATGAGATCAGCTATGCCATCCATGTTATTGCTGCTCGACTGGGCAAGCGGTTGGGGAGTGCCTGCAGCAGGTTGACTGTTCTGATTTAGTTGTATTGTTTCAACATGCCGGTCGGGCCTCTGTGGCCTTACATCCTGTGTTAAAGCCCTTTGTAATGGCGTTTTAGGCACAACAGAGATTGGGGCATATTGCACTGGAGATGGGCCTGGAGCGCTCCCCAGATATGTATTCATGACGTCACCTGGTGACTCGGAAAGCTCTGTTGATGCAAGTTTGGAGCCCATTGGTTGAGGATCGGCACTCTGTAAGACCTGTATTTTAGCATCCGTTGCAGCCAACTCTGTTTCAAGTTCAACTTTTTCCATTGCATTTTGAACAGCAATTTTTTCTCTTACCAAAGCATGCTTTTTCCCAAGGGCTGCAGTACGTTGCAGGAGGGCTGCCTTTTCAGCTTCAGCCTTCACACGAGCAGAAGACACTGAAGACGTCTTAGAGGTAGCACTAGTAGTAGAACGTGCTATCAGAACATTCGATGCACTGTCAAGATGTGATACCACAGGTTCACCGTGTGCACTTTTCCATGTGTCTACATCCTTCAGAAAAGCTGTAAACGTTTCCATCTTTGCATCAAACCAGTCATTATCACTTTTCTTTTCATCTTCATCAAGTAACACTTGCACTGATTGATGAACATCTTTAAATTCATGCAAAGCCACATTTAACTGTTCAAGACCTTTGTTAACAGAATCAATATTTCCACTGTCAAGTGATTCCTTTAATTCATTCATTCTACGTGTACACACACCAAGTTTCCCTCTGCGCGTTGCGCATAGTGATGCAAATTTTTCATCAGTCATAGTGAGGCTCATTCCAAAAGACACAAACAAAAAATATATTCTTCAAAATCCAAGCAGCAGTTTCAAGTTCAATAGTAGGACAGTCCAATAGTGAAGCACTTTCAAAGGCAAACTCTCAAAAAATCAAAAAACTTCAAAAGTTCACAAGTTCCAAATCTTTAAATCAAAATGGCTTCAATTGCAGTCAACAAAGGATTCCATGTTTTCCAAACAATTCAAACAAGTCCATTGCCAAACAAAGCAAGTGATGGCAAAGTTCTTTACCTTATGTTGAGCCAGGTTTCAAAAAATGGACTTAGGTGACCTCTTTGACAAGCTTTCAATAAATTATAAGTTGTACCTTTTCAGATGGATGAATGAATGGATGGATGGATGGATGGATGGATGAAAGCGAAGCAAGGGCAGCAGACAGGGTAGCAGGCAGTAGGCAGGATGGCAGGCAAGCAGGGTTAAGCAGGCAGGCAGACAGATGAAATCAAGTAATACTCCAAATAGATCCAAATGTAGGCAAAAAATGGTTAGTAGTAGTGAAAAGGTTACAAAATATATCCAGGAAGGTCAAAAGACTAACTAAAAGTATCCAAAATAGCAAGTATAAAGCTTAGAGCTTGTAAAGAACTGTATGCCACTGTGTCCAAACAATTTCCTTTGTTCTCTGACTGAAGGTCAAAGGTGAGTGGCGGCCATCTTAACTACAAGGCTCCATCCAATTCTATCAAACTAAGAGTCCTATTCAAAATAAAAGAACAACTAAAGGAAAGGGAAAGGGTGCTCCTGGAGCACCTGTCAAACTCAA
>JAODXP020000030.1:3809115-3819115 GCA_027497455.2 Sardinella longiceps
TCTCTCTCTCTGGCTAT
This sequence comes from Sardinella longiceps, assembly GCA_027497455.2. NCBI lineage: Eukaryota > Metazoa > Chordata > Actinopteri > Clupeiformes > Clupeidae > Sardinella > Sardinella longiceps. Next base: position 3,809,133 of record JAODXP020000030.1, read on the forward strand.
TGATGCTGAGCTTGTATGATCAGTTGGACTCCTGTGGGTTGAAGTTTGTGTGTGTGTGTGTGTGTGTGTGTGTGTCTGACAAAAACTTGACAGCTTTAGTAACGTCACACTGGGACACGGTGCAGTACCAAAGCACTCAAACATCCTCCATGCAAGGGTGTGTGTATGCATGTGTGCGTATGGGTGCGTGTGTGTATGTGTGTGTGTCAAAGATCAGAATCTGTGTGTGTCTCTCCATATGGTTGCTTCTGGATTCTTGTATATTTCCTTTACTTGTGTGTAATCCTATATGTGTGTTTGTGTGTGTGTGTTTTTCAGAAAGCAGATGATCGGGAGAAGAGGCAAGAGGCTCATCGGTTCCATTTTGATGCCATGTGAGACTGCGGATGAAGAGGACGCTTGTGGGGGTGTATGGGGGATGCCCCCCCACCCACACACTCAAACACACACACACACACACACACACACACACACACACACACACACACACACACACACCTCTCCACCCACCCCACTACTGTGGTCCAAATTATTGAAGTATTTGTTTGTTTGACCCCTAGCCGAGGCTTCTAGCAAATGTCCAAAAATAGCACGTCATCATTCAGGCAGATAATTCTTTTATGTTTAATGCATAAAACTTTTAAGATGAGATTTGCCCAGATCAGATGAGCATCAGAGGGGCAGAACTCTGTGTGTGCTGGCAGAAGATAAGGACTCAAGCGTCACTTTAAACCACAAGGTAAAAAAGGCCTTTCACTGACATTTGGAATGATGAGGGATTTAGTCAAACCAGGTGGTGTAGAGTGCCAATTACTGCACACACACACACACACACACACACACACACACACACACACACACACACTCTCTCTCTCCCCCGTATGTATGGCCATTAAATGTCTTTAACATGGAATTGCCGCTTTAGTGAAGCGTGTAACCAATACTGTGTTAGCATGTACAGTAGTCTGTCACTGGAGGATTGTGTGTGTGTGTGTGTGTGTGTGTGTGTGTGTGTGTGTGTGTGTGTGTGTGTAACCAATACGAGTTAGGATGTAGCCTGTGCTACTGAAGGATCCTGTGTGTGTGTGTGTGTGTGTGTGTGTGTGTGTGTGTGTGTGTGTGTGTGTGTGTGTGTGTGTGTGTGTGTGAGAGAGAGAGAGAGAGAGTTAGCATGTAGCCTGTGTCACTGAAAGATCCTGTTCTCTGCTACTGATTTTCATCTCATCTTCTGTGCTTGATTTGGATGAGTGCTTATATTTGTTTTGTGTGTGTGTGTGTGTTTTCCATATTTCTGGCCACAATGATGGGCTCAGTGTGAGTGTGTGTGCATGTGCATGCACGTGCGTGTGAGTGGTTCTTGAGTGTAATGTCCTGGGTTGGTGTGTGTGTGTGTGTGTGTGTAGTGAGGGGGCCAGATGGCCATAAACAGATGCTACACTGATGCTGTCACCCCCACCAACACCACTGGCACTAAACACTTGCCCACCTACACACTCCTGTACTCCAACCCCCCCCCCCAACACACACACACACACACACACACACACACACACTCACACTCACACTCACATGCTCTGGGTCACCCGCACAGACATCAGGCCATACACACACACCTCCCCACTCCTCCTGTCTGTGTGCACGATTGTGTGTGTGTGTGTGTGGGTGTGTGTGTGTGTGTGCGTGCGTGCGTGTGCGTGCGTGTGTGTGTGTGTGTGCGTGTGTGTGCGCGTGCGTGTGTGTGTGCGTGTGTGTGTGTGTACACAACCTGATGTCTGTGATGGAGCTGTGCTTGTGTGAGCGACATTCTTCTCGATCTGTGTGTGTGTGTAGGGCAGCCAGCTTCCCAGTGAACCCGAGTGTTAATCCACACACACACACACACACACACACACACACACACACATATACACACACACACACACACACACACACACACACGTATACAGTTGACACACTGTGCTGCTCTGCTCTCCCACATCAGTCATAGTTCACACACTGAATGCGGTTTCCCACATGTACATATGTTGAAAATGTACAGTTCAAATGGAGGTATTGTGCTAGATGTAGGATTGGTGTTTTTGGAAGCTACTGTAGTCTTCTCTGTCCATGGAAATGATGAAATGTCTGTCTCATGTATGTAGTGTTGAAAGAAGCCAAACAGGTTCTTTTGACAAGTTTTGGTCATCAATTTTACACTGGCTACCTTTTAACTCTTTTCATTGGCTCTTCTTTGTGATTTGCACTTTTTTGTACTAATGAATCCATTATGTTTTTATTTATTTTGAAGGTACTGAATTTGAGAACTGATATATTGTGTTACTTTAATTCCATGGTTGTTGTATTGTATGTTGGATGGGTTATTATCATGCTGAAAAATAAAACTGCTTTGCTGATTATCCTGGTGTCGGATTTCCTTTCCTTTCCGTTTTTTTGCGCTGTTATATATTCAGCAAATAGGACTCGGGTCTCAGTAGATTTGGAAAACACATATTTCCGCCACAACACATTATCCTATCAGAATTAATCAGTGAAAACCACACCATAATCGAGTGAACACACTCATATTTCATTAAAACATTTTCCTCTGTTCACGAGATCCCACCCCACCCCACCCCCATAATTAACCTGCCGTTCCGCGCATCATTTCAAAGCAAGTATTTTACGAGGCTCGTTATCTTCCCGTGCATGGTTAACAGGTGCGCATTGTTTCGAGGGTCGAGCTGGGTTTTTTTGTTGGTCTGCATACAAAGTCTGCCGCATGTAGGGGTTTCAGAGAATGTAGTTCTGCCGTTACTACACGGGCGAGTCTTACGTGTTGTCACTGCTGCTCGCGCATGTAGGCTACGTGAGAGTAGAAAAAAGGGCTTGTAGAGCGAGAGAGAGAGCCAACCCAGGGAATCGCATTCGCGGTTAGAAGGGTGCATGCGTACAAGCTGCTCATTCAAGCAACCAGCGCCCACTGCTTAAATGAGCTTCGTTTAGTACCGTCATTTCAGTGCAGCCGTCGACTGCTCCACCGCCGCGATCCCCGTCGAACGGACCCGTCTCGGCGGGCACAGCGAGTCTGGAGCATCGAATAAGAGATGTTGCATTGGGATATATTTATAAAACACTGTTGTTCCGTGGATGGGATTTAAAACACAGACGACTTGAGCGTCTCTGAAGGAAGGCACTTGTTTTGTCGGAAAGGACATCACGAGTGGCGGCTGTTCTGCGTGCGCTATGGGATTACGGCGATCGAAGAAAAGTTGGATGTTTTAAAGATCGTATCCGTGCTGTCTGAACCCTGCCATGGAGAGGTAGATCTCGACACACTCAAATATTAGGAAGGTGAACATACCGACTAACACACCGAGAAGGGAAATGTACAGGGGTGAGTTTTCTATTCTGTGTGGAACTGGTTTTCTTCGCCTCTGCAAACGGCTTGGCTCTATTTATCTTTATGTTGATTAATACTGAAATCCCGGACGGTGTCAGAAATATTGGATAGCCAATTTGTTACATTTCTTTTAATCGCGCCAACTTGCACTCCCGCGAGGTAAGAAAAGTGTGTATTACGTCGCCACCTACAGGTGTGTTTTTATTTATTTAAATTGTCTATTCCTTTATAAATGTATGAGACGTTTAGTGCGTTTGTACTTCAAGCAGTCGAGCAAACGTTCTGTTCCGTTACTGCATTCACGAAAATGAACTGTGCATTGTTATTATCTCTCTACTTTCGCTCTTTTTGCAAACTAGCTGAAAAAATATATCTTGCCTCTTTAGACGTGGATTTGATCCCGATCACGTTTGTACTCCGCTTTCCTCATGTAGTAACTTGACCGCAGGGTCTGAGTGCACGGTGCTGAAGGGATAGCACGGTGAGTGCACGGTGCTGAAGGGACAGCTCCGATCTCTTTCCCGTCACACCACCGGGGAGATGATTCCACGTCTCATCAACCGTGCGCTTTGCGGCACGCGCAGCAGTTTTCTTCCCTCTCTTTTAGCGCTCTGGATAAAGACAGGTGATCTGTTAAGGGTTACAAGTTCACGTTTTTTTAATATATATATATTCACCAACGACTGCTGTCATCTAGCGCTTCATTTAGAAAATCCTTTGTGTGTAATCTTGTACTGGGCCATGCTGAGTCTGGTCCACTCACTGGAGAGGAGGATTTTTTTTTTTTTTAATTAGGTTCTATTACTAATTGGGTTTGATTGACCACAATCCGACAATCATAGGTGACAATGATCGTTTGTGCCTTTAAGCAAAATTAAAACATTAACAAACCTAATACACAAATAAACTGTCTGTGTTTGAACTGTAGTTGATCATTATCAAGCCATCTTACGTGGTAGTCTTTGCTTTTAAGACTGGATCTATGTGGCAACACCATGGCCTTGTAGCGGTCCTGGTGGTGGTTGGGGCGGGGGTGGGTGGTGTGGGGTGGTTACCATGGTTTAATATTGTAAAACCCACTTTTTTACCAAAGCGGATATCATATTTTATTGTACTCAGCGTTTATAAATTGCCTTTTGTTTTATAACGACAAAAAACATGAACATTTACTTTGCAAAAAGACATAAATTATGCATGCGGTTGGATGTAATTAGGCTAATGCAAATGTATAATGCACGAGCCCTCTCACAGAAGACCACCCGTGGGCTTTTGCCGTGCAATCAGTGTTAAGCACTCCTTAAGTACGCTATTTGCGCATATGCATTGGAAATGTTGATCTGGATAGATTTACTCAAAATGCCTAAAGATTTCCACTCTGTCATCAACTCCCCTTATCATAAATTAGGCATATGTGGTCCCGTGTGCCATAATCTCAAAATGATAGGCTTTGTCATTCTTTCTATCGTCAGCCTTTTTAAACGTTTACCATCATAGACTGTGTAGCTAAAAGTTGTGCCTATTCCCATAGTAGCAAAGATGATGAATTGATCTCGCCTCTGCAGTTCTTTCTTCCTTTCTTTTTATTTCTTTGGAACTTCCCTCTGGAGAGCACCGATCCGTTCCAAATATCCCGGGCCGGCAGGCAGTCCGGGCAGTGCCTCTCTGTGGCGGATTTATTAGTTCTTTAATGGATAGTTGCTTTTAGCGAGGGCTATTCTCAGGGCAGCGGCTCTGGCGACGGGGTAAAGGGCAGCCCCCAAGGAATCCCTCCCTCGCCCCAGTCCGACCCGATGTTTGCTTGTCCTCATACGACATTTGGTAGAATGGTAGTGTATTTATTTTAAAGCCACAACGGAGTCTACACCCCCAACCGTCTTGTGTCGGTCCAAAATCGCCCTCAAAGTTAGTTTTAACCGGCTGCCCGCTGTGTGTGTTTCGTTATGCAATCTGTCAGCGCCACTCAGAGTCGGCCTGTTGAGACCGATATGAGCAGTGACGCTCACTAGGCTGGCTACATCCTACTGCAGTCAAGGCCACACCGGCTTATCAGGTGCAGACAGCTCCTGGAACCGAGTCGCGCACGGTTACCGCTGTCTTCTTCGGCACCACGAGATGCTGCCCTATTTGTTGAGTCCCTGTCACAGCGCTTAAGATCACCGCTGTGTTGACACACTGTTCTTTCGGTCATGTCTCTCTCGGGGGAGCATGGTACTGTGCCACAGTGATTAGCCGAAGGCCGTAGAGCATTCACATGACTCGGCACACGTGCGGGCGTGTGTGTGTTCAGGACCGCTGACGTGGGATTTTCAAGTGCACCGTAGACTCAGGTGATCCTTCAAACACTGCACTTAAGAACGATGATTAAGTGGCATAATATTGTGCAAGAGTACAAAAAGTGCCTTGATCAAATAAAAACAGCATAAAGCCGAAATGGCAGTAGCTGTGTCCTACCTCTTTTGTCGTCCTTAGCCTACCAAAAGGCCTATTCCTTATGCATCAGATGGGTACTCGTAATCATCAGTTTTAAATAAATAGTTCCATACCCGTCTATCAAATGGGTCTGTATGCGAATGGTGTGATGTTAAGGTATTCCAACAGGGTCCAATGAAGTCATAAGATTTCATTGGATTGCTTGAAATGAGAAAGTGAAAAGTCTACTTATACACTCAATCAGATACAGTCTTGTGGATTCAGGAAAACAAAACACAGAACAGATTGGAGATAAAAAGAGCATACGTTCTTGTGAGTGAAATGGACTATCCGTGAGAAGAGCTTAGAAAGGACTGTCAGGATTGTCGAAACTCCTAGACGTCTACGGATGGAGAGTGCCTGAAAAATGCAGTTACGCACCTGGGTATTCAAAACATCATAATTTCTGTTTTTATCGACGCGCATGAATCATGGTGGATGGCTGCGGACGCTGAGAAATCACATAGGGAGGTTATGTTTACAGCCTCTTGCTTTTTGGATGGATGAGAGTGCGAGAAGGAATAACTCACATTAAACCTACACGAGCGTTACAATTGATCTATTCCGCGGACCGGCGTGGCCAAAGCCGTCCGCCATGCGCTACACTCGACGTGATGCGATTATTCTGGAGCGATTGATGTCATTACAACGGCATCCTCAGTGCCCGCTGGCGGACGGCCGAGACGCTATCAGACTGCTCTCTGACTGCTCTCTGGTCTCCCTCAGTATCGACACTGCAGCCGCTCAAGAAACAGACCGAATATGCCTAAAGCAGGAAGACATGCGGCCAATCGAACGCATAACTCTCCATTAGGATCTGTCTGAATTTATTACACTCAGAATGAGAGACAACATACCTGAAAAAGTTATGTCATCATTACATTTATCATAACTTACTGCTTCCCCTCATCAAATACCTTAGATCAGACATCCTTGTCCTCTAGTAATTGAGTTGACTCTAACTGCTTCCAACCTTTTCACCCCTCTCTCTTCCAGCCTGGATCCTCCTCATCCTTATAGAAGAGGGATTAGGACTGGCACAGAGATCTCAAGGTAGGTTTGTCCACTATTGTGTCACACAGAACCCTGATAAGCACAGTAGCCTATAGCAGGGGTCGGGAACCTTTTTGGCTGAGAGAGCCATGAGCCACATAGTTTAAAATTTTATTCCATGAGAGCCATACAATATAGAGGCATGTCAGAGGCATGTCTTTTATCCATTCGAAAAGTCATCAAAAAGTTCATTGGAAATATCAAGCATGAGTGTTTTGGCATACTCCCCATTTGTGAATGGTTTCCCGTTTCTCACAATTGCTAAAGCACCAGTAAAGCTAGCTGAATTCCAGTTCCCTTGGACTGAAATAGATAGATGAATGGATTGTATGAGAATGTTTTATATTTTTAACGTTATCATTCTTTTTATTAAAGATTTGTCTGGGAGCCAGATGCAGCTATCAAAAGAGCCACATCTGGCTCGCGAGCCCTAGGTTCCCTACCCCTGACCTACATTATAGCTCAGTGATTGTCAAACTGGGGTACTTGAATGAATGAGTGAATCTGTGAATCGATTCTAAGCTCTCACCAGCGTAAAGACTATATATATATAAAATCTTATACTCAAACTATCCCTAATACAACCACATTGTACATTGTAATGTACTATTACAGTATATGTAGTATATCTTCACATTATCATTATTGCATCAGTGATCATGAAAAAAAATGTAATTGTTAGCAAACAGTCCGTGGTGCAAGGGGTACTCGGAAGGACCAAAATGTCTCAGGGGTTACGTGGCAGGTAAAACATTGGGACGCACTGGTATAGCTTTACTCTGTTTCATCTCTTGCTTGGGTTGGAGAGGCCAGTTAAAGTCCCCGGCTCTCTGAGGTGTCCAACAGCATTATGACTAACAGTAAGTTATATTGCAGCTAAAAAGATGGCAAAGGTCCCTTGTAAACAAGCTGCTCGTTTTCTATATGATTAGATGGGGCAACAGTGAACTAACTGTGTGCGACTACATGGGGCATCTTTAATCTAACTCTGTATGGCTACCGCTACACGGGGCAGCTGTAAGGTGACCCTGTAAGCTAACCATAAATGCTCCTCTCACACACACACGCGCGTGCACACACACACACACACACACACACACACACACACACACACACACACACACACACACACACACACACACACACACACATACCCATAACGACTTCTGTACTCACTCACACACACCATAACTACTCTTCTATTCATAGACACCATAATTGCTTCTCCTCTCCCTCACACACAAACAATAACTGCTCCTCTTCTCTCTTCACACACACACACACACAAACACACACACACACAACCACATCATAACTACTCCTCAAATTACACACACAGACACACAATAGCTACTTCTCTACTCATACAGACACACATCATAACTTCTCCTCACACACAGACACACATCATAACTTCTCCCGTTGTTTTTCCTGTCGCCTTTTTCAGACACACTCCATGGTAATGGCGAGCCACATCATAACTACTCCTCTGTTCACTCACTCACTCACACACACACACACACACAATTACTACTCCTTTGCTCACACGGGCACACACATCATAACTGCTCCCTTTGTCTTTCTGTTGTCTTTGGCAGACACACACCATAGCAATGGTGAGCCGTCCCCTAACTCAGAGCAGTGTGGCGCATGGACGCGCAACATCAACGGAGGCCTCTTCACCTCCCCCAACTACCCCGAAACCTACCCGCCAAACAAGGAGTGTGTCTACATCCTGGAGGGTAAGGAGGATGGGTCTCTGTTCTAAGGGCAGTCGTCCTACACGTATGTCTGTGTGTAATGTGTGTGTGTGTGTGTGTGTGTGTGTGTGTGTGTGTAATGTGTGTGTGTTAGTCCCCCAACTACCCCGAAACCTTACCTACATCCTGGAGGGTAAGGAGGATAGGTCTCTGTGTGTCTCTGTATTGTTAGCAGTATGTCTGTATGTAGTCTGTGTGTGTGTGTTAGTTGAGTGTATGCGCTGTAATGGTAGACTAGAGTATCGCCAGAGACGCTTTCAAGATTACAGGAATGACCAGGTGTTGTGATGGGTTCCATCATGTCCCTGACGGTTAGTTATTCCTCAGACGTCACTCAGGCGGTGCTTGTGTAGACGCAGAAAATTACACATGCATTTAATCCTACATCTCCTCCTCTATGTGACAGATGCTAGCCTTCTCCTCATCTTCCTCCTTTCCCCCCTCTTCTTCCTTCTCCTCCTTCTCTTCCTCCTCCTCCATCTCCGTAGCGCTTTAGAGAGAGGAGAGAGAGCCTGCAGCCATAGCTCTATACACAGAGGAGAGAGAGAGACATAGGTATACAGAGGAGAGAGAGAGAGAGAGAGAGAGAGAGAGAGAGAGAGAGCAGACTACCTCTCCACAGTTAAAAACACTAAACATAGAAAAACGCTGACCAGATACAGACTAAGCAGCCATAGCTTGTCTATAGAAAAGGGCAGACATAGACAGACCTGGCTACCTAGAGACGAAAGGCTTTGCACAAAATGTAACCAAGGCACTGTAGAAACTGAACTTCACTTCTTAAGTGAATGCAGTCAGTGGGGAAAGATTCGTAACCAATTCTTTCCTGAATTCGGAAACATATATCCTGACTTCCCGAAACTGGAAGAGAACAAGTTACTAAGAATTCTACTAGGCGAAGAAGAAGAGAGCGCAAGAGTTGCTGCCAGGTATGTAGATGCCTGCCATAGAGAGAGAGAGAGTCACCTCATGAGTGAAACATAAACAATCACAAACACAGATACTTACCATACTTACGTACTTAACCACAGACACATCTGCATACACATATGTATGCATCTCATTCACACTCACACTCACACGCACACACACACACACACACACACACACACAGAGAGAGAGAGAGAGAGAGAGAGAGAGAGAGAGAGACATAGGTATACAGAGGAGAGAGAGAGACATAGGTATACAGAGAGGAGAGAGAGAGACATAGGTATACAGAGGAGAGAGAGAGAGACATACATCTACAGAGAGGAGAGAGAGAGACATAGCTCTACACAGTGGAGAGAGAGAGAGACATAGGTATACAGTGGAGAGAGAGAGAC
>JAODXP020000030.1:3831615-3867971 GCA_027497455.2 Sardinella longiceps
CACTTTTTTAATCCATTATTTAAAAGCTTTGTAAGTCAGACGGCTGCGTAGGTATGTAGAGTTATGCGAAAAGGTCAACTGAGAATGAGCCGAATGAGAGAAGGAAGCGAATGAGAGAAACGGTCGCTGGTAGATTAAAAATGTGCGTAGGCTATCGGGTGAGCCGCTGCGGCTCTGCGTTGAGTGACATTCTGACGCTAATTTAAGAAGCTGGAGTTAATTAAAGTCGGCTCCTCACAAAAGGCGTCATATCAAAAAAACCAATTACCTTTCCCCTCCCCCTGCCCCTGCCTGCCTCCCTGCCTGCACACCTTTGCTGACTGACTAACTGACTGACTGACTCAAAGTTGCTCCGGTGTGTGTGTGTGTGTGTGTGTGTGTGTGTGTGTGTGTGTGTGTGTGTGTGTGTGTGCGGACTGCATTAGGCCTCCTGTTTGTCCCCAGCAATGAGGGAGTTCTAATGGAAAACAGGCGTTATCTGGAACCCATGCAGAACAACGGCAAATTAGCTTTCCCTCTTTTAGCGCGAGTCATTTAGATAGGAACCATATTTAATGCTTTATGCGGCGGCAAGGCAAGTTCAGGACAGATGCTGTTTAAAGGCTGTATGTAAATTGCTAGAAATTGCCACGGAGCAAACTGTTGTCTCCTCCAGAGCACTGTAATATTTTTATTAAATGGCTGAATAATTCAAGGAAATTAATTGCTCCGCTCGGCACAGATCCTGTCTGAATACTAATGTCCTCCCTCTGCAAAGCCGTCTTTAAAACACGCCTGTCAGATGCAACACATGCACCGCAGGGCAAGGCTCTAATGCTTTGATTCACAGTGACGAGGATAGTGAATTGAAGAGTGTGTGTGTGTGTGTGTGTGTGTGTGTGTGTGTGTGTGTGTGTGTGTGTGTGTGTGTGTGTGTGTCTGTACCTGACGTGTGTGTGTGGGTTTGTCAAACTGAAAGTGTAATCGGTTAGGCCAGGCTCAGGCGGATAGGCTGAGCCAATGAAAGGCTATAATGGAGGCATTCATCTTGGTGGCGCGCCGAACCAGACAAGCCTGCTCACGCTGTCGGCTCCAATCCGCCCGACGCTCGCTCTGCTGACAGCCTGTGCGGGGCATCGTGGGTAAGCGGAATCCCCCTGGCGGTAACTCTCCGGGTGGGTAGCGGTGTGGTGAGATGCTGTTTGTGGGGCGGAGGGTATGGGTGTGTGTGTGTGTGCGTGTGTGTATGTGTGTGGCTGTGTGTGTGTGTGTGTGTGTGTGTGCAGCAGAGCGGGGCGTCTGGTGAAGGCGAGGGACGTGTAATGGGTTTGGAAGTGAGTGACACACGGGGGACTGGCGCGGACCAGAGCGAGGGGTTGGGCGGTGTGTGTGTGTGTGTGTGTGTGTGTGTGTGTGTGTGTGGGTGTGCGGGGGGGGGGTCACCCTCGGAGACGGCCGCTGCTACATGACCCTCTTCATCCTGCTGTCAGACACGCTTTAGCCCCGTACACGCCGACAGGATGTGAAGGCTCATGACTCTCCCTCTCTCTTTCTCTCCCTCTCTGTTCCCTCTCTCCTCTCTTCTCCTCTCCCCATCTGGTCTCTTCTCTGTTTCCCCCTTCACTTCTGCTTGTTTTCATCCCTCTCCTCTCCTCCCCCTCTCCTCTCCACTCTTCTCCTCTCCTGCCCCTCTCCTCTCTTTACCTTCATCTCTCCTACCTTTGAGAGTCCAATGGAAACACACATTTACAACAGTAGCACATTCCACAGACAAGAACCTCAGATTTACAACATCAGCAGTCAGTAGCAGACCATACAGAGGAGAGGGAAGAGAGAGAGAGAGAGAGAGAGAGAGAGAGAGAGAGAGAGAGAGAGAGAGAGAGGGATCACAGTTAGAGACAGAAAGAGGAGAGGAAAGAGAGAGGGATGACAGTGAGAGACTGAGAAAAGAGAGAAGGAGGGAGGGATCACAGTTAGAGACTGAAAGAGGAGAGGAAAGAGATGGGAATCACAGTTAGAGACAAAAAGAGGAGAGGAAAGAGAGAGAGGGATCACAGTGAGATACTGAGGAGAGAGAGAGGGATCACAGTTAGAGACTGAAAGAGGAGAGGAAAGGGAGAGAGGGATCACAGTGAGATACTGATGAGAGAGAGAGAGAAGAGGGAGGGATCACAGAGAGTGAAAGAGGAAAGAGAAGAGTGGAGAGAGAGAGAGAAGAGGGAGGAATCACAGTGAGAGACTGAAAGAGGAGAGGAAAGAGAGAGTGATCACAGTGAGAGACAGAGATGAGAGAGAGAGATAAAGAGAGAGGGATCACAGTTAGAGAGAGATAAAGAGAGAGGGATCACAATGAGAGACTCTCTTTCTTCTCCTCCTTGTTCTTCTCCCTGCCTCTTTTTCCAGAGTTGTCCTCCTTCCCATCTTGTGTTTCATCTTCCACGATCTCCTTCCATCCTTCTCTCTCTCTCTCTCTCTCTCTCCTTCCCATCCTTCTCTCAATCTCTCTTCCTCTTCCATCCTTGTTGTCTCTCACTCTCTCTTCCATCTTCTCTCTTCTCTGTCGTTCTGCATCTCACAGTCATTCTCACCACTGTTCCCTTCTTCCTTCCTTCCTTCTCCCTGCCTCTCTTCATCTGCCTCACTCTTTCTCTGTCTCTCTCTTGATCTACCCCTCCTCTCTTCGTCCTTCTCTGTGCCTCTATCCCTCGCTCCTCCCCATGACTTGAATTCTAAGAGGCCATTTCTGTCCAGACCTCTCACAGTGGCTCACACACACACACACACACACACACACACACACACACACACACACACACACACACAGTCCAGACTCTTGCAGTGGCCGAGCCATCTAGCCATCTGTGTCTTGTGTTGCCCAACCCAGCTGATTTATTCCACTCAACCATGTCACACACACACACACACACACACACACACACACACACACACACACACACACACACACACACACACACAGTACTGCCCCCTTTCTTTCCATTCCTCCACACACACACACACACACACACACACACACACACACACACACACACACACACACACACACACCACACACACCACTTCCCCCCTTGCTTTCCAGTCCAACACCACACACACACACACACACACACACACACGTCTCTCCTCTGGCTCTAGCTCTGTGTGTGCGTGCTTCAGCAGGCTGAACAGAGTGGTTTTATCCACAGGTCGTCTGGGTGGATCTGACACGCAGTGATTCATGGTGTTGGGAGTTTCAGTGCTTTGGGCTCCGAGACTCTGAGACTCTGCTTCTGTTCAGCTCCCCAAACACCCTTTAGAGCTCTTAAGCGTTGGGGAGCTTTGCAAACACCTTGCTTACTTTACACCCATCTGTTTGTCGGACTGACAGGCTGTCTTCCTGTCTGACTGCCTGTCCGTCTCTATGTCTGTCTGTCTGGATGGCTGTCCATTTCTTTCTTTCTTTCTTTCTTTGTATGACTTTGTGACTATCTGTCTGTCTGGGTTTGGCTGTTAGACTGTCTGCCTGTTTATCTGTCCACCTGACTGCCTGTCTGTCTGACTGTCTATCTGTCTGCCTTACTTCCTGTCTGTCTGTCTAATTGTCTTTCTGCCTAACTGTGTATCTAACTATCTGTCTGTCTGTCTATCTAACTGTCTGTCTGTCTAACTGTATATAAGTCATTCTGTCTGCCTACCTGTTTGTCTATCTGTCTGTCTATCTGTCTATCTAACTTTCTCTGTCTGACTGCCTGTCTAACTGTCTGTCTATCTGTCTATCTAACTGTCTGTCTGTCTATCTGTCTGTGTGTCTTGCAGCCCCATGTTCTGGAAACACGTTCTTCTGCCACAGCAACATGTGCATCAACAACTCGCTGGTTTGCAACGGCGTCCAGAACTGCGTCTACCCCTGGGACGAGAACCACTGCAAAGGTACATGGGCCTGGGAGATGCCAACGGTGGTGGGGGTGGTTGGGAGATACCATTGAGGCGCGGGGTATTTGGGGTGGGTAAAGGCCTCCACACACTGGTTCAGACAGCATTGCAGAGCACTTTCGAATTCGACAATTTTGTTTGCCCCCGACACCGGCAGTGCACCTTAGCAACGAGCATTCCATAGTAGCCCATGGAATCAACAGTGCATGTTCTGAAAGGCTCAGACAAAATAGACTTCAAACGTAATTCACAATCAACGGCGGAAGAGTTCGACACTGGTGTGTGGGGTTGCATTGAAAACAATGGAATAGAATGTTGGTAACGGAGTGCTAAGTGCTGTGTCGGAGCCGGTGTGCGGAGCGCTTACAGTAAAGGGGGCAAGCTGACAGTCTGATGCTACTCTCACGCAATCCCAGGTTTGTAATTCTAGCATATACATCCCCTATGCGTGCCTAGTGTGACCACTCACAGTCATCTATAATACTCATAATTTCTTTACATATAAAACAGTTGGATAATCCGATGAATGAGGATTAGAGACTAGTCAATCCCTAGCTGTGCTAATGCTTACAAACATGTTTGAGTGGCCATGATAGTTTTCATTCAGATCACTGTCAGTGCCATTTCACAAATGCCTTGGTGGAAGAGCCAGATTTGATTCAGGGAAAACGTCATTTTGTTTTCCCCTATGGGGAATTGAAGGTATAAGTCAGGATTATTTCTGTGTGTGCTACGTCTGCATCTCATACTTCATATGACCAGTGTATTGTAAGAGGATATTAAAAGTGACACATTAACTAATGTTGGATTCTGGCTGCTCTCTCTGCCATGCATACAGACACTTTAAGCCTAAATAGCTTACAGCTACAAATAACCTAAATAAAACTAAGATCTGCAATAAATCAAAAGAGCAGTGACTTGATGAGTTTTGCATGAGCTGTCATTTCCCTATTGTGTGTGTGTGTGTGTGTGTGTGTGTGTGTGTGTGTGTGTGTGTGTGTGTGTGTGTGTGTGTGTTTTCAAACACTCCTTTCTAGGGAAGGCAATGTTTTTCAGCACCTCAGCTCTGCTCTGCGGCTCTGAAAAAGGGTTTGAAAAGCGTAACTGTGGCCCAGGCCCTGGCTGTGGTTTCAGGCTACGCCTGAGGGCACTATTGCGCTAAGGGGCAGAGATTATTAACACACACACACACACACACGCACACACACACACACACACACACACACATCCAGAGAGGGGGCACAACATGGTACCGTAGCCCAGGGCAACATGGGAGTTAGCACTGCCGCTAATAGCTAATGAACAGCACTGACAGCCAATAGCCACCAGCTCCTGCTTGGTTCCCGTGTCTCTGTGAAGTGACTCAACACCCACAGAATGATATTATTATGACCTCATTATCACCTTGTGTTGATATGTGTCCCTGTTGGTCAGTGCTGTTTAGGCTGTGGGTCTTAGGCCTGGTGGATGGTTCAGCTGTGGATCACTAAGCGGCCTTACTGCCTCGCTCTCTCACCCTCACCGGGATCCATATGACCTTTGACCCCAGGAGGATTATGTAGGGTTGCCTTTAATGGAAGTTAAGCAGATAGGCCTCCTCTGACATTGTATGACGCCCCCCACCCCACCTCTCTCCCAACCCTCCCCCTCTCTCTCTTGTCTTCTCCTCCCCCTCTATCTCTCTCCCACTGTCTCCATTTCTCTCTCTTGCCATCTTTCTCCCATCCCCTCCTTTTCTCTCTTTCCCTCTCTCTCCCCCTCCCTCTCTTTCCCACTCTCTCTCTCTCTCTATCTTTCTCCCATCCCCTCCCTCCCCCTCCTCCCTCCCTCCCTCCCTCTGTCTCTCTCTCTCTCTCTCTCTCCCCCCTCCCCCCCTCCTCTCTCCCTGCCCCCCCCCCCTCTCTCTCTCTCTCCCTCCTCTCTGCCCCTCTAGAGCGTAAGGCCAAGGGTCTGTTCCACCAGATCACTAAGACCCACGGGACGGTGATTGGCATCTCCACCGGAGTGGTTCTGGTGCTGCTGATCATCTCCATCCTGGTCCAGATGAAGCAGCCGCGTAAGAAGGTGGTGGTGCGGCGGCCGGCCGTCTTCAACAAGGCGGGCTTCCAGGAGGTCTTCGACCCGCCGCACTACGAGCTCTTCTCCCTGCGCGACAAGGAGCTGTCGTCTGAGCTGGCCGAGCTGTCGGACGAGCTGGAGAGCTACCACAAGCTGCGCCGCTCCTCCACCGTCTCGCGCTGCGTTCACGAGCACCACTGCGGCGCTCAGCACGCCCAACACTCGGCTGCCGCTGCTGCTGCTGCCGCCGCTGCTGCTTCTGCCTCCGTCCCCTCCGCAGCCTCCTCGTCAGCAGGGGGCAGCATGAAGCAGAGCCGCACCACCCTCAGCTCCATGGAGCTCTCCTACCACAACGACTTCTCCAAGCCCCCCCCACCCATGAAGACCTTCAACAGGTCTGCATTTTAAAACATGGACTATAGCAGGGGTGGGCAATTATTTTGGCCGAAGGGCCACATTGGCTTTTAGATCTTGACTAATGGGCCGGGTGTTGACAGTCAACCGGTTGATGCTGGTAAATTGGCAAGTCTCAAACCAGTAGCTCCACTTTCTTCAGAGAACATGTTAACATGCAGGTTTAAAAGGGTGGGATTTGTATTTCATGAATACAACACATTTAGTAAATCAGTCCTATAATCTATGTCACCTTGGCTAAATAAGAAATTATTTAATTCTGGGAAGGCTCCACGGGCCGGATTAAGTAGCTCAATCGGCCGCATGTGGCCCCCGGGCCTTAATTTGCCCAGGTATGGACTGTAGGCTAACAGGACTCATGTCTCAATGTGTCTTATGTTTATTTATTCTCTTGTTTTATGTGTGTTGAAGTGTGTATGTATGCATTGATTTTAGAGGTTGCACAAGCAGATTTTGTTGCACAGATTTACTGCACAATGACAATTAAAGTCTATTCTATTCCATTCTATTCTAACAGCTGCTCCAGCACTGGCAGCATGGGCACCTACAAGAAGAGTTGCTACGGTTACGCCAAACAGACTCACGACTGCGCTGCTGCCGCCGCGGTGGCCGAACAGGTGATGGAGGACCGCGTGATGGAGGAGATCCCGTGCGAGATCTACGTGCGCGGCGGGAGCGTGGCGGGGACCGCCGGAAGCATCAGCAGCGGTTGCGGCACGCTCAGCATCCGTAACCATGGCAGCGTGAGGAACAGCACCAGCGTAGTGGACCCGGGCCAGCGCTCCATGTCCATGGACTTTTAAAAACCACAGAATAGAGAGACGGAGAGAGAGAGAGAGAGAGAGAGAGAGAGAGAGAGAAAAGAAAGAAAGATTCCCACGGACTGATAGAGAAATACAGAATACAAAATGAGAGCTAGAAGAAAAGAGAGAAAGAATGCGTGAACAAGAAAAGAGGGGGGGGTTGAACGAGTGACAGGACAAACCCATGACCGCTCCAGACATCCAGCGACCCCACCTCACCTGGACTCTCATTGCCACGCCCATTGCTCACCTGTTGGGCTGCCATCATCAGGCAGGTGGGACGGCCTGCTGAGTGACTCATCTCAGGTATCAGCTCACCCCAGAGCACACGCGGCCCAGGGCCGGCCCACTCTCGGCCCGGAGCCGATCCAAATGAAGGCCTCCACACACCGGCTCCGACAGCACTGCGGAGCACTTTCAAATTCAACAACATTAGTTTGCCCCACACACACTACAAGCAATGAATATACTGTAGAACAGTAGCCCATGGAATCACCAATGGATGTTCATTAACAACTCCGACAAAATAGACTTCAATTGTAATCAACAGACGTCGGCGGTGGCGGCGGCAGTGGAGTTTGGTGCTGGTGAGCGGGGTTACACTGAAAACAATGGAATAGAATGTTGGAAGCGGAGTGCTCCGCACGTTGTTGGAGACGGTGTGTGGAGGCCTTTAGGCTCCTGAGTTTTCTGCCACCGGAAATCTCCTGTTTTGGTGCTTAAAAGCCCTGGAGCTCACACATACACACACACACGAGAGACTGGAGCTCACAGACACACACATACAAGAGACTGGAGCTCACACACACACACACACAGGAGAGGCTAGAGCACACACACACACACACACACACACACACACACACACACACACACACACACAAACAGGAGAGACTAGAGCTCTCTCTCTCACACACACACACACACACACACACACACACACACACACACACACACACACACACACACAGGAGAGACTGAAGCTCTCACACACACACAGGAGAGACTAGAGCTCACACACACACACACACACACACACACAGGAGAGACTGGGCCAGACGGGGCCGAGCAAGGAAAGACACAGCCGTAACTCAAGCACTTGCTATTTAGTCCGCCATTTCAAATGGACGCTTTCCTCAGATGTATATAAACACACACACAAAAAAAGAAGTGTGATTGGAATCTTGTTGTTGCTTGGCTCTTTGTTTTCTTTTGGACAAGCCTCAGTGAAGATGATAAAGATGACATAAGCTGTTGCCATGGCTACAGAACCCCCTCTCTCACCAAACACCTCCCCAGCACTCACTCACACACACACACACACACACACACACACACACACACACACACACACACAATCAATGGCACAGCACACACAGCACATGAAAAAAAGGTTGTCAAATGGAAAGATACTGACACCTATTCCAATAGCAGGAAATCTGTGGGATTGTGTGTGAATGAGTGTGTGTGTGTGTGTGTGTGTGTGTGTGTGTGTGTGTGTGTGTGTGTGTGTGCATGTGTGTGTTTTCCCACTGATTCTGTGCTTTCATGTTATTTTGTTTTCCAATATGTTGAGTTACGCTAGCTGCTTGCATACAGGCCCATATGTTGCCGTCCAGAGTGAGCAACAAGGCACAGCGATCGGTATCACACACACGCACACACACACACACACACACACACACACACACACACACACACACACACACAGCGGGCGGTTTCACACACACACACAGGGACAACTCCATGCTTTGCACTCCATACTACTGGTCAGATGTTTCCATTGGGATGCCTCACAGCTACACACACACACACACACACACACACACACACACACACACACACGTCACACCGCATGGGACTTGCAAGTGAGGCTTGCTGCAGATGGATTTGAGGATGTGCAGAAGGACAGAATTATCAGGACGATCTTTTGATGGTATATGTGAAATACATACACAGAAGTGCAGTATATTTTCTACTCTCATGCGCATTGTATATCAAAATATATTGCATTTACATTTCTGTCATAACATGGATAAATTGTTCCAATGTATTAATGTAAGAAATGTCTGATTCTATGTTTGAATAAAGGCACACATCACATTAATAGAAGTGGTAATATGTTATTTGTACTGATATAATTATAGTCATCTATACTGCAGATTTTTTTTTTGTCAGAGTCTAGCCTACAAAAGCATTTGTCTAAAAATAAAGTATGTAAATAAAATATATTCATAAATATATTAACTGATCTGTTAACTCCCCATTCCTTCACAGCCAACAAAACACATCTTAAAATAAACATTTTTTTCACTGGTCTTTGGGTATACTGTGGTAAGTTAGATTTTTTCTTCCTGAGGCCTACATCTGTTGTTGGCCTTCTCGGTTTCTCGGTTGTTTGTGATCTACTTCACTGAGTGGCCCATTAAAGGGATAGTTCGGCATCATCCAAGCATAGCCCTGTTGCATGAGTCTGTTGACTGCACTAGACAGCGAGTGGAATGAAGGAATTTGGATTAACATAGACCGAACGCAAATACAATTGACCACTTTACATTGAGTCGAAGGCACCAACTACAATCAAGACTGAATGTAAGATTAGTGGTACCTTTGACTCAATGTAAACTCCTTGTTTGCTTTTGCGTTCAGACTATGTTGTTCCAAATTCTTTCGTTCCACTTGTTATCAATCCAGTCAGCATGCTCGTGCAACAGGTCTGTGCTTGAATGACACACACACACACACAGGCTCATGCAACAGGGCTATGCTTAAATGACACCGAACCATTGCTTTAACATCCTCCCATTTCTCCTTGAAGCTACACTGTAACAAGCGTCACATCACACACACAAACACACCACACCACCCCTCCCATTCTCATTGGGGCTACACTGTGATGAGCGTCACATCAGACACACACACAAACACACCACACCACCCCTTCCACCCTCGTTGCAGCTACACTGGGACAAGTGTCACATCACTCACTAACCCCACCCCCACACACACACACACACACCACCCCGCCCCTGTCATGTTGCGTTATAGAAGGAAAGGCCTGAGGCTTTTCGAGTCTTGAAAAGACAGAGGACAGGCAGACAGCCTTCCTGATCTAATGGGCATCTCCAGATCTCCACACACACACACCATCTTCCAATACGTCCCCCCATCTCCTCACACACACACACACACACACACACACACACACACCCATCATCTCCTCACAAAGGCCTTAACAGCAGGGCTACGCCATGGAATTCAGGTCAAAGAACAGAACAGCCAATTCCAATCTCTGCAGGAAGGAGCTGCATGCACTGACGTCATTATACCACCTCCTGAATATGATCTCTCTATTTCTCTCTCTCTCTCTCTCTCTCTCTCTCTCTCTCTCTCTCTCTCTGTCTCTATTTCTATCTATCTATCTATCTCTCTATTTCCCTTTCTCTCTCTCTGTCTATTTATCTCTCTATCTCTATTTCTCTCTGTGTGTGTTGCTCTACTCAGAGTATGCCCTCTGTGGACAGAGAGATAGAGGGATATATTAATAGATTGATGAATAGAAAGATAACACTTCTCTGATCTGAGTCTCAATCTGAAAATTGTCTTGTGTCTGTAGTAAAACATGGCCTCCCCATTTGTAGAGGATAAATACACTGAATGAAACTCACATTATACAGTATGTAGCCTACATACTGTATTTTAGTCTATTTGCCAAAAGGATCAACCTGGAAATGTTGAGTACACCAGTTTTATTGCAGAAATGTATAGTATGGGTCCTCAGCATGTAGAAACTGCTGGATGCTAACTTGAATATGTTGGGCAATTGCATAATTGCATAGCTGCATAATTAGCTAAATTAGCATTATCGCTAATACAATACACTAGCATATGTGTGGATCCCAATGACTATAATATCAGGTGGATCCCAAAGTGAAAGGCCTATAAAGAATGGGACTGTAGGCTCCCCGTACCATTGTGAAATGACGGGCACACATTATAGGCTGCCCACTGTGGAGCCCTTTTCCATTCAGAAATGTGTACATTAGGGGCCATGTCCAGTAGCCAAGCCTGTGCGGGCCTGTCATAGGGACATGTGGCTTTACTGAGCGGTGGAGTGGGCATGGTAAAATTCACTAATTCTCACACAGTACAAGACTTGCGAGATTAAGACTACACACAACTTTCCAGAGTAGGTCGGTAGGTAGAGAGAGAGGTCAATGACTAAACTACTTCTACATAGCCTACTTGGCCTGAGCATTGTTGGCCTGGGCATTGTTGGCCATATCGGCCCACTATGATTTTATTTAATAATAAAGAAGTTTTGAAAAATAAAAAAAACATGTGGCTAATAATAATAATCAAGATGGTTTGGGGTGAGCTGGAGTGAAGGCAAAAGGGTCAACAAGTTCTAAGAATCTCGGGGAATGAATGACTGTTCAAGACGGCTGGAAAACCATTTCAGGTGACTACCTCTGGAAGTTCATCAAGAGAACCCTTCAGTGAGAAACTATGATGTAAATAGCCATGAAAATAAAGGAATCTCATCAAATGTGAAAGTGTGTCTAAACCTTTGGTTGTACTTTATACACATATAAAGATTATATATTTTTTATTTCAATTCCCTGGTTAATGGCTTCATCAGTTAGTTGCCTTCCATTGAATACTTGGATGATTAGGATGATTTTTTTCCCCCATTGCCTTTGACTAAATGTATGAAAGGCCATCATAATATGGATAATGGAAATATAAGATAAGTGCATATGCTAAGTTATGGCTTCTGCAATTTGCACAGCCAAATGTCACAGTGTTGGAGAATAAAGGGCAACATACTGTAAGCTAGCTGATGTAACCTACCGTAGCCACCAAGCAGAGGAGAGTTGCCTTTGGGGTGTAGTATACTTGCTAAAGCTTCGTGCCCTTTGATGAGGAGCAATATTATGCTATTAAGTTAGCCTGCTTTGGTGTGAAGTATACTTGCAAAAGCTTCATGCCCTGTGATGAGTTAGCGTAGAACTCTAGCGGTAGCAAATTGATTTGTTCAGGGAGTACGTCTATCCATCAGCCATAGCTTGTACTCGGACATCGGTGGTGTTTAGCCAATCACAACGTTCTAGGTTGTATTCAGACATGTGGGGTTTAACCAATCACAACTCTCTATGTGGTCAGGCTTAGGTTTGTTGAATCAGTTTGTTCGTTGCTCTGATTGGTTGTTGCCGTCATATCCAAGGGTCTATTGATCTTGGTCAGACTATACTGTACATTGTATGTTATAGTCTGGCTTGTCAGGATGAGGAGCAATAGTTTGCTGTACAAGCTAGCCTACTTTGGGGTGAAGTATACTTGCTAAATCTTCATGCCCTGTAATGAGGAGCAATATTATGCTGTTTGAGCTAGCCTATTTTGGGGTAAAGTATACTTGCTAAATCTTCATGCCCTGCAATGTTAGTTAGTTAGTTAGTTTTATTTGATAGGGACAGATACACATCATGTAGGCTATACAACAGCCTAACAGAGAGGCATCATAGCATTTATAGCCATGGGCTAATTTCCAATGCCCGTCCCTAGAAGGGCTTTTAAAATAAAATACATATAAAATGTTTTTTATAATTTTAAAGAACAGCCTGACCATTCAGCCAAGCCATTCATTCAATCTAAAGGACAGCCAATATATATAATCATAGCTAACCATATATCAATGTCCAGTCACTCATCCATTCATCCACTAATTAAGTGTATTTAATTAAATTCTACAAACTCTGCCTACCTATCTTTGAACCTGACCTACATTGTACACATACCATTATGGACACATACACTCACACACACACACACACACACACACACACACACACACACACACACACAGACACACACACACTGGTTCTAACATACACACACGCAAACACACACACACACACACACACACACACACACACACACACACACACACACACACACACACAAGAATTAACCATCCCCACCCCCCACCAACCAATACACTTGAAATCACGACACACAACACATACTCACTCCCACACACACTCGCGCACACACATAGACAGCATCCCCTGCCCCACACACATTCACATATGAGGAGCAATAGTACACTGACAGTCTAGTCTAGAATGTATGCTCAAGGTCTGTTATGTTGTCTGCTATTACAGTATGTTACTGATATCTATTATTATCATGCCTGATATTTTGATATATTTTGCACTTTTATGTCCTAGTGAGTTGTGATGTCTTATATACAGTTATACTTCTTAGTTGTATGTCTTAATTTTACCTTGTTGCACATTTGGAGTTTTGAGAAACATAATTTCAGTCTGCTTACAATGTACTGTTGCAGTGCTTGATTGACAATAAGGTTCGCTTTGACTTTGACTAATATGCTATATAAATAGCCTACTTTGGGGTAAAGTACACTTGCTAAATCTTCATGCCCTGTGATGAGCAATATTATGCTATATAATTCCCTTCTGGTGTCAGCATCTACTTACAGGGTGCACACTGCTGTTGAATTTTTGGGTTTGTTGATATAGGTTAGCCTACAACAAGCATTTTGACAGCAATAATGTATAGAAATGAACCTCTCCTATACCCCCTGTATAATATATGGATCCTTTCAAGCTCTCAAAGAGACAAGCCTTGTCTGTTGTGGTCTGATCCCATCTCCATGCGGTCTTCTCTGCTGTGCTGATGTGGCCTTATCATCTCATATTGGTTAACACCTGCAGCCCAGTGATAAAGACAGACCTCTAGACCAACCTTGAATTTCATAACCTTCATCTCTCATACAAACTAGCCTTTAGACATCTTGCAGGGTTATATTGCTACATGTCAATTTAGTTTAAAGAATGTACCCCATTGTTTATGATTCTATTATTCTGATAGTATCATCTGTCTACTCTAAAGTGTATGTTCTATTTCAATTTTTTCATTATTTCTCAATTTGTCTTCATCCAGGAGCTACAGTATATGAATCCATTTCCTTTACACTGTATTTTAAACATCTATCGCCATCTACAGGTCAAGGATATTCTCACTTTGTGTAGTTACATGCACTGTATTTTAAGCGCCTATCGCCATCTACTGGTCAAGGACATTCTCATGGCCTGATTCCACTGCTGTATTAGGCTACACATTGACATGTAAACTACATGTATTTCCAGAACTTACCCTCAGCTCAGTGTTTTAACCCAGTCAAGCACACATGAGTGGGATACAGCACAATGTATTGTAGGGCTAAATTAAGGTAAATACTGAAACCATTTTGGACATGGAAAATATCTCTCCCATGCTAAAGGGTCTCTAGTACAGCCTCTTCTTATCTCTATCTTGCCCATGTGTCTTGCCCATCCTGAAAGGGTGTCTTACAAAGCTTTTTCTCTCTATATCTCTCTATATCTCAATATCTCTCCCATGCAGAAGGGTCTCTGGTATAGCTTATTCCTGCACAATATCTCTCCCATGAAGGGTCTCTATGTATACTGTAGCCTCTTCTCAGTCATGTCTCTCTCATACCAACTCCAGTTGTTCTTGCCCAATGCCCATATCTGGCCCACTCTAACTGCAGTGGCAGATGATTACTAATCATTAACAACCCCACATACTCACCAGTCACTTTATGGACACCCACAGTGAGATGACCTCTGACCTCTACAGTGAGATGACCTCTGAGATCAGAATCAGGAACATTTCCTGTAATTTTCCTTGGGGAACATTTCTGCAATCAATAAAGTTAGTAATGATTTAATTTCTACTTTATCGGGGGACAGAAAATAAATCCGGGACTGACTGTCCCCTAAAATCTGGGTCATCAGGTCACTCTACTGTATACAGTGAACACCATCGCCACCCCCCACTGTTGGGCAAGGTACTTTTAAAAAGTAATTAATAGGTTTTAATTTGGAGGCAAAACACCCCCACTTTCTTTGTTTCCAGCTCACAGAGCAAGGGCACCATAAGAAGAACATTTCAATGTCCTCTGAGAATCCAGAGCAAAGGATCTTGGGAGATATTTAGCCTACTGAATGTTTATAGGGATTATATTCACTAGAAGTTGAGTGTGAGTGGATAATGTTAACTGGATGTTGAATCCAGAGCAAGGGATCTTGGGAGACATTTACTAAATGCTGCATGTTTGCCTGTAATTGCTTTGCCATTCCAGGGTGACTATTATTATTATGCACATAAACATGTTTTTCTATGCATTCTTTGGCGGTCAGAATTACATCACAGGGAATACATAACTGTTTATTTGCATACAGATGATAAACATTGTGAAGGAGGAAGAAAAACCAGTTGCCCAATGTGAAAGGAATATTATTTTTCCACAACGTCAGTTAATTTTCCTACTGAGAATTACATCTCCTGTCACATTACCAATTTCCATCCCAGCATGCCAGAAAAGCAATATTCAAGACTGAACATCACCCACACATTGGTTGTTGATGATTACGGTGTAGGTTCTGCGCCACCCTCGTCATGTTCCAGCGAATCCCAGGTGCAATCCAGGTATCGTTGCCCTAAGCTACAGTGGGATTGAAAGACACTTAACCGCCATGTGCATTTCTTATGAAATTTGGCGGTGCTCTATTTTAGTCTACTGTTGTGCAATACTGTGTGTTTCTCTCCTCACAGGAGTGCACAGGATTTCTTTACAAAGACAGAGCTGCTGTATGTGTGACTGTGGCCAGTGAGAAGACATGAAGAAGCTAAAACATGCTTCAGATGCTAAGGAAGTAAAGATGCATTAGAAAAACATGCTAACATACTTCAGGTGTGAAGGAAGTAAATATGCATTAGAAAAACATGCTAACATGGTTCAGATGCTAAGGAAGTGAAGATGCATTAGAGAAACATGCTAACATGCTTACAATGCTCAGGAATTGAAGATGCATTACAAAAACATGCAAACATGCTAACATGCTTCAAATGCTAAGGAAGTATTAGAAAAAGAATACAAATGAATACTAGCTGGGGGTTTGGCCAGACAAATCCAAGGTCTTGCCAACTGATCAGTGACCATAAATGCAAATAATCATATCTCATCAAATAGTTGATATCAGAGGTAACGGACATAATTTCCACACACACATAGGCCTATTAGAGGTTAAACACCCAAGCACACGCACACACATATCAGAGTTAACTTCTCAAACACAGAGCTAAAACACATCAGAGGTAACACACATCATTCCCCAATAAACACACACACACACACACACACACATATCAGAGCTAGCACACACATCACCCCCCCCCCCTCACACACACACACACACACACACACACACATCATTCACAAACACACACACATATCAGAGCTAACACACATCACCACCCCCCTCCCCCCCGACACACACACACACACATCATTCTCACACACACATCACACACACACACACTTATTTGCTGCATTTGCTCATTTGCTGTTTGTTACCCTCACAGGCCCACAGCACAATCTTACATGAAAAAATGCTGCTCTGCTTTTTGTAACAGTTGATCTAAATCTGTTTATCTTTCAGAGACAAATCAGATCTTACATTGAGCTCAATTCTCGTTCTCTCTCTCTCTCTCTCTCTCTCTCTCTCTCTCTCTCTGTGTGTGTGTGTTTGTGTGTGTGTTGTGGTGGGGGGTTAGGAAAACAAAACTCAGTAAGATCTGCTAAATGTCATCCCTCATATTCCTGAGAAGTAGTCTCAGTTGTAAAAAGTGTTCTCTCTCTCTCGCTCTCTCCCCCACACACTCACACGCTCTCTCTCTCTCTCTCTCCCACCCCCACACACACACACACACACACACACACACACACACACACAATCTCTGGCATTTCACTGGCCTCACAGACATATCTACCCACTGGGTAGTAACCAATGATTGGCTGTTTATCAAGCTGTCCTAAACTATGATTGGCCAGGAGGCCCGAAAGAGGCGCCACTCTCCCAGGTGTGATGTGATATATTTGCAAGATATGCAGATCACTTTGACAACACCAGCAGTGAATATTGTTTCTTCAGTAAGACCAACACAACACCGTATCCCCACAAGACTGTACACTATGCAGCCTTATCTGGTCCTTATACTGGTGAGTGTGACAACAAATTTGATTAATTATTGACTCTAACATTTGACATTGAACTTTGTTTTTAGTTTGGATTCTTTGCATATCCAAATGTGTTAAGGATCTAGGACTGCAGTCTTTAAACAGGAAGAAAATGACACTGATTCAGAAAATGTAAGAAAGAGGGTAAAGAAAATCATTATTATTATGATGATTATTTTTCTCTTTTGGTGAATCAGGGTTTGGTCACAGGAGCGTATTCTGCAGCCCTGTCTCCACAGTCTGAACAGGATGACTCCGGGCCAACCCTCCTGCAGGCAGATGAAGCCACTCAACCCTCGTCTGGAAAAGGTGCTGAGTGCTACTGCTAGTTTTTCCAACAATGGACCTCATCCACCAACCATTCTTACAAAGAAATCTGTTCTTAAATCACACTTACGCCGTTTATAAGAAGATTTGTATTCACCAAAATAGGTTTTTACAGATATCTGATCTGTCTGATTCTGTGTATCCTCTGTCTGCCTGTCTGTCCTGTACTACTGTATGTCTGTGTGTCCCTGTTGTTTATTATGAGGGGAAATAACATTTATTTCTTTTCATTTTATCTTTTTACTGAAACAGATGTTGATGGTAAAAATGAGGTAAGATAAATATAGTAATTTCTCTAAACAGTGAGAAATGCATACATTTTTAAAAAGATTTAGGATGCAATGAGACAAAGTCATTTCCTGTCAGTGGCATCATTGGTTTGGGTTACTGATTGGTACTAATAGCTTCATAATAACTGGGTAATTACCGGTTACTACACAACACCACTGATAATTAGCTTCATATTAATAGCAATGTAATAGCAGTAATGGTAGGATTAGTAATAGCACAGCAGAACAGCACAACATTTAGCATTTAACATTGCAATGAAATTCAATAATTTGTATACTGGAAATAATACCACATCCTACCATGTCATTATGGTACTACATTTGTAAAGCTCACTAAATCAAATCGTATAGCAACTATTCCATATCATTTAGTTATTGACTTATTAGCACAGCAGATAGTGTATCATTGTTACAAGTAGGGCTTTGTTGTTACTGTATATTTACAACAGTGACGTGTAACTCCCTGTCTTAAAGAGCCCAAGTGTGACACCAGAATGGATCTTTCCTCCCATCCACATTGCAGAGCACCAGAGGGGTCCTTATCCCCGTAAGGTTGTTCAGGTGAGAGTGTGTGTCAAATAAACACACGCACACACACACACACACAAACATGGCCTAGTACTGTATGCAGTAGGCCTACACCAAAAATGACACTGTAGATTTCTGGGAATGTTGATCATAATTTTTGTTTTGATACCTTAATGTAATTATGAATATATTCTGTACTAGTGCTGAGAGGACACTAAACCCCTTACACTTACAACAATGACTCAAGCCTGCTGATCCCTATTATACAAACATGACAAACATATTTCAGATTAGGACCTCCGCAGCGAAAGACATAAAGGTGTTTTACAACATCACTGGTCCAGGGGCTGACCAGCCTCCTTCTGGCCTCTTCACTATTGATCGAGTCACTGGGGACCTGAACGTCACACAGCCACTGGACAGAGAGAACCAGAGCACTTACACGGTAAGAGACCAGATGCTTTGTTAC
Organism: Sardinella longiceps; assembly: GCA_027497455.2. NCBI lineage: Eukaryota > Metazoa > Chordata > Actinopteri > Clupeiformes > Clupeidae > Sardinella > Sardinella longiceps. The sequence continues at coordinate 3,850,522 of JAODXP020000030.1, forward strand.
GTTCTTAAAGGGGGAGTTTAGTGTGAATTAAACAGCCAATGGACAGAAAGGGGCGAGCTACAGACACAGTAAGACATCAGTAAGAGTAAAGTGTTGATGTGTATATTTCAGCTCCTGGCCCACGCAATGTCTGAAAATGGCGCTATGGTGGAGAAGCCAATAGAGATCACCATAAGAGTCATTGATATGAATGACAACAAGCCCGTGTTTCAACAAGATGTGTTTCAAGGAAGTGTCCAAGAGTCCACACCAAAAGGTATGCTGTTTATATAACTAAGCGGTCATAACATCAATGTTGTTTGCTTGGTTTATAATTCATAGAATATACTGGTTCTCTGTTGGATCATAGACTTGGTTCTTCAGTCTCCTTCAGTCTCTCTAAATGCAATTTGATCACTTTGGCCCTTGGATAGTCTGGCTTTGCCTTCCTACGTACTTCCGCTTGATGATCATCTCCTTCCACGACTCCGTCTGGCATTCCAGTTGGGTTTCTGCTGTTGTAACACACTTTACTTCACGACCAAGCTGGCGCATAACGTTAGTGTTTGGGTGAAATCAGATTTAATCGTTTCAATCTTCTACAGTTCACACCTCCAGCTTGCAATCGTTCATCAATGGAAGAGGTCCCAGACCCTTGTGCGAAGTGAAAGCGTAGACCAAGGGGATGGCCAAAGCCAGACTAGCCCTTGGATAAGGTGGAGATTTTGATAATGTGTCTAGTCCACTGTTCCCCGCAGGTGCTGAGGTCATGAAGGTCGTGGCCACTGATGCAGATGAACCGGGACACCCTAACTCCGATATCAGATACAGTATACTGCGGCAGGAGCCTCCAACCCCCCCACAAGCCTTCACCATCAACCCTGTGACTGGAGTAATCACACTATCTTCTGATGGAGCTGACAGAAAGGTGAACTTTTGTTTATTGCTTCTGACTAGAAGCAGGGGCGCTGCCAGGGGGGGTAAAAGTTAGCATGATTCTAGGGGTCTGGCACAGACAGGGTCACCCACAGTTTGGGGTGCCTAAAATTATTTCCTGTCATAGGGCCCAAAGTTTCTAGCAGGGCCCCTTACTAGAAGTAAATCTTCACTGTGTTTGTGATTCTAACATTGGGCTCACTTGTTTTAGGGTATTTCCAGCTACACACTGAAGGTTGAAGCAGCAGATATGGAAGGAGAAGGTCTCACAGCCTATAGCAAAGCCATCATCACCATAGAGCAGTGATCAGAGCTGGGTTTGAATAGTCCTCTCTCAGTAGAAACATAGGGAAAGCCAATGGATGGATATTGAGTGTGTGTGTGTGTGTGACAACACTGTCTGGAAACATTTTGATGACATCCTCGTTCTCCATGTGTCTAGCAGCCTGCACTTTCTCACAGCACAAACTGACTGGCACGTAAACATCTACTTTAGCAACAAATTACATTCATCTCACCTTTTAAACTGTCTCTGCATGTTGCCATTGAATATACAGTAAAATGGAAAAGACTGAGCATGATTAGACATGACTGTTGTTTGTGATGGCTTTGACAAGGTTAATTCTGTGTGAAAGTGTAAAATATAACTTTCTCCCTTTTTTACTGATGGAATGTACTGTTTATTGTGTATGCGGAATGGAAATATAAACTTCTTATAAGCTTCTTATAACCATTAAATTTTTTCACCTTGTCAAAATACACTTGGAATATAATCTAATAATCTATAATCTATTGGAATATAATGGAGATAATCTGACTGTTGGGTGGAATTGATAGTGATTGAGAATTAGAATCTTTCCCTTGGTCTCAGTGGAAGGTGTCACAGGGTAAAGGGAAGATATGAAGGCATTTTAGGGAAAAGGTTTCCAGTACGTACAGTAAATAAAAGATTAAAATGGTTAAAAAACATACACTGTATTTTCCTATGTATGAATTGAGTAAACAACTGCAATCATAAGACATGTTTACATAAACAATGCATTAGTTGCTCTTTCAGAAAGGCATTCAAAGAAGCATTAAAAACCAATTTTCAGTATGATTTTTCTTGAGTTGAGGAAATTGCCTCCTTGGCCATACTGACTTGATCGCAAAATCTCATGCAGCGACAGGAAGTATGGACAGGCCCAGGCTAACCTCAAACTTAAATCACTCATAGCCTGAGCACAACTGCTGGGATCCAGTTAACCTGTTCTCCAAAAAAACAAAAGGCAAACCAAACTAAAGAAAGAACAAAGTGAAATCACTGACAATGTTTCTTAGGGTTCAATGACACAGAAAGAGACATTAGTAGCACAGTTCTCCTCGTGCACGTGTGCTAAGACAGCATTGTTTCTGCAGAGTCCCCCACTGTCACAGACTCTCAGCACAATCTTAAAGTCTCCTTGGAGTGGAGCTGGACTGGGCCTCAACACAACAGAAGTTCCTTGGGAAAGAATAACAGGGAGGTTGTTAAAAAGCAAACACTTTATTATTATGTTGATGATGATGATGATGTAGACGTCAGTAAAGAGCAAACATAAGTCATGACAATGGCTGATAAAATAATGCCCAATATGGCTGATAAAATATTACCATACAGTAGGTCATGCCTAGAGCTTATTCAACACTGTTATGAGTAGAGCTTATTCCACACTATGTCACGCCTAGAGCTTATTCCACACTATGTCACGCCTAGAGCTTATTCCACACTATGTCACGTGTAGAGCTTATTCCACACTATGTCACGCCTAGAGCTTATTCCACACTATGTCACGTGTAGAGCTTATTCCATACTATGTCACACATAGAGCTTATTACACACTATGTCACGCCTAGAGCTTATTCCACACTATGTCACGCCTAGAGCTTATTCCACACTATGTCACGTGTAGAGCTTATTACACACTATGTTACGCCTAGAGCTTATTCCACACTTAGTGTTACACACTATGCCACGTAGAGCTTATTACACACTATGTCACACCAAGAGCTTATTACACACTATGTCATGTGTAGTAGAGCTTATTACACACTATGTCACGCTTAGAGCTTATTCCACACTATGTCACGTGTAGAGCTTATTCCACACTATGTCACGTGTAGAGCTTATTACACACTATGTCACGTGTAGAGCTTATTACACACTATGTTACGCCTAGAGCTTATTCCACATTATGTCACGCCTAGAGCTTAGTCTGTAGGTGTAGTAGTGAGTTTACCTGCAGAGTTCATCTCTGCGGTCCAGTTGTTCTGTTCTGATTCCATGAGTTCTACAGTGAATGGAGCAGAGAATCCTGGTCCGTCTCCATCTTTATCCAGAACAGGCAGAACCACAGGCTCTGGGTCCTGGTTGCAGACAGAGATGGACGTCTTCCTGATGGTAGGAGGATGATCATTCACATTCTCAACCTCAATCACCAGAGTCCCAGTGCCAGTGGCAGGAACTTCATCTACAAAACCAAAGAATTTGGGAATGTTTTCTTCCTCCCCAAAGAGAGCCTAGAAGACTAGACATACCCTAGCAGAAGCAACTGGTTTTGTGCATGTACGTCTAGAAACAAGGCATATGATCACTGTAGCTATTCTCCCACGTCTCTGTAGCCTAGTCTCTACACATAGCCAACGCTAGTAGCTTATCCTTGTCTCTGTACATAAGCTACCCATGTAGCCTGCCAAATGCACAGGCAGTTTGAGAGACAGAGACTGAAAGTCAATGCATTTTGATGTTATAGTCTGGCTTGTCAGGCTATCAAAGACAGGTAACCAGCAGTGAAATTGAACTCACATTGATCAAGACTTAACAAATGGTACTCTAGGTTTAAGTTTGGAACCGTCTTCGCCTTGCCAACATTCTTGTCAATTCATGCTCAAAAATATTGAAAAACTCAGACTCTCTTACCATCATCCACTGCTAGTATAAGAGCTGTGTATTTCCCATTCTGGACAAAGTCTGACTCTCTGTCCATAGAGCTCCTGACTCTGATCAGTCCAGTCTCTGAATCCATCTGCAACCAGCCAGCAGGATCACATCTAATTTTATAGCTGAGAGAGACACAATAGATTATCAGAGTGGCTTTGATTCTACTTTAAGGTCCAGGGGATTTAATGCCCTTGTGTAGGAGAAGATATCTCTGATATCTATTCTGTTCAAGAAAGGTGAGTTTATTCCTTGCTTTGTCTCATCCACCTACTGTATGCCTCTTTGTGTAATGGACACAATGTATCAAAACTGTGGCAAGGAGATTTCTTCAAAGATTGCAGGTACATCCCTATACTATAGGCCTACCTACCCTATGCATTTTGTGGTTGTATAATTTCCTTGCTCGGCCCCGTCTGGCCCAGTCTCTCCTGTGTGTGTGTGTGTGTGTGTGTGTGTGTGTGTGTGAGCTCTAGTCTCTCCTGTGTGTGTGAGAGAGCTCCAGTCTCTCCTGTGTGTGTGTGTGTGTGTGTGTGTGTGTGTGTGTGTGTGTGTGTGAGAGAGAGAGAGAGAGAGCTCTAGTCTCTCCTGCTTGTGTGTGTGTGTGTGTGTGTGTGTGTGTGTGTGTGTGTGTTTTCAAATTCCCAATTTAGTGTGTGCATCAAGATTACACACATTTATGAGTAGATAAAATAAGATTATGATAATCTGAAAGAGATGAACAACACTGTATTTAAAACTCACCTAACTGTCTGCTTTTTCTCTGGATTGGTAGCTGTATACGTGACCACTTCACTGCCAGTAGGCAAATCTTCAGGTTTAGAGATGATTTTCTCTCTTGGGTGGAAAACAGGAGGGTCATTCTCATCCTTCACTCTCACAGTGACTGTAGCTGTGGAGATGGCCAGTGGAGTGGAGAAGGGGATGTCATTCTCCACAGTCACCAGCAGGAGGTGCTCACGTTGATTTTCATAGTCAAGGGGCTGAAATGGCAAAGAGAAAGAAACACAAACAAGGAAGAAACATAATTATGTCTGTCTATGAAACAACTAAGCAGACAGATCTCGAACACCAAAAAGAGTTTGGAGGGAAGCAGAGAAAGGAAAAAGTGCCCTGGGAAAGACTGTGATGCTGCAGTCATACACCTGCCCAGACATTTACACAATGTCCATGATTGGGACTAGCCTGACACGCCAGACTATATCATAAGAATGTATAGTCTGAAGACCACTGATAGACTGTACCTCAATGGAGGGGCGGGTGATTGCGTTGTCTTTCAAGCTGCCTCTCACGTAATAGGCTAGCGTCCCATCTAGTGGGGCTTGCTGGTGTATCAAACTGATGGCGTAACACATCGTGTCTCATGGCATAGACATCTTTGTCAGAACGAGAAACTTCAGTGCACAGAAGGCCCAGAAAACCCTGTCCTGATGGAGGATCGAAAGACTTTCAATGCTTTCAATGGCGCCACTGACCAAAACTGGCTTAACTGACTTGCTTTCTGGAGGGGAGACTGAAGAAGCAAAGGAATTGAGCGAGCTCCGGGACGCAGTAACAAGGTGGATCATGTCATACAGAAAACAAAATCACAGGAGGATTTTGGAAAAAAATGGACACTGATCTCAACAAACTTATCACCCCTGTCCAGTCCAGCTCAGTCACCTGAAGAGAAGTCCAGCTCAGCTGAGGAGGCTGTCGAGCTACTGTCCCACCCTAATGCCCATAGGACACGGAGCAATTACATATTGGTACAGGACTTCCTGATGACAATCATCATATTTAGGTATGCCAACAGAACAGGCGTGTTGGCCAATATGACGACGGAAGAACTTGGGTATTCCATGTTCTTTGCCAGCAGTGCTAGTCTATATTTGAGACCGCTTGTTCTCTCAGGAGGCATTCTAACCTGACCTATCTGCAAACAGAGGGAGGAGTTGTGTGTAGGAGACACTATTACTATCAGTGAAAGAGGAACTAAATTATGAATTCTCAGCCTAATTTACTTTGTACCTTAATTTAGCAGGTGTTTAGCAAGTCATTGCAATGGTCCTACAACAGTTTTTGCGGCTGTTTCGCCTCGATAAAGCTCCTCTGGGCGGAATGTGCAAGACTAATGTGGTGGTGGGTCGGTGGCACAGTGTAGGGGGAGCTCTATCAGTAACAATGCAAGCACAAACCGAGGAGACGTTGGCACGTAACGGCTGTACCTTGGGTCTGTTTTCCAAATGTTTGGCCAATTTCTCTGGTAATGGGCAATTGCAGTGTTGAGTTATGTTCTCACATTATAAATATAATATATATATCGTTTATTATTTTGTGTTACTGATTTGCACAAATTTGTTGCTCAAGTTTCCTTAATGTACTTGTGTGTATTTGTGGATGGAAATGACGTTTATATGGGACTCTTATTTTGACCCCCATTTGATCCAGTATGATTTTGTATTGGCTCACGTAGCCAGAACGTTTTAGGACATGCCACAGGTGCTGACGCTGTACTAGTGCTCTGTGATGTTCGGTGATAATGCATTAATAAAAAATAACCAACCTACAAATCAACCTCTGTTCGGTGCATTCATGAATGAAGAGAATATTCTACTTGTGAACATGGACAGAGATGAAGAAACCTTAACATGCAGGTTATATGCAGAAATATCCAGATGTTTTTATCAAAACAGTTCATGAACACACCTTTACTGTTGTGATGATCCCGTCAAGTTTGTTAGGTCCGGTGGTAACACTGAACATTCCCTGCTCATCTCCAGACACTATCTTATATCTCATTGTCCAGGCTGGTGTGTTGGCTTCATCCGCATCAGATGCTTGGACTGTCACCACTGATGCACCGACCTCATTCTCAGAGACAGATGCTGTGTACTGAAGAAAACAATTAATTTTCTACTTCATTAATACAACAAGCATGTATCTGGTACCTGAATTACTGCACGTATAAGAGGAATCATGTACAAAAAGTAAATCTTTAAAGTGTAGTCTATCTAATGGTAGAGCAGTTTAATGATTCATCAAAAACGCATGACATAAACTCTAACTATAGCCAAGGTGTAAGAAGCACAATGGGATATTTTAATTAATCCAGGAGTCAAATTAACACTGTCCTGCGCTGTAGGCAGGCAGTGTTGGACAGATTAAGAAAATACCTTCCATGCAATTTGTTATTCACATCTACACAGTAAATACATGTACTCATTGTAGCCTTCTCCTACCCCAGTACTGCATTGGCTGTAATCTAAAGCATAACTAATGCTTTACTAAGTGATACATACATATATCACTTACCTGACTGGTTGTAAATTGAGGAGCATTGTCATTGTCATTGCTCTCTCTCACACTGACAATGGCTTTACAATGTGCTGTAAGACCATACCCCTCATTGTCTGCAGCCTGGATCTCCAATGTATATTTGGTAATTCTCTAACATGAAGAGAAGTGATATTTAAATATCTGTAAAATACAATACTTGCCATCAACTAAGCAGTAGAAATTACGGGGTCAGCTCTATGTTCCCACAGCTCTATGTTCCCACAGCCCTATGTTCCCACAGCCTTATGTTCCCACATTTGTTAGGAATTTTTATTTTTGACAGAATTTTTGGAAATTAGCCCCTATGTTCCCACAGCCCTATGTTTCCACAACCCTATGTTCCCACATTTCTTAGAAAATTTGCGAAATTGGGCCCTATGTTCCCACAGCACCACATGCTCTCACATTACAAAGATTTTTTTTTTAAATTAGGCCCTATTGTCCCACAGCAACAGAGTTGTATAAAGTACTGGAGAAGAGGAGTGGAGTGGAAGTAAAAGTACCATATCAAAAAAATGACTTGAGTGGAAGTAAAAGTGTTCTTTAAACACCATACTTAAGTGGAAGTACTAAAGTATTCAAAATGTTTTGTACTTAAGTATTGCAAGTAAAAGTATTTTAAAAATTGCTACTCAAGTACTGAAAGTAAAAGTAGAAGTACTGTGTATATTAAAGAAAGCAGTCAAAAGTTTGAATATTACTGTTTTACATTTATTTGGCTAAAATAGTCTGTTTGGCCATGGACTCTAAGTAGGGCCAGGGATGGTCACCACCATTCCCGTCACTACAATCATTTGAAGTTGAAGAACTTGGTGTTTTTCTTCCATCTCGAAATGGAGCAGTAGACTGACCCTTGCTAATCGTTCCCAATTCACTGCATTCATTCAGTACTGCGGAAGGTCGAAGGGGAGCTTGAGGTCTCTTATACCGCTTGAATCGCCCAATGAATGACAATGAAAACCTGGTGATGGTCTGGTCTGGCATTGATAGACATCATTGGATGTGGTATGATTTGTAAAAAAATATTATAAAAGTAACGAGTAACTAATCAGCACATCAAAAATGTAATGGAGTAGAAGTATTAAATTCATCAAAAAAATGTAGTGAAGTAAAAGTGGAAGTAGGAGAAAAAAGAATACTCCAGTGAAGTACAGATACTGCATTTTAGTACTTAAGTAGGCTACTTAAGTAGTTCTACTTAGTTACTATACATCTCTGCACAGCAATATGTTCCGATAAGGGCATGTTTACACCAACACAGGTAATATTTATCCATTTCGCCCTTCCTTTCACATTAGAATGAAGGATTCTGAAAGTGATTCCAAAAATGATTGCTGAGGTCAATTTAAAAAATGATCACTGAGGTGGATGAATATAAAATCGTTGTGGAATGTGGATGCAAAACTAAACCCCACTACCTGGAAGGCACCATTGAGGGCAAATAATACCAAAGATCGAATCTTGCTTGAACTTACATAGTGCTTACAATGTGGGACTACAGTACCTAACTTTGAAGAAAGAAAAAAAAGCTCTTAGAAATGTGAGAATATAGGGCTGTGGGAATATAGAGCTGTGGGAGCATAGGGCTGTGGGAACATAGGGCTGTGGGAACATAGACACGCTCCCGAAATTACCCACCTTTGCATCCAATTCAGCATTATTAACTCTAATTTTGCCAGTAACAGGGTTGATTGAGAACATGTCTCCCCATGGCAGAGGAGGATCCTGACTCAGTATTTTATATCTGATCTCAGAGTTTGCATTGCCTGGTTCATCCGCATCGGTGGCCACAACCTGCATGAACTCAGTTCCTGAAATATGACCGCACAGACAGTGCTTTAGTGGCTGTAATTGTATTACTGTATTTAGACTGTATAATATCCCCTTCATCTTTTGCAGCAGAATACTCTATAACAAGGACAACACAAACACATGATCTCAATTTAAATGCAGAGACAGACATGCAGAGTTGAGAGAAAAAAGTCCTGCCTGTCTGGGCACTTCATATACCGATACATTTACATTTATGCATTTAGCAGAAGCTTTTATCCGAAGCGACTTACATTTGTCAATTATCAACTTCAGGGCAAGTCTCCTCAGAGCAACTTAGGTTAAGTGCCTTGCTCAAGGGCACAACAGTGGCGGCGGGATTTGAATCCACAACTTGCAGACTACTAGCCGACTAGAGTTGAGGTCCTTAACCACTATGCTACCACTGCCCGATAAATACTAGTTGCCCCTTAAAGTGCACTTTATGTAGATACTAATTGCCCTTGCAGTGAACTTTATGTAGATATAATGCAGGACTGATAGTGAAAAAAAAATCCTGAGCCTGAACTTTTCTTACAATGGGTACAATGAGAAGAAAACGTTTACATGATAAGTTTAATCCTACTTTAACACCATCTTTTTATATTTCAAAACAAGCATTTATTTTCCCACAGTCATGTTGGTACGCCTGAAATCAGGCACGGTGCCTGAATACTATCAGGTCAGGCCTGTATAACGACCCTTGCAGTGCACTTCTTATAGATACTAATTGTTATAGCAGTGCACTTCATGTAGATACTAATTGCCCTTGCAGTGTACTTGATGTATATACTAACTGCCATTTCAGTGCACTTCATGTATACACTAATTGCCCTTGCAGTCTTCGCTCTCTCCCTAACAGAGGTGGAAAGTAACTAATTACATTTACTCAAATTACTGTAATTAAGTAGCTTTTTTGAGTAATTCGTAATTTTTTAAGTATTTTTTTAAATAGGTAATTTTACTTTTACTTGAGTATATTTTGAGGCAAGTATTGTACTTTGTACTTCACTGCTTTTTTGAAAGCTCCCTGATAACTGAGTAAAAAAATCAATGTGAGGAAAAAACATTTGGCTTGAACCGAAAGTTAATACAGACTATACAGGTGCCGGTCATAAAATTAGAATATCATGAAAAAGTTGATTTATTTCAGTAATTCTATAGAAAAAAATAAACTAGCGTTATGTATACATCCATTCCACATAGATGGATGTATTTCAAGTGTTTATTTCTTTTAATTTGATGATTATAATGGAAAAATAATGGAAAAACCCAAATTCAGTATCTCAGAAAATTAGAATATCACTTAAGACCAACACAAAAAACAGCATTTTTAGAAAGTTTTAGTCAACTGAAAAGTGTCATCATGAAAAGTATGATTATGTACAGCACTCAGTACGTAGTTGGGGCTCCTTTTACGTAAATTACAGCAGCAATGTGGCATGGCATGGAGTTGATCATTCAGTGGCACTGCTCAGGTGGTACGAGAGCCCTGGTTGCTCTGATAGTGGCCTTCAGCTCTTCTGCATTGTTGGTTCTGGTGTCTCACATCTTCCTCTTCACAATACCACATAGATTTTCTATGGCTTATGGTCATGTGAGTTTGTGGGCCAGTTAAGAACAGGGATACCATGGTCCTTAAACCAGGTACTGGTAGCTTTGGCACTGTGTGCAGGCACCAGGTCTTGTAGGAAAATGAAATCTGCTTCTCCATAAAGTTGACCAGTAGCAGAAAGCATGAAATGATCTAACATTTCCTGGTAGACAGCTGCATTCACCTTGGAACCGCTCAGAAAACAGTGGACCCACATCAGCAGAGGACATGGCACCCCAAACCATCACTGACTGACTGTGTGGACCACAAGCACCATGGATTTTGTGCCTCTCCTCTCTTCCTCCAGAAGGTGCGAGACACCAAACCCAGTCAGTGATGGTTTGGGGTGCCATGTCATCTGCTGGTGTGGGTGTTTTCTGAAGGTCCAAGATCAACTGGTTCTGAGGTCTGTGTTTTAGGAGCTCCCAGTTTAACCCAGCAGTCTACCAGGAAGTGCTACAGCATTTCATGTTCTGCTGTTGGTCAACTTTATGAAATGCAGATTCAATTTTGCAAGAGGACCTGGCACATGCACACACAGTGTCAAAACGATCAGTACCTGGTTTAAGGACCATGGTATCCCTGTTTTTTACTGGCCCACAAACTCACCTGACCATAAGCCCATAGAAAATCTATGAGGTATTGTGAAGAGGAAGATGTGAGACACCAGAACCAACAATGCAGAAGAGCTGATGGCCACTTTCAGAGCAACCAAGGCTCTTGTACCACCTGAGCAGTGCCACTGAATGATGGACTCCATGTGATGCCACATTGCTGCAGTAATTTACGTAAAAGGAGCTCCAACTACTTACTGAGTGCTGTACATAATCATACTTTTCATGATGACACTTTTCAGTTGACTAAAACTTTCTAAAAATGCTGTTTCTGTATTGGTCTTAAGTGATATTCTAATTTTCTGAGATACTGAATTTGGGTTTTTCCATTATTTTTCCATTATAATCATCAAATTAAAAGAAATAAACATTTGAAATCCATCCATCTATGTGGAATGGATGTATACATAACGCTAGTTTATTTTTTTCTATAGAATTACTGAAATAAATCAACTTTTTCATGATATTCTAATTTTATGACCGGCACCTGTATACTCTAGCTTAAAGCTGACCCTGCTTCTTGTAAATGTTGACAATAGCCAAGCAACCTGTGGAAGTGATAAAATTCAAAACCAAAGGAAATCCTTGGCCAAGGAATGTTGTCAGCCAGTATAACCATTGCCTCAGTCCAGGTCAATTTGAGTCTAGCCAGGCTTATTAGGGTAGCCCCTAATAGAGGTTAGATTCTCTGCCCGAGCCCGAGCCCGGCCCGAGCCCTACCCGAACTTGGGCCGGGCTCGGGCTGACATTTGCCGTCACTCTATCGAGCTCGGGCCGGGCCGGGCTCGTGATCAATGTTCCATAAATAGAATATTTTTTGTTTTATTTTATTTATTTAGCCTATGATGCTATAGTGTGTGCAAGTATGTATTATGGTTAAGTAACTCAGTAAAAAATGTTATCTAAGCCAAAGGTGATTAATAGAAAAAAATAAAATGTTTGGACAGCTCTGTGCAGCGTTGAGAAGCACCTGTCTGTTGCGCTCTGTCGGCTACATCAGTCATATAACGTAATATAAAGCTTCTAATGTGATGGGGGAAAAATAAAATAAAATTAACCCAGTCCAGTGGAAAGCATAAGGAAACATCAAGTTTGTTTTTCGACAGTAAAATCGTGCTTCTTTCGTGTGGGAACCGAAAGTGAAAGTGGATAGGCTACATTTGGAGAAATTACGGTGTTTCTGAATACAATACGGGTAAACGTTGCAGCATTTTGGTCAAACTCAACGCATTATAACCTCCGTCTATTACCAGAAAACTTCTGGTTAAGGTTTTTGTTGTTCGTGGATTTGCCAGCATGACGGTCTAATGAATGAATGAGCAGCTTATCTCAGTGAATGAGATGAGAGGTGCGCAGAGCAGCTGTGTCTCAGCGCAAGGTATGACAGAAAGACGTGGACCTCAACACAGACAAGAAGCCTTGTCAACAGGCAATATGCTTCAAGAATATGCTGAACAAATGTCCGTAAATCAATCCGGAATTGTTGCTGAACATGCAGTTACAAAAGTAGGCCATTATTAGGCCTATTTAACATGTCGGGTTTAAATCGGTCTCGGGCTCATAATCACACATTATCTCTCGGGTCGGGCCGGGCTTGGGTAGAAAATGATCGGTCTTCGGTAGGGTCGGGCTCAAATTTTTGGGCCCGATCTAAGCTCTAGCCCCTAATACCATCAATATGTAAAATCTCAAAGCTAGTCGGCTACCTTATTCTAGCACTCTCAAGATGCCAAAATTAACAAATCACGCCTTGAGATGTGAACTGGCTGGGCTTATTACTGTCTCTGTTATCTGGATCGGTTGCCTGGTCAAAATGAGATCAAAGTTCAAAAAACGGAAAACCTTATGAATTGTGATTGGCATGTAGGCCAATGTAAGTGCTCTCTCAGTCATGCCATCTAGAGTAGCTGTAAATAACACTGTACGTACTGTACACATTTGTTTTTTAGAAATGTGAGAAGGGGCTTTACACAGCCACTACCCTTTGGTTACTGTAATGTCATTGACCAAACATTCATTCATTCATTCATTCATTCATAACAACGAGTTTGATCGTGGTTACTGAGCAGTTTATGAATTATTGGGGTTGCTAAAGCAACCAAGCAACACCCTAGCATTGCTTTTTTTATGATTTCTTAATATATATCAAATAATTGAAAGTAACTTGTACTTTAAGTACATTTTAAATGAAGTAATTTTTACTTTTACTTGAGTAGATTTTTTGTTGGTTACTTTTACTTTTACTTGAGTAGAATTTAAGCAAAGTAAAGATACTTTTACTTAGTTACAATTTTTCTGTACTTTTTCCACCTCTGCTCCCTAATGAGTCATTTAACCATAAAAGTGACTATGAAGCTTAACCTTTAGTTTACTTAACATCACATTAACATACCTATAGGGGATGACTCAGGTATGGTTCCTAGGAAAGGATCTCTCTCAAAAACAGGCTTGTTATCATTCTGATCAATGACCTTTATGAGAACCTCCATGCCTCCAGCCACACTTCCACCTCGAGAAACTGCATGCAATAAGAGCTGCAAATAACATCATCCTTTCAACATTTGTGCTTTTCGGAAAATTCAGTTATGTAGTATAAAAGAATACCTGCTGGTTTCCATATTATTATTGTTGTTGTTGTTGTTGTTGTTGTTGTTGTTCATAATAGCAATGTGAAATAAATAGTTTGAGGACATATTTTGTATTTAGCGAACTTGAACAAGGACCAAAGTGCAGAAAGTTTTACCATGAGACTAACAGCTCTTCAAGAGCTGTTAGTCTCATGGTAAAACTATAATTGGAAGAGCTGTTAGTCTCATGGTAAAACTTTCTGCTAGGGGACTCTCTAGGGGACTCAATAAGATCTATGAACTGATTTAAAAAAAGACTAGACTTAGACTTCAGTAGAATTCAACTAAATAAAACTGATCATGGCAGAAAATGCAGACTAGACCATGATGAACATGATGAACATCTTCACGACCAGACAGACCAAAAATGTGTAAACGGTGTCTTACTCTGTAACTGGCCTGTCTCTCTCGGTCCAGTGGCTGTGTGACGTACAGTTGCCCAGTTTCTCTGTCTATAGTGAAGAGGTCACGAGGAGGCTGGTCCGCCCCAGGTCCAGTGATGCTGTAGATTATTTGTGACTTCTTGGCACTTGATGACTTAACCTGTAGTTTTCATGGCAAATTTAAAATGTGAATCTGAAGGGTCAGAGGTAGCCTAGGCGAAAGCTGACTGTTGACTCCGTCATACAGTCTGGCCCAATGCAATTGAAATAGCTTTCCGTTTGGATATGACGTATTGTCTCACCTGGCTCTGACGCTTACAACTTCTGCATTCAGTAATAACAGATCTCCGGCAAGTTCCGATCTATTTTGACATCGTAGTGGCAATAAGTCCTCAAAATCATGGAGGTTAATGTCATGTACCAATTATGTAAATGTAATTCGAAAGTAGGGGGGAGAATAACAAACGCGTTCCTATGCTGTAGGACTACAAAGTTCTGAGACATCGCTCTAAACTGTGTGCTGATTGGCTAAACCGTAGGATTACCAAGGGATACAGAGCTAGGCGCTCTGGGCCAAACTATGTATGTGTAATGGAGGCCAGCTAGCTCGGCTAGCTTGGCGGTAGTACGTGTAAATCCTCATCATCCGATTCCATGGGCGCTTCTAGCAGCTTCTAGGAGCTTGGGCTTTTAGCTCAGTTGGTTAGAGTGTCCCACTCCCACGCCGGGAGTTGTGCGGTGCGGACCGCAACCGGCTACATATGGAGATAAAATTGTTTAGCAGAGGTACGTAAGATGGCATAGCCAGGCTAGGTCAGAGGTGTAATCAACATAAAAAGGAAAACCTGCTGTCTCAGGTAAAGTGTTATTAATAAATCTAAGTTTAATCCATACCTGAGCCATGAACTGTGGGAAGGGACCTCTGGAGCCTTCTGATATACTAATGGGAGGGATGATCCAGTCTCTCTTCTGTCTCTTCAGAACTCCTGTGGTCTTTGACAAGAACAGGGCTTTGGCTTTAAAGCCCCCACTTGCAACATTTTTTTACGCTTACATTTAAATTAAGTCTTTCTCTGTGTTCACTGAGGTGTCCTGTTTAGTATGAATATAATAATATTTACGTTTCTCTAGCAATTTCAGACTTCAGCAAAAACTGTACTCTTCCATAAAAGCTCATCCATTTTTCATCACGTCCATAACACAAATTGAAATTGAATTACTTTTTTGTGTTTGCCTGTATTCAGCCATGGAGTTTGCATAAGAATATGAAACAAATTTTGAAATACTGCTACTGTAGGTTTGCAGAGGTTATGTGGCATTTTGTTCATCAATAATGCACGAAAATGTCACGTCCATAATGCTGGAATTGCCTAATATATTAATGAAATACAACGATAGGCCATTATTTACAATACATTAATGAAATAGCTTACCTTGTCTTTGTCAACAGGGGCGATTCAGTTATTACCGGAAGACAAAATTAAAATTGAAGAAAATTAGTGCATGTTTTTTTTTTACATCACTGTATAAATCAGTTGTAACATGCTTGCATGAATAAACCATGAATAATTGCACCTTGTGCAGGTAGACCAAGAGCCTCCTCCTGTACCAGGGCTGACCCCAACTCCTGTCCAGACTGAGGGGACACAATACCAGTCTGGACTCCTGTGACCACCACCTGCAGTCCCCGGTTTAACATGACATTGTCAGAATGTGTCCTGCTGAATTCAGTATTTTTGTGATTATACCCAATAGTATAATCACAAAACTACTGCTGCTAAATAAAGGTAAATTGAACTAAAAATGTTGCATAGTTCCCTTTTAAAGAGGCATCAGGCAGGACTGCGTTTTTATCTCTGGAGCTCCACCTACAGTCACCAAAATATTATAAAAAATTCCACTAGGCTACATTGTACATTCTCAAAAATCTATATCAATTTATTTGCAAACCAAAGAGTACGAACCAGAGATGAACATTTTTGTGCGTTACGTTGTCTGACAAGCCGGTATTAAATGCGGTTTCGGTTCCACTTTCAGTTTCTATTTTAGTGTCTGACGAAAGAGCCATCGGTCAACCCGTAATGAACCATTTAATTATAGAGGTGACTTTGAGGCTGGCAAATTAACAGTAAAACGTTGCCTGGTGTCCCTTTAACAATGAGCAAAGGGGGTAAGGGGGAGTGGTTAGAGGTTAGAGCGGCAGAAGGCAAATGTGCTTATTTTATCGATATCTTCAGTATTTATTAACCACACATCACCAAATTCGGCACTGCACTCACTCATGCCAATAGCAAGATGCATACCAAATCCGAGGTCAGTTGGACGAACGGTTTGAAAGTTATGCATGGAACACACACATAGGCAGACAGACAGACAGATATGCATGGAACACACATACAGACAGACAGACACACTGACAGATGTTCCTTGCATTAATAGATAGATATTACCTTTTAGAATGTGTGAAGTAGAGGGAAAACAGAAAACCAGGAATTAACTAATTTTAAAAAATTAAATTAAATTAAAAAATGTATTAATTTTTTTAACCTTCGGACCTCTTAACTAACATAACTCTGGTTCAAAGTGGCATCATTTTAGTGTTAGCGAGAACCATATCTTAGGTCCCTCTTGCCTGTGAATCAACACTGAACCTGCCCTCCAACCAGCCCCTATTTAGGGTTGGAAAACAAAAATAAAGTTTCTGATAGATCTTACTTGTAGCATAAATTTAGCCTGTGTTCTATTACATGATTTATAATTTCATCGGGTCATGCAGAAAAAATAACTTGGGCTACTCACCCATACAAGCATCAACCCAATCAGCATCATGCTCGCACTCTGCACCGTAAAAGAAAAAAAAAACTCTTAATTGGTAGTGTGTAGATTCACAAGCTTTTTAACCAACAAAGTTTTCACATTGCCCTCACAAGGGACAAGGGGTCAGTTTACTCGGTTTGAAGCCCACCCGCCTACTTTCATTGACTTGCACTGGTAGATATCCGCCCACTACGGTGAAAATCCACCCACTTGCTCTGCAGAGACCTATACTTGGTGCCCACAAGCCCTTTCGGAAAATAAAACCTGTGTAAATAAACTTGAGTTGCCCAACTGTATATCCACACAGGCATGCGCAATGGGGTTACATGGGGTTTCCCACCAGGGAAGAGTTCAAAGTTCAAGGCAGAGAGCATATCCTGTCAGATCATCAGTGGCTACAGGCATGCATTGCTTTAT
>JAODXP020000030.1:3868071-3930037 GCA_027497455.2 Sardinella longiceps
CATATTGGCTGCCGTTGTGGACTTGTGTTTACAAAGGGATTTCTGCTTGATAAATGCCACCTAAAAACCTATAGCCCCAAAATGTGAACTTCACAGGTGACTTGAGTTATGTTCACTAATCTAATCTGCCTATTAAAACATTTTTTTTTGTATTTTTTTTTCTTTTACTCTAGTTCATACCTGGGCAAACTAAGGCTCGGGGGCCAGATGCGGCCCACGGAACTATTTAATGCGGCCCGCAGAGCCTTCCCAAAATAAAATAAAATAATTTCTCATTTAGTCACAGTGACTTAGATTATATTTATCAAATGTGTTGTAAGATCATGAAATGCAAATTCCACCCTTTTAAATTTATTGACATCAGTCAGTTAACTCGGCCCGGCCCGTTAGTCAAAATCTAAAAGCCAATGTGGCCCCTTGACCAAAATAATTGCCCACCCCTGCTCTAGTTCATGAAAGATACGGAAGAAGTTATAGAAAGCAATGCAATACAGAGGCTTTTTTTGTTATTTTGCGAGCAACCAATTAGCAAACACAAATTGAGGAAAGAACCACTATGTTTAAAGTGTTCAAAGTTCCCACCCAAGTAAATGATTACCTCTTGAAAGTATTTCAGATGCTTAGAACAAAGGGTTTGGTTGACCAGGCATCAACAAAAATAAATAAATAAATAAAGATTGGAAGCTATAAAAGTTAAGCATCTTTGTCTTTTAATTTTAATAGTTGCTCAAAATGTTGCTCTTGGGGGAGCAGCAACCCAGTCATCATCATCATATCAGGGAGGTGCCTCCACAGCCATTGATGGTAACCGAAACTCCACCTACAAATTTCATTCCTGCACACACACGGCTCATCAATTTAAGCCATGGTGGAGAGTTGACCTCCTGCAGAAATACAAAGTAGACTATGTAGTCATCACCAACAGAGGAGACTGCTGCGCAGAGAGACTGTATGGAGCTGAGCTCAGGATTGGTAACTCCCTTGAAGATGAAGGAAACAGCAACCCAGTGTAAGTGGTGCTTTCAACACATTCCATATCATGATGGTGTTCATAATTATTACCTCCGCCAAGGAGGTTATGTATTGCTCTGCGTGTGTGTCTCTGTGTGTGTGTGTGTGTTTGTGTGTGTGTGTGTGTCTGTGAGCAGCATAACTCGAAAAGTACTGCACGGATTTGGATGACATTTTCGGACAATGTGTGTATTGGGACAAGTAAGAACTGATTAAATTTTGGTGGCGATTGGTGATCCAGAACACCATCTGTGTGACCACATTGTCTTGGCGGAGGTCTGCGCTCTCTGAGCGCTTTTCTAGTATTTATACTGTACTTCTGACCACAACATGCTGATCATGATGCTGAGCCTGTTTTCAGGTGTGCTGTGCTGCATATCCATGCTGGTGTATCCAAGGTCTTCAAGTGTAATGGCATGGAGGGTCGCTGGGTTAATGTGGTCATTCCAGGACGGTCAGAGTACCTCACACTGTGTGAGGTGGAGGTGTATGGAGAACCCACCTCGAATGTCAGGGGTGACAAAGGTGACAAGAGTGTGTGAATTAAGCTGCATGCATACTTTGTGCTTAGGCCTACTTACTTCACAAATGTCTTGTTTTTGCTATGTGCAACTAGCTTGACTGTTATTAGATGCATTTCCAAATGGGGTCAGAGCAATGACGTAGATTTAGGGTGGATGCGAGTGACATGAAGTCACCACCAATGTTGAACGATTGCTGAATTGTCCCCACCAATTATTTAGAAAAAAAAAAAAAACATCTAGGTTAACAAAATATTAAATCACGATTTCTGGTTTACTTATCCGGCGGGCACAAAACGTTAAGTGATTCGTTAGGCTATTTGTGTTTTCCTGCTAACATCTAGTAGGCTAGTAGTCCAGGCAAAATAGCCCATTTGGGGGCCAAAAACAGGAGTAATTGTAAAAGATTTTTTTCCAGCTTAGATCATTTTTTTTTAGTTGTCCAGAACAACATACTAAAAGTCCTAAGAAATCCTAGTTAAGGAAATAAATTCTCGTCAATCCGATATGTGTACCAAAATTGGCCACAATAGGTCTGAATAGGGCTATTTGTTTAGTCCTATCAAAATTAAAACTTTGTACAATAAAAGTACCCATGAAAAGTAAGGAGTTAGGGGGTCTGGTCCATGTCCCTGTCCCCACCAATGCTGAGACTAAACCTACACCCTTGGGTAAGAGGCCCCTACATTGAAATGATGTACATGTTATGACTAAACATACATTAAAGTCATGTAACAGCTACACACTATATTGTGTTTTTGTTTGACCAAGATGTACCTGTATCTTCTGCATCTACAACCAGTGTGAAACCCCATGTGTGTAAAGGTACAGTAAAGGCTTACCATTCATTAAATCAATAGATTATGTTAGCCTGTCTGTGTATATTCTTCATGCTGTGTTAGTATTTTCTCTCAATGTTAACAATCAACAAGACAACCAAACAGCCACCAAACACTCTGTTCAAAATGGTTAATTTGAAGGCATATAGAGTACTTCAGCAACCAACAACAAAAAACAACATTCCAAACATCTTCAATGTTAAAAATGAATAGAGCTTTTAATGACAGGTGGCATGAGACAATTTTATTCTATTCTAAGTCTTGAACTGGATAAATTAAGGCTATCTACTTATGGGTAAATTAAATTAAGTTAACTGCCTTTGCAATAGGTTTGCATTACGACAGCACACATCCCAAAAATATTTGAGTTTTCCCACTTTGTTGATTTTCAAGGTTTTTTTTTCATTCTAGAAATCTATTGTGCTCCTTGGCCAATTGACCTTTTGACACCAAACCTCTAGGATCGCACACACGTCACAAAGCTTGTTTCGCTTTACTCTCTCATTCATTTTTAATAAACCTTTTTAATCTACCATGCCAAAGACTTTCTAACAAACTCAACTGTCATTTGTCTATCAAACTCTACTTTCATCGCGCAATAGGCAGTGATTGTACTCTGGGGACAGGGCTTCAGAGAAATCTAAAGAAATGTGTATTTTTTAAATTTAGCTTGCCTGGATGTTTTTTCCAAGATCTTCTACACTGCTGTTAGTTGCATAAAAAGTTGGGTGAGCTATAGAAGACAATGCACAAAAGAAGACAGGAATATACACAATCTGCAACTACCCCCCACCACAACCACACAAACCACCTTCAAAAACATTGATTGTCTTTTGATTTGAACAGGTCTTAATGTTGCTTTTGGTGGAGTTGCAGCCCAGTCCTCAATGAATGACCCAAGTAGACCTATAGAAGGACAGGCCTCTAATGCCATTGATGGTAACAGAAACTCTGTCTACAACAGTGCTTCCTGCACACACACGGCTCATCAATTTAAGCCATGGTGGAGAGTTGACCTCCTGCAGAAATACAAAGTAGACTATGTAGTCATCACCAACAGAGGAGACTGCTGCGCAGAGAGACTGTATGGAGCTGAGCTCAGGATTGGTAACTCCCTTGAAGATGAAGGAAACAGCAACCCAGTGTAAGTGGTGCTTTCAACACATTCCATATCATGATGGTGTTCATAATATTTATATTTCTAACCACAACATGCTGATCATGATACTGTACCTGTTTCCAGGTGTGCTGTGCTGGATATGCCTGCTGGGGAATCCAAGGTCTTCAAGTGTAATGGCATGGAGGGTCGCTTGGTTAATGTGGTCATTCCAGGACGGTCAGAGTACCTCACACTGTGTGAGGTGGAGGTGTATGGAGAACCCAGTTTGGATTCAGGGGTCAGGGGTGAAAAAGGTGAGGAAAGTGTGTGTGAGCTAACCTCCATTTGTGCTTACATCAGAAATGTCTAATTTTTTCCATAGTAGTTTGACTGCTATTGGATGCATTTCCAATCTTGTGCTCCGGAGTAAGTTTAAAGGAATAGTCCACCTTTTTATGAAAATGGATTATTCACCCCCTTGTTACATATGAGGGTAAAAGTTTTTGGTCTCAGTGCATGCATTTCCTTAGACTGGCAACCCTAATTGTACCTTTTTCTTAGCTTTAGCTTAGCATAAGCGCTGGAATGTAAAGTTGCCAGTTAGCGACTCTTTGGCAACATTACATTCCAGCATCTATGCTAAGTTAAAGCTAAAATTGGGGTTGCCAGAATAGGAAAATACATGCACTGAGCGCAGAATGCTTTTACCCACATTATGTAACTCTAGGGAAGAGGGTGACCAATTTCCATGAAGGGATGGAATATTCCTTTAAGCATAGCCCTGTTGCACGAGCCTTCTAACAGATATATATTTCGCATGGATTGAAAGAATTTTCGAACAGCATAGACCTAACGTGAATACGAAACACTTTACATTGAGCCAACAGTACCTCAGGTCTTACTTTCAGTTTTGAATCATTTTCCATTGATTCATTGTAAAGTGCTTGTTCGCTTCTGCTTTCGCGTTCAGTCTATGTTGTTTCAAATTATTTTGTTCCACTCGCTAACTAGTGCATTTAGCAGGCTCATTCAACAGGGCTATGCTTGAATTCACTCCGGAACACCGCTTTAGAATGCCTTTCTGCTGAATCTGCCGTTTTCAGTTGTAACATGTATACACTGCCACCTCCTGGCCGTAGTTTGAATGAATGCAGTCAGACAAAATTCTTAATTGTAGTTACTTGTGAGTGTAAGTCACAGTACCAGACAGACATGTAAAAATAATGTGACGTAGCATGCAGAAAATATGTACATATTTCACAAATGTCTCTGTGTTGATTGCAGATAAAGTAGAATCTGCTGTATTCTAATACTAATTTGTGGTGTTGCTGTTGAGCAGGTAGTCTGATGGTGGTGTACATCAGTATAGGAGTGGTGGCGACTGCAGTTTTAGTGATGGTGCTCATCTCTGTTATACTCTACAAATGGAAACGAGAGATAAGAGATAAACTCTCTACAGGTAGGAAATTTGTGACATCTATCTATTAATGTAAGGAACGTTTGTCTGTGTGTCCCATGGCCAACTCTGCAATCGTTTGTCCAACTGATCACAAATCTGGTATTTTGTATTTGTATTTTATTTAAGGAGCCCCATTAGCTATGCAATTGCATATCGCTAATCTTCCTGGGGACCGTTAAAAACATGCATTACAAAACAATAAGTACAAGACAAACATGTATACACAAAGTTGACAAACAAACCTGACAAACAATCAAGTCTGGTATGCATTGTGCTAATGACATGAGTGAGTGCAGTGCCAAATATGATGTTGTTTGGACAAAGATAATTAAATATATCGTTAAATGAAGCTCAGTACAATCCTGCAACTCCAACCTTGTAGCCACTCCCCCTCTCACACCTGGCTCAGTGTTTTCGGTGGAGAAAAAAACTACACGGGCAAATAACGATTTTTTACAAATATTGCGTGCGCGCGCACACACACACACACACACACACACACACACACATTGGGGAACAATACATAAGTAAACTCCTGTCATACTCTACATGAGAGCAACCCTTACAAATCCTATATTGCATTGACATATTTAAACTATAGTTTTTCTGTACCTTTTCCCCCTGCAATATAATTGCTGTGTATTGTTCTTGATGCAGAATTAGCCTAATTCTGAATTAGCCCGTAGGATTATTCTTATCCCACCCCACATCCCAATGTTCTTTGCTATTAAAAATGTTAACTTGTCAATCCCACAGTAACTCAATATCACCGTGTCAAAGGATCAGGACAAGATTCATGAATATGCATGAGGAGTCTCAACCAGCTGTTTATAATAGTATCTTATCTGTCATTTATATCATTAAAAGAATTACGATTCTATTACACTTCTCTGCACTCTTCTTTTTTTCAACAGTTATCACAACAGGGATATACAGGACATACAAGACAATGTACATAGGGACAGAAAGGCAGAAAAATTACACAGGGCACCAGACAGAAAGGCCTGGTCTATGTTAAAAATTAGTGCTGTCAAAATTAACTGATTAATCACATGATTAATCAAATAAAATTAACTCAGATTAAACAAATTAACTCAGATTAATCCTGATGGATATGGTTCCACTTTAATGACATTTTTTATGTTCAATTTCAGATAGAAAATGGCTCGGCTATCAAGTCAAACTATACTGCTCCGCTTGAATCCTCTCTGACTATACAAAGATTATGGCCTAGCTTCTGACTGCCCATCATGTTTGGGGAACCCTTGGGGGTAGGGGACAGGTGTGAATTGCCCCATTTGAGAAGAACAAAGGCAACTATTTAGTATCAGGGCAAAATAAGGATCCAACATACCCTAGCATCCAAATTCTTATTGGAAGAAATGAGTTGTGATTAAGTGATTAATCACGATTAATCATTGTAAAATTTTGTGATTAATCAGATTAATTATTTTAATCGTTTGACAGCACTATTGAAAATATATATGACTTTAGAGTACAACTGCAACTCAGTTTAGTTTGATCCATTACTTTTTAAAGGGGAAATTTACTTTTTAGCATGTTTAGCCCCTGGAGTGTCTAGGATGGAATAGAATCATCAACACCAAAATTTTGACGATTGCGCCTGTCTCTGATATTTGGCTCATTTAGAATCCCCCCTTTTCTGCTTCTGAATGGCTTGCTCTGTGCATATTCCGATAATGTCCTTAAAAGAACCTTAAACCTTTATTGTAAAACATGTGCTGCTCACCAAGTGGTAAGTGGTGTCCGTTAATGTTCCAAAACAATTATCATAGCGAAATACAGTTTCTATCCAGCTTCATTTGTCTTTTTGTTGTGCTCGTTGGTATTACTACGCCAAGAAAATAGTTCCAGAAAGTTCAAAATACAGTGGAATCCGCTTATAGTGGTCACGTTGGGCCGGGCCAATTTGAACACTATAAGCGGTTGATTACTAAAACCGAATTTACCTTTATTTCACTTATTTTTATGCAGAATTCAATGAGAACAATGAAATAAAACAGATACAGTAGCTTCCACATTTATGGAATTTTATTACAGTAGGCCTACCGTATCATTCAAATTTAATACATGTAACAGTCCATACTGCGCTGTGCGCAGACATAACTCTGGTATGTAACTTATAGGCTATGTGCCGTGTGTCGGCTCTGCAGCCAGTGCTTTTTTTAACAAGACTGTTTCATCAGCGTTCCAGATGCTCTCCTCACTGTACTCCTCTCTCATTCTGACCCACTGTTGCTCGAGCCACTCGTCGCGTGACACAGTGTCAGCCTCAGCAGCCTCATCGTGCAGCTTCTTAAACACAATGTTCTCCCTTTTTAAATCGCTCAAACCAGCCGCTAGAAACTTTGAAACTCTCGTCTCCGAGGCTTGTTGCTAATGCTGCAGCCTTCTCCCTGACCAAGGGTCCGCTCAACGGAGCGTTGCGAGACCGGGCATGATCAATCCAATAACTACACGTAATTTTAAAATTATTTTTGCACATGTTTACATTCATAAAATGGCCAAAAATGAACATTATAAGCGGATTTCTTGATTACTATAAGCGAATTATTTAAACAGCATTTGTATAGAAATGATTCCGTCCCAAGCCTTTTGATCTATATAAGCGGCTGATTACTATATCCGTGACCACTATAAGCGGATTCCACTGTACCACATATAATGTTCAAAATACCACATTATGTAACAGAAACTGTATTTCGCTACGATAATTGTTTTGGAACATCGATAGACACCACTAACCACTTGGTGAGCAGCACATGTTTTAAAATCAATCTGATCTGATGAGTTAGATATTTTCCTTCTATGTACATTCCCAACTAGCCTGGCGTTGCCTGCCTACGTACTTCTGCTAAAAAGTCTTCAGCTACACTACTCCGTAGACCAAGGGGATGGCAAATTTGCCAGGCTATAACTGCATGAAACATAAGGAAACAAAACTAAATCCAGTACACACAGTACACTAACAGAGGGGGTACTGTATGAATCCGGACCCAGATATCCAGGATTTCTTCTCAGCAAAGTCAATATACGTCAGTATTTCTCTGGATTTTTAAAATATACTGTCACAATCCGGTCCGTATATGCTATGTCATGCAAAATATCCAGCCAGAATATCTCAGATTCTTGCTATTTTGCCCAGTATATGAGTCACAGGGCCGGTTCTAGCCTTTTGGTGCCCTAGGCCAGATTTGAGTTTTGCCCCCCCTTTTCAAAAAATTCAAGAGAAAAACTAAAGAAAAAAAGTGGGAAATGTATTGTGATGCCCCCCCTGATATTTGGTGCCCTAGGCAGCCACCTCGTTTGTCTATGCCTAGAACCGGCCCTGATGAGTCATTATAAAGTATGTTATGCATTAATGAATGGGTCCTATATGATTTACTCTGAAGTTAACAGTTAGATAATGCTGGAATATAATAATGCCGCTCCTCCGTGGATCCACTCAAACCAATAGCGGACAGTTATTTGTACAGCTGTACTAATGCTATAGGGAACTGCCTATAATCAATTTAAAGCTGTGCCAAGAATCACGATTTGTTTACATCCACCATGGCTCCACGTACATGTAGGATAGCCATCAGCTGTAACTAACTGTTATCTACCCCCTCAAGTAAAGTGATGTTACAGTCATCTACAGGGCCGGCCCGAGGCATACGCAACTCTTGCCATCGCTTAGGGCCCCGATTTTATTTTGAGGTTTACCTGTTTGCTTGTGGCCCCCTAAGTCTCTTGAAACGCTCCTAGTTGAGAGTCCACTAAAACAGTCCAAACACAATGAAAACAGCAAGTGACACTGGGCGCAGCCATGTTTGAATCTTCACCGGAGTTGTTGCTCAGTCTAGTCTGAACCTCTGAAGTCTCAATCGAGGAAACGAGAACACCTTCCGACGAAAAGGGGCGTGGTACGTGTCATTTCCGCGGGGCATGCGGAATCCTGGGATAATAAAATGCATGGCAAGCCCATAGTCATTAAGATTTCATTTGAATTTGACGGATGGACCAAATCAGGGTGCATTGGGTCTCATTTCAGTTCATTGCCTAATTTCAGGAAATCAGCGCTTTGGCAAAGTATTATAAAAACCATTTCATATTACAATGCAACAAGAGTATGTAGTTACACAAAAATACACTATGTACATGTAAGTGCAAAAGTAATACACGATATTACATGTTGTTACACAGGTTATACCACTATATTTACATAGGTAAATACACTGTAACTGTGACACTGTAAAATAAAGTGTTACCAAGTCTTGGGACCTAAAAAAAGGAAACCTACTTTTCCGGGAAATAATTTAAAACTAATAAAAGTATTTGGCATTTACTATGACATTTACTATATCCTATGGAAGTGAATGTGGATGCTCCAAACAATTACAATGACAATAAATACTTGAATTTGATTGAATTGAAAAAATATTTACGGAATACAAACATTGTTTTCACAATTTTGATTAATTACATGTATTTCTATGCTCTCGCAGAATTCTATTGATAAGTTCTTTTGTGGGAGTGAATATAAGCTTGGACATATAGAATACTTTCTTATACCATCATGGACATGCAGCTATTAGTGAGGAGAGATGCAAAGCTGTCATAGAACATTTAACACGTTTCCATAGCAAGTTGCGGTATAGGGGCCCAATCAGTACTTAGTCAAATTGCTGAGCTATACTTAAAGAGGACAGATAGCAGAAGGAAGCATTCAGGGGATGAGGGCAGCACCCTAGATTTGGCTGGAGTCACGATGGATGTCCAAATGCATGAACTCGCATTCAAGGTGCTGAATGGGCCAGTTTGCATCGTAGGTTTAGTTGCCTACATCTTTTATGCCTTCTGTCTTTTTTGCCGTCAAGATGGAGCAGATGTGCCCAAGCAACCACTGAAGATCTTACTGGGGACTCTGGTGATGTTCATGGCTATACTTGAAATGAGCATTCTCTATTTTGTTTTCGTGGAGGGTCATATTAATGAGATCTGGGATATTGTGCATTTCATTCGGGTGTTTCTCCTTGAGTGTAGCTGGATATGAGTGGTGTGGCTGAATGTGTTCTACTACACCCAAATTGTTCCATCTCACAGTGCATTTTCCATTTGGTTGAAGAGGAACATCAAGTGTATTGTATACAGTGTGTTGATCTATGACAAGCTGTACTGTATCGTTGATGTGACAATGATGGCTCTTCCAGCATTCAGTATTAACAGCAATTTAACAAGCTCAAACTCAACAATTTCTGTGGGTTCTCTAACACCGACCTTAGCAGCTTTGTCTATTTTACGTGGGATCATCGGCTTTCTGGATCTCATGTTGATGATGGCATCCAGCTGTGCAACAGTGTCTTACCTGAGACGTCACCTGAGGAACATGAAGTTGAGCCGAAGTCCCGTCACCTCATCTTTGCGAAGTCAGAAGAGGGTGGCCATAGCAGGCATTGTGCAAATAGTCCTCAGTCCTCGGTGCTACATGGTTCATACTGCAAAATTGGCTTGCCACTTTTTACCAGGGACGTTTTGATGATCATGGTTATATCTTCAACACTGTCATCTCTCTGTACACATTTGGCACGGCTGTGAATCTGGGTGCTTCACAGTCTGTGTTCAGAAGGGAGATTATTGTCATGGGTCAGAGAGTGTCAACATTTTTCAATTCATGATGGACATCATTGAGAAAATACTGTGCTGTTGTATTAGAAATGCAATACTATACTATTTTTTTTAATTAATTTGATCTAGTTTGTGCTTTGTGGCCATTTATCAGTCATAGAGAGATGGAGATTATTTATCATAAAAAAATTAGGTAGCATTTACAGTTAGATTGTGACATGTTAAAATTGTATAGAAACAAAATGGTCGAGTCTTATTCAAGTACAACGGGCAACACACAAACATTATCAGCAACATCAGATTTCTTTGGGACTGTATCAAAGTCTTGGGACCCTAAAAAAGGAATCTACTTTTTCTGGAGATAATTTAAAACTAATAAAAGCATTTGACATTTACCAATCCTGGTTCCATGTTTAATGCAAATCACTTTTCTTTTGACTCTTCATTCAACAAAATAATGGAAAACTGAAACCAAAAGGGTGTGGGAAAATATTGTGGCACGCACCAGTGTGGTTACACTTTATTTGAAGGTACCGTCATAAGACCAACATGACACTGTCATTAACTATGACATGACGTTGTCATGAATCTGTTATAAACTTTATACACCTGTCATGACTTCTATCATTAAGTGTCACCCAGTATTTGTCATGGTTAGGGTTACGGTAGTCAGAAGTCATGACAGGTTTATCAAGTTTATGACAGATTCTTGACAATGTCATGTGGTAACGCTTTAATTTACAGCCCGTTAAGTACTGGGTAAGTATTGGGTAAGAATGGTGTAACAAAAAAGTATCAAGGGATAAATTACTGAGTACTTACAGTGTAAATTTGCTGGAATGACACACGTTCACGCTTTATTTTACAGCCCGTGAAGTACTGGGTAGGTACAGGTAAGAGCAACGTAACAAAATAGAACTTTAGGTGTAATATTGCCATAATTACAAAATGGGTATATCCTAGATGCGCAGTATAGCCTACAGGAAATGCATGCGCTGATTCACTTCATTTTACAGCCCCCACATCCAGTATTAGGGTGTAGTTACAAGTAGTTTTGGGGTATTTAGGTAATTCCACTGTAGGCTACTTGTTCTTTACTTTTCAATAGGGTAGCCTACCTAAGTGGTGTACAGTAGCATGCATAGTCGGAGGCAACAGTTTGACAAAGATGCATTTTATTTACAACATGGAAAATGAAACTAATAATTCCTTCGCATGAAATGAAACTAATAAATCCCTCGCATGAATAATCACTTGCACTGATTATTCCACTCCAAATGGAACAAGACTATTTCTCTCAACTCGCGGGAGATTTTACCCTATCATTCGCGGTTGTCCGTGAGCCTCTATATAAATAAGGCAGACTTTATTTCATTAGTTTAACGCTGAACAAACAACTTCGTGATCAAACAACATAGATAATCTACAATCTATATCTGTCTGCAATACTGCTCTTGTCCTCCATGCACCTTCTGCATAGATAGGACGCGCACACTGATGCTACACCACTTAGGTACTGTAGGCTACCCTATTGAAAAGTAAAGAACAAGTACAGTGGAATTACCTAAATACCCCAAAACTACTTGTAACTACACCCTAATATTGGATGTGGGGGCTGTAAAATGAAGTGAATCAACACATGCATTTCCTGTAGGCTATACTGCGCATCTAGGCTACCCCTTATTTTGTAATTATGGCAATATTATACATAAAGTTCTATTTTGTTACGTTGTTCTTACCTGTACTTACCCAGTACTTCACGGGCTGTAAAATAAAGTGTGAACGTGTGTTATTCCAGCAAACTTACGCTGTAAGTACTCAGTAATTTATCCCTTGATACTTTTTTGTTACACCATTCTTACCTTATACTTACTAATACTTACCCAGTACTTCACAGGCTGTAAATTAAAGTGTTACCTGTCATGTTAATGACAGTGTCATGTTGGTCTTATGACATTACCTTCAACTAAAGTGTAACCCATGTGCAATGTGTTACATAATTTTTAAAAGTAATTGATTCCAATAAATTCTCTCCAACGTTTATAACGAGACATCAGCACCTTTCAAAAGGTCATTTGATTTGGAAAGATGAGGAGGGTGGGGGGTAGTGTGCTGTTGTGTGTGGGAAGAGGGTCATAATTGGGGTGGTGGCAGTGTGTTGAATGTATTTTACAGGCTCTTTGGTGTGTGTGTATGTGGGGGAGTGGGGAGGGTTGCTTAATGTTGGTCTGATGGGCCAATGTGTGGTTGGGGTGGGGACTTTGAATATGACAGAGGAGCTCTATTCTTCAGATTTTATCATTCTCCACACAAATTCAAGGTGTGTCTTTCCAGATGTAGCAAAGGAGCCCTATCATGTATTTCTTTCATCCACAACTACACTGCCTTCCGCACACTGATCCTCACAAGTTGCTCATTGTTTTATTTTTATACTCATACATTATTAATTTTAGAAGTTTGGAAGTCCAAGCCCATCTAAAGGTTTCTGCCTCTGCAAGATGGACATTTTAATCCGTGGGCGTTTCCCCTTCCAGACATAGCTAGACACCATGGACATGGACGCCATCATGGACATGCAACTATAGTGAGGCTGAGAGATGCAAAGCTGTCATAGAACATTTAACACGGTTTCCATAGGGGCCCAATCAGTACTCAGTCAAATTTCTAGCCTACTTAAAGAGGACAGATAAGGAAGCCTCAGAGGATGAGGGAAGGATTTGGCTGGAGTCATGATGGATGTCCGTTCTTCATTCACCAAAAAACAATATATCTGAGCCCAGATCATATTTAGTCTCATCAAAAGAATGTGAGGCTTCCTCCATAGGGCTCTCAATAGTACAACCGAGTAAAACTTAAAGGAAAATACCGGAGAGAATTCAAGCATAGCCCTGTTGAAAGAGCTTGCTAAATGCGCTACTTAGCGAGTGGAACAAAATAATTTGGTACAGCACAGACCGAACGCAGAAGCGAACAGGCACTTTACACTGAATCAATGGCACCTGACTGTTGGAAACCGAAAGTAAGATCTGAGGCTACATTGACTCAATGTAAAGTGTTTCGCGTTCACGTTAGATCTATGCTGTTCGAAATTCTTTCATTTCATGCGAAATATATTGCTGTTAGAACGTCTACTGTAGCAACTAGGCCTACTGTATCTAAAAAGATAGGAGTCACTAAATTGTCCATAGAATGGAACATTTTTACATGAAAGTCACTTAAACATCACAAATAAAATTGATTGTGTGTGTGTGTGTTTAGGTGCAAGTTATGTTTAACAGTAAAATCTTTCTTGTTTCTCAAATAGTTTTAAATTACCCCTACTAAAAAGAAGAGGAAGGTTAGGATTTACGTGTTTCTAATACTATGATGTACGGAAATGTCTTCTCCATTCCATGTGTTCCCGTCTTGTGATATTATTGTGACATTAATAATTAGAAATCATCACCCAAAATGAAAGAAATTGCCTGCTCAATGGCTCTTCCAAAGAAGAATGTTTTTGAGGCCATTTAGATTTGGGCTAGTCTCTCACTTTTTTAAAGCTATACATCCACATCCTGCCTTTAACCATTCCACAAGAAGGTTTTGGATAGATAAGAACATATTTTTGTGTATGTTTGCATTGTGGTCAGATGTATGGAACAGAAGGCACAGAATTGTTACAGTACATTTCACTTGTTTTTCATACAAGTATGTCACACAACATTGTGACCATATCTTATTCAAATCACCTTATAACTACTTAAAGAGATGACAAACAGGACAGGGAAAACCTTCAGTGAAATATTCTGACTTTGGACAGGCCGGAGTCACAATGGCTATATGAATGGAATCGCATTTGGTGCTGAATGGACCTATCTACATCTTTTATACCTTCTGTCTTTTTTTCCCGTCAAGATGGAGCAGATGCGCCCAAGCAACCACTGAAGATCTTGCTGGGGACTCTTTTGTTGTTCACGTCTGCTCTTCAAATAACTAATCTTGTCTATGTTTTCCTTGTTTCTTTTGATATGCCTGGTCCACTTTTTGGTGGTGTTGTTGATTTGCAGTTTAACCTTTTTCTGTGCACGTTAACCACAGTGGTTTGGGTGAATGTCTTCTACTACACCCAAATTGTACCACCTCACAGTACCTTTACCATCTGGTTGAAGAAGAACATTAAGTGTTTTGTATACAGTGTGATGGTCTCTGACAAGCTGTTGTTTCTTGTTGATATGTCGATGTATGCTATTCCACCAATGTCCTCTAACAACAGCACTTCTAACAACAGCTCAAACACAACGACTTTGTGGGACACTCTAGCGGAGCCCCGAACAGTTTTTTATTTTTCTCAAGTGGGCTACATTCTTCTGAGTCTGACGGTAATGATGGTATCCAGCTGTGCAACAGTGTCTTACCTGAGACGGCACCTGAGGAACATGAAGTTGAGCCGAAGCCCCGTTACCTCATCACTGGAGAGTCAGAAGAGGGTGACCATAACAGGCATTGTGCAAATAGTCCTCTACTTCCTCTGTGCTACATGGTTCTTACTGCAACATTTACTTGCCAATGTTTCCCACATTAGGAATGATATTACGATTTCGTTTTCTTTTCTCTGTACTGCTTTGGAACAGCTTTAAATCAGGGCATTAGACAGTCTGTGTTCAGAAGGAGGACTGCTAGCTTGTGTCACAAATTTATGAAGAATGTCTGTTAGAATACTGTGAGACCTAATTTTTGGGACATCTTGGTTGGCTTTACTTGCCATCTCTCTGTCTGGGTGGATAATCAAATGGATGAAATGGTAGACTCTAATTCAGGTAGTTGGAGGGTTTAAGGCTGAGTGTCATGGTGGAGAGGGTATCTGATGCAATGCTATTTTTCTGTACTCCTTTCCAGAACCGAAATAATGGGGAAGAAAGATATTTCTGCCACCTCATGTCATGTTTGAATCAGTATTTCATGTACATGTTGATTCCAGGGGTGGGTAATTTGCTGTGTCTGCCAAATGCATAAATCAAATCAAGTGAGTTACATATACACAAGTCTCCTTCAATTCTAAATTAATTTTAGGAAGAAACCTTGGGCAGATCCACGTCTCATGGGCTCATCCCACCTGCCTGGGGCCCAGTGAAGTACCAGAACAGTCAGTGGTCAAGACATGGTAGATAGATTGACAGAGTAACAGCATGAATAGAATATTGTTTGAATTACTAGATGATAGGCAAAACAAATACAATAAAATTGTTTGTACAGTCAATCAGAATTGAAATTCTGGCAAGGTGGTTGTAGCCTGACATAGCCCGCCCATAATACGAATGTTCATCCGTATCCATGGTCTGGGAACGGTCCTCTGGGGCGTGTTTACATCGGTAGAGAGTCTAACGGCCAATAAGCAAAGCTGATTAGACGAGCTGTCCAATTGTTTCAAACCAGAAGTGAATGCCCTCCCCTCCGCAGTATAATCGCGTCAGGTTAAAGAACCTCCAGACCATGAACACGGATGAACAGCAGTATTATGGTCGGGCTATGTCAGGCTAAGGGTCAGACAATTATTTCCCCACTGCATGCCATCAGAGCAGATCGCACTTCTGCTTTGATCTTATTGACGTAATGACACACAGCATTTGTATAAATTTGCACACTAGAAAGCAGAGGTCTCTTTCGCCACCTCGACATGCTGACAAGAGGTGCATCTAACTTTTACTAACAAAGATTAATATATATATAGGCATAGCTTTCCATTTCAATTGAATAACAAATTACACTTCCTGTAACGATCCTGTCACTGTTTTTCCTCCTACTGCTTATCGAGTTTTACTTCCCTTTGGATAGTATCGTAAAACCTATTTGTTCTAAGCTCTCAGTCACTGTCCTATGTCTATTTGTTTTTTTTTTCTTTGCAGACGTCTGTATGCCTTATGTAAATTTCAAGATGTCCTGCAAAGACATGCTGCGGTTTGCTATTCCCTTTGTCTTTGTACACTCCGGTAAGTCTCTAGTCTGATTCTTGAATGAATTTAAGGCTGTCACTGGTATGTGCTTTGGAGAATGTTTTTTTATTATAGTGCATGCAAAGCAATGCACTATATTGTTATCTCCTGGCTTCTTATTATAGTGCATGCAAAGCAATGCACTATATTGTTATTCGGAAACTTCTTCTTATTTTTATTCCACTTACCAAATTTGTGCGATTAATTCAGCTTCAACTATGCAACTTAGCAACTTCATTCAACTACCGTTGCGTAGGTCTACAATTGGTGACTTCAGCTAAATCGAAACTTTTTTCTATCGTTTACGGTTTTTGCGTTATCGGCGATAAACGAGCGTCAAAAGTCCCATTGAAATGAATGGTGGAACTTTCAGCATTCTATTTCCCATTGTTGTAACCTTAGCCACTGTAGTGTAAACATTCCACTGGTCCTGCTGGTAGTCGGAACTTTAGGATCCATGAGAATTCTATGTCAACTAGAAACTATTATCAGCTCTATTAAATCAAGTATTTCAACATTTTTAAGCAACTTTACAGTATGCAACTTTTTATGTACTTATCCACAATGTACAGGTTGAGGCAGCCGAAGGCTGCGTCCAACTTTTTCAACTAATTTAATTATTTTAACAAGCAACATTCATCCAACTATCATACAATTCGACTTTAAGCAACTTTTTCCTTTGTCAACTTTAATTGCAACCATCATCCTATGTATCAACTTCCACATTGATGACCTGGCAACCAACATGGCAACCGCTATATCCGCCCTAGCAACTACCTCAAACACTTATGCTACGTCCCGGGAACCACCCCCATGATGATGCCCAACCACTCAACTTAGCACCCAACATGATCAACATGGCAACCAGCATAGCAACCGACATGTCCGCCTTAGCAACGCCCTAGCAACAACCTTAAGCAACCTTGCAACTGCTTAGGAACAACTTCAACATAGATGACGTGGCAATCAACATTGCGACCAACATGATCAACGTAGCAACCCGCATAGCAACCGCCATGTCCGCCTTAGCAACGCCCTAGCAACAACCTTAAGCAACCTTGCAACTTCTTAGAAACAACTTCAGCATTGATGACGTGGCAATCAACATTGCAATCAACATGATCAACCTAGCAATCGGCATAGCAACCGCCATGTCCGCCTTAGCAACGCCCTAGGAACAACTTTAAGCAACCTTGCAACTTCTTAGAAATCACTTCAACATTGATGACGTGGCAATCAACATTACAACCAACATGATCAATGTAACAACCAGCATAGCAACCGCAATATCCGCCTTAGCAACGGACTAACAACAGCTTCCAGCACCCTTGCAACTTCTTAAGAAGCACGTCCTCCACATTAATGACCTTGCAATTAACATATCAACTAACACAATCAACATAGCAACTAGCATAAAAACGATCATGTCCGCCCTAGCAACAGCCAAGCAACAGCTTCTAGCAGCCTTGCAACGTCATAGGATACACGGCCACAATGATGAGCTAGCAATATACTGTACTTAGCAACCAATATGAATTGTATAGCAACCAACATAGCAACCGCCATGTCCGCCTTAGCAACGTCCTAGCAACAACCTTAAGAAATCTTGCAACTTCTCAGAAACAACTTCCACGTTGATGGCCTAGCAACTATATCATGTTTTAGTTCTATTGTCAGACATTTTTGCACAAAACGTTAACTTTCATAAAACTTTTTTTTTTTTCAAAACTTTTACTTTGATAAAACTTTTTTAAACTTTTTGCATGCACTATGTAATTTCCGTGGAATTACAAATCTAGTTATTTTTCTTCCACAACGTTTTTGTGCAATTAATTCAGCTTCAACCGCTCAAGGTAGCAACTTCATTCAACCACTGTAACGTAGATCTACATTTGGTGACTTGAGCTAAATTTCAACTTTTTCGTAACGTTTACGGTTTTTGCGTTATCAGCAAAAAACGAGCGTCAAAATTCCCATTGAAATGAATGGTGGAACTTTCAGCATTCTATAGAACATTGTTGTCACCTTAGCCACTGACTGTAAACATTCCACTGGTCCTGCTGGCAGTCGGAACTTTAGGATCCATGAGAATTCTATGTCAACTAGAAACTATTATCAGCTGTATTAAATCAACTATTTCAACATTTTTAGGCAACTTTACAGTTTGCAATCAACATTGCAACCAACATTGCAACTGTGGTGTTTTTTCTCATGTATTAATGTTAAAATGGTACTTAGGGAAAGGTTATGAAAATGTAAAAGGTCTCTGTCAAAAAAATTAGGCCTCTGTGTCTGTCTCTTCTCAAGGCTGAGGTAGGCCACTATTCTCTGTGTAAGTATCTTATGAGCACAACACACCTGGATGTTATCAAAGCAAAACAATAGGTGGCCTGTTTAAGGAGCAGAACAGGGAGTTGCAGGGAGTCTGCATAAGGACCTTGGGGGCGCCTCCTGTGTGTGAACATGACTTCCGAATAGACCATATTTGGATTTATTATTGCCAAAGGAAAACATTTAGGGGTTTGTTAAGTAGAACAAGGAGTATCAAACAGGTACCAGTACAATGGTCACACAAAGAGTTTAAGTATGAGCTAAATGTTATTCTGGTTTTCAAGATTAAAAAGAATTCATATGTTGGGGTTACCATGCCACTGAATATCATGTGATATGTGTTCTTGGAAAGTACCGTGCCTTTTATTGAAATCTTGTAATATGAAGTATGTGCCATCAGCAAAAAAAACCCGGGACCATTGAGTTTAAACACCATAGAATGTCCTTGTATGTTATTCACAATTATTATCTAACTGTCTTTTAATTCCATGTAATCATGTCAACTTAATGAATAGAGACATAAGTGTCTGATCCAAGCCGAAAATGTTTTGAAAACACCAGGTGCACAGTCCAAGATAAGGGGCACATCTTCAAGGCCATAATAAACACTCTGTACAACCGTAATCCAACAGCCCCATCCAAGGGTCAAAAAGCAAAGCAGTGATTTGATTTAAATGTGGTCTAATACCTCCACCTTGTGACTAAAAGGAGTAACAAGGTGTGAAACAAATGTTGAATATTTATGAGTTTTTGATAAGTCCAGGTAAAATAATTGGGCAAGGGGTGAGTGAGAGATAAGACTAAGAAATCTGGTTGGGCATATTCAAATATTAGTGGCCCCTTAAAACGGACATGCACCCCTAGAGAAATTCGAGAATGCCTATGAGACCCGAAAATCACTTGGATGAGACACTGTGCTTCTCCCGGTGACATTTACGTATTTTATGTTACTGTAATAAATCAACATCAGCATTATTCCTGGCGCGGACATCAGTTTCTTTAAAAAAGAGTTCAATAAGTAAAAAACCACAACACAACCAACATGATCAACGTAGCAACCGGCATAGCAACCGCCATGTCCGCCTTAGCAACGCCCTAGCAACTACCTTAAGCAACTTTACACCTTCTTAGAAACAACTTCAGCATTGATGACATGGCAATCAACATAGCGACCAACATGATCAACCTAGCAACCGGCATAGCAACCGCCATGTCCGCCTTAGCAACGCCCTAGCAACATTCTTAAGCAACCTAGCAACTTCTTAGAAACAACTTCAACATTGATGACGTGGCAATCAACATTGCAACCAACATGATCAACGTAGCAACTGGCATAGCAACCGCCATATCCGCCATAGAAACGCCCTAGCAACTACCTTAAGCAACCTTGCAACTTCTCCCACATTGATGGCCTAGCAACTATATCATTTTTAGTTCTATTGTCAGACATTTTTGCACAAAACTTTTACTTTGATAAAACTTTTTAAAACTGTTTGCATGCACTATGTAATTTCCATGGAATTACAAATCTAGTTATTATTATTATTTGTGTTTGTCTTGGCTGCAACTGGATTATTTTTATGGTGCTTTGTGTGTGATGTTGTGTGATTCGTGTTATTGTTAAATGGCGGGCTGTGTGCTCATGTTTCGCACGTGCTTCAGAGTGTTAGCGCCCGTGTGCATGCCTAGCATTAGTGTGTTATTTAAAATGGCCGTTGGACGTGAGGTGTGCCCGAGTGCTTCTGTAAGTGTTTGTGTGTGAGCAGGCACATACATACAGTATGTTAATACTTCAATTTGTGTATGGTAATTTTGTCATATGTAAGACAATAGACCAAATACAAAGTAAATCAAACAGTCATTTATATTCTCATTACTTGCTTATACCAATATGTTATATTCAAACTGAAACAAAATACATCTGTTGTAAATGTTTTTATTGTTGTTGTTGTGTTTGTTATTTTGCTGTTGCTTTGAACAAAATGTGATCAGTTGTAGTAGGGATTTCACTCCCCAACCTGTTTGTGTGTGTGTGTGTGTGTGTGTGTGTGTGTGTGTGTGTGTGTGTGTGTGTGTTTGTATAGTCTGTGCTATTGTCTATGTGGACCAGGATAAGGATGTCCTCAATACAAAGAGCCAGATGCAGGTTCCTGTGGGTGAGCTTGCTCTCCTATCCTGCCAGCTCCCTCTCCCCATTCCCCTTCATGCCTACTGGCAAACAGCCAAAACAGACCAAGTGGTTCATGTGATCAACAACGGCCAGGAGGATTTTGATCATCAGTCCCCCGCCTTCTACAATAGGACCCGTCTCCCCGGCAACCTACAGTCTGGAAACTTCAGTTTGCTGCTCAATGTCACGGAGCACGACAACCTCACAACCTTCCTGTGTTTTGCGTTTTCTCAAGGGAGTATAATAGAACTGAACAACACAACTCTACTGGTGGTGGAGAAACAAGGTAAAGACCACCAAGGATGTAAGGAAGTTTTTGTCACATTTACAGTTACCAGGTCTACCAAACGCAGTGAAATTATTTTATGCATCAGTGCTTCATTTGAAGAAATGTCTTTATCAGTACACAAGGAAATGAATAGAGTGTTCAGTGCTCATGTGCAGATACACATAATGACTTGTCTAATATACTTCATCTACAGCAGAGCACGGGGAACAGCCACAAATGCCAAAAGACCAATCAGCAGGCCGTAATAACCCAGAGAATCAGCCGAGGCCACTTCAGGAACAGACAGCAATCCCTACAACACAACAGAATCAGCCTATGGTGACTCAAGGTAAGTTGACGATAGCGCTGTTTCAAGGGGCCCTAAGTACACAGGACTTTATGAGAATCAAACAGACTTTCCGGCTTGATATGTGGGTCTATAAGTCAGTATTGAGTCTGATTAGCTATATCCACTAGTGATACAGTATTGAATTGATGTGGAACTGCCGATACGGACTTTGTGATCCCACAGATGGTGAAAAGCTGTCGCCCCCTACTGGCAAACGGGTGTGGTACATGGGAGTCCTAGCAGCAGGCTTTCTAGTTGGTGTGATCTGTGTTATTGGTGAGTGTGTGTTTGTGTGCATCTGTGTCTGTGTTTTGCATATAATACATCAGGGATGGGCAACTTCTATGATAAAGAGGGCCATAATTTTTCACCACCACCATCTGGAGGCCACATGACCGCACACATCAAATAATCAAATATGCGAGAAGTTGCAATAGAATTTTAAATAAGGGCAAAATATTTGTATATACTTAGGCTATGTCTGTTTATTGAACCAACATACATATTTCCCAAACAGAAATGCATTTTCAACACTCTGTTAAACACAAAGTGTGTTGTAAAAGAAACAAAGTGCCAAGGGCTCAAAATTAATGTGGCAAAAAACAGCCCAGTTAACAACTTAATGAGATACTTGTGGATTTTTCTGTTGCCGCACAATAGACTGGATATCAATGTCAATCTTTGTGCATCCAATCTGCATCAAATGAAAAAGTGTGTCATCAGTGAGCCTGTTTCTCTCCTTTGATTTAATGTGCTTCATTGTGGAAAAACTGCTCTCACAAATGTAAGTGATCCCAAACATGCTAGCTATTGACAGGGCAAAATCTCTGAGAACAGTCTCCAAAATGAAATCCCCCTCTCATTGTACTTTGCTTAAAAAAACGGAAATAGCGGGCTGCCAGTTGCCCATCCCTGTAATACATTAACAATGTTAAGAAACCTGTGGTTGTTACAGTAATAGGCTTTGTTACCTACAGCAATAGATGGCTTCGACTTAGCCTTAGTATGAACTTTATGAGTGCTGTTAATAGCAAGAGAATTTGAGACAGCATAAACCAAACAGTAAAACTATGTTTTGATGTATTCCATATATATTTTCTCATAGTGTGTATATATGCACTTCAAAGACAGAGGCTCACTTCCCAACACAGAGACACGAACTCTGGTAAGAGCTTCTTTCCACATTCCTCATAATGCATGATGCCTTAAAGTACGGGTTCGCTCAAAATGATGTTAAGCCTTGTTTTCGGATATCTTACGATGAAATATGATGGTTAAGATTGACATTTTGACAAACGCTTCTGTTCCGAGAATTTTCGGTTGTTGCTGCAGCGTCACTGGTAGCCTGGAAGTTCCCATGCTCCTTTGAGCGCTTATTTCATTTCACTCTGCAAAGCACCATGGTGACCATGGACGATTTTCTTGCCTGCTTTCGGTATCCTATCACAGAACAAAATGGTAATAGCACAGCCCTCGATTGCATTTTACGTCACGTGGTGACTCTGGTATTGGCTCCGAGGTATGTACAGAAGCTGTGTGAAGCTGGCAAACCCAAAATGCTGAAATAACACTGCAGTGTGTTTGTGCTGGTTTGTGCTGCAAATATTTTCGTTTGTGCTATTAACACTTCTGAGTAATTTAAAAATACATTTTCGAACATGTGACGTCACACAGGCCCCCTCCACGTCCAAATCACTCCAAACAGTCTCTATCAGGACATGTCTGAGGCTGCCCACCCTCCTCAAACCAAAAAGCACAAACGACAATATTTACAGCACATACCAGCACAAACAAACTGCGGTGTTATTTCAGCATTTTGGGTTTGAGGGGGGGCCAGCTTCACACAGGTATATACAGACGCTATGATAGACATTCGTAGAGCCAGTGGCGTAACGCAAACACTCGTGGCCCCCCTGCAGGAAACCAAACGGGGCCCCCTTCTGAGGAACATTTGGATGAATGTGGAAAAATTTTCATAATAGACAACTGTTATAACTGTTATCATTCTATCACTCAGGACAATCAGGGTAATAGAGATTCTCAGTTCCTTATTACTTATTATTGCATGAAAGAAATATGCTTTTTTCTAGGTCTATAGCCTAAGTGTAGCCTAAAATGTGAGCTTCAGAGCAATTAGTCCTATTAAGTTATTGGGCTCCGGTTAACTAATGTTATTTGTCCTTAATGCAGAACTTGCCTTCTGGATGGACAATGGGAAATGTGTGCTTCACACCTCACATACAGTAGCACTTAAGGAATTGGACACCTTCTTCAAAACTTATAGCCTAATTGGTTTGTTTCCCATGGCAAACCCTGTTTTAAATTGGGCTTATTTTTTTTTTTTAATTAAAACTCCCATAGTGTAATAAAGAATGAAGAGGCTACAGTATATTCAGTATTTTCAATTGTAATGCCTTGATGTTTAGGCTACATGCCTTTACTCTAAACGTAAGGGGTGCCCAAACTTTGTCAAAAAGATGATGATGCAGGCGCATCCCAGTGGCACAAGTTCTGCACACGCCGATACCGATGTATTAGCTTATTATTTTCTAGCGTTATCAGCGCCTATGCATCACGGAGCGCTACGACTTGCATTAAGAGAACAATAATTTTATTTCAACTTTTGAAATGACAGGTTGGGCGGGGCCCCTTGGACTGATGGGCGGGGGTTAACTTTACGCCCCTGCGTAGAGCCCAATAAGCGGCTCTGGACAATCGTAAACGATGCTTCCGCTACGAGAGATGCAATAGGTTGGTCTCCAGACTAAACATCACTTGTGATTTTTAGTTTGCCATTTGCCAGGCTAGTACAATGGCACAATCCTTCCTAAAACGCATTAAACGTCTGTTTACAAAGGTATGAAACTCACCGAGTGGTCTGTATGCTGACATAAATATCACCGCAAAATATTACTTTTAGCACCGGGTGCATGGTGTGAAATAGATGCCTCAGTGCGCCATTCTCTCATGGCCCTTTTCCAGCTGTTCTTCTCAAAGAGTACTGTCCAAACATTGTGTGCACCAACACAAACAAGAGCATGAACATATAGTTGGACTTGTTGGGCTTTGTGTTGAGGAGTTTACCAGTTCACGGGCAGTTGGGCTTTTCTTCCCCTGCATCACCTCCTAGACTACTGGAGACAAGACCACAGGTGCGTCCAAAATCCTAGTACCCGTGCTAGGTAGCTCGCATTTGCCGGACGTTACGTCAAACTAGGCTGTCCAAAACTCAAGCGTTCTCCGAAGCACCTGCACTTCGATCGGGACGATTTGAAGGATACATGTGATGCATGCTTTCTGCTCTACCATATCCCACAATCCTTAGCGCAGCCTCGTTCTCGCTTTGATTAGAGCAGAAAACATGGCGGCAAGTTTCAACTTAACCGAGTGGTTACGAGTTTGTAATATAATAAAATACACAAACCATGTTCAAGTTTTACTATCGAAAATGTTTTTTGTGTACTTCACGTGGCCTCATTTAACCATTTCACTCCCTATAATACACGT
This sequence comes from Sardinella longiceps, assembly GCA_027497455.2. NCBI lineage: Eukaryota > Metazoa > Chordata > Actinopteri > Clupeiformes > Clupeidae > Sardinella > Sardinella longiceps. The sequence continues at coordinate 3,893,223 of JAODXP020000030.1, forward strand.
TAGTAGCATAAGCGCTAACGTTGGCTTGTTAGCACGTTAGCACGTCCTGCCTTGACTTTTGGACACACTGCACATCTGCTATGACCCATTTCCAGGCAGAGTGATGAAAAGAGAACGGTTCAGAACAACATCATGGAACATTCATACGAGTGATCCTGAAAAGGACATTATGAATGATCGAAATAAGGGCAAACCAGCAGTTGTTCAGGCCCCTAATCGATGACCTTAGAACATCATGTAAGGCCCTGTATCACCCACAGAGGGAGTTGGCAGTGGATGAGAGGATGGTGACGACAGGAATTAGACAACACATGAAGAACAAGCCATGCAAATGGGGGTTGAAGCTTTTTGTCTTGGGAGAGTCAGGGAGTGGGTTCACCTTTGACTTCAATGTTTATATTGGAAAGGCAGAGGTTTATACTGGAAACGGGCTTTCATACGACAGTGTCATGAACCTGGCTAAACCTTCGGTTCTTGGGGCAGGCTACCACATATATGTAGATAATTTCGACACGAGCCCTAAGCTCTTTCTGGACTTGCAAAAGGCTGGGTATGGAGCCTGGTACATACCGAGATAGCAGAAAAGGTTGCCCACGGTCAAAAATAAATACGCTTGAAACAACATTGGCCAGAGGAAGTATAAGTTGGATAAGAGAGGATGCCCTCCTGTTTGTAAAGTGGATGGACACGACCGAAGTATCCGTCTGCTCAACCATCCACAATGAACTTTCAGGCGACACTGTGAAGCAGACCCTGAAGATGGACACAGCTTGGCGTGTCGGTAACGTACCATGCCCTGCTCCAGTAATCGCATACAACAAACACATGGGTGGGATGGAATTATCAGGCCAGCTGCTTTAGTACTTCTCAACTCTACACCGGACCTCACGTTGGTACTGCACGTTTTTCTACCACTTCCTAGACATTGCGTCCACCAATGCATTCATTTTACATCGAGAGCTCTGCATGCCCGTGGTGAAAAACCAATGGCGTTTTGTGGTGTGACTTCCCAAGTAGCCCTCATCAATACTCCCTCAGCTGATCACCCGCCTGTTCCCACTGCCTCCCCCTCCGCTGATCCAAACCAAAAGGCCTCCAAAGGTCGGCGTACCTGTGAGAGATATAGACTGGTTGACAACAAATATGTCCGCACACCTTGGAAGTGCAAGGCCTGCAATGTGACACTCTGTCCAATTTTGCTTTGAAATGAACGGGGGGTAGAACGGGGCCCCAATGTTCACCCGATGTAATTGTAACCTGCCGCTCATGAACCACCGCATACCCGAGATTAAATTACCTTAGCTTATTGGCTTTATAGTAGTAGCCTGCCATCAATCTTTACGTTTCACAAATGAAAAGGCCGAAGGTTCACAGTCATTCATTTTTGGAACCTTGGGCCAAACGATGCTTGTGGCTCGTAGATGCCCACCCTGCAGCTTCTCGTCATCTCAGCCTCAGTGGAATTAAAGACTGAATTTTAACACTGCACCTAAACAAAAGAAATAAAGCAAAACGTCAACAGACGTCAAGGATTATCATATAATAATTTCTACTATGAGAAAACAATGAGGCGCTCCTAAAAGCTATTTAGCAATAGAGGCTATATTTCTATGATCTATGCTAACCACATAACTTATATAAACTTACTTTTCATAACCTCTTGCTGTCATCCGAGCCATGAAATTATGAATGAATGAATTTCTAAACACAGCACCTAAACAAAAAAATAAAGCAACAAGGGGAAATAAGATACAAATAAACTTAAAAAAAACAACACAACAGATTATAATAATAATATGACTTTTACTACAAGCCGATCTACTTAACAAGTTAGCAGCTAACACATCGTTTGAAAGTTTGCTACTTTGCTACCAAAACTTCCACAGTATTGTGATTATATGCTTTCTATCAATACCAAAACAAATCGTATCATATCCTATAATATAACATCACATCATATCATGATTTTACACAATCTGAACTTACCTGAGGTCGTGCTTACACAGTCGGCTTGATGGCAGCATTACTGACAGAAAAAAAAATCAATGAGCGTCTCCGGCTTTCAGTGGAGAAAAAAAGCAGGATCGGTAAACTGTTTCATCCCCGTTGCTCTGCCGATTTCAAAACTCACGTTCTTTGACCAGTCTAACCCTGACAGATTTTATTTAGCTGGAAGGGGGGAATAAAGGCAACGTCGGCACAATGGGGCGCCTGGGTTAAATTCCAATGCAAAGTCTTAATTTTTTAATTGTAAAGTTAGTTCGAGTGCAGCGTCGTAGAGCTTCTTATTGTTGGAGTATTTGTAAACTCCATGCGCTGGCAACAATTAACATTTTTAAATGGCCGTCATCGCTGTTATACTGTATTTGTTAGTCATAATAATATTAGGCTAGTGGCTAAATGTCAATCTGTAAAAGTAGACAATTTGCCAGCTAGCTCGTGTTTGCTAGTCAATGTTATTTCTGTTGGCAAAGTTGCCTGTTGTGTCAAGCGCTCTTATAAACGCACTGAGAGCACACTGCGGTTTATGGATGCCACACAGAGGATATCACGCAAAGCCAAGTAAAGTACAACTAGATAAGCAAATTAGCTTAGCTTAATTAGCCCATGCTTATTTTATTTCATAGCAGCATGGTGACCATGGCCGATTTTCTCACCTGCTTTCGGTATCCAATCACAGACCAAAAAGGGATTAGTACGGCCCTCGATTGCATTTTATGTCACGTGGTGGCTCTGGTATTGGCTCTGAGCTATGTACAGACTAGGGTTGGATATCGATAACCGGTTCCGTCTCAGAACCGGGACAAAATGAGCAATTCCATCAACATCGTACACCTCCAACGTTATCAATTCTCTTATCGATTCTCTCATTTCTCTGCCCACACGTCACGGTGCATTTGCATCGTGCGCCAACTGCAATTTTCATAGTAGGCTATCACTCAGCTGACTTGCAAAAAATAAACACTAGCACATCAGCAAAGTGCAGCCAGAGCCCGTTTACGGAGAGCCCCACCACTCTCTATTCACCCCCATTGTACCGTTTTTTGGCTGCAGTTCACCTAGGGGGCGACGCGGGCGAGTCCAAAATACCTGGGGCCCTATGGAGCTACATGGCTAAATATACTGTTTATACCCATTAGACATTGGGAACTGTCAGATTTGAATTTATTTTATGCAAGTTGGACATAGATTAGCCATAAAAAGTGAATTAACAAACATCCACACCCAGGTTGGTTGTCCCGGTCATATTGAATAGCCTCAGCAACCCTGGTGTCATCCACAGTGTCCTTGGCAGCCTAACAATAATTATGCAGGACAAAACACGCATATATGACAAAGGGAAGCTCGTCCAGGTTGATATCCATAGCTCTCTGCAGAGCCCCAAATCTGCCCTTTAGCCTGCCAAAGGCACACTCAATTACCATCCTTGCCCTGCATAACGACAGCCCAAAGTACTGCTCCTGCACATTGCACATTTTTTTTAATAACCGTTTTCCGAGGCAAATTCTCTGTTTGTGTCTAAAAGAAAGGCTCAAACGTAGGGAAATGTCTTCGTTTATAAATATACACATGCTAGTGTAAATGGGGCCTAATTAAATAGGAGGAAAGGCAAATTAAATTGTATAGCTAGTCATGATACTGTCCCACAAACTGTTTTATGTGTTTTTTAACTATTTGAAAATGATATACATGTGAATGAATAATGTAATAATCAGAAATCAGTTCATTGACTATATTTTGCTACTCTGCTTTTTTATTGTTTGGGGGTGGTTGTGGATATGATATGCCTACATACTATTTAATGCAATATATTATTGCATATTGTGAACAATTGATGTAGAATTAAAGGAAAGTACCGGAGTGAATTCAAGCATAGCCCTGTTGAAAGAGCTTGCTAAATGCGCTAGTTAGCGAGTGGTACAAAATAATTTGGTGCAGCATAGACCGAACGCAGAAGCGAACAGGCACTTTACACTGAATCAATGGGATTCAGTCAGATCTGAGGTTACATTGACTCAATGTAAAGTGTTTTGCATTGGTGTTAGGTCTATGCTGTTTGAAATTCTTTCATTTCATGCAAAATATATTGCTGTTGGATGGCTTGTGCAGCAGGGCTATGCTTGAATTCACTCTGGTGCATTCCTATAAGTGATAGAAATGACCGACCATATGATAAAGTGTGCAAAATTGGCTGTGACTCCAAAGGGTTAAATATGGTGTCTAGTTTAGGCTACAGTAATATTGACATTTGTCACACTTATGTAATATGGTTTCACTCAAGAATTCCCTGCCACAATCTCAACTGGTTTCTTTTTCAGATGTAGAACGTGCAGATGGACCAGAACACATCCCTCTCATGGAACTGGAGACGATGGAGAAGGCTGGAGAACGGAGAGAACAAGGACTGACGAATGAAATAAGAGAGGGAGAGGAGGGGGATGAAGGAGGAGGAGAAGAGGAAGAGAAGATAAATGAAACAGAGGAGGGGAATGGAGGACCAGGCAGAAGAAAGGAGGGGAGAAAAGAAGTGGTAGAGGAGAAGAATGATGATGGAAAAGAAGGAGAGGGAGTACAGGAGGTTGGGGGGAGGAAAGGAAGGGAAGAAGGAAGGACTACAGAAGAAAACAGAAGAACATGAAAACAGAGAAGAGGAGAATGGTGGAGAGAAAGAGGAAAAGAAAGCAGATAGAGGAAAGGAGGCAAGAGATGGAGAGGAAGAGAATGGAGGACAAGTGGAAAGTGGAGAAGAACAGGGTAGGAATGAGGGAGTGAAGGAGAGAAAGGCAGAAGAAGAGAATGGAGAAAGAGAAGGAGAGGAGATAAAAGTTAGAGGTGAAGAGGAAAGAGATGGAGCGGAGGAGAATGGAGAAGAGGAAAGTGAGGGAGAACAGGGTAGGAATGATGGAGTGAGAGGGACAGAAGAGGAAGAAGAGAACGGAGGTGAAGAGGGTAAAAGAGAAGAAGATATGAGTTTAGAGGATAGACAGAAAAAAGAATAGAAAAAGGAGGGAGTAAGAGATTTGGGTAATGGAAAAGAGAGGAAGGAAGAGAGTGAGAGAAGGATAAATAGACAACTGGAGGACAGTTGTCCATCTCCTATTTGACTCATCTTTGAGAGAAAAAAAAACAAAAAGAACGAATATTGATATTTATTTTTAAATGAATGTAAAAAAAAAATCTCTTGTTTGAGAGAAAAACTAAAAGAAAATAAATATTGATATTTATTTTTAAATGAATGTAAAAAAAATCTCACCTTTGAGAGAATAACAAAAAGAAAATAAATATTGATATTTATTTTTATATGAATTTAAAAATAATTACCGTAGTATCCGGGGCTATTGAGCACACTGGAGTGTAAGCGGCATCAAAGTGTGACAAAAAGTAGCGATTTATATCCCGGAATTTACGGTTACAACATTACAAACATTGTTATTACTATTATAATTCTTATCACTATTAGCCTGACAAGCCATGCTAAACACATAGAGTGTTGTCGTTTGTGAACACCAATAGTGTCCGACCAATCTCAAAACCTATAAAGTCCCATGGCTTGTTGCGAGACGCACTAGCTGAGCAAATCTAATTGCTGCTGCTGCTAGGGTACGTCTACATTTTTAAGGCTATATTACATTATTATAAGTACAGTAATGTCAGTGGACAATTATGGGCTCGTGAAGGGCTCGAGAGTCTCTATGTGCCTTGCATTATTCATTCACAAAATAGTCATTATTCAATTTAGGGGTCATTATGTTGCTCAAGGACATTTCATCTCTATCTTGTGTGCTGTGGAAGCATCATACAGGTGCCGGTCATAAAATTAGAATATCATGAAAAAGTTGATTTATTTCAGTAATTCTATTGAGAAAATTAAACTAGCGTTATGTATACATCCATTCCACATAGATGGATGTATTTCAAGTATTTATTTCTTTTAATTTGATGATTATAATGGAAAAATAATGGAAAAACCCAAATTCAGTATCTCAGAAAATTAGAATATCACTTAAGACCAATACAAAAACAGCATTTTTAGAAAGATTTAGTCAACTGAAAAGTGTCATCATGAAAAGTATGATTATGTACAGCACTCAGTACGTAGTTAGAGCTCCTTTTACGTAAATTACAGCAGCAATGTGGCATCACATGGAGTCCATCATTCAGTGGCACTGCTCAGGTGATACGAAGCCCTGGTTGCTCTGATAGTGGCCTTCAGCTCTTCTGCATTGTTGGTTCTGGTGTCTCACATCTTCCTCTTCACAATACCCCATAGATTTTCTATGGCTTATGGTCAGGTGGGTTTGTGGGCCAGTTAAGAACTGGGATACCATGGTCCTTAAACCAGGTATGGTAGCTTTGGCTCTGTGTGCAGACACCAGGTCTGGTTGGAAAATGAAATCTGCTTCTCCATAAAGTTGGCCATCAGCAGAAAGCATGAAATGATCTAACACTTCCTGGTAGACAGCTGTATTCACCTTGGAACCGCTCAGAAAACAGTGGACCCACACCAGCAGAGGACATGGCACTCTAAACCATCACTGACTGACTGTGTGGACCACGAGTACCATGGATTTTGTGCCTCTCCTCTCTTCCTCTAGAGGATGCGAGACACCAAACCCAGTCAGTGATGGTTTGGGGTGCCATGTCATCTGCGGGTGTGAGTGTTTTCTGAGGTCCAAGATCAACTGGTTCTGAGGTCTGTGTTTTAGGAGCTCCCAGTTTAACCCAACAGTCTACCAGGAAGTGCTAGAGCATTTCATGTTCTGCTGATGGTCAACTTTAGGAAATGCAGATTTAATTTTGCAAGAGGACCTGGCACATGCATGCACACAGTGCCAAAACGATTAGTACCTGGTTTAAGGACCATGGTATCCCTGTTTTTTACTGGCCCACAAACTCACCTGACCATAAGCCCATAGAAAATCTATGAGGTATTGTGAATAGGAAGATTTGAGACACCAGAACCAACAATGCAGAAGAGCTGAAGGCCACTATCAGAGCAACCAGGGCTCTCGTACCACCTGAGCAGTGCCACTGAATGATGGACTCCATGTGATGCCACATTGCTGCTGTAATTTACGTAAAGGAGCTCCAACTACGTACTGAGTGCTGTACATAATCATACTTTTCATGATGACTCTTTTCAGTTGACTAAATCTTTCTAAAAATGCTGTTTTTGTATTGGTCTTAAGTGATATTCTAATTTTCTGAGATACTGAATTTGGGTTTTTCCATTATTTTTCCATTATAATCATCAAATTAAAAGAAATAAACACTTGAAATACATCCATCTATGTGGAATGGATGTATGCATAACACTAGTTTAATTCTTTCAATAGAATTACTGAAATAAATCAACTTTTTCATGATATTCTAATTTTATGACCGGCACCTGTACTTACTGCTCCAATGTTTTTTTGTTGGTTTGTTTGTTTCTCATTTGTTTCTTGTGAGCACGACCAGTGATTCTGCACAATTTTTGAAACTACTAGGACAAATCCGGAGTTCATTACGTTCATCATTCCGTTCATTCCAAGTTACCAGATTTCATTAATATCCCTGCAGAAACCCCGACTAACAACAGCTTAAAGATAGCGACTTTTACTTACTTACTGACCTAGTTTACATGTTCGACTACAGAAGATACAGGAAGTGTGTATGTGTGTGTGTGTGTGGAAGGGGGAGGGTACTGCCTGTGTGTAGGCAGAGGTGTAGGGAGAACAAACAGTGACAGCGACTTTTAACTTGACAGTTTCCTAGTATCAAATAACTTCCGCGAGAAACAAAATGGAGAAAGAGAAGGGCGAGGATGTTTCGGAGAAAGACTCACTGATAGATGATGTTCCTTCATCTGTCTGTTTGTTTGGTTGTTGTTCTACCAATAGATAGAGCTAGAAAAGAGACTTAAAAAAGAAAGGAAAAGATGAATCACTATTGAAACAAATGCAACACAAATCACAAAAAATTGAAGATTGTAGTGTAATGTGATTCTACATTGTTTGTACATTGTGATATGATGTGTTGTTAATGTAAAACATTGGTTTATCAGAAAACCGTCAGAAAAAAATAAATGTAAGTAATCATAACCATATGCCTAACACTTTTTTTTAACCCACATTACCAGTACATGTGCTCACTGCTGCCCTCCAGTGTCTGAACAATGTAATTACAAAATTTACCGAAACAAAGACTAAACTCACTACAGAGCACCACCAACCGATTATAACAGAAAAAACAGTAAAGGACTAAGTATACTCTTTATTACTACTACTAATAATAAACCACTGCTCTAATGCAACACTAAAATACAGCAATGTCATTATTAACACGAATTACATAATGGCTTATAATCTGTGGAGCATTTATATGGGCTTTGTCAATGAATTTGAAATTTTCCAATTTTTTCTTTTTTTTTGGGGGGGGGGGGGGGGGGGGCGGAGAATGAATTGAACTGAACTAGTTCATTTATTTTGTGAACTATGAATGAACTAGTTCATTTTGAAAAAAAAATGAACTATGAGCGAACTAGTTCACTCTGAGAGCTGTGAACTGAACTATGAACTAGTTCATGTAGAAAATGAACTTTCCCAACACTGGTCACGGGTTGATTCACTCCATATAATTCCTTTAAAGCATAGGTTCGCAAAGTGCGGCCCAGGGGCCATTAGTGGCCCGTGGAAACATTTCTGTTTGGCCCGCATTGATAATATCTGTATAACTGTTAAAACTGTACTGTACGTTGTTTTGAACTAATCAATCTCTGTTTATTGGCATCTATAGCCATTTATTTGTTGCAATTAGGGTGACCAACCGTCCCGCGTAGCGTGTGCGAGCACAGCGTTTGAGGTCAAATTTGGCCGTCCCGCAAATTCAGAACGTATCACGCATAATTCATGCTTGCTGGGGAGTGTCGCTCTCCCCGGGCCACCCAGATAGCCAAACGAGCGTTACTTGACATTACACAACACAGTCACCACTGCAGTGCTAACAGGATCCACACACGCACAAACACCCCTTGCAACTAGACCCCGAAGCCGCCAGTTGCTCCAAAGCCAGCCAATAATTTTGCAAGCCGCCATCTGATAAATTTGAGCTGTGCAAGGTAGAAAATCAATTGCATCACGTACTGTACTTCTATCATTATATAGAAACACATGCCTACAATAGGCTCCATGCGAAAATAAACGATAGGCTATAAATCACCGGTGTTCCGATGTTACGCATCGAAAGCATTTCAGTGTGTCTCAAGTAAGGATTTTTTGTAGTAAAAATCTGCGCTGTGGAAACAAGTTTCAAGCTTGAGCAAAGTTTGCCACATATATTTAATAGACTACTGCTACTAATAAGAAAGCTTTCTATATTTATTTTGATGATTACAATTATAGACTAGGCCTTCCTTACAGGAATATTCCCGAACTAAGAGACGTTTCATGGCCACATCATTTCCATCGCGCACTTGCCCTGACTGATAACTGGAGTAGGGTAAATAAATTTATGCCTAAAACCGAACTGTAGCTTAAACATTCTGTCATGTTTAAAAACGTACAGAAATAAGATGGACGTGAATGACAGGCTTGTTCACGACTTAAATTTTTCACCAGTAGACTCGGCGTAATGGCTCATACAGTCCCAGCCCAAAACATCTGTATGTAACTGTATTATAACGGGCTGCAGGGCTATTCATGTGCCGCTGAAAACAGCCTATGACTACAAATAAATTATTTGAAATCGTTGCATTTGCTAAAAAAAATAATTAGCCTAGATGCCACCTGCCCAAAAGTGGACCGGCTCAGAGATCGCACAGATTACCAGCCTGCTTCCACACGTGAGAGAATGGCCTATATAGACTATATCCACGACAAACCCACAACAAATATCAAGACACCCTTCCAGAATTGAGCACAGTGATCAAGACACGGGAGAATGCCCAAAGCATATAGGTAAAAAATTGTGGCAACTTTGACAGCGGCCACAGCTTAGGCGAGAGCAGAGGGGAGGGGCACTTATCTCAGAGCGGGCGCACTTTTTCCTTCGCTTAAACCAATGAAAGATAATGCCCTCAAATAGGGACGTGCTTCATTATGCTGTCGGAATGGCGGTATGTCTGAATGGCGGTATGAAAAATGTTGAAATGGTTGATGTCGTAATGGAAAGATGTCGGAGTGAAGGGATGTCTGAATGGAGGGATGTCGGAGTGGGGGGATGTCGGAATGGAAGGCGGTCCCCGTCTTTTTACTGACGGATCTATTACTACCTAATTCCCAAAATGCTTTGTGGGATGATTTGATGTGCTCCATTGAAAATGAACTGAAATCGAAACGCTGGTCATCAGGGACGCTTTAACACCTACGAAGGCCCCCAGCCTACTAGACTAGACACATTTTCAGAAAAAGTCCCTCTATGAGGGTTCTAGAAGCATTTTTTAGTAAAAGTTGTGAACAGGTCTTTTTAACTAAATTAAAGTGTGCTGAATTCATCTAGCCCTGTTCACAAGACGGATTTTGAATTTTTGACCATCTAATTTGCAAAAACAAAGTGGCTGCCGAATTTAGCGATTTTCACAACTGCATTTTGGCAAGCACTGCTATTCCATGCAAACAAATGCACATTCATGATATGTTTGTTTCTCTCTATGCTTCTTAAGTATTACATCAAAGGTACAAGATGATATTTACAAAATAAAATCCAAAAAGTTAGCATTATGCTAATTATGCTAATCATTATTTAATGTTTTCTATTAAGATGGTAGAACCTATGTTTACATACTCAAGAGAAGTTTTCCATAGAAAAAAAACACATATGGTTCACGTTTGCTTATTAAAAATAGTTCCTGAGCAAAATATCAATCATACAGGGCAGGAAAAGTATTTAATGATGTAGAAATTGTATTTTTAAGCTGCAATATGCTAATAAACCACCGTTATATCTAAAATAAATAAACCGCTCACAAAAAGTAAGGAAACTTGACTTTGACCCATTATATCTCCCCTTTAATAATACCAATCCCTAAAGTGTTTTATATAATTTTCATCGTTGATTTGTCACCTTTACAATGAGGTATAGCTTGTAAGCATTGGGCAATCATGGAATGCGCAACACAGCCAAATGTGTGAGTAGTGCCAACCAAAAATGTGCCAAAATGGCCTGTTATACTGTTACGTTGGTATAGCCTTTGTTGCTTGGAGCAATGAAGATTACACTCAACCAAAGAAATGAGGACAAGAGCAAAAAAACATGTTGGCCATGCACTTTATACTAAGTGTCATGGCCCTCACTAATGTGTGGAAGATTTGAGCAGTTGAACAGTTGAATGAATCTTGTAAGTCTCTGGTAGTAAACCTACGGTTCCTTAGTACAGCAAAAGTAAGGAACCGGTCTTCTCGGGGTGTTGTCTTGTTGAGACTGCCGTGTCTTGGTCTGTCTTTGGCTTCCGCAGTCTCATGGAACTTGGTCCTAAGTTTGGGAATGGTAAAAGGACTGACACCAAATGATGTTGCCACTACATGCTGGGACACCAGCCTCAGGTTGCCCTATTGCACAGGCCCTATCCTGAAGGAACAAACGTGGCATCTTTCCACCAGTGTTGCTGCTAGGAGAAACCACAAACCCAACAAGTTGCTGAAGCCATGCTCAGGTGCTAATTTAGGCACACCAGTGACTTGCACTCATCTGGCAGCACTTGAAGCCCAAAATCAGATGCAGCAGAACCCTATTACTGGCCATTTTGGCACATTTTTGGTTGGCACTACTCACATGTTTGGCAGTGTTGCGCATTCCATGATTGCCCGATGCTTACAAGCTATACCTCATTGTAAAGGTGACAAACCAACGATAAAATGATATATAACACTTTAGGGATTGGTATTACTAAAGGGGAGATATAATGGGCCAAAATCAAGTTTCCTTACTTTTTGTGAGCGGTTTATATATTTAAAAGTAAAAAAAAAAAAAAACCCTGTAACTTTTAACAAATGTCTACAGATATGCAAAGCACAAGAGGTAATATTTGAAACATTTTTCTTGTGTTAAAGGGATTACATTATTTATTATTCAAATTGCTTAGACACGTCCATAACGCAAATTGAAAGGCTCATATTTTTATGATGTACAGTAAATCATGATATTAATTGTTTGTGTTTGCCTATATTCAGCCGTGGAGTTTGCATAAGAATATGAACAAAATTGTGAAATACTGCTATATGGGCAATTCCAGCGTTATGGACGTGACAATTTCATGCAGTATTGATGAACAAAAGGCCACATAACCTCCGCAAACCTAGCAGTATTGTGCTAGCTGAGTTGTGTTTTGGTTGTACCATTGATTGTTTCTGGCATCAGATCCAGTTCACAAAAAAGGAGGGAACAGATCTTCACGTAGTGTTCCTGAATGTCGCAAACGCCTTTAGCTCAGTCCCTCACAAACTCCTGTGGACGGCCTTTGACTACTTAAATGGTAAAATGGTAAATGGATCTGTATAGCGCTTTTCTACTCCTACGAGCACTCAAAGCGCCAATGTATACCTCACATTCACCCATTCACACACCGGTGGCAGAGGCAACCATGCAAGGCACCGACCTGCTCACCGGGAGCAATTTGGGGTTGGGTATCTTGCTCAAGGACACCTCGATGGGTTCAGGCGGAGTGGGGCTCTAACCTGCAACCCTCCGGTTGCCGAACGGCACCTCTACCAACTGTGGCACCATCGCCCCACAGAGTATTTCAGAGTCCCAACAGCTCTCACAGCCCTTGTCAAGGCCTACTTCCAGGACGTCCAACTCTGTGTGACAACAGCAGAGTACACAACCGCTTGTAAATACCTGGAAGTGGGAATTATGGCTGGCTGCGCCATCTCCCCACTGACCTTCACCCTGGCCATGGAGGTCATTCAGGCCTCTAGAAAGGACGGTAGGCGGACAGCTAATAAAACCTAAGCTGAGGCTGCCAACGGTCAGAGCCTACATAGATGACCTCACAACTCTCACCACAACCAAGGTTTGTACTGTACAGCTTTTAAAAAAGCTCCCGGAAAACATTGAGCGTGGCCTTGCATGAAGATCAACCCGAGCAAGTCCAGACCCATCTCCATCATCAAGGGGAAGCTGGCAGACCACCGCTTCCACATTGGTGAGGAACCCATCCCTAATGTCTCAGTGAAAACCCTAGGTCATTGGTATGATGCCTCCCTGAAGGAGAGAGAAGTAGAGCAGCTCAGGAAAGAAATAGCCCATGGCCTGGAGAACATCGACAGAACCTTGCTTCCTGGCAAGTCAAAGCTCTGGTGCATGCAGTATGGACTACTTCGACATCTGCTATGGCCATGTACACTCTATGAAGTGCCGCTGACAAAGTTGGACAAGGTGGAGAGGTTGGTCAGCTCATATAAGGAAGTGGCTTGGCCTTCAAAGGTGCCTTAGCAGTATTGGACTTTATGGCAAAGGGATGTCACAACTGCCCATTTCTAGTCTGACAGAGGAGTACAAGTGTGCCAAAGTCAGGCTGGAGATGATGCTACTGGATTCGAGTGTTCCAGTTGTAGCCCAAACTGCCCCCATCCTGGCGTCTGGGAGGACGTGGACCCCATCGGCTGCAACTGAGCAGGCAAAGGCAGGAGGGGAGGAGTGGCCTTGGACTGTGGCCAGCATACCAATGTGGAGCAAGGTCTCTTCATTCCAGAGCCGCAAGCTGGTGGTCCAGGAGGTACATTAAGATGAGAAAGCGGGGAAGATGCCCCAAAGCTGTGGAGCAGGCAATGCAAAGGCAGTGGATGCCATAGGAAGGAGTGGAGAAGAGGAAGATCTCCTGGAAAGAGCTGTGGGAGATGTACTGTAGGCATTCAGGCCAGTGGCAGCTAACACAATTCATTCAGGAGGGTGAGGGCCAAGCCAATCGCATCACTATAACATCAGACAATGGTCAACCAGACAATGCACGATACTGGAAGCTGCTGGTAGACTTGGATAAGAAACTCTGCTTTCCTCCAGGAAATCACAGCCACCAACCTGCGACCGGACCTTGTTCTGTGGTCAGCTGCTACCAAGCTTGTCTACATCATCAAGCTCACCGTTCCCCCGAGTGGCAGTGGATAAAGAGAAAAGACTCAGTCTGGGCCTTCAAGTGATGTGATGGCACCTAGGGATTGAAACTGGGGTGCTGGGACTCACTGCTGAATCCTCTGGAGGTGTTGTGAGCTCATCAGCAAAACACTCAGTAAGGAGGGCGCCCTCTTGACAACCCAAAATGCCATCACTCAATTCTCAGCAATGTCTCAAGTTTGAATCAAGGGATAACAATGATCAAGTCCTATACAAGTGATCTAAGACTTGTCTAAATACTTAAAGTTACAGAAAATGTTTTTCAATGACTGTTAGCGTTATTAGCATAATACTAGCATTTTTTTTAATATTAGCTACCATCTTTGATCCATTGCTCAAGGAAATTTATAAGAAACTTTCATATAAATAATATCTATTTATTTCCATGAAATAATTCCATGGTAAAATATAGAGCAGAAAATATGAAATTTTGTTAGCGATATAGCTGCATTAGGCTATGCCTGGTAAATCAGTGATTGAAAAAACAAACAACAAAAAAAAACACAAGTAGGCTTACTGTTAATGATATAATCTTAATACAGAGTACTCCTAAATAATTTTAATAACTTCTCTTGAGTATGTAAACCTAGGTTCTAGCATCTTAATAGAAAATATTAAATAACGATTAGCATAATTAGCATAATGCTAGCTTTTTGGATTTGATTTTGTAAATATCATCTTGTACCTTTGATGTAATACTTAAGAAACATAGAGAGAAACAAACATGTCATAAATGTGCATTTGTTTGCATGGAATAGCAGTGCTTGCTAAAACAGAGTGCTGAAAATCGCTAAATTCGGCAGCCATTTTGTTTTTGCAAATTAGATAGTCAAAACCTCAAAATTCAGCTTGTGAACAGGGCTAGTTGAATTCAGCACACCTTAATTAAAGTAAAAAGACCTGTTCACAACTTTTACTAAAAAATGCTTCTAGGATGCACATTTATCAAAAATGCCTCTAGACTATATAGAGTTTTTGGGGGCCCCCCTCCCTCCTTCCCGTGCGCAGAAAGCAACACACAGTAGGCCTACAAGTAGCCTATATTAACTGTCTGCTGATTGTTCTGCTTCGATAAGACAGCCATAAATCCCATACTGACAGCTGCATCTAACGATACACATAGCTTAACGTTGCAGACTCCAACAAAATAGGCTACCAAACCATCCACTGGCTCTTACCTTTATTGTCCAGTTCAAGTAATCCAAGTTATCCATGTTATATCCATTATCCATATTCATAAGTCCACAATTAGGGGTATTCCTTGCATGTTAGATAAGTAGATATCACTTATTGTATAGTTATACTGGCAGGTAGCAGAATGAGTTCGCTGATCAGAATAGCTAATGAGTCCCTTGTTACAATGATGAACTTCACTAACGTTTTTCTCCGCATTCGTCTTTCTCTGACTTGTAACATTGTAACCCTTTGAACGCTCATATCTCCGTAATTCGTTGGCCAATATTATCGATATTGGTGTAGTTTGAAAGCTTATTTTCTTGTCTTTCGCGTGAATACAATGGCATAATTTTATGTTCGCTCGACTATGTATTCTAGAGCGCAGTGTCGAGGTTACCAGTTCATGCTGCAGCATGTAGAGCGCAATCCTTAATGAAAATTAAGTCTTCACAAAACTTAGAAACTCTCTCGTTCAGACCCTCCTCCCGCTTGCTGTGTGTTAAATAGTTAAATAAAGCGATGCAGATTACATTTTTGAATGTAGCCGACAATAGCCAAATTAGGCTACTTTGATATCTCAGAGATGTTGAACCAAGGCATTAGTTGGATCCGACGGTAGCCTATGGGCGGTAACGTTAGTGCGCTGGAAACGGTAACCTAAACAATTGGGTTGTGAGGAGAGCCAGGGCATAAAAAATGGCCTATAGGACCAGCCACACCTTCATACTTTACGTTTTGTTTGAGCTTTTTGCCTAGATTATGGCATTTTCCACTAGGCCCTGCTCTGATGTAGCTAGAGTGTTTTCTAATCCCCCGCGATTAGGATATTTTGCCTGATAGCCTACATTGTTGACATTACACACATTTCATATCAAACTTAAAAATTTTCGTCTTCATATCAAACTTTTGTTCTCCTTATTGTCTTTAGCTAGTCTTTCCTTGAGAAAAAAAAACATCTGCGCTTAAAGGCTGGAGTTTGCGGCAAAGTGAGCCAGGAGTTGTCACGCATGCAATTCACAGGACGCATCTTTTTAAAAAAAAAAAAAAAATTCGCTATGCGCACAAGATGCTCGTTAGTCGCATCGCTTGCAAGCTACTGTCACAAGATATACATGGGGGATAACTGTTATCCCCACAAGAGATACAATTATTCAAGCAGAGGCAGGGATACCAAAACCAGAGGTAGGGAAATCCCATCCCCTCGACAAACCGCACCTTGATTATGAGGCCCCTGATTGGCCGGGGCCCCCGGCCAAAGCCCGGGTAAGCCCATGCATTAAAGCGCGCCTGCTGGTTATACTCGACGTGACCAATGGATCTCTACTGTGAGGCTGATAGGTGTTACCCAGGTGGATCTGACTTCAATCTCTTGACATCCAGACAAGCTGCCTCAATATGCTGCTCTGGGAAACAGGGATGCAAACGGAGGTATGGTCAAAAAGGAGTGAGATTGACCAGGGGGGAGGGGGCGTCGCCCGGGTGATGATCAACACCAGGGCGGGTAGATGACCAGGGGGAGGGGCGTCGCCCTGGCGATGATCAACGCAAAGATTGAACCAGGGTGGGTATATGACCAGGGGAGGGGCGTCGCCCGATGGGGGCCAAAATCACAGCCTTATTTTATTTACTGAACAAATAAATGAAGTAGGCTAGTTAATTCCATCATATATTTTTGGAATCGAGAAGCCTATTCTGTCGATTATTTCAACATATAATCAGGTAGTGGGATAAAACTTAATTTTGAGGTTTTAAACAGCAATATCAATAATATAAAAAGACACCTTTGCCCCAAGGCTATTGGCTTCTAAAGTCATTAAGTAGCCTAATTTGTCATCTGACATTGTACCAATTAGGCTACTTGCAGTACAGCCATACTTATGGCACTATCATAACTTGTCACTAAATTAAATTCAATTTGATGAATAAATTCTATTTGTCACTTGTTTCCACTAATTTCAACTTTCAAATCTCAAAATTTAGACTTTATTTCCCAAAATTAAGACTTTTAATCTCAAAATTGTGACTTTTTATCTCATAATTTGGATTTTTCTGACCACTTTTTTTTTTTTTTTACTAGCGGAAATGGGCTTCCATATATAGGCGAGGCCAATGCGTTAAAAAAAAAAGTCCGGGGATCTTAAGCAAGGCGCCTTTGCACTGGCAGCTTTTGGCAAAGTAGCCGCCTAAATGCACTGCGGGAAACACACACTCCGGTGTGCGCATGCATCGAGAAGAAATCGAACTATTAATGAATTGAACAATATGCAGAGAGATATATGTAGGGTGACCACCTGTCCCGCTTTGCGTTGGATTGTACAGTAATTTTACCCTTTGTCCCGCGTCACGCAAATTGAACATCAGTCCCGCATGTTCGTTCGACACACTAAGGCTATGTTCAGACTGCACTCCAAATCTGATTTTTTGCATATCGGATCAACATCTTATCTCTCTATCGACCGCGTTCACACTGCTTGTCATATCGGATCTCCATGTCCGCTAATCACCTGCCATATCCACGTGGGTTACTATGGTACCCTAAAGCATCATGCCCACAAATAATAAACAAAACCGCGGAGGGCAGAATGTTGGTTGTTTCTCTCTCAGATGGTTAAGTGGGGCCGTAGCACACAGCTACAAGTAACAAGGAAGTGTCAGAGATGGAAGAATAGCGTTACTCATCTTTATTTCAGTGCATCAATGCAGTCCAGCACAGCTGTTAGTTGCCTTTCTGATGCGTGGTTGAAAACTTTCACTGACGTTGCTTTCCACACGCGAGGTAAACCTTGCTTTCCACACACGAGGTAAACTCCAACTTGCGGCAAATCCATAACGCGCACTGACACGTTGTTATAGCAAACGATACTGTTTTTTAAAAGGAGAATTAACATTGATCTCTCACTTCCGTCCATCTGCATTCCATGTGTTGATGTTTGTGTCACGTGACAAATGACGCAAGTGACACGGTGAAATCTTATCCCATGTGGAAAAGCTGTTCAGATCGCAGCATATCCGATATGAATCGCAATTGACACCACATGGGTATGTAGAGCGTAACGGATTCGGAGAAATCGGAATTCATGTGGTTTTCTGCTGTTCAGACCACCCGAAATCAATTCTAGATACAATCTGGATATGAAAAAATCGGATTTGGGATGCCAATCTGAACGAGGCCCAATACGTCGACCTTTTGTTTCTGTTCAGAGAAGCGCAAGTTGACAGTTTGACCCGTATATCAACCAAGCTATTAAAGCGCACAAACACCTTCACAACTTTGAAAGTAATTCTCAAATCTGAGAGCGCACTGTCAGGTCCGACTTCAGTTCGGATTTCGGATATGTTGCCACGAAAAAGAATATATACGCTTTCAGTTACGATTGTAGAAAGCCTCTTGGTTGTCAGTGGATGGAGAGAGAGAGTTTCTGCTCTGTGGGCACGATCGCAGACAGCTTATCACGGTTTTATGCATATCTGTGCCAAAAGATAAAAGCTTTATCATTACCTCCATTCATTCAATAAAACCTGCAACTCGAGAATTAATATAAGACAAGCTAATGTTGCCCGCTAGTTCTTGAATTTCCCACGAGATGAAAAAAATACTTATCTTACCTCATCTATTTTTGCAATGGCATTTTCATGGAACTTGGTGAGACGTCACCATTTATTTTGAAAATAATGATCAAACATGCAGATTTAGACCTGGCATATTATTTTGCACAGAAATAGCCTGGTTAAACTTGAAGCCAAGGCTTAATATTTTTTTGTGTCTTGCATATTAAGTTGAGTTTGATTCTATACCTAATTTCTAAGAGCTTACTTTTAATTGCATAATGCCTGATCTTTTAGAGAATGATAGTGTTTTTTATATATATATATATATATATATATATATATATATATATATATATATATATATATATATATATATATTTTAAGCTGTCAACCTGTCAGCATCTGTAGCCTATCATTTGGTCTGTGGAGATGATCAGGGCTGGACTGGGACCAAAAACTGGCATGGTATTTTTGGCCATGGTGGCCCAGCATGATTCTATTCAATAATAACTTCATGACGAGCTAAAATAACACTTTTAATTAGACACATTGCATTAACATGATAGATTTAATTGGACAAGCCCAATATCCTGAACAAATTAAGACAGTCCTGGCCCAAACACGACCATTGGCCCAAAAAAAATTAAATTTAATACGTCTGTCCCACATTGTCCCACTTAAACATGCTACATGTCCCACATTTTGTCTGTTTGGAGGTGGTCACCCTAGATATATGTGAGAGATGTCTGAGAGATATGCGAATGCCCGAACTATCGGATCAGCTGATTGCGCAACTTAAACGATGTTTGACTGTTGCGAACTCCTGCCGTGGGAAAGGTTTAAAGCCAGTCGGGTGCATTACGTATGTGGCCCATAATTGGGCTGTGTTTAACAGCGGATGAGACGGCCCAACTTTTTTATGGATAAAAACAAGGACTGTAAACGTTGGCATTGCGATACACTACAGGCATATGCATCTGAAAGACGTTGAATTGCAGCAAGATTATTGCATGCGTGTCAGAACAGATTTAGTAGCGGTTTTCACCGACTCTGTTGCAATTATGTCTGTCAAGCCGAACTTGACAGGGCTTCAGCCTCGAATCGAATGGCCAGGTCAAATGACGCGTCTGCACTACTACACAATCACACACCTCAGACCCCCCCCCCCCCTAAAAAAAAACTCCTCGGATCTGCACGATTCACAAAAGTCCCCCAGACAGCTGTGAAAAAGGTTTGCATCCCTGGAAATGAAATAAGCGTGCAAAGGAGCATGGGAATTCCCAGGCTAAATGCTGGGAGGAACGTCCAGCTGCAGCATGGGTGTAACTAACTTGCCACCAAAACACCCTAATGGGTGTTCCTGTTGGAGTTTCATCATCCAATCAGAAAGAGCTTTGCATTGTATTCTGGGTAAAGACGTAATTTCCGCTTGCTTAACTCCTTTGGCACATGTTAAAAGTTTGTCGGAAGCTTGAAAGGCAATGGAGAAATGTTTGATTCAATATACCCGTAAGTATTAATTATTTGATAAGTTTGGAATGTAAGTGGTTCAGTTTTGCGTATTACGTCGGGACCTTCTTTTGTAACAAAATTTTAAAACGACTATCTCTTTGTTAACAGTGGAGCGTGTATCAATAGTAATGTAGGGTAATGTTACTACCCCCTGATGTTAACGTTAGCTCAGTGCCGTGTGTTCGTAAGGTTCGTAAGGTCCAGCTTGCCAGAAAGGGGTAAGATTTAAGTTAATTTTGTTGTTAAGTTGATTTAATACTGACATGGTGTTTGAGTGATGTCATTATAAACATGAGGCCAGAACACTAGCCCCAGGATCTGCAGGAAGAAGTCACTGAACCACCAACAATGGAAACGGTCGCAAGTTCATCTCAAGTGAGTCGGGTACAGTGCACGATTTGTGGAGTTGTCTTGAATAAACGTGAGAAGACGACACTCTACTCTGAAAGATGATATTAGATTGGACCGACATTTAAGGTGTGAATGTCTGGATGTGAACATGGGAATATACAGGCATGGACTGGCCATAGGACATACAGGGCAATGCCCGGTGGGCCGACGGTAATTTTTGGGCCGAGGCTGTCATTTACTCTTAATTTTCATGAAGGATATTGGGTTAATTTAATTAAATCTCTAATGTTCATGCAACATGTCCAACTTAGAGGGTTATTTTAGCTAGCCACAACATTATTATTATTGAATAAAATCATGGAGGGCCGCCATGGCCAAAAATGCCTAGGCCATTTTTTTGTCCCAGCCCGGCCCTGGGAATATATGAAGTTTTGAAATCCTTTAATAGTGGGCCTATACGCGTCCAGAAAAAAACATCTGGCCCGCACCACCAAATTAGGTGTACATTGGATGACTGCATTCAAAATACTTAGGTAATGCACAGAAGTGGTTTTGTTACGTATGACTGTGCCCACATACAGTCATTGAAATACTGTCCACCACCCCTCACCTCTAACATCCAGCTTGAGGAAGATGTCATCGGTGAGATTGTTGTCAGCAGGTGGTTTAGTGAGGAGCAGAAATAGTCTAAGCGAATTAGCCCAAAAAAGGGTCAAAGGTGGAAGTAAATATAGCCAAAGCATATTTTGTATCATTTCAAGCAGAATTTTCTGTAGATTAAGAATTTGGGGTGCCTGCAGCACCAATTTGTACCGGGAAAAAATTATAGGGCTTTGAATAGGCCATGGTATAATGATTAGGCCTATTATATAGGTCTGAATAGGGCTATTTTTTTTTCCTTTGGTCCTATCAAAATAAAACTTTATATAATGAAAGTATCCATGGAAAGTAGCATTTTTTGTATTACAAGTTTTCCTGAAAAATAATTTTAATATGCTAATGAGCTATATGCTAGTCAAATTAGCCCCAAATGCACCCTTATACATGGATAGTGAAGAGATTAAGAGGGTGGGACCTGTCTCAATTCACTTTAAATGACACCCTGTGCGTGTAAGCTTTCAGAAAAGGTATAGCATAAGGGGTAGAATAGCTTTCTCTCAACGCCTCAGCTCCAAATACATTGGCTATACACCAAAATCACCAATACCCGCTGACCTATAAATGGGTATCAAGGGGAGGAAGGAGGTGGAACCTGTCTAAATTTATGTTTACTGAGATCCTAAAGCCCACTGCTTTCAAGAAAAGTATTACTTGTCAAGGTTTATTACTTTCTAATATATTCCATAGGCACTTTTATCCAAGAAATGGCCATATTTTTTAGTATTCCACCAAAATAGACATAAGCTTTAAAATAATAAAGGGGGTAGGATGTGGAAAAGATTTTGCAGGTGGAATCCTGGGCATATAAGCTTTCAGAAAATATATAGTTTATGGGGTCTAATATGTTTCCCCTACATGCCACTGGCCTAAATGTCACCAAAAATTGCCAATTTTTCAAATGCCAAATTTCTTAATTTTTGGGATTTATTGTAATGTGTAGGGTGGAGCATACCTCAATGGCAAACATATCATGCTATGTAATATCCTGAAGGTGTTTGCTTTCAGAAAATGTATGGGATGTATGGTGAAATTAGTCCTCCCTTCATGCTTCAGGCCAACATGTAGTAGTAGTACAAAATCCACCCGAATCCCATTCATTTGGATTAATGGTCCACTCAAAGCTCAATAACTTTTTTCTGGAAAATCTTGGCTCTGCAGGCACCTGATATCCTAAATCTACATAAAATTGCGGTTCAATTGATACCAAATATGCTTTGGCTATATTTACTTCCACCTTCAACCCTAATTCGCTCAGACTAAAAAAACAATGCCTTGAGAAACAAGCTGCAGCAATTAAGGAAGGCATCCCCCTCAGCATTGTGGTTGAAGTCGGAAGCTCGTCAGATAAGAAATGTTTCGGTGTATGAGCCACACTTCTCCTACACCAACCACTTTGGCAGAATCATGGTGAAGTTCGATATGATCACAAACACATGGCACTGCCCTTGTGCCTCTGGCAAACAAGCCTGCATTCACAAGTGCATTGCTAAGTGGCACCTCTTCCAGGTCATGAAGGAGTATTTTGCAGATGAATATGATGAGGCAGAAGAGAGTGATCGTGCAGAGGCTGCAGAGCCTGTAGAACCCAGATTTGAATGTGGGTACCCCCCACAAAAACAACACTCGGAAAGAATAATCAAATATATACATAGTCACAAAAGGCTCCCTGCAGACCTGCCTGCACATTTCTTTGGACTTAAGTGAAGCGGGACTTCCAAGGCATTTTGTACCCCCTTTGTGCTATAGGCCTTTTTGTACCTAATTTAAGTGTAATGTTTACATTCCATGGGATAGTTGTCCCAGTTTTTATTGTAATAAATAGTTTTGTTCAAAAGTTCAAATAAACTTCTCAGAAAATGAATCTCTTTGCTTTGTTTTGGATTTTTTCAGCGCTGCCCTTGCTTCTTTTTTTTTTTTTTTTTTACTTGACATTTTTACACTTCCTCATAAGCACCAACATTTTCTACAGATACACCTTATGAACCCCTGTATAGCCGTATGGCTAAACTATAAAGCAAACTGCAAAGTCCGGTGATTGGCTTTGCGTTTAAACCTCTTTCCTTACGGTAGGCTTGGTTGAAGGTAACGAAGCGCAACCCTGATTTCAACCCTGGACTCCGTTTCCCGACGGATGCTAGCTAACCACCGTTGTCCGACGCAGTTACTAACGATAAAGATGGCAAACAACGACCAATTCCCAACGCGCTTGAAGTTCTGTCGTAACATGTTAGTCCTGACGACATTGGTTACAACTTACATTGTTCTAACTACATCGTTCCAAATGTTTCGGCAGCGTTCGGGGAGAATTCGGAAGCACTCGTTGCAAAAAGCATGTCAAAATAGCATGGCTAAAGTTCTAGCATCACTAAGCTCATAAAATCGCTAGTGTTGATAAATAAACTACACAATGATAAACTTAGTGGTAGTGGTAGATAATATTCCCTGACATGACAGTGTTTCAATTTGTATGGGCTATTTGATGATAACCATGTTATTTAATGAGTCTTCATACAAAACAAAAAAAAAGTTAAAAACGTACTTCTTTTGATAGTCAAGTACGAGTTGTGCCTCATCTCAATTATCAAGAACGGTGGTGATGAGGATTAAGGTCAAGCATGCTTATGGCAGCAGATTGGTGTTTTGTCAAATCTCCGGTTCGAATCCAGGCGGGAACGAAGATGTCTTTTTTATATATATGGGCAATTCCAGCGTTATGGACGTGACATTTTCGTGCATTATTGATGAACAAAAGGCCAGATAACCTCCGCAAACCTAGCAGTATTTCACAATTTTTTTTCATATTCTTCTGCAAACTCCATGGCTGAATACAGGCAAACAGAAAAAAATAATATCATGATTTGCATCATAAGAATATGAGCCTTTCAATTTGCGTTATGGACATGACGAAAAACGGACAAACTTTTGAGAGAGCGTAGTTTTTGCTGTGAAGTGTGTGAAATTTCTAGAGAAATGTAAATATTACTACATTCATACCAAACAGGACACCTCAGTAAAGACAGAGAAAGACTTAATTTCAAATGTAAATGTAAAAAAAGTTGGTTTTCATTGGGAGACATGGCGTTATGGATGTGACGTTATGGACGTGACGTCTGGAAAAACCCTCCAAAACGATACAAAACAATTGTGAACGGTGGATTTTAACCTGTAACAAGAGAAATAGTAATACAACAATGAAAAATAACTGATAGCATTGCAGCTTTGTGTGTGTCATCACCCACTTATGCCCATTATAAGCCCCTCCATAGACTTACATTATAGCTGAATAGGGTAAAAATTTTAACAAACAGATTTCCTTTCGAAACGTGCTCAGTTGAATATTTACATCGAGACAATACTTTTTTGTATTGGAAGTTTTCTGAAAGAATTTGTATGTCCATGTAGGTGAGACTTAAAGTTTTAAGGTGAGGTTTACTTTTTCGTGGAATTGCCCATATATATATATATATATATATATATATATATATATATATATATATATATATATATATATATATATATATATTTGACATGCTGTAGCCTACTCGTGATGGTTGGTGACGTGTTGTAAGTTATCTTTGTTTGTTCTTTGAAACTTCTATGGATAACTGGAGCATTTGTGTTTCAAACAGTTGCATCTTACCACATGGTGAAGTTGAAGTGGGAATTAGTTAATGCTGTAGGTGGGGGTAATGCATCAAATGATGCTCAATTTGACAGTTTTAAGACCCAAACAGACGAGGAAGAGGCTTAACGACAGCTATACACCTGTCGCTGCAACTACAGTCCCACATCCGATGGTAAGGTCATCCGACGCCGTTGGGGAACGATTCTAAACACTAACGACAGTGAAACTACTGTGGTTGTAACGACTAAGTTCCAGCGACTGTAGTTGTAAAGACTGTAGTCTTAGCGACAGCTTTGGGTAACACAAATGCCGGACAACCGTCGTTCCAACCACGGAAGTTGCTATGTTAGTTTGCAACGACGCTGTTGGGAAACTGACTCCAGGACTGGATGTTAACAGTTACACATAGGAAGAGGTGGAGGAAGGGGGGTGGGTGTTCTAGTTTAGCTCAAGAACCGCCCATTTACGGACGCAGTTCGACAATATTGAATGCTGGAGTCAATTAGAGATGCCACGCAGTCTGCAAAGCTACACGAGGTGCTGATGCAAAGGAACGAATTGAGATTTGTTAACTGCATTGACTTGGACCTCTTGGAGGACCTCATCAGACTCCTTCAACCTTTTGATGCGGCCCCATACCCAAAATGCTGAAATAACACTGCAGTTCGTTTGTGCTGTAAATATTTTCGTTTGTGCTATTAAAACTGAGTAATTTAGAAACACATTTTCAATACAAACGAACAGTGTTTTTTCAGCATTTTGTGTTTGAGGAAGGTGGGCAGCCTCAGGCATGTCCCGATAGAGACTGTTTGGAGTGATTTGGACGTGGAGGGGGGCTGCGTGACGTCACATGTCTGAAAATGTATTTTTAAATTACTCAAAAGTGTTAATAGCACAGACAAAAATATTTGCAGCACAAACACAGCACAAACTAACTGCAGTGTTATTGAAGCATTTTGGGTTTGAGGGGGGAGCCAGCTTCACACAGCCACCAGACACCTATCAAGCGAGAGGGCCCCAACCCTGCATCTTGTCCTGCCAACCAAAATGACACTGCTCAGAGGCTTAGCACCTCAAAGTGACGATGGGGACATTGTGAAAGAGGTAAACTACTGTTTTGTTGGTAGTCATAGTAGAACAAGTAACTGTATTAATAGCCTATTTGTTTGTAGTATACAGCAATACTTAAAATAGGCTATGCATTTAAACAGATGTATGTGATGCATTATCTTCAGAAATTGCACTCACGCTTTTTCTTCCCCTCAAAAGCATGTTGAAAAGCATGTTAGCTGATGCAGTGGAGTTGAAATTCCTGATCCACCGCTAACATTTGGTTGCCACAGCTCTAAGCCCAAGCCTGAGGTCATTCCTCAAAAAAACACTGAATCCACAGCAGTTTGAGGAAGTTGTTCAGGAAATGGTGATCATGATTGGTGGAGCAGCAGAGTCAGGGACAGTGCAGACTCAGAGTCCAAGAGGGTAACAGTCTGTTCCAATTCGCGCACTTCCGGATGGTGCCCTATAACGGTCAAAATTCCGGAGTGTCCAACGATGGACACTTGTCGCACTCACTGGACGCCATTTTGATGACATACCGGAAGTGAGCAACTTCAGAAACATGGCGGACGAAGAAGTGGCGGACGAAGAGACTGTTCCCAATCCCGCCCCTGCCCTTGCCCCAAAAACAGTCTCATATAAACGTAAGGTTTTATTTGTATATTGTTTGATTCATAGCGAGGTGGCTAACTGTAACATAATTGAGATACGAGTTAATCTTTGGTGCCGAAACGCAGCAGCTAGCTAACATTTACGTTACACAACATTGTCGGCTAGCTAACGTTGTCGTTACAACAGCATTACTAAACAGTTTAATCAACAGTGTAATCCTTAATTGGAACATTGCACGTACAGTCTTTGCATTTCCCAAATATAATTGCGCAGTTGTAGTCATTGATCTCAAGTTGATCGTGTTGGTAACTTAAATGTAGCGCTACCGTTATAGGTGATGCAGCGCTTAAGCGTGCTTACATGGGCTTACACCTTGTTTTGTTTCACCTTCGTCTTGTTTGTTTGTTTGTTTAGTGACAGAGGAGGACACACGGGGGCTGATTCTGTGGCGGGTGGCTAATCAAGCCCTCTTCACTGGGAGGCGAAACTCCTCAGTGTCCGGATACGAGTAAGTGAATGTCTGCTATAGGCATAAATTACACAAATTGTTGTTTGATTGGTCATTTCGTGACAATTCAACCAATTCCAATTAAAATTTTGGAAAATGTCTTGTTAACATTTGAGTTGCCAACACGATCAACTTGAGAGCAACGACTACAAACAACTGCAGAACTATGTGTCAGGGAGCCAATAGGACTGGTTGTTTTTGGCTCCCTCTGGTGTCGCTCTATGTTTTTCGTTTCGCATTTTAGTTTTTTTCCTGTTGCCACACCCTTGTTCTTATTTGGTCTGTTTCCTGTCTTGTCTATTATCACCCAATTACCTTCCCACCTGCATTGTATTTCAGTTCGTTTGTTGAGTATTTAAACCCTGGGTTGTTCATTGTTCCTTGTCTGATCGTCGCTTCTGTGTTTGTGAGACCTACCTGTTACCGGCACGTAAGCTCTGCTGAACTGTCAGTTTTTTGTGCTCTGTTATGTTTGTGTTTTTGTTATCAAGAGCCTGTTTTTTGCTAATGCTTAAATTGTGGAATTTTTGTTATTCTCACTCAAATAAACGACGACTGCAAGATATTTCGTAATCTGCATTTGATTCCTCTGACCACCCTGACACTGTGCTGGGGAAATGTAAAGACAACACGTAAAATGTAAAGACAACACATGCAATGAATCAATCAAGGATGCAACTGTTAATTTTGTGTGCCCAATGTCACAAAGCACACAGTCAGATATAGCCCTGTTATCTGTATGTTCTACTTCACAGAGTATTCATCCAGAAAAACTCCTTGGAGGACAAGGTCACCCCACTCTTTCTGAAAAAGAAATGGGAGAACCTCAAACAGAAGTACAAGGTTGGTTTACGTTCTTCTTTTTTTTCCTTTTTTCTATTGGCATTTACTGAACTGAACTTTGAACTAGTTAATGCAAGTTGATACTTCACCTATGTTTTACTATGTTGTCATTGTAACAGTAATGAGTGTATTTCACACCTTCCCTGTTTTTTTTTCTGTAATTCTCACATTCACACATAGCTCCTTAAGGCTCCACCAACTGGGGTCAGTAACAGAGGGGGATGAGGTCACTGCCACGTCATGGAAGTGGTATTCTTTGATGGATGAGGCACTGGGGGCCAGGCCCTCTGTGACGCCCATAGTCCTCATTGCCTCATCCACCAATGGCGTAGGTGGTGGTCACACACCCCTCTGGACCTGCCCCAGAGCGTACATCTCAAGGAACCTCTGCCACATCAACCCCAAAAAGGAAGCGGGTAGATGTGGCAGTGGTTCTGCAAGACATGCAAGAGAGGGATGAGGCTGAGTTCCAGAGGCTGGAGGAGGAGGAGAGAGCGAGGGAGAGAAGGAGGGAGGCTGCTGCAGAGAGAGAGAGGGAGGAGAGGCGGTTCCAGCTGCTGCTGGACAGAGATGAGAGGTGGCAGAGGGAGACTGTGGAGAGGGAGGAGAGATTAATGCGGGAGATGAGGGAGAGGGATACTGCGGCCAGGGAGGAGCGGCTACTGGCCATACTTGAGATGGTCGCAAAGAAGTAGTTTAACATCATCTTTTAAATGTGTTAAATATGTTAATTGTACATAGTTTGTTAAAGTTTTGAATATTTTTAAATGATGTTGATATGGATATGTTTATATGTTAATTTGTTGAAATTAAATGAAACATTATTTTACAAGTAATTAATGTCATGGTTGTAGAATTCTTTAAATGCTATTAACTGTTTAGTGTTACTGTGGTGTAACATAGTGTTGGTGTAGTTTCACAAACAAAATATTCTGATGTGGTTAAGGACAAATTTATTTATAGTATTTACAAATAATCATGGTCAGGAGCATAACAACGTGTGGCCATTCTGTTTCTGTCCTCTGCACCACGGATGGCTCCTGGAGGTGCTGCTCCTCTTAGCCCTGGGCGGTCCCCTGCTGCCTCGTCCACATCCTCTGGCTCAGGCAGGATGGTGCAGCAGGTGACAACCTCCGGCACATAGAGGATGTCTACCTCCAGTGCCTTCAGAAAAATGGCCCTCCATCTGGTCTTCAGTATCCCAAAGGACCTCTCCACGACGACCCTGGCCTTGGACAGGTGGCTGTTGAAGCTCACCTGGAATCTGTTGCGGAGAGGCTGTCTGTAGGGAGTCATCAGGGCGATGGGTTCGGAGAGGCACGGGTAGCCACCATCCCCAATGATGCAGTATCCAGGGGGAGGGTACTGTCTCTCATAGTAAATGGGGCTGTTACGTAGCACCCTCGCATCATGCACTGACCCGGTAAAGCCAACACACACATCTATGAATTTGGTTGTGTGGTCGCATACAGCCTGGAGCTGAATTGAATAAAACAGCTTTCTGTTTAAATGGCAAGCGCCTTCTTCAGATGGCAGTTTAACTCTGATGTGGCAGCCGTCAATGCTGCCAACGACGGAGTTGAAGACCGCCGATCCTGCCAGTCGACCAAAACCTGCTCCAACTGCCACAATCTCCTCTGCCGTAGGATGGCGGATGACTTGTCCGAAGAGGGCCATGATCTGGCTGCTGGTCTTGTGGATGGCTCTGTGCACTGAGGTCGACACAACACGGTAAGAGGTGCCACATGCCAACCAAAACAGGAACACCAGACATTCGATTTCAGCCCCCCATCCATGATCGGATTCCCTCCCGATGGTTGCCATCAGGGCCTGGAAAGTTGCCCGCGACAGGCGGAAGTCAGGCCTCATGTCGGCAGTGTCATTGAAATACAGGCACTGTGGCATTCAGCTGGCCTGGGGTCAAGATTGGGAGGCTGTGGGAGCGGAAGTGGAAAGATGTGTAGTCAATTATATGAACTTATTTATTATATTAACTTATTTATGAATTTATAAATTTATAAATGCATAGGTTTTTTTTTTTAATTGTGTCTTGTTTAAGTACATAACAGCAATTATGTAATGACATGAATTTATTAATTATCTATTAAAAATGTATGTATTTTAGCAATTGGTGTCTTGTTTTCAACTAACTTTTCCACTGTAACTCATAATAGCAGTAGATCACTAGAGAGAAATCACTTTTTTTTTTTTTTTTTTTTTTTTTAAAAAAAATAAAATATAACAAAACTCATTAATTTTATTCTGTGTCTGAGACAGTTATAGTATCCCAGCCCCAGTTGTTTAACTCTATGGACCTTATGGAAAATTCATGATTTTCAAAGAGATTTATCAAACTGATGAAAAATATGCCAATATTGACATCATAATATGTTGTCAGATATGGATATAGGCTCTGTTAAGAAAAAACAATAACACATATACAGTACAGACCAAAAGTTTGGACACACTTTCCCATTAAATTATTTACTTTATTTTCATGACTTGCCTTCAGTGACAATCTACAAAATAAGCAAACTTATGAATGAACACGTGGCATTATGTACTTAATAAAAAAAAAAGTGTGAAATAACTGAAAACAAGTTTTATATTCTTGTTTCATCGAAGTATTCTTTTTTTTGTTTTGATAACTGCTTTGTCCTCTTTTTATTTTTTGGATGAGCTTCAAGAGGCTCTTTTGCCTTCACTCTGCGGTCCAACTCACCCCAAACCATCTTGATCGGGTTCAGGTCCAAAAGATTGTCAAAATCTCACACTATTTTGTTAAGCACATGATTTCATATGTGTTCATTCATAGTTTTGATGCCTTTAGTTATAGAAACTACAATATAAATTGTCTTGGAAAAATGAATCGTATTGAATGAGGGGGTGTGTCCCAACTTTTGGTCTGTACTGTATGTGGTAGAACATGTATAGGTGGCCTTTAATCACAGAAATATTTTTTGGTAAATGAAAGTAATACAATTGTATTAACAATAGGATGTTATTATCTATAATATCTATATTGAGGGCACTTTGGTGTTATAATATGCCTGTTCTGAAATAATGTCCTATCCTGCACCCTTTTTTTGTCTAAAGATCCTGCCACAATGGGCACCACAGAAGTCCACAACTTTTTTGCCAGCTGTGTTCAGGTGGAAGAAGAGGAGCCATCGGATGATTTGGAGGAGACAGTTCGGCAAGAAGTCATGAAGTACCTCAGCGAACCATTGAAGACACCCACTGACCTCCTCACTTTCTGGAAAGATAGGGAAAGTGCTGGAGATGCCCTTGTTCCTGTGGCCAAAAAATTGCATTTTGCAAACATTGCATTTAAGTTACTCTCTTCGGGCCCTCCGGTAGCCTATGACCTTCATTTGTTCATTGTCAATGTTGAGAATGACAAGCGGAGACTGTGAATTTATAAATTAAGTCCAACACAGGAAACGTTTTACCCTTGCTGACCTCTCAGTGATTTTTGGCGAATTTGTATGAAGGAAAAAAAAACACCACTTCATTCCAAAATAAAAATGCATTGTAACTTGAGTTACTGACAATTGTACTGAGGAAAATATTTAAAAAAAAAAATTCTGTAATGCCTTACATTACCACAAAAAGCAATGTATTACACTAGTAATTAGTTACTTCTGTATTGTTACTCCCAACACTGTTCAATACAGTACGTTAAGCTTCTTTTATTTGTTGTGTGGATGGGTGGGTGGGTGGTTATGCACTGTTGCTCTTTGAACTGTCTCTCGGTCTGTATATGTTGTATGAAATGTACTTATCCTTTCAAATGAATGAAATGTTCCCACTGTAACACATAATTTTAAAGGATAGCTCCGGAGTAAGTTTAAGCCTGCTGCACGACCCTTCTAACAGCAATATATTTCCCATGAAATGAAAGAATTTCGAACAGCATAGACCTAACGTGAACGCAAAACACTTTACACTGAGTCAATGTAACCTCAGATATTACTTTCGGTTTCCAATAGTCAGGTCCCATTGATTTAGTGTAAAGTGTCGGTTTGTTTCTGAGTTTGCGTTCGGTCTGTGCTGTACCAAATTATTTTGTTCTTCTCGCTATACTAGCGCATTTAGCAAGCTCTTTCAACAGGGCTATGCTTGAAAAGAGAACTTTCATGTGAAACTCGACAGTCTATTCTTGTTCTTAGAAATGAAGGCTATTCCATGCGAGAAATTGCCAAGAAACTGAAGATTTCCTACAACGGTGTGCTACTCCCTCAGAGAACAGCCTAACAGACTCTAACCAGAGTAGAAAGAGAAGTGGGAGGCTCCGCTGAACAACTGAGCAAGAAGACAAGTACATTAGAGTCTCTAGTTTGAGAAATAGACGCCTCACAGGTCCTCAACTAGCAGCTTCATTAACCCGCAAAACGCCAGTGTCAACATCTACGGTGAAGAGGCGACTCCGGGATGCTGGCCTTCAGGGCAGAGTGGCAAAGAAAAAGCCATATCTGAGACTGGCCAATAAAAGGAAAAGATTAATATGGGCAAAAGAACACAGACATTGGACAGAGGAAGATTGGAAAAAAGTGTTATGGACAGACGAATCGAAGTTTGAGGTGTTTGGATCACACAGTACAACATTTGTGAGATGCAGAACAACCTAAAAGATGCTGGAAGAGTTCCTGACGCCATCTGTCAAGCATGGTGGAGGTAACGTGATGGTCTGGGGTTGCTTTGGTGCTGGTAAAGTGGGAGATTTGTACAAGGTAAAAGGGATTTTGAATAAGGAAGGCCATCACTCCATTTTGCAACGCCATGCCATACCCTGTGGACAGCGCTTGATTAAAGCCAATTTCATTATTATTTCAAATAAAATTCATTATTTCTAACCTTGCCCATCGAAAACACAAAATTGTCTGGGTGACCCCAAACTTTTGAACGGTAGTGTAGGTCTACCAATTTAATTGGAGTCTGTAAGGGTGCCTTATGGAGTTTTATGAATAATTATGACTGCATTTCACTGGCCGATTCAGACCAAAAACTGAGCATGAGCGGGGCATAAGTGGTGCGGGCGCGGCTTTGGTCAGTTTTCGTTTACAATGCATGTCAACAGGTTAGGTCATTCACACTGCAAGCGTGTTCTGCATGGCTCCAGTCCGGTTTTCTGAGCGCTGAACCGCGCGGCTTTTTTTAAATAGAAACTAGTTCTATTTTTCCAAGCGTTTATAGCGCAGTAAGCAGGACTTGTTCAGTGATTTAGAATGCAGAGCTCAGCCAGCCGGTTCGCGATGAACACTGCGAAGACAATTTCTGGTGTGAATGCACAAGTCCACAGGCACCGCTCACGGACAGCCCGCTCCCACACCACGAACACACAGTTTGTGTGTGAATCGGGCTTTAAAGTATAAATTGAGCACCTTTGACTGATTATACGTTTTTATAAGCAATTATACTCATGCAATACAGGACACTTCATATAATAAATGTGCATTTTTATGAATTTACATAAAGCTTTATAACCATAATTTAATCTCTGCCAATATCAAGAGGTAAAAGAAACTTTATAATGCACGTCTTTGTCTTTTGACTTATAAAGGCTTGTAAGATAACACTATAATGCCTTACAAGCATGGTCATGAGAATGTATTAATAGTTATACATTTCAATGTCAATTATTATAAAGCTCTATGAGTGCCTTATAACCCTTTATAAATGTGCTTATGAAGCCTTACGAATACTGGGTTCATAGAAAGTGTTACCCCAACGAGTATACTGTCGGAATAAATCCAGAATAGTGGAAGAACACTTGTAAAATAAGCATGTTTATAGCTCAACGTCATTGTTGTATTTCACTGCCACAGCCATTACTCTGAGCTATATACTTGCTTATTCTACAAGTGTTCTTCTACTATTCTGGATTTATTCAGACAGTGTACTAGGGTTATACAGACGGACAGATTTTTGAGAGAGGGAGCACTGTGTCATGAGGAGCAGGACAGGGAGGATCGGAGGAGAGAGAAGTCCTGACCACTAGTTGATGTGTTTAGGGAGAAAAGTAATTAAAAAAAAAAAAAAAAACAATTTAAGAATGAAATTGTCATTGTTATTTTATTTGAATTAAGTGCGTAGTGGATTGTGCCATTTTTGTTTTTTATTCTAACTGAACTGCCCCAGTACATCATCCGTGTCTCCCCACACAAAGGTGTATAAAGCCATCAATGATGGCCTGATTTACAACAGAGTATCTTACTGTCATGGAAGTCTGATGGAAACTCTATGCATGGAGGAAGGCCCCACGTCTCCTCAAAACATGTTGCCATCCCCTCCATCTTACTGTAATGGAAGTCTGATGGAAACTCTTTATGCATTGAGGAAGGCCCCACGTCTCCTCAAAACATGTTGCCATCCCCTCCATCTTAACAGCCGTAGGGAATCTGATCAATTTCAGCATCAGTTTGTCAACTGCTGTACAAAATTCCCTCACATTTACAGACCATGTGCGGTCGGGCCCCAAGCAAATTTCCAACCACACAATATTCTGTCGAGCTTGCCAGCTCAAAACAGACAATGGACACTCTTTTGGTAACAGGTACAGTATATACAACTTCTGAATTTGGTGCACTGTCTTGCAATTGGATGTTTTGTAGATGGCATGAATGAAATTGAAGGTTTGTTTAGAAAGCCAAAAGTCCTACATCCACTCTGCATCTACTTGCAGGCAATATCTTGCCATCGGCTATCCAACCCTGGGAGTGGCTGTAGTGCTCTTTGGTTCTTAGAGATTTGGAGAACACCTAGCCTAGACTCTAGACGTACCCCTAGTGGTAGCAAATTTGAATTTGCACAGAGGTACGTCTAGAGGCCACTGATAGAAACCCGTTTTAGCCTTCCTCTGAAGGCGGATAACCAATCACAGCGCGGTATGTGTACAGGAAATCGTAAGGCGGGCTTTGTACGATGACGACAGCCCTGCTCAAACCAGAGCGGAATCGTCTTTGGCTTTAGTTTTGGACGAATTGCACTTGTCATTTTCTTTGAAAGTGAAACAAGAAAGTGCACTGAAGTTTTTCGTTCTGAAAAAGATGTCTTTGCCGTGTTACCGACGGGCTACGGGAAAAGTTTGATATACCAGTTGGTAGCACTGGCCGGAACTATTACGTGGAGAGGCAGTTTGAAAGACAACGCAATCACCCGCCCCTCCATTGAGGTACAGTCTATCAGTGGTCTATACATTCTTATGATATAGTCTGACGTGTCAGGCTAGAGAACACCAGGAACATCGATAGATTGATAGATAGATACTTTATTCATTCTAATCCAAGCCATATTCACTTCATTACAACAATAACCTAAAGTGGAGATGCCGAGTTACAGATAATAACCTAAGCATAAGAGTTTGGAGTGTGAAAAATTATTTGTATATATTTGTAAATACTTATCCCAGCCCGAACAGTGAAGAGTTTACTGAGGACTCGCTGGTATTATTCTTATAGGAGAAAGACTACAGCCAACATTAAGAAATGGCAACATTTTCTCTTTGAAAGTGTGTGTGAAAGTGTGTATGTGTGTGTTATTATCAGGGTCAGAAAATGAGAGCTCTCCCCTGTCCCAGTCCAGCTGCACTCTGATCCTCTGGAGTTTCTGCTGCAGTGGGAAGACAATGGGAGGCTCTGGTGGAGAGGCTGCTTCATATTTACCTTCCTTACAAGAAAACAGCCACCTTCCACTGGTTATGTTCGAAAACAATTTTCTATCCATGTTCCCCTTCCTCTGATGAGACTCTGTCATCACACCCACTACCCAATATGGATTGTCCCCAACCTCCACATCCCAGCAGTGAGTCCCTGAGTTAAAGCCCTCAGAGCCCAGGACACAAAGATATTTATCAAACCTCATTGGGTTACTGTCAACAAATTTCACACTGGTCAGATCCTCAGACAAGACAAGGTCAGGGTGTGCGGTGTTGGGATCCAGAGTCATTGGAGCTGTATAGACAAAGAACACACACACACACAAACTCAACACAGCCTGAGAGGGCTCAAAGCATTATATCTTACAGCAAGAATTAATCACACTGCAATTTTCACTTAAAATAAAGGATCGTCTCATGCAGTTTTCTTGAAGTGCTTGTAGGTGCATCTGCAAATGTTACGAGGCAGGAGGCACTTTTAGGCCAAGATTATGGTCAGCATGAAGCTGTTGAAAACAAGGAGAAGGGCATTTCCAGCATTATGGGTATTAGAAAATAGGGCTTTGAACCAGGACTACATTACTGACCGATCATTTTCTTCCAGATCTTGACTTTCAGGTTTTCCAGGTGCTTTTTCACATCAATCAGAGCTTCTGAAACCTTCTCTGGATCCTGCAGTGTGCAATGGGCTCTGGAATAACATTCAGGAGTCAGTGCTGCTGTGGGTTTGGGTTCAGAACCACAGAGAAGAGAGCGACAGGTCTCAAAGTTCTGGTAAATACATTTTATATTACTTATCATGTACAGTACTAGACCATGCATTTCTGTTCAATTTTACATTTGTAAAACTTAAAATCTAATGTACAGTACTATTAATATCATATACTAATAATGCTACTTTGATACATTGTTTACACTGAAATAGACGTAGATAATAAAAAAAAATGCCATCAACATTTCTTTCTGAATTTCGTTTAAAATGCCATAACATTTGGAACCTTGTCACTCTCACCTTTTTTCTGTTTTCTTGAAGTTCTATGAAATAACAGATAAGATCTTAATTATTCACATGCACTATGCTGAATTAGCCTAACAATTATATTACTTTATTGTTTTGATTGGGCCTTGGGGCTATTACTGAATACCCCAAATAAATCAATTTCTGAATAAAAATT